>CM065378.1:34330000-34400000 GCA_033060915.1 Euryodendron excelsum | reverse complement strand
GATTATTATTCTCAACTAGATTCACTTTTGTAGGGTTTTCACTTTGGGAATTTTGATTTAACCTATTACTTTCCCCTACCTTCATTGAACTAATTGTTTGGGTCAAAGACAACTCTCCTTGTTTATGCCTAAGTGATTTGGCAATATCGGTCCATGATGGAGGTAGTTTATCTATAAGACATGAAACCTTAAAGTCTTCACCAAACTGTGTACCACTATTTTCCCCCTTCCTTAAAAGTTCTTTAAACTCATGGATTTGATCACCTATAGGCTTATGGTCCACCATTATGTAGTTTGTAAAATTTGAGATTATGAACCTCTTAATTCCAGCATCCTCTATTCCATATTCACCCTCTAAAATATCCCAAAGTTCTTTCGCATTTTGGTGGTGTTATGATAGACGTCATAGAGGTGGTCGGATAAAGCACTAAGGATCCTATTGTAACGGTGACATTCGATTTGGTCATGAGTCATCCAAGAAGATGACTCAGCCTCTCAGCTAGGTTCTAAAGCAGTGATTAAGCCCAACATTGAAAGCCAATATTTTATTTGCCTTTGCCACCTACGAAAATGTTGACCACTGAATTTTTCAGGTTTTACACTATTTGCTTCTTCTACCCTATTCATTTCCGAAGTGATTGTTTACAAATGTGAGGGCTATAAAAGAGATATCTAAGCTCTGTAAAATAAACACCACTATGTCACTTTCAGAATATATGGGTAAAATTACTCAACAGAATAATCACAGCAAATGAACTAGGTTGTGAATGATTAAAAACAGCAAGAAAGCAAACTATAAATTAAAATAGGTTTTCCAACTATCTGCAAAATACACAGTACTTTTGAAATATTACAAAAAATCTGAGAATTCCAAATAAAACTAGTTTTGTTTCAATCATAAACCATACCATGATTTTCATAAATACTTTTACAGAAACTTGTTTCAAGCAGAATAAAACTTGTATATTTTCCTTTTAATGTACATGCAAGTTTAAACATCGCAGCCAATTCTAACCCAGACAACGACTTTAGATTGTTAGATCTCAACCAACAAACATATAAGAAAACAAGAAAGCTGCTTATATTTTATTGATGAAAATCTAACCAAGTAGTAATATAGTTGAAAATATGAATCATGCAACATATAAAATATGAAAAGGAAAATCTTGCCTATCATATAGAGAGGTGATTAACCGCTATCCTAAAGTCGTTTTGCCTCCCTACGTAAAGGTACAATCGGACACCAACGGCTCCAAGATACAACCCAAGTACTCACAGCCACTCTCCTCAGATGTCAAGCCAACTGGGAGATGATAAATCGTCTGTGTCTTAGTTGCCTAGAAAATATGCAATAGAATGGTAAAACAGAGGCTGAGGTGAGTAGTGAAGAATCAAGGAAAAAAGAAATGCTTTTCTGTATGTTCGTCCTTTTGCAAAGCCTGGATAAGAGCCTATTTAAAGACTCAAAAAATAGTTGTTAGACTGTAACAGTTCTGGCCATAATCTGGTAAAAAATCCCAAATATCAAAATTGTAACAGTCTAGATTAATGAATAGAAAATGTAACCGAAAATTTGAATTTGGAAAACATTAAAGGGCAATGAAGTTTTGGAACTTTTAAAGTGTTAAGATCCAACAAATTGATCTAATGGATATAAGTAAAATTTTATTGTAAGTTCTCTCTAAAAGGACCACAGAGAGGATGGTAATTAAAAAGTGCCAAAAACATAAAACATAGTACCATACTCACTCTGATCACCCCCACTTTCATCATGGCAACACCATTGCCACTGCCATTGCTCTTTCTCGCCTTTTGGTACTTCTAATACCAATATCATCTAAGAGATTCCAAAGCAAACTTATTCAACTTCTACTGAAAGGTGACAACAAATTTAATCTCTTAGTAGTGGTGGTAAGAGAGCCATATGATTTAGTCCAGCCTTCACTAGAGAAAAGGAAACAGTTATGGGTTGGTAAACCCCTATTGTGTGGCCATTACTTATGTTAGTGTTGAAAAAATATTGTATAATGTTTTCCATATAAACTGTAGTCATAATAAAGTGAAATTAAAAATAAGGAATAATGTGTATGTAATAATGTGACATGGCATACTAAACAATTCATAGGAGATAATGTAATAAAATATGCAATGAAAAGTAGATCAAGTTGAGTGTTGCACACTCTCTCATTAAGACAGATTCGCCCCCCACACAGGTGCCCATGGGATTAACAAGTGTCTATCTCCAGGATAAAATGATTACTCCACTGAATAAGTAGCACTATAATATTCAAGTTCAGCGAATGCAAACGTCAGATTCTACTCTATCTATACACAGTATGAATGTAATATGTATGAAGAAAAGCATAAAAAAAAAAAATTTCTAATTCAACACAGAATTATGATAGTAAATTTCATACAGAAACCTACACCGTTTCTGACAAAATCAATACGGCATGATAACTAAAGACAGTATTTTTCACACTAGAAATATACTGTAATTCTGTAAAATTTCAATGCAAAAATTCAATACAGAAACATAGAACAAAATGGTTAAATTTTCACTGAAATTCACCACACAACATATACAGAAATTAATCTAAAAACAAAACTTGGATAGAAATTCGTACAGAATTTCTAAGTCTAAAATAAAGATCAGAAAAACTGATTAAATAGTCAAAAGCCGCCTCAAACAGTCGCACGAATCTAGGCAGTACTTCGCCAGAGATACGAACAGACATTGCCAGAATCTGGGCAGAATGTCGTCAGGTCAGTTGCGGTAGGACTTTGCCGGAGAGAGACAAAGAGAGGAACAAAAACTATTTTATTTTGGAGGATCGCACCCTTAGAAAGGATTCAGACTGCGTCCAAAAATTAAATATTAAACTAACCTAAGCCTTTTCAATATTATTTTAATCGAACTCGAACCCGAGCCGAGCCAGCCGGTGGGGGAATGCTGTATGGAGTATTGGGTCAACCCATAGGTTTTATAGATCCTCCCCCTTCTATAAAAGTGGGGTGCCCCTTGGGGCCTAAATCCATCTCTAAACCTAAGCTTTATATACCCATCAATTTTTCAATAGAAAATCAATGTGCGTCAAGCCTAATTTCACCCAATAACCATACTCATGGTACATACTTTGGAAACCATTATCTCATTCAAACCTCTATGGATTTGAGTAAGTGGATGCTTGTTTTTTATCTGCTCATGGAAGATAACATAAAGCACCTTAGACCCACTAAAAAGGATATATGAGTCCCACCTTAACAATGGCTCAAAGTTGGTGTGTCACACCAAATATTCCAACAATCCCCCACATGAATGAGATTAGCTGTCAAAAAATAATGCACAAAGAAATGCAAATGCACAAATGTAAACAAGATAGTAGAGCAAAAAATGCACCGCATCAGGAAAAGTGGCTTTTGGCTTTTAACCTTCCTTAGTGATCTGGTTTATTGGTTGACCAGTGAACATAATGTCTTGAACTGTTCTGCCGTTTGTATAAACTAAGACACCAATACTCACATGGTTTCTTCCTTATCCAAGTTTGATTCTTCAGTTGTGTTCATTTTGGCCCTTAACAATCCTAGTATTCATGAGTGTTTTTAGAGAATTGGAGCCGTTGCAATTCTCATAGAAGCGGCCCCTTCTTACTCATATATGTGATTTCTTATAGAGTGAGTAGATATACATACTCCACTTGGTATCCAAGTAATAAGAATCACTAAAAGTATAGGCTTATTAATATGAGTAACCTGCCCTACCCGTTCTATATTAAAAGCTATAGCTTATCCTAACAATATTTCAGGTAATCAATATTTCACCATAGAATTAGGCAATGGAACAAAGTTTCCCATTGATTTATACTAAGTCATCCTTAATTCGGTTGTCCCGTTGAACCTAGATCTTGGAATCTCCAGTTAACTAGGTTGAGTTGCCATTAAGGTAACTTTTAAGATAATAGGCTTTAATGCCTAATCCTCTCGATAAATGAATTTTAATATCTTACCAGGCCTAATAGTAAGATGATCTCTGAATATCCTTTGATTAAATTATTAATTGTTGAATATTACATTCCTGCGAGTAATTAACAGACATATTTGTCGTGTTTTGTCATTATCGGAAATTCCATGTGTCTTAAGACATTTAAGATGTCACTGGATAGTTATTCCATAGCGGTTAATTCCTTCGCAAAATCTAATTATGTACTTCCATTGCAAGAATTTCCTTAGAAATTAAAACACTTCTTACAAGACTTATCCATTTATGGATTTAGCGTCTTCTGGTCCATAAATCTAGTTTTGACATTGTACCCTCTTTAGTACTTCTGGATGTATATGTAATCAATGCTCATTTGTAGCACAAGGCTATTACCTTCAAGTGGATTAACTCTGGGTTTGAATAAAATACTTTATTCCCGCCAAGATATGTTTACCCTTGTCACTTGTGTGAACTTATATCACGAAGTCACAACTACCAAATCTCAATCTCATCATATATCTATTAAGTATTTGAGTTTAGACTCTACTCATTAAACCATTTGGATAACCTTGCTCTTGGATCCATCAGGCAAATTGTCTATTATCCATTTAGTTTTACCTTTATGTAAACTATTATTGTGGTTCAAATATAACGAAATTTTGAACATCTCTTTACTTTACTAAAGTTATCGACACTGCACTTATTTCCTTTTCTCTTGAGGTTTCACCTCTAACGTTAAAAGTTTGAAACATTCGGATCAATCACTCTTTCCTCTATTTATCTAGAACTATTCTTCCTTCCAACCATAGACTTAAGAGTCTTGGATCTCTTGCTAATTCATAAAGTCCTCAAGACTCTTAAAATGAAAAGCAAATGCATAAAGAAGTCCATTCCTAATGAATGTTCCACTTCTAGAATTACGAAATACTCTCTTGAATGATTCTAGAGTATTAGATGGATTATCGTTTACTCCGGCATTCATATGCACAATTATGTTCAAGCAGACAAGGGTTTAAACCCTCACATGATTTTATAACTTAGATTACGGATAACCCGAGCTATAATTTTGTCCATGTTAACACAGTGTTCAATGGGGTGTCCTAATTAGAATGTGTATTTGAGAAAACAAAGCTTTCTCCCACATTTCTTGGATTATCCAAAATTTAACAAAGTAATACACATCAACTCAATAAAGAGTTGGATTTTATTTTTCCAACAATTAAGTTACTGAATCAACTAGGTGTTTATAGACAAGCAAATATGGACGTTAAGCTACTGAAGCCACATTATCACCATGTCTAATACCTTTTACTCGTTTACTACATTCATTCTCACACTCATTTGAATATTATAACATGTGCATTGATTACTTTAAGCATACAATTCCGGTAGTACCACTAGGAACATGGATAACTGTAAGTATACTTTTCGATGGTACCTTCTTAATTTCATTATATTTCAAGGAACACTATGAAATACAATCAACACATGACAATTAACATAAAAGTTAGATATGTCATTACCATCACAAATATAGATATACACATATACATATATGGTCACTAAAAGTGTTCCAAGTTAGCAACTAAATAAGTTATGCAACTAAACCAGTTATGATACTAAACACATTAATGGTATTAAACCCTAACAAGAAACTAGTAAGGCCCAGATGATCCTCCAGAAGATGAACTCTCAATCACCACCAATACAGGATCATGCGTCCTCTTCCGCGCACGCTTGAGGGTGTTTGGCCGATAAGGAGAGTCTTCATCGTTAGAACCCTCGGGTTATGCTAGAAGCCTCAACCTCTTAAAATAAGGGGGACACTATCGCGCTTAGATTTTTTGCACTCGAGGAATACACATACAAGCGGAAAAAATATTGTACTCTTTGTTAGAACTTATCCTCCTAGAAGAATGAGTGCGACTAGGTTTGAATTGAAAATAGATTTGAATAAAGAGCTTTTGAAAAACATTAGGAGTCGCCACCTAACTTAATTAAGGTGAATTAGGTCATCTAAAAACTAAGCACAATCCGAAAACCACACTTAGGGTTTTTGAAAACATCTCCTCAAGAGAGGGTTTTTAAGAAAACAGGTTGTTTGGCAACCTTTGAAAAATAACTGAGCTCTTTTTGAAAATAAACTCCATTTTGGTCTTTGAAAACAATAATCCTAGGTTCGGAGGTTGGTTACGTGTAGGGAAGACCCACTAAGCCATCACCCTACCCCGCCCTTGCAGTACCTACAGGTCTATTTACCCTAGATTTACCTATGAGAGTCTTCAACTAACAAATGTCCAATCCTATCCACCTTAGAAAAAGAATGTTTTAAAAGCATGATGCATGATATGCAAGTGCAAGAAAAAGAGAGTTGGAAATTAGATTTGAAAAGAAATTGATTTTATTTAAAAAGAACTTTGAAAAGATAGATTTGAAATTAGAAAGTTTTAGAAATTGAAAATAGAGATTTGAAAATAGATATTTGGAATTGGAAACTTGAAAATAGATTATGGAATTTGGAGATTTAAAAGAAGATTGTAGAATTGAAAATTTGAAAAAGAAGGTGACCGCACCCATGAGGGTTGCCTACGTATCCTTTTTGAGGAATCAGGTCAGTCGTAGTTCGGACAAGAGTCTGATAGGAAATAGAAAATTTTGATTGGAAAGAGAAATTGAGTTGGAATTCGAATTGGAAGATTAAGAAATCAAGATTGAACTTAGACCTAGAATTGAAATTGAAAAAGGATTTGACTCTTGGAAGAGAACATGGACTAAATTTGGAAAGATAGAATTTTGAGAAACCTAGACTTAGGAAGATAGGATTTGGACTTGAGATTAAGAAAGATTTGACTCGAATGTTAGACTTGGAAGAATAGGAAAGATTAGATTTACAAAGGGTTCGAATTAGGAAAGGTTCAAATTAGGAAAGTTTCATTTCGAGAAAATTTCATTTAAGGAAAGTTTTGGTTTAGGAAAGTTTCAATTTAGGAAAGTTTTCGAATTAGGAAAATTTTGAAATAGAAAAGTTTTCTTTTTAAGAAAGTATTGGAATTGGAAAGTTTTGAACTTAGAAAAGTTTTGAAATAGGGAAGTTTTGAAAGTAAGAAAGTTTTGAGTTTAGAAAGTTTTAAATTTGGAAAGATTCGAATTTAGAAAGTTGGAAGTTTAGAAAGATATGAAAAGTTAAATTCAAAGAGTTAAGATTTGGAAAGGGTGGAATTAGGAAAGGGTGGAATTAGGGAAGGTTTAGATTAAGAAGGATTTGAATGTTTAAAGTTTAAGGAAAGATTTGAAAGTGTAAGTTTTGAAAACTTAATGTTTAGGAAAGTACGAGATTAGAAAGGATTGGAATTAGGAAAGATTTGGATTTTGTTTCTAAAAAAAGATTATTTGATTTGGTTTCCAAAAACGGAGGATAGGATCTAATTTCCTAAATGGGAGATTGAATTTGGTTTCCTAAAGCGGAGATTAGATTTGGTATAGACTTGGAAAGAGAAGTTTAAGAAACCCTAGATTTGGAAGATTAAAGTTTTGACATACAAAAGAGGTTATTGGAAACTTATGATTTTGATGTAGAAAATAAGAGGTTTTAAAAACTTAGGTTTTAAGGCAAAATTGGAAATTGGAAATTATGTTTTTGGGAAGGAAAAATAGGGTTTCCTAATTGTGGGTTCTAGGGTTTAACTTAAGCTCTAAGGAAAGAATTTTTGGAAAGTGAGTTTTTAGAAAGGGAGATTTTTGGAAGGAAATTCTAGAAAGGAGTTTTTAGAAAATGAATTTCGAAGAGAGAGTTTTTGGAAAGAGATTTTGGAAACTAACACTTTGAGAGAGTTTTTGGAAAGAGATTTTGGGAAAGCAATTTTTGGAAAGAGTTGTTTAGGAAAGAAACTTAAAAAACGTTTTTAGAAAGTGGATTTTGAGGAGAGTGTTTTGGAAAGGAGTTTTTAGAAAAGTGATTTTTGAAAAATAGATTTTTCGAGGGAGTTTTTGAAAATAATTTTGAAAAGGAGATTGAAAAGAATTTATGGAAAGCATTTTGGAAAAGAGATTTTTAGGAGGAGATTTTTGAGAAGAGATTTTCTAGAAAGTATATAAAATATCTCACTTTCCTAAAGCGATTCTAACCATAAGAAGGTTAGAACTACTTTAAGATAGTGGTTTTGAAAGCAATAATGTTTTAAAAATATGGACCATATTGGTCACTTTAAATGTAACACTTTCCTAAAGCAACCCTAACCATGGAAAGGGTAGAATCACCTTAGGATTGTGATTTTAAAAACAAATTTTGAAAAAGAAAATTTTAATGCAAATTTTGAAAACGAGTTTGAAAACGAATTGTGGAATAATGCAAGATCATGATATGCACAATGCAAGTTGGGGTCGTAAATATACAAGTTAAAGGCTTCACCACATAATCAAAGGGGCCGAACCCACGTGGTCTCCAGTTAGACTAAAAGAAAGCCCCCAACACGGTGACTCTCTAATAGCCTAATCCTACACATAGAACGGGAAATCCCTTGTTTCAAGCATGCAAGAAAGGAGGGGAAGAAGATGGGGGATTAAAATAGAAGAAAACCCAAGTGGGTTAGGAGAGAGAAGAGAGGGGGAAGATGCGTAAACTTAAAGAGAAAGCCTACCTTATGTCTTA
Source organism: Euryodendron excelsum (assembly GCA_033060915.1). NCBI lineage: Eukaryota > Viridiplantae > Streptophyta > Magnoliopsida > Ericales > Pentaphylacaceae > Euryodendron > Euryodendron excelsum. Next base: position 34,391,373 of record CM065378.1, on the reverse strand, counting down.
TTTATTTTGCTTTGCTTTGCGCGCTTTGCTTTTCTTGCTTTGCTTCGGTCTTCACTTCAGTCTTCGTCTTGATCTTCGAAAACTTCAGTTAGCAGCACTTCAAGTCTTTAATGGATGCTTTGAAGGCTAGTGTATGAGTGTATGTGAGTGTATAGGACGCTAAGGTTTGTGTATGGAGGGTAGGGTTTAGAAAACCTAAAGAAGCTAGGGTTTAGAAAGGCTACGAGCTCTGTATATCAAAGAACAGGGTTCTTAGACTGAGTTTGCGGACCTCTTTCACGCTGGAGGAGGCTCTGTATTTATAGAGAGAAGAATGACCTGGCGCCTGTTGCAGTGGCGCCAGGCCAAAAATCTTTCTGGCGCCACTACGGTCCTGCCTCATTCGGTTCAATCACCTGCCCTAGCAGAATAGGAGGCGTCACTGGCCTAGGAAGAACGTCCTCTGGGCCATGAAGATGATACATCGTGTGTAATACAGGAGGATTTGTTGGTTATGCAAGATTTTCTGACTCATCCTCACCAAACCAGTTCTGACCCACCTTTTCCCAAATGTTTATCATGTGAACTGCAAACACATAATAATATTCTTATGATTAGAAATCATAGTATAACACAAATTTAATTTCTTACAAAAATTAAAAATTCTAGCAATTAAATTTGCTAATATACAAAGTATCATATGCCCATATTCTTAAAGTTAGAAACTATAGAATAACATCATTTTAATTTCTCAAATGAAATTAAAACATCTAGCAATAAAAATTGATCAACCACAAAGTCATGCTTTCACAAAAAACATATAAGTATGGCAAGACAAACAACATGTAGCATGTAAGATACATAAAGATGTACTAATACAACTTATCTTGCTAAACATGCAACGAAAACAGAACTTTAACAAATTAACAACCACTATGCAAGTTAAGTTCATCATAACATTAGTATCTATGTCAATTGCTATGTAATACTAAATTCAAGTTTCTAGATTTGTAACAGCTGCATTTCAGAGATGAACAATCACTTTCTAAGCAGCAAATAAAATAAATTTAGTACCTTAGAAATATGAAAATTTTACGTTATTCACATATGACTATAAACATCCTATACTTAACAACACACAATCACATACAACTTCATAGTAATACTACATATGAAAAACACATACAAGTAGAAACACAATCTGTCTTAATATTGTTGGAAAAATATTGTATAATATTTTTCATATAAACTGTAGCCATAATAAAGTGAAATTAAAAATAAAGAATAATGTGTATATAATAATGTGACATGGCATACTAAACAATTCATAGGCTATAATGCAATAAAATATGCAATGAAAGATAGATTAAGTTCATGAGTGTTGCACACTCTCTCATTAAGACAGATTCGCCCCCACACAAGTGCTAATGGAATTAACGGGTATCTCTCTCCAAGATAAAATGATCACGACACTAAATAAATAGCACTACAATATTCAAGTTCAGCGAATGCAAACGTCAAATTCTACTATCTCCATATATAGTATGAATGTAATATGTACGAAGGAAAACATAAGAAAATTTCTGTCTAATTCAACACAGAATTATGACTATAAATTTCATACAGAAACTTACACCGTTTCTGACAAAATCAATATGGCATGATAACTAAAGACAATATTTTTCACACTGAAAATATACTACAATTTTGTAGAATTTCAACACAGAAATTCAATACAGAAATACAGAACAAAGTGATTAAATTTTCACTAAAATTCACCACACAATATATACAAAAATTAATCTGAAACCAAAACCTAGATAAAAATTTGTACAGAATTTCTAAGTCTAAAATGAAGATCAAAAAATTGATTGAACAGCCAGAAGCCACTTGAAACAGTCGCCGAAATCTGGGCAGCACTTTGCCGGAGATGCGAACGGACGTCACCGGAATTTGGACAGAATGTCGTCAAGTCGATTACGGCAGGACTTTGCCGGAGAGAGAAAGAGAGACGAACAAAAACTATTTTATTTTGAAAGGGGAATCTTTTTGTATATAAAAAGATTTACACCCTTTCGAAACGATATCAGCCAAACACACTCTTAGGAATGGTCGCGACCGTTGAAATTAATTTTAAACTTGAATCGGTTCAGTTCCCGCCCGGTTCACACACATCTAGTTTAGACCGTGTCTAAAAATTAAATATTGAACCGGCTCAAGCCTTTTTAATATTATTTTAATTGCACCCATACCCGAACCGAGCCTAGTCAGCCGAATGGACGGACGGGAGGGCGGGCGGCGGCACGCGCGTGTGAAGTATTGGGTCAACCCATGGGTTCCATAGGTCCTCCCCCTTCCACAAAAGTGGGGTACCCCTTGAGGCTTAAACTCATCTCTAAACCTAGACTTTATATACCCATCAATTTTTCAATAGAAAATCAATGTGGGACAAGCCTTTAGTTCTACCTAATAACTATGCTCGTGGTACTTATTTTGGAGACCATTATCTCATTCCAACCTCCATGAATTTGAACAAGTAAATGTTTGTTATTTATCTCTCCGTAGAGAAGAACGCAAAACACATTGAACCCACTAAAAAGGACATGTAGGTCCCACCTTAACAATGGCTCAAAGTTGGTGTGTCACACCAAATATTCCAACAGTTAGTACTCTTATATTTGTGAAATACTCGGAACACTCGACGCTTGGAAAAGCATATGGTATATAAATTCGATATAACTAGTTAAACATGCATTAATAAATAAATATAAGTAATTATATTTACTTAGAACTAAGCATAAAATTTTCATTTTATGCATAAAATGCTATGTTTTAATTTATAAATACCATTTTACTTTTAAAAAAATAAAAAGCAAAATAAGCACCTAAATATATAAATTCTAGTCGTGTCTGAGTATCCTTATATATAAGAACTACATAAATCTGGTACTTGAATATGTAACCACACCCAATATCTATATGTACATGAGTCCAGATAACACAGGTCATCACCATTAGATGACCTAAATAATTGAAAGTTGAGGGCCTTTATTAATCCCGGAAACTAGCAATACCATTAAAATTTATGGAAGACGAGTTAGTTCTCAAAAAATTTGAAGAGCCAAATCATTGATTTAGGTGGAAAAGTTGTGATTGATTCTCTCTACCTGCCCTATTTTTCAAGCAAATTTTGACCTTTTAAACCAAAATCTGAACCATCCCGGATTTGCTTTTAAATTTTTATTTTATTTTTGGTCAACCTTGCTTAGATTGTAATTGCATTTAAAACCATGATAGGCACAAAGTGAAGGACAATTTGGGTACGCGATTCACATTCCACCCGGCCCAACCTGGTATGGTCCCAACTCCAACCCATTGCCAACCATAACTACCGCTTCATCCAATGAGGATCAGACGTATTATTCTACCTTAATAACTACTTAACTTATAGTCTTATCCTAATTAAGATTTATTTCAGGATTTTCCAAGTCCTTTAAGGATTTATTTATTAATCAAACACCACAATGAGTCCTTAATAGCAGTTATTCCTATGTACACACTTCATACATAAACACGCGCGCGCGCACACATATATATATATGGGTTGAGTTTTCGTGCTATAAAAAAGTGTACCTCATGTATTGTCACTCAAACGTATACTACTTTTTCCCATCTTAAAAAAAAAACTTTTGCTATTTTTATTTTAATTTTAGGAATCAGGATGACCATTTTATAGATTTTACCTATATACATTACTTTTATAAATAAATAAAAAAAACATTTGAACTGAAGAAATACAACCTCTTGATTTCTCAAATATTTTTAAAGAATTTTGACAGTCAAATGTTGTGTACAAAATTTAATAGCAAATATTATCCAATTGAATTATCTTTTTCCTTTTTTTTTATAGTAATGCAACACATACAAATAAAATGATACAGTTAAATCTAAACTTTTTACTTTAAATAAATAGCTATAATGATACCCTCAATTACAAAAATGTCTTTCTATGCAAATATTCTGGGAGAATATGAATTTTCTTTTGAAAAATATTAAGTTGCATGCCATGCTAAAACGATACTGACAGTACGGGATCACACGCTTGCTCTCTTTTTACCGCATTGGCCTTCCTTTGCTTACACATCAGTTGGGAGTAAGGGACAGCCGCGTGTCCCTAGCATTTTACTCAATTCAATGCTCTCTCATCCCATGAACAAAAGGAATATATTTATATATATATACAGTTCCGTATATATAGACATATCACCATCTCTCTCTCTCTCTCTCAGTGTTGAATGAATGCTGATTAAGCCCCGTAGCCTTCGCTCCTCCCTCCGGTTATTCCTCCATTGAACAATGCATAGATTCAAAAACTCATTCTCACAAGTGGATAAGAACCTCTTAATCCACTCCACCAATAAAGGAATTCACCTCATGCCTAATCTCTCTCCCCCTCTCTCTCTCCCTAGATTAGAGTGAACTTCTTCGTCAAATCTCAGCCTAATCTCTCACACCCAGAAGAGTTCTTCGTGACAGATAGCTCTTACTATCTCTCTTCCTCATGAACTCGATCAGTTTTCAGTTACATATCCATATATAACTTTATATCATCTTTTTTTAACTGTTCTTATACTGTGTTTGATGGATTATTTGAGGGAGATAGAAGGTAAAACAGCTCATGATCGTCGTTCCAATGAGAAGATGATGAAATCTCCGAGATGGGTATATGTTCCTGGTCCGGTCATCGTCGGCGCCGGACCTTCCGGCTTGGCGGTGGCTGCTTGCCTGAAAGAGAGAGGCGTTCCCAGTGTAGTTCTCGAGAGATCTAACTGCATAGCCTCTTTGTGGCAGCTCAAGACTTACGATCGGCTTCGGCTTCACTTGCCGAAGCAATTCTGCGAGCTACCACTCTTTCCCTTCCCGAAGGAATTCCCAACTTACCCTACTAAGCAACAGTTTGTTGAATACTTAGAAGAATATGCCCAAAGGTTTGAGATTCGGCCGGAGTTCAACCAGACGGTGGCGGGGGCGGAGTTTGATCGGAGTCTCGGGTTTTGGCGGGTGAGGAGTGTGGGATTGAAGGAGGAGAAGGAGGAGACTGAGTATGTTTGCCGGTGGTTGATTGTTGCCACCGGCGAGAATGCCGAGGCGGTGGTGCCGGAGATTGAAGGAAGGGAGGAGTTTTCAGGGCCTATATTGCATACAAGCGCATATAGGAGTGGTGGTGTTTTTAGAGGGGAGAGAGTTTTGGTGGTTGGCTCTGGCAATTCAGGAATGGAGGTTTGCTTGGATCTCTGCAACCATAATGCTAGCCCTTCTCTTGTGGTTAGAGATACAGTAAGTATAACTTTACCCTCAGCCCTTCTCTCTCCTTCTCTCGCTCTCTCTCTCTGTGTGAAGTTTATTTTGTGTTTTTGAAAGTAATCAAGAAAAATGAAAAAACCATGTTTCTTTTGGGTTTTTTCTTTTTCTGGGATAAAGATTTTGATTGACACCCATTTTCCCTGTTGATGACAATATTTGTTTTAGCAACTGTTTATGCTAGTGCGTTGAAGTCCCAACAGCTTATTCTAAGTTGATCACAATCTATAAATATGTATGTTCGGGTAAAGAGAAAATCTATGGTAAAATTCACTTTCTTGGGATTCTCAAGCATGCGCAAGATTGGTCAGAAACGTAGGATTTCATTTCATAATCACTTGTGATTGCGATTTTTCCTTTTTCTTTTTCTATTTTTTTTTCTCCTCTGTAAAGGTCCAGTCATGGCCTGGAAGCAACCAGCCCTCCAGAAGGGCAATTGGGGAGGGAGGGCCTCTCTCTCTCTCTCTCTTCTCTCTCTCTCATCAAATCCATCTTTTAGGGTGTCCTTTTTTGGGTAGTGTCCTATCTTTTTGGGACCCTTTCTAAATTTGTTGTTTTGAACTTTGATGATTAAAAGGTGCACGTCCTACCACAAGAGATGATGGGAAGATCAACTTTCGGGCTTTCGATGTGGATGCTCAAGTGGCTGCCCATGCGCCTTGTCGATCGCTTTCTCTTGATCGTCTCGTGGCTTCTCCTCGGCGACACCGCCAGATTCGGCCTCCACCGCCCCCGGTTGGGTCCCCTTCAGCTAAAGAACTTGACCGGAAAGACACCGGTGCTGGACATCGGCACCCTCGCCAAAATCAAAAGCGGAGACATCAAGGTACTCTTCCAACTATGCAAATCACATCACTTTTTAACTTTCTTCAACACGTTAATTTTTTTCATCAAATCAACTTTCTAGTATTTGCTTCAAATCACTTTTTTGAACATTGGCTACTCTCAAAACTTTTTAAATTTCACTTCGCTCATATACATTTTTGAATATTTAGAATGTTATATATTATATTGGTCATTCAAAATTTTTAAAAAAAATATTACCTTAACCCTCCTGTCAGCAAAAGAAAAAAATTTCTTAGCCTCCCTTAACTAAAATCCTAAGTCCACCATTGGTTTGATTGATTCTATAATATCTATTCATCAAATCAACTTTCTAGTGATTGATTGATTTCATAATATCTTTTCATCAATGATTGTCACACAAACATGTTTGTGCTCTTGATGGCATACCCACTATCACAAAATTCCCCTAGCTAATTCATCGAAACAATCATTAGTTAACTCTAATTTCGCTTTGCCATTATTTTTAATTCAAATTATTCAATGTTAATTAGGATTTGAATTCAAACCCTATGTTTATAAGTTTTTGCAGAATGTTTCTTCACAATATTTTGAAATGTTATCTGTACTTCCAACCCAAAAACAAAATTTCTTTTCTTTACTTCCATTTTTTCTTCCCTATAATTCTTTTATCCCAAGTAAAGAAATTCTTGAGTTACAAATCATTCTTAGATCATGCTTTGTTTTGTCTCTCTTGGTGTAGATATGTCCGGCAGTTCGGCAACTAACATGTCATACAGTGGAGTTTGTTAATGGAAGAAAGGAAAATTTTGATGCAATCATCTTAGCAACTGGCTACAAAAGCAACGTACCCTCTTGGCTAAAGGTACCTTTTTTTTTTGTACTTCCTCCTTTTATTTTCTAGTTCAAAGAACTGAAATTAAAAGAGAGATATGTCCTTGAATTGTCCCCTCCAGGAGAGAGAGATGTTTTCAGAGCGAGATGGGTTACCGCGAAAGCCATTTCCGAACGGATGGAAAGGCGAATCGGGGCTATATGCAGTAGGGTTTACCAAACGCGGGTTGCTCGGTGCATCAATGGATGCTAAGAGAATTGCAGAAGACATCGAACGGTGCTGGAAAGCCGAGGCAAAACATCTAACAGCCTTTGCGCGCTCATTTTCGCCACAATTATGATTTTGTTTTTGAGTTGGAGCTAAAGAAGAAAAGTAAAAGAGGCAGTTGTAGGAGTGATCCCTCTCTTTCATTGACACAAAGCCTTGGAAAGGAGGAACTGACAGCATAAGAAGGATGGTTTTTTTTTTGGGTGGGGACCTCAACTTTCTAGTATCCATCTGTACATCTTGTACATTGTCATTTTTTTCTAATTATTAGGTATGACAATTAACCAAGATTTGACGTAGAATTTGAGTTGAGAGTACAACAACATGATGTCTTGGGGGGGGGGGGGGGGGTTGTTGTTTGGGATTGGCTTGCAATTAACCAAGATTTGACGTAGAATTTGGGTTGAGAGTACAACAACATGATGTCTTTGGGGGGGGGTGTTGTTTGGGATTGGCTTGCAATTAACCAAGATTTGGCGTAGAATTTGAGTGAGAGTACAACAACATGATGTCTTCTTAGTTGGGGGGGGGGGGGGGGGGGGGGGTGTTGTGTTTGGGATTGGCTTGCAATTAACCAAGATTTGACGTAGAATTTGGGTTGAGAGTACAACAACATGATGTCTTCTCTAGTGTTAACCCTTGTATGGTTGATGATTCTGATCTATTTAGGATTTAATTTAGGGGCTTGTATGGAGGAAACTTCAAAGGATACATGACTTCTAATTAAAATTTTGATAATGAAACTTTGGTACCAAACTTCTATATAATATCCAAAGCATTTACAATCTTTTATGATTTCTGAAAGTCCCATTGTTGAAATGATTGCAGTCCAAGTAGAAACCAGGACCACCACTTTCAATGTGCTAAATTAAATATGGCAATTTTTAGATTGGGCAAAACTGGTCTACGTTCTAATACTTGGAATTTCTTCTGATTGAGATACTTTTGAAGACTTTTGTTTCGTTATTTGATTGCAATTTTTATACTTCTCTAAATTCATGCACTTTACTGTTTCACTGTAATCTAATAACCACAGGCAACTCTCTCCTTCCAATCACAGAATTTTATTTGGTTACTCAATAATCATCCGCCCTATATAGAATTGTAAATAAGCGAACCAAGCAATAGATTGTTCAAACTTAGTTTCAAAATGTATTGAAGTATGCGTGAATTTTTTATTGTATATAAGTTTATCAAACAGAACTTAGAAACTTGACAAGGTTTAAAATGTGTTTAAGCTTTATTTGTTTATACAATGAGTCAACATGAAATAATCTTTTAGCAAGCCAAACGCAAATCGAGTTCGAGTACGTTAATATCTTTTACAACCCTTTCTCTATTAAGGATCTATATTCATAATTTGACTGCTTAAGCATTTACCTTCATTTTTGAAGTGTGAAATATTTTGTTAAAAAAAAGGTGCTAGTTATTAGTATGAAAACCAAAGCAAGATGATGCTTTAATCTAAGCCTAAAACTGTTGTTTTCACCTCATTGTAGAGTCAACAGCTTAATGTGCAAAGCAAAATCATATTCTATGTATCTCTGTCATGCCATACCTGAGGGGCATTTGACAATTGCTTTAGCATTATGGGCAATATTGCTTGAGCCTACATGAAGGCCATGCCTCTTTTCCCATTTTTTTTTTTTTGAAAAGCAAAAGGTCATTGAGAAAATGAAGAAGGATACAGCAAGGGAGGTGAACTCTAGGCTCAAGATAGGGCAAGAGCAACCGAGAGGACACACAACAAAAGAAACAGAGAGGGAAAACTGGGAAGGCAAAAGCTAGAGCCACCACCTAGTAGGATGAGAACGGCCGATAGAGTTTAAGGCAGACATTTCCACGAAACTACAGAGCATTAAGCAGCTACATCCATTGAGTCCCAATGTTATAACAGACTCCTCAGGAAATTACCCCCACTAATAGCATCAGGTTAAGCTATTACTTTCACCTTCAATGCATAGAAGAAAATCATTAACTAAGTAAGAAGAGGCAACTCCTTCAGCCTTGGTCCAAAAGGCAACTTACATTTTGATTTCATAAGCAACTTTCATCCAGTCATACTTCTTACTGTTGAAAAAGGCAAGCAATAGAGAAGTGCATTGAATCTAAAGCTAATAACAAGCAACACAGAACATTACCCTACCCTAAAAAGGAAAAGGAGGACTGATAGGAAGTCAATTTTTTGAAGTAATGCCTTTCACAGACATAAAAATGGCCAGTTGATGAGTCAAGTGGTTTCAGTGTTGGACTGAATGCTCCATATATGACCTATAAATAACAGTGAGATGCAAAGACAAAGGGAAAAAATGGATTTTGGATCAGATTGGAAAACAAATGCTACTAAGGCATGCTTTGAAAACCTGACTAATTTTGAGAATACCATTTTTCCTAAGCATTATGACAATAATTGAAAATTCAACATAGTATGGTTATTTTTTTTCCACAGAAGGAATTGATATCTTGGAGTTAATATCTGATGTGACCCCAACAACAAAAACAAATAAAGTAATATAAAACATAATTTGTAATTAACGAAAAATTCAGTCCCAAATTCATATGGTAGTAACACATTTTCTGAAAACATTATGAAGTGCAACATGTTAAATATTGAGGTTTTACAGTTAGCACTCAGATTTCTTGAAAAGAAAATGATACTTGAAAGATATTGTAAAAATAATAAACTATAAATCACAAGATTAGTGTCTGCTTATTATTTTTTTAGAAAATGGTAATTAACTGTTTAAGTATATGTCACAATTTGTTTATTTGTTAAAAATTTACAAATTACTGATTATAATTAAGCTGAAATGTTGGTAATATGAAATCTACAATCTCCTCTGTATGTGTGTTTTTGTGAGTGTATGATAAGACTTGTAAACGAGCTTAACCAAGCTAAATACGTAGTGGGTTATTCAAGCTTGACTTGAAAAAAATTATTAGCCTAAAAAATATGTTCAAGTTTAGCTTAATTACCTTTCGAGCTTATCTCAAATGAGTATCAATTACGCTGATTACAAATTAAGGTGGAATAACTTGGCTTTTTTTATAGTATTAAAATGTTTATTAGTTTATCAAGCTGACCTTAGAAAATTAAGGAGCTTCAAAAACATCTTCAAGCTTGAGTTTTTTTATGACGTCAACTGATTTTCAACGTGATTTTGGTGAGCCAAACACGAATCAACCTTGAATAATTTTATTTGTTTTACAACTCTAACTTACCAAAACGGAAGGATGGTTGTGTCCAAATACGGGTAAATTGTAACGTTTGAATATAATTAAGATTACAAATAAAGAGCTATGACCAGCCAAAAAGGGTTACCAAATGACCAGGTTGAATTTTATTCGCTCAAGTGCAGATAGCGAACTAAAACTAATTTCATTTCGCAATCATAATGTAGTCCAAGGACATCACCAAATATAAATACAAATATAAACAAACAGTTATAATATAGAAGAATTCGTCCACTGTTTTTCTCTTTTCTTTTTATTTTTTTATTGTTGTCCACCAACCCCACCCCCATGGTCCCACCCAAAAAAAAAAATCATGTAACAAATATACACTGTGCAAGTATTGATATATAGAATGATTTGTACCTTCATTTTTCTTGGTCCTCTCTCTCTCTCTCTCTCTCTCTCCAACAAGAATTTGTTTGATGTGAACAGCTTAATAGAAGATGCCATGCCAGCATAACAGTCTCCATATTTTAGTATTAAAAAAAAATACTATTCTTTTAAAAAAATATATACAAAAATTCACTAGAAAAATATAACAGTGATATTATTATTATTAAAAACCACTATAATGAGTGTTTTGTTTTAAAATGAATGACTCTTATCTATTATTCTAATAATAAATTCTTTATGAATTTTTTTATTTGTATAATATTATTCATTAAAAAAAAATTGTTATAGTATATATGTGTGCATGCTTTTGCATGTAAGTACGATGCATGATCTGGGTTGGGCATGGCTATTAATAATACACTAGAACGGTTAGTTAGGGTTTTATGATTGTAGGGTGGGGGGATTTTCAGACCAGTTAATGAGCACATGAAAATTGAATCTTGGGCTGTGGGCTACAGAATAAGGACGATAGACTCCTGCACATACAAAAACACATTGGTAATGGTATATAAATAAAAAAAATTCATACAGAATTTATTATCAGAATGATGTAGTTAAATATAAGTTATTCACTTTAGAATAAAACACTTATCCTAATGACTCTTAATTTATAATAATATCACTACCACATTATTCTGGTAGAGTTTTTTGTTCAATTTTTTCTAGAAGAATAGCACTTTCCATAACGTATTGAGAAAAGAAAGGAAAAGGTAAAAAAAACAATATTTTTTTTCTTTCCTTGTTAGTTTCAATTTATGAGAGGATAAATAAAAGAAAATATTTTTTTGCTTCTCATTTTTCTTTCATTTTCTTTTCTCTTTCCTTTTCAGTAGTAATATATGTTACTATTTTCCATCATCTTTCCGTTATCTTTCAAATAAGGGAAAGTTATTGTCCTTTCACTTTTATTTTATTTGTTTTGCCAAACCAAACAAAGGAAAGAAACTTATTCCCTACAATATTCTCTCTCATTTCTTTTCTCTTCTTCCATAAGTTCCAATCACGGGCAAGCAAGAGAAGTGCCAAGTAAGTGCATCTTAAGGGGCTCACCTTTCTTCAGGGAAATAGTGGCGTGATGGGAGTGTATGGCCCCATCAGATCTCAAAGGGTCATTTTTTGGGGGCTTTTGTGCCATTAATGTTCCATCAATTGTTCTTTCTTTTCTCATTTTTCTGCTCATATAAACATATCGATATATAGTCAAAAAAATCTAATATCACTGCCAAACCAACTCTTAGTCCCAAAGTTATCCTTTGCATAACCTTCCCCAATGTCATACCTTTTGTTGGATATGGGTTGATGTAGCTACTAATCAGTGCTAGAAGGTACTCTCTCTCTCTCTCTCTCTCTCTCATGCACGCACACGCAGAGAGGAAAAATGAAAACAATGGTGTTTGAAAACCTACTTAGACCAAAGGGGGGGAAAAAAAACTTAAAAGGGTGTTTTTATTGGCTTTAGTCAGCTTGGGAGCACGCTTGGGCAATCTACTCCATGTAGCCCTTTGTTTTTTTTTTGGGTACTTTATATGAGCGTCAAGGGTGGTCCTGCTAGGGTGTATATGATCCACAAGCTCAAGATAGGAATTTACACAATTTCCTCTCATGTACGGACACATGGCGCACATGCTCACTGATCATGGACCATCCGATTTGATCGGGTGGAGACTTTTATTGTATGTGGTCCAAAAATGTTTATCATTAACAGGTCGATTGATATATCTTTATCAATGGACCATTTTCTGTCATCTAGCTAGATTGAAATCATCATCGTCATGATCGGATGGTTAGGGAGCTGGTTGTCAACAAAATGGTTGTCCGTTGAAGAGTCCAAATTAATGATTGGGCTCAATAATCACATGACAAGATTATTCCAGAAAATGTCTCCTAGCCATTGGTGGATGTAAGGCAAAATAGAACCTAATTAATTTTGTTTTTTATTTTGTGGAAAAGTGAAAATGAGTACTAGGACTACAAGAAATCCCAACGGATCAGATTACACAGATTTTCCGACAAAAAAATAGAGGAAAACTAAGGAATTCACATAATACTTGGGATGCTAATCAATGGGCACATTCATTAGCTTGGCGAATACACCGCTGGAAGGACCATCTTTAACATTTTTGGACTTAGCAAAGCTCTTGCTGGCACAATTTCCAAAGTTGATTATGTATTGTCACTTTCATAAGATGAGAAGCATTTATTTCATTTTCTTTGGAACAAAATAATATGTTAGTGTGGAAGGTCTCAGCAAGCTGGTAAAATTTTCTACCATATTTGGTACAAAAGATTTGAGATGGAATCTCGCTTTTCATACATTAATTGGGAGGTTATGCGCAGAAAGAGAGTTACTCTACGGTTGTGTAGATTGGTCATGTTGGACCAATAACAACGACAGCAGTAATAATATATTTGTGTTACTTTATTTCGTAGTTGCAAGTCCAAGAATGGTTAAAACAACCCCAAAAAAAAGGATTAAATAGAATAATTATTTATTACCCATGAATGCTACTAACTATAAGGAAACCTTTGTAGCATGGCGGTACCACGTCAGTTTTATTGATACGAAAACTAATGTAATATCATGAGTCAATGAAATAGTTTTTGGTTTATTTCGAAGTATAAAAAAAATATTTTTTGTTAAAATTCTCAACATCTAATTATAGAGTAGTATACAGAAAATATCTTAATTAACGATGTGATTTTATACAATTAAGATAAGTATCTATTTATTTGGCATGATTTTATTGATTGATGGCAAGAGCAATGACACGTTGACATTTGTAAAATCATCCCTTGAATTAATGAGATAACAATATTATCCATTAGATTTGATTTATCAAGACGTGGCATTATAAGAAGGGAGATTCTGAATATAAATATCCGTTGGGAGCTTTCCCCGCAGCACACACCCTAGATTTCATTCAAATTTTTATTGTTTGCATTTCTTCCAATTGGTGTTGACAACTAAGCCATTAAAACATCTTCCATTTATCATTTTGTAATATTATACAAGTAAAATTTTTATACTAAATGACGCGGGTATTTATGTTTCTTTCATTCCAAAATCAAAACACTTATAATTGTGGCTCATACTTTCATAAATATCACTGCCACGTAATCTCAATCCCTTGCCTTGACCAGTTTGTGGTGGAAAACCTCACTGGGGCTCATCACTGAAGAATCATACAAAATGATGTGCATATTTGTATTTCTTTCATTTCAAAATCAAAGCATTCACTAACTCATAATTTCATAAAAATCATTAATTGCACGCAATTCACATTATGTTTGTACACCAAATTTTTATTAAGCCAATGTAAAATCTGCACTAATAGCCAAGCCCGGTAATTAAACCATAAACTCGAACGTCCTGAGTTGAACTCTTACTCATGATTTGCGGGTAATTGCATGTTTTTTAATTTTAGCCATGTATAAATGAAACTTTATACTCATTGAGAAGCGGAGTTCACTTTATTTATAAAAAATAAAAAAATAAAAAATAAAAAGAGTTAAAGCCAATGTAGAAGTGTGGTCCTTCCCATAGTCAATGAATAAACCCTCCACCAGGACCCACAAAGAAATCCACTCTGTTGGTGGAAAAGGCCATTGATGTATAGGAGGAGGAAAAGGGCAAGACATGCAGGCTTGAGTACATGCATGAGAATGACCACTCATCATATATAAGCTTAGGAGAGATCAGATCAGAATATTAGAGAGTTCCCAAGGAATGTCCAGATCTCTCTTTCTCTTTATGTTTATATATTTGGACTATAGCTTGGGACCGCCATTCAACATGTCCATTCCCTTTCTTCTCTATCATTTTTTCCATGACTCCACAATTCACATGCTCTCTGTAGATTCCAAAATGAATGGGCATTTTGCAAGCCAAGGTGTGCTTTTGCACCAACTAAGCAACCAAAAAGAAAAGGAAAAAACCCAACAAATCTTCCACCCCAAAGTCCAAGTTCGGTGTGTTGATTCGTTAGTACAGAGATAGGAATGTTTTCAGACACGTTTCAAAAATGTTTTAGGAACATTTTAGAAATAATAAGCATTAAAATGATAAAATATATTATTTTATATTTTTCTCAATAAAATTATATAACATTTATAAAAAAAATTTAAATTTTGTTGACACAATCTACTGTTTCAATATATTGCACTATATTTAGTAAATTTTGCTATGTTGTGATGTATTTAAATGAAAACACTAAACTATCACTATTCTATTAATATTTTGTTTGGTTTCTTATAAAATATGAATATTTTAACTTTTTCAATAAAAACAAATGAAAATTTTGTTTATTCATCACATTCTCACGGACCCCACCCGTCCACCTCTCTTTAATATAATCAAAACTTAGTTTTTCTTATTATTTTCCTTTTAATTTTCCATAACTTCTTTATGTCTCTTTCTTTAAGATGTCTCTCTCTAGCTAACGTGGGTGTCTATTCCTTCTTCCATGGAAACAGCTAGCTTACGCAAACACTCGCAGATTACTCTAGGTCTTATATGTTGGAAAGGGACAGCTTGTACTCATTTGTCCATATATGTGATTTTGATGTTAATTGTATATACTTGCATATGTATATATATATATAGAGAGAGAGAGAGAGAGAGAGAGATTTGCACGCTTGGAGACCATTCACTACACCAAAGGCTTCATTATCCAAGTGATTAGAGGGTAAAGAAGGGAAAGACCAAGCTAATACCACCACTGATCATTCGTATAATTGTTTTGGTTAATTTGGCTTCTAACATAATCATTTACGGATTGATCCCGTGTGCAATAAGGAACCTTTAGAAACCATTGTAACCACCAAGAATTTTATTCTCTTTGCCTTTCTACTTCTAGGCCAATTTTTTTTTAAACTGCAACAAGTTGTGGTGCTTCCTCTCAATGCTTGAAATATCAAATTATGCTTATCTAGATATTTAGATCACTCAAAAACATAGAAATTAAACCATGTTTCTGTATAAGACATGGGAATTTAGGTAGCTATATAAACTTCTTCTTCTTCTTCTAGTCTTGTTTCAGATCATTTTCCATTTAAAATTCAAACTGGGATTGGCAAGATTGGTGAGCTCTTTACTACTAGTTTTCATGTGGCAATATGTATTGGATCTCAAAGCTTTGGAAATTCCTTGCCTAGTTATCTTATAGATTAGAACATTCTCTTTTTTTGTTCCTTAAGATACAATGATCCAGCACAACTTTCTCAACTCAAAAATATAGCAATAGTAGAATACAAACCATGCAATGATTAAATTCTTTGTTTGACCGGCCTTCCTACGTTAGTATTAAAATTATTAAACCTTGCAAATAATGGAAAATATATATATAATATAACTAGACAAGGAATTTTCATTGGTTTTCAGAAAGAGTCGAAGGTATTAAAAGCATGAAAATTCAATGTCTTTATCAACCCTGAAAATTTCTTAAAGTCCATAAGTAAAGAGAAGCGTCACTGGGCTCAATACAGTCCATGGCATTGTTTAGAAAAATATATAATAGCATGACTACTGTAGAAGTGAAAGCATGGAGCTTCTATCTCAAAACCCATCCAATAGCATGAAACATTGTTTTCAAAAAAAAAAAGGTAGAAACTTTGGTATCCTTAAGTAGAGAAACAAAAAATAATAATTAAACTAATCATAATAAATAAATAATTAAAAAACAAAAATGCGGTGAGCGTGGATCGAACACGCGACCTTCAGATCTTCAGTCTGACGCTCTCCCAACTGAGCTATCCCCGCAAGTGCACCTTAGTTATCCAAATTAAAATTTAATAAGATGAGATGGGTGCAATATATCAAGTACGTCATGGTGGGTAGAGATAGATTGATTGATAAACAATGATTCAAATCCTGTTTAATTATGGCATGCCTGACCAGATGCTGATTCCTCCCTCCAAGATTGGAAAATTTTTGAGGTGAAATTTCATGGGACCTACCTACTTTCCCAAGACAACATTTCCATGGTTTCCTTTTACATTATTTTTGGTTGGTTCTCACACTATTCAGCAGCCATTTCACAATCAGAATTGGGGCACTAATTTGGAATAAGGTTATCTGCTACACAATGAGGGAACATATACTTCATTCAGGTGGGTTTTGCTTCTCAAAGGGTAGTAGGGGCCACTAAAATATCATTCTTGGTTCGGCGTGACCATATAAACAAATAAATAAACCAGAACCCCGTTGGGTTTGTGATGGATTTGAATCTCATGAAACCTTTATGTTGGATACTACCCCGTTCTGCAAATACGAATGCCACTTTTCAAGATTTTTACTGGAATAATTGTTTACTAATTACCCGTTATGTGAAAAGAACCAATAAAATTTATTTAATCCTAAAAAATGGATATGCATTGTTGACTATCTAAAAAAGAATTTGTTGTTGTTCCATAACTATTTCATAATAGAACTGATCTTAGGCTTCTTAGCACAGGATATTTTGGATACACTTCCAAAAAATTTATATTGTTACCAAGTACTATAAGTGTGGCTTGCTCTTTAGCATGATCCATACATTAGGCCCATTAGCACACAATCGCAAAGGAAAATGTTATTCTTCTAAAAAATTTATACAGATGTGGCAATAGGATTATTATAATTAAGAGCTATCATGATGGATGTTTTGTTTTAAAGTGAATGGCTCTTATTCAACTACATTATTCTGATGATAAATTTTATATGAATTTATTGTTTGTATAACATTACTCGATGACAAAAGGTTACATTAAGGTTGAAAACCTAATTGCCTACTAGTACCGCCTCGGTAAATACAGAAAATATATTTACATGTGTGAGCGCACGCCCCTGATCACATGAGTTGATATATCATTATATAATTACGTGGTCATTGCACATATATAAACATGTTAGTTTACATATATTCATAATTTGCTCATGTACACATACATATATATGTATGTGCATGGATTTGTTTAAATAAATTTATATTTGTATATGTGTTTTAGTGTTATTTGAGATTGATGAATTGATGACTATTCCTGCAAAATTGGGGCAAACCGATCAAACTGAAGCCCATGAGACAAGACTCTTACAGCCTATTTGGAACTTGGGGGAGGGGAGGGGAGGGAAAAGAAAATTTTAAAATTTTCTCTCTTTTTTCTTTCTTATTTGATTTTAGCTAAGAGAGAAAGGGGAGAGAAAAGGAAGAAAAGCTTTTAGATCACTCTTTCTTTCTCTTCTTCTTTCCTTCCACTTTCTTTTTATTTTTTTTTTTAACAAAACTAAACAAAGAAGGAAAAGTATATTTCCTTCATTTTCTTTTTGCTTTCTTTTTCTTTCCCTTCTCTTTTCTCCCCTAAGTTCCAAATAGGCTCTTGTACTCCAGATGTTTGTTTTTGTGATTCAGAATCCTCACCACTGATTAAATCACTAACAACTAATAAAATTGATCAGGTCCAGAAAACATACGTGATCTACCAGGCCCAAACGACAGAATTTTCTTGTTCAAAAGCCTTATACTTGCAAGGGCACATTGGCCCATAGGACCATCCTTCCAATATCTTGGGCTCTGGCCCACTAGTTTATCTAATAATATATACATGAAACCGGAATGTTAACATTACGGATAAATAAATAAAAAATTATAACATTACAGATCGATATATTGGAAGTAGATTAACAGCCAATCAGCCACTCTTTCTCTCTCTTTTTACGGTTAAGATTACAGATTTACGATTTTTCTATTATTATGGACTAATATTATACAAATAGAAAATTCATACAGAATTTATTATCAAAATAATGTGGTTAAATGAGAATCGTTCACTTTATAATAGAAGACCCATTATGATAGTTTTTTATTACAAAAATATCATTATCACATCATTTTAGTAAAAATTTTTATATAAAATTTTTAAAATAATAGCATGTTCATATTCTGCAATAGTTTTCTATATAAAGATTAAGTCAGAATAAAATTTTTGGCTTACAAAATCTCTAAGTCCCATCCAACTGATATGTAACCAATAAAGGGGCAAGGACATCGACACTATGAAAGTGAAAACATAAATAAACAAATGAATAGATAAATACAAGTGTGACAAATCTTTAGATGCCAATCTTAAGAGAGAAACCCAAATGTAACAATATTATATTGTTTTGAATTGAGTCTACCTCACAAGTTGATCCGAATATTTTCGGTCATAAAAAAATAAAAATTAAAAAAAGGTCTACTTTACAACATGCATAATTATAAGATAAGTGAACCATTTTGCATGAAAAATTCAAGGGAAGCACTTGTGTTCTGTTTAAAATTCGAATTTTGATAAAAATAAAATTTAAAAATTAAAAAAAAAAAGAGAGAGAGAATAAAATTACTTTTTATTTTTATTTTTTTTTCTTCATATTTTTTTCCTCACTAAAAATTCAGATTTGGTATCACCGTAAAGATCAATGCAACCACTGAACATTCAAATGGAGAGAGAGAGAGAGAGAGAGAGAGAGAGAGAGAGAGAGAGTTTTGATCATGAACACCAATTGAGAATATAATACAAACGCTTTTCAGAAACAGAGATCAGCGAGTGAGCTGCAAAGCTTGACAAATCTGTGAGAAAACCTCAAGAATGACTCCATGGTGATTGGAGGAGTTCAAAGAAAGAAAACACTGCAACAGCTTCTGAAGATCTTCAGCTCCATATATATTTTTCTCTACTATCATCTCCACCATTGATGCCCTGAAGTCTCTGCACGGGTCTCTAGAAGTTTTCTCCACTGCGTAGCTCTCTTCAACCCTACCACCCATAACAAGTGGACACCGGCGAATCTCGCAACTCCTGTCCCCACTTCTTCTCCGGCGACTTTTGGGAGTTTTCTGGCGAGAACTCCCCGAATTAGGGCAGAAATACTCAGTTGAACTCCCTGATACATCCATGCTTTCTTGAACTTCACTTTCAATGAAAAGTTGGAAACTACCCGGCCCGTTTCTCCGGCGAGCTTTGCCTGTTTTCCGGCTAGTTCTGGCTGTCCTCCGGCAAGCTTCCGTGTTGTTTTTGCCACTTTCGCTGGAAGTAGTAGTACTATTTGTTGAACTCGCTGATACTTCGAATGGAGGACGACCCATTTCAGAGCTGCTACTCTTACCTCTTCTCCGGCGAGTCGTGGATATTTTCCGGGGAGAACTGCTCATTTTCCGGATAGGAGAGTCAGAAAAATCAGACGATAAGCTAAAAAACGTGTCATTCTCTCCGTCAACTGGAACTTCTTCCTCATCTTCTTCACTGCTAAACCACCCACCATTGGAAGACGAACTGTTCTTGACAATTATGGATTCTTTAGCTTTCTCTTTGTGGTACAAATTCAAAGGCGAAATGGGTATTACAGTTCTTCCTTCTGTGACGGCACCTAAATACAAATTTTTCGGTTCAGATACGACTTTCATGGCTTCCTTTTCACCATTGTTGGTCATTGCAGAGCTTCTGGGTTTGCTCATGGAATGACGTATTTGGATGGTGGAAGAGACTGGTTCGATTGGATGGACTGTTGGGGGATTTTGGGTGGTGATAATGGAGTTTTCGACAACGTCGGACACGTTTCCGAACCGACATGACCGGAATCGCGAAGTAAACAAGCGAGAGGCTCTCCTGGGTGTGGATTGATTCTCCATGTGAGAAAGTTATACAGAAATTTTGAAATTAGAAGAGAGAGATATATATATATATATACACACACAAAGGCTTGGATGTTAGATACGTGGAGCGGAAGGAAAACATAAGAAAAAATATAGAAGAAAATAAATTAAATTAAATTAAATATATTTATTTTTGGTCAGGTTAATGAAATGAATAATTATTTGTTAAAATATTATATAAAAATAAATATGTACAAATAATTTTTTTTATTTATTTCATTCCCTTGAGATTCCAAATGTAGCACAAAGAGAGAACAGGAAATTTGCTTAAAACTTATTAATATAGGTTTTAAAATATGAAAATTCATTCCTCACGCATTCAAAGTGAAATATTATATGTGAAATATTATAATTGTTTAATGATTGAAATCATCAAAGGTAGTTGATTTATTTAAGGCCTGTTTGAATGCATAGATGGAACTTTTTTATTTTGAATTAACTAATTCAAAATCTATCAATTTATGAACTATTTCAAATTTTGTTCAAAATCTATCAATCTATCAATGTATGAACTATTTCAGAAGTCCTTCTATGCATAAAGAGAACAGGGAATGCGATTGTCTTTTTATTATCTTAGAGAGAGAGAGAGAGAGAGAGAGAGAATATAATCTTATGTTTGAATGCATTAAGTGTGGTCAGATCAATGGTTGTAGTGTGAATGAATTGAGTTGATTTCTTTTATCTACTTCTTGGGATTCACTATTTGTGGTGGTTTATCATGGAGGAGTCGAATTCATCATTTTCTAGTCTTAAAATGACTACATAGGAATGCTCTCCCACCATTTGGTGCAATGGAACACTCGTGGCAGCTTAGGAACCACATTTAGGGTTTCAATCTTTGGTTTAAGTCTGAGGTTGGTAGGTAGCGACAAATTTGGCCAAGACAATCGCATTTACGTCATGCTTAGATATTAAATTTATTCAAATAAAAAAAAAAGGAAATTAAGTGTACATACTATTTTTTTAAGATAGTACTATACAAATAGAAAAGTTATATAGAATTTTATAAATAGTTATATATTTAAACCTTTCACTTCAAAATAGAACGTCTACATAATAATTTTTAATTATAAAATTATCATTACCATATCATTTTAGTAAGGATTTTTGTATAAATTTTTTGTAAAAATATTATTTTTCTATTTTTTATGTGTAACTAAACAAGAATGTTTACTTTTTAACTAATACCAATATATTTTCTAATAATTTTCATAACCCAGCCAAAAAAAAAACCCAGATTCTTTCTTTTTATTTTTTCCTATCTACAAATTAAAACATAACGTTAGGTTTCAATCTTGTATTTAAGGCTGAGGCTGAAAGGTTTGTGAGAAGATCTCAATCTTGGGTTTACGGCTGACGTTGAAAGGATTGGGACAAATCTATGCCAAGAAAAGAGTGGTTTTAACATGGAATAACAATTATTCCTGTATATTTTAGTCTCATATTCAACATCAATCATTTACAAGTAATTATTTATATATATATGAGAGACATTGACAAGGCCACTTGGAAATTGTTTGAGCAAAATAATATCCCTCAAAGGTGAAGTCTACAAGTTGAAATGGGAGGCCATTGGCCCAATGGGTTGCATCTCAAACTGTGTCTTCTAGATAATCACGTGATTCAGCAACTGTTGTATAGTCACCTGCCTAGCTAATTTTCTGGCCTTAGCTTCACGGACTAACATAGATATATATATATATATATATGCATATGTATATTTTTTTTTTGGTTCATTGCAGATATATATATATATATATAGATAAGCAGCCATTTCTATATAAAATACATCTTTCATAGGTAATATGAGTTCTATGTCAGTATCTGTATTATCTTACTTGCTTCTCAAGTTATGGGTCAAGTCCAAATTTAACAAATATGCATATATATGTATAATTTTACATATGCCTTAATACAATGTTTAGATCCTGGGTTTATCAAGGAAAAATAAGGAAAAAAAATAAGAAAAAAGAGAAAAAAAAAAAAAAAGAGAGAGAAGAAAATAAGGAATTCTAAATTCTTACATTTATTTTTTTATGTTCTTTTACCCTCTACTTTCTCTCACACAAATACAAGATATAATTTCAAGTTATTTTCTTTTTTCCTCAATAAATCTGAAATCTAAACACAAATAAATCAGACTCTCTATAATGCAATGTACTTAGCTTAAGCAGAAGTTCTCTCATTTCAAGTGGCATATATTGCTACAAAACCAGTGTCAATTTGCTCATTTTCTATCCAAAATGGAGCCAAATATTTTGGTCGACCGAGGGGGTGGTGGATATCTTTTCTAGGACACAACCCCACAAAACAAAGGCTATATAGCCCTACAAAGGAACCAAAATACAGTGGAGATGACCCTCAAGTGTCGATCCCATTTCCCCAAAAACAGCATCTCCAAACCCTAACAAGCTTCCAACCACATTCAAACACAAGAGAGATGAATCATGTATTCCACTTCAAAACCTCTCTTCAGACCCACCAAATGCTAAGAGACAGATTGGGTTTTGTTGGCTTCAGTCTTTCCATGGCCTGGCGAGCTAATCAATGACTGTTTCTATGCATCTTGTGATTCACTTTCACTTCTTGTTGTTCAGTTTGAAAATCTGAAAATTTAGTTCGGTAAAAGATTAATCGACTTATGATGTTGATTTTGGAATGGATTTGTCCTCTTCATGGTGTATTTATCTATAGTTCTAAATCATAGCCTAGTTAATTATGCTAATTGCATCACTCCAAGTTAAACTATAGTCCTCGGAATTGCGTGAATGACGTAATGAAGATTAAGTTAATAATTTGAATCCCTCAGAAGTTTTTAATGATTAATGCATGTCAGATAGTTTATGGCTTATGTTAAGCGTAAGACTTTGGTAGCATTGCCAGTTTGAAATTTGAATTTGAGCTTTTTTTTCCGTTTTGGGGGTGTTTGCATGGTGACTTTATTAGTAGTTTATGGCTTAAATTTATAATTTTTTTACACTGTATTTGACTTCAACTGAAAAAACAAAAAAAAAAAAAGCTTTTTAAGCCTAACTTAAACTTAAAAAAGCCTATTAAATAAATAGCTTTTTAAAACTAACTTAAGCTTATGACTTATGACTTTTTTAAAAGCAATTCAAATTACCCCTTAATAATGTGGCAGAAAAAAGGAAAATGTAAGTTCACGTTTGGTATCGTTTGAAAATTTTTATTTTTATTGTTATTTTTTGTATTTTCATAAACAAAAATAATAGAAAGTTTGAAAACAGTATCGTTTACACTTCAATGTGAAAACACTTTTCTAAATTTCAAAAATTAACTCACTGTTGAGAACAGTGGAGCTTTCAATTAAGATGTTCTCACCTCCCCTTAAAACTGTTTTCTAAAACTGTGGTGTTTTTAAAATAACAAAAAATAATTAAAAATAATTTTTAAAAACAGTTTATCAAACAAAGTTTCCATGTCGATTTTAATTATTTTCTTTTTCAAAAAACAAAACCAAATGCGATTCTTCGCAAGTTTGTTGAGAAAACTTTTTTGTTTTTTTTGTTTATCGGCTTCATATTGAGATCACAGCTGGAGTAGTCTTCTCAAAACCCCATATCAATGTTATCTTAAGAATTTGATAATTATATAACACTAATTTGCCTTTGAACTTGTCCTTAAATGGTCAATGCAACATAAGTAGAACTTTTTCTTTTTCCTTTTCCTATGATTCATGTGGTTTTGAAAACCTGGTCAGTTTTGGGGCAGCCCGACCCCATTGACAGTCCTGCAAACTGCAGAGGAGGGTGGATAGGAATGGAGGAAGGAGGGAGAAAGAAAGAGAGGAGGAAACAAACATGTTTCCCTTATTTAGAAGGGTGGATGAGGACTGGAAAGAGAAAGGAAAAGGTGTTTCCTTCCTAGCCATTTGCCTAATTTTGGGCAGATGAGGAGAATGCAGTAGTGTTCTCTCTTCTTCAAGAACATGGATTTGCAATTTTGATCCACATGGATTAGCTTAGTGTTTATAAGGTTAAGTTCTAATTTTAAAACAACATTACAACCATTTCCTTCCTACCAAACAACATGAAGGAAAATTACCCCTCAAACCTTTTTCTTATGGATGCACTTTCCTTCTCTCTTGTTTCCTTTCCTCCAAACGATCATAGCATAGGGGAATGAATAATCTCATATATAATTATTAGTCGAATACCCTTCAGTTTTATTCGTGAATTCTAGTTTTTCTTTTTATCTTATGAATATTAGAGGCCAAAGGTTGGTAAGGGGATAAGGGGTTCGAGCCCCGAATGGTGCACCTGACCACTGGGCTACCCTGCTTGGTCTCTAATTTTTCAAGTAGAAACATCAAATGCTACATTATTTGCTCCCAAAGTTCTCAAGGACTATATGTAAAGTTTTCAATGCATTCTGATCTATTTATAATAGAGCTTAATTTTAATACACTATTAGTGTAGAAAATTTTAAACAAGCGGGATACCAAAATAAGTGCATCAAATTGAATTGTTGTATCAGAATAATTGAATTGTTGTATCAGACTAATTGAATTGTTGTATCATAAGGTATTAGCCTGGTGGTTAAGACTTGGGATCTGAGGTTCGGTCCTTCCAAGATCTTAGATTCAAAACATCTTAGGTGCTATTACTTAGTTTATTTGGGACGAGGGATTATACAGGCCCCAAGATTAGTCAAAGTGCACATAAGCTGGCCTGGACTAAAAAAAAAAACAAAAAAAAGAAAGAAAGGGAAAACTCGCCATAAAAAAATCCTCGTTCCTTTGTGAGGACTAAAATATAGGTGAACCTAATTGACAAGCTATATGCTAGAAATAATGAATAGTTTCACAAGTGGATAAAATTGAATGGGATCATAACCCAAAGCAACTTGCTTCCGTGCCTCACCATTTAAACATTTCAGTGCATTGTTAATAAAATAAGGGCCAAAAACGTGTGGCTTTACTATTGTTTTTGCCTTGTCCAATTCATTTCTCATTTCCAGTTGCATAAAAATTATTCTAAAAAACACAGATCAATCAATTTCCTCCTGTAAAAAAATAAGTCACTTCAATCAATTTCTTCTAGAATTTAGTATTGAATTAGCAATCCCTTCCCGTATGAGACTCATCTCCTCCTGTTGGTGATGGTTCGCCATTCCATTCAAATCAAGTGGATCATCATTGTATGTCATATTTTCATTGTCACTTACATACTCTTCATCTTTGTCATAGCATCTGAATTCTTCATCAAATATTGCCTCTTGCCTTATAAAATTATGCAATGCCATTGAAGCCACAACAATTAGCCTTTGAGTTTCAAATGGAAAAGGGGCCATATACTTTAAAATTGGCCATCGAGCTTTCCAGACACCAAAACAATGTTCAATCACATTCCTTAGCGAAGAATGTGCACGATTGAATGATTCTTTAGCTCCACGTGGTTGACGACCTCGTTGAAATTCTTGCAAATGGTAGCGTATCCCTTTGTAGGGTGCTAAAAATCCTGGCATGTTAGGATACCCAGCATCGACAACATAATATTTACCTACAAAAAATAAATTCAATTAATCATAATATAGAAGTGTATTAAAAAAAAATATTGATACATACCGTTAGGAGGTTTTGGAAAGTTCAAATTCGGGTTATGAATGGCTTCATTAAATATGCGAGAATCATGGGCTGTCCCTTTCCACCCTGCCCAAACAAAGGTAAACCGCATGTCAAATGAACAAGCAGCCATCACATTTTGCATGCAATCACCTTTCGCCCACGATATGCAAGTTGCTCATGTACTGGGACCCTTGCATGGACGTGTGTTCCATCAATTGCACCAATACAGCCCTACAAAAAATAATTTTAGTTGAGCTTCTATTAACCAAAAATTATTCTTATGTAAAATTTATGATAAAACAATAAATTCCATTGCCTTAAAATGGGGCCAATACTTCGTGTTGCTACGAATATGGTTTGACACTTGCTCAAATGAAGGAGGAACTATAATTGACATCGAAAAGACTGCCAAAGCTCTTAGCACTGTGTTAAAGTGCCTACTAATAGTTTCTCCAGAATGTTGGTAACGCTCTTGTAACTTGCGGTTTCTTACATTATGACCAACGGTCATAAGAAATATAGACAATTGCTCTTCCACAGTTATTCCACGACTATCTTCTAATAATTTTCTATTTCTGAGCTCTTTCACAAGTCGTAAAAACACATGTTTTTCCATACGAAATAATTCGTGACATCGTATTAGATGCCCTTCCAATATATCCATGACAAAGCGATGCCCCCTATAAATTGAATCCCTGCATGATTCTTTCACCATATATTTTTCATAATAATTGATGACTGTATTACAAGTAAAACCAACTAATGCAACCATTAGCACCTCTTCAAAATCTTCGTCAGAAAAAGAGTCTTCCTCTGAATCCATCTGAAATCCAGTGATAACATTAAAAATAATTTCATAAATATTTAATGGGCTTAAACATAGAAATATAGCGATGAATATATAAATCCCAAAAGTGTAACTCATAAAACATTAATCACGAAGGGAAAAAAACACTTCAGTTCAACAATTACTATAAAAATTGAAATAAGTTTTTTCAATTCATTAGCTTAAAAGACATCAATGCAAATCTCAAGTTTGTTTTCTACTACTCGTGACCCCTTCATTCTGGAAAAAAAAAACACACACACACACAACCTAGAGAATAAGAAGAACAAGAACTAGAGCAAAGAGAAGGCTATGTGAGAGTGTTTCACAACATCTGTTCATTTTGAAGCCACAAGAGACGTGTCTCAGGGTCGTCCAATGCAATAAATACTCCCTTTGCTCCTTTTTTAAGAATGCTCTACAAGCAAACATGTAAAGCTCACTTCTCTTTGGCACTTCTGGCATTTGATTTAGAATATCAATGCATTCTTTCATAGAGTCCCCTTGGTTAGCACGGCTAGACTTGGCAACCATTAACTCAACAGCCTCGCAAATACGATCAAGATTTTTATTCATGTTTGCTGCAAAAGAAACTCGTTTGCACCCCTCGGGTGGGGGAATCACATCTTCATTTCTCTTACAGCGACATATATTAGTATTATTTCCAAGGCCTTCATTGTCTTCATTCAAGTCAGTTGCTCTAGGTTCTTCTTCATTTTGCACTAAACTATCTATTTCAGCTTGCAGTTGACTATCTTCACCTTGGCATGGTCCCACATTATCATTTGGTAGTATTCCTTGTGAGGGTGCCCATGCAGCTTTTCCTGTAGCCATCCCTTCTTTAAATAAATCAATTAACTCATCTGCATGGTCAATTCCTTGATAACAATATTTAATAGCATCCGGGCAACACTGTTTACACCCAAAAAAAAAAAAAAATGATGAAATCTTATATCCTTCAATGCCTATAACGTATATGTAACTAAGAATATATATACCTGCATATAGTCCTTCCACCATTCATCACTAGCAATAACTGTGTTTTTCTTATAATCCCATCCAAGCCCAGACTCATGCGCTTTTAGCTTATACCATATCTTCCACTCTTGCTTTGTACTATCCCAATGATTTTTCATTTGCTTCTTATCATAGTTCCTGCTAGTTCTCTTGTTAAACTCTGAAATGACATACTTTCACCCTAGTTTACTGAGAAAAGTGCCTTGCTTTTCCCCTTTCCTCATTTGTTCATGACATAATTTCACAAAAATGCTATGTAGATCATTGCTCCAAATTGCTTTTGGCTTGGGAATTTTTTGGTTTTGCTGATTTGGTAAATACACACTAGCATTCTGGTTATTTGCCATCTATTCATTTAAAAAAGAATGAATTAATGCTTGCCACATAAAACTCAAAGAGAATTCTAAATTCAGCCAAAATTTTTTCTTCTTTTCATTAATTTTATCATGTCTATATTATTGACCCATAAACAAGAAAAGGCACCCATGCTGCTCAACTAATGTTTTGCAATTACGAATAAATGAAATAAAGAAATTTCCCTAGATTGGTAACCCAACTGAAAACTGTCAACATACAAGAGAATAATGGAGACCACCTTTTAGATCTAATACATATAAAAGTATACAAAAGATGAGCAAATGTATATTGGGCCACGTCATTCATGTGCCCATATAACACGCACGTTCTTAACAAAATCAAAACTTGATAGTAATTTAAGTGATGCAAGCCAAGCCAATGACCCTAAACTTTGATGGGCATCGAATCATGAAATACAAATATTTACAGGGCAAAATATATATCTACAAGGAAGAATCAATATTTTACTACTTTGATGGGCATCCAAATATGAAATACAAATACTTACCTATTTATATATTATTATATAAAAATTCTATTTCATACAATAACTTTATACAGAAAAATCCACTAAAATGATAGGATAGTGGTATTTTTTAAATTATGAGTCAAAGTAAGTAGTGGGTATTTTTATTTAAAATGAATGGATTTTAAACAGCCGTACAATTTTGTGTAAAAAATTTTCGTACAAAACTTAGAGCATGGCTCTTATTAAGTTTTATTCACGTATATTTTTAAGTCTAAACATGAGAATATTTTAGCCTGTAAAACCAAATTTTTGCATGAAAAATATAACTATCTTTTATTTTACCTCAACAAAATACGTCAAAAATGACAAATTATTTGTTTCTAAGGGAAAAAAAAAAAAAAAAGGTAGGACTCTCAATCTATTATACAAATTTTTTTTTATATTTTATTAGATTATGATACGATTTAAGATTGTAGGGATGCTAGTATAATACATTTTTGCTATGACATTATATATATATATATATATATACAATATATAATACGTTCAATCAAAAGGTGAGGGTTGCCATGGCACTCCATGCATAAAAGTAGTTCTGCCTTTAGATATTAGTTGATAAGGATTTTTAAAGTCTACACATCATATCAAAATATGTATACATATATACATAGACGGTAGAGATATATATAATCAAATATGTTTTAGTTTCTTCCTAAGAAATTATGAGAAATTCAAATAGAGAATAAAAAGAATTGAAGTCAAAATACCTGATAACACTTAAGCAGCAGCTTTTGAAGACTATGAACAATAGTAAACGACTGGCATGTTTTTGTATTTATAGGTTAGGGTTTGTAAATTTTATAACATATAAGGGTGTAATGGGAAGTATCCAACAAAAGTTAAGGACATTATTGGAAATCACAATTAATCACTTAATAGCCATTCCACTTCGCGAGAAGTGATTTCAACAGCCATTTCGAAAGCAACCGTAGGTAGCTTCTGACAAATGGACTTTGGAAAGCCAAGACTTTTTGTAAAAGCCCTTTTATTAATTTTACCAAACATCATAATTTTTACGAAAAGGACTTTGGTGGCCAAGGACTTTCAAAAGCCCCGCCAAACGCTACCTTAGTAATTATACTTAAGAACCTTATTAAGAGATTATTAATTGTCATGTAGTTTAACCTGAATTTCTTCGAGTATCATATTAATCTCGGGATTCGGGGCCTAATATAGGCCAACGGCAATGCAACCTCAAACTCACTCAAATTTGATTACGACTTAGAGAAATGCTTCTGTAAAAAGAGAATGAAATATAATTTGGGTTTTGAAAAATATTTGTTGCTTAATCTGAAACAAAAGGTAATGAAAACTAGATTAACAAGTTATAAATGGAATTGAATTCAATTGATCTAATTACCCAATTCATCCAAGGTTTTCAACAAGGTTTATAACTCAAATCAAACCCCACAATCAAGAGAGTTTGATTCAAAAGATTTAGCTTTGAAGACTAATAATTCTCAAGCCATTAAAGTTAGATTCATGGTCAATAGAAGAATCATAGGTTAATACCATTGATTTGACTAGAATCAATACAAAATTAAGGAATTAAGTATTGAACTAATCAAACATAGTCAATAACCTAGGTGTTCTTATGCATCCAACATTCAATTGTTAAGAATTAGAAATCTAGAAAAATAAAGCAATGAATTCATGAGATACTTTCATTGATACCCTTAGATTTGTTGAGTGTTCTTCACAATTGAACCTAATTGAAGATTAGCTACTTGAACTCATATTAAAATTGACAAATTGTAGATGAAATCTAATGAAATTGATATTAGGAAATGGAAATTACAAACTATTTAATGCAATTACAAGAGATTGAAATGAAATTACAAGGAATTTAAAACTATTACAAAGGAAATTTCTACCTACAAAAGCTACAAAATTCGTCCTAAACTAAGAACTAAAAGCTTAGATCCCCAAAATTCAAATCAACCACAATCAAGAGAGTTTGATTCGGAAGATTGAGCTTTGAAGACCAACAATTCTCAAGTAATTGAAATTAGATTCATGATTAATAGAAAAATCATAGGTTAATACCATTGATTTGACTAGGATCAATACAAAATTAGAGAATTAAACATTGAATTAATCAAACATAGTAAATAACCTAGGTGTTCTTATGCATCCAACATTTTATTGATCAGAATGAATCCCTAGCAATTATAAATTCACTATCTAATAGATATCCTTAAATTAATACTATCGATTTGAATGAATTCAACACATAATTAAGGAACCATGCATTGAAACTACCAAACATAATCAATAATCTAATTGTTCTAATATATCTACATTCAATTGTTAGGAATTAGAAATCTAGGAAGATAAAGCAATGAATTCATGAGATACCTCCATTGAAACCCTTGGATTCCTTGAGTATTTTTCACAATTGAATCCAATTGAAGACTAGCTACTTAAACTCATATTGAAATTGACAAATTATAGATGAAATCTAATGAAATTGATACTAGGAAATGGAAATCACAAAGTATTTGATGCAATTACAAGAAATTGAAATGAAATTACAAGGAATTTAAAACTATTACAAAGGAAATTTCTACCTACAAATGCTACAAAATTCGTCCTAAACTAAGAACTAAATGCCTAGATCCCCAAAATTGGGTCTATAAACTGAAAATAAAACAGGGCTGCCGTAGACCATAAGTATGGTTGGACCAACTATAAGCACAGTCTTCCTACGGATAGCCTTGCGCCAAAGCATGCTCGCTAAATCTCGGGAAGACCTGTAGATCGTAGGCACGATCTAAAGACCGTTTTACCCCTTAAAGCTCCCTTTCACTCCTCTTTAAGCCCAAAGCCTACAAATCAACCATAAAACATCATTAGGGACATTATTAAGCTAAAACAATAGCATAAACAATCTAATTGGACAAACTAAAGCTATTTAGGGACTAATGATTGTACTTTTGGAGTGGACTCACCCCCCCCCCCCCCCCCCAAACTTGCTTTTTTCTAGTCCCTAGCAAAACACTAAACCAAATATAAAGGATATTCTCCACTTTTATAGGAGTTACGAATATATTTAACCTAAGTATCAAACCTTTAAATCTCTAGGTTACCCATCATGGACGAGTAGTGTCTCGTGAGGGCTTACAATCATGAACCCACAAATATTAACTCATGATCATCAATCGAAGATTTAGAACAATATAAGAATGATGCATAAATATATCAAAGCAATCTCAACAAGACATCCCTAACCTCAATGCAAGTAAGAATATATTAATAAGGACACAAAAGTAAGGTTCATGTGAGTATATGCTAGAATCATACAATGTAGTTCAAATATATTAACTAATGCATTCATAACCTTGAAGTCTCGATCCAAATCCTCACCGAACATACACTCTCAAATAATCAAGCAAAATGTTCCCCTCAATGGAATGCTTTTAAATAGAGTAATTGTCATAACATGCAAGAAAGCAATCCAAAGTAGCAAAGAACGCAATAGTGAAAGTGTATCGACTTGACATGACTTTATGAAAGAATGCTTATAATTTTAACATCAACTAAACATAATTGACAAAGATAACTCACACTCAAAAAAGATCTCAATGAAAACCATGCTTTGGATAAAAAAAGGACTTCCCAAGGGAAAGCCAATACATGTCCAAATAAAGTAAGGTATAGAAGATAGGAATGAAGTACAAAAGTATACAAGGCATGTAATATTAAATGAAGTACTTCTTCTCTTTTCCCAACTCTAACTTTCTATTACATTTCCTTGCCTCTTTGAGGCTACACCCCTTTTTTTTTGTTGTCTTGCTTTCTTTTATTCTTTTGTTTTATTTTGTGTTGTTTCCAATACCCATTTTTTTCTTTTTTTTCTTTTTATGAGAAACTCTTCTCTACCACCCCCTTTTACTTCTTTTCTTCATTTTTTTTTTCTTTACACTTGCACAAAATAGCTCTACTAAATTTTCCCATGAGCTTCTATAGAGTGAAGGCATGTGCCACTTACTAGCAAGATTATACCATCAATGAATATGCCTCAAGAAAAATCACACATAAAGACATGGTATGTGATAAGGTTACAAAGGGTATGAGAATAAAAAAAACTTTGTGCCTTAACTAAAAGAAACATGGCCTAAAATCATCTCCAAAGCATACACGATATAAATCTTAAAAGAATATAAGTGTTAACAATGATAGTCAATATTAAGCATATAAGCCAAATACAAATACAATGAAGCCATTGAAAATGATGAGAGTCAAGAAAATCTCCTTAAGTAAATGTGATCTCTCTCCAAAGAAGTATAAAGCTCTAAAGCTCACAATGTGAAAATTGCCACTCAAATAGGCTACAATTGTATAAATCAACACAATGAAGCTACATCACAATATTTATGCTCATAGAATGTAATCCCTTCACTAATGTGTACTAAAGATAACATCCCACAAACATCACAATCAAAGAGTGAAATGCGCATCATACTAAGTTGTGCAACACTCTAACCATTCAAGCATCTAAGATCGAATCTCATGAATATGCCATGGTCTCTCAACTAAAGTGTCAACGCATGCACTAGAATAAAAGGAGTCATACATGAACCAACAATAATGGGTGTGTGAAATATAAACCAATGAAGCAAAAGAAATCAGATGATACTTTCAACCTCACTAATGCTCCCGGATACTGCAGAATCATCAACTCAAGCTAATACCTAGGAATAGACAATAACCCATAAAAAGATCGAAGTATAACACAAGATATGTGACAATGAAACTCAAAAATGACGTTTACCATGTACAATAGAGTTTTAAATGTAAATAATGAAATGGCATGCTCATACTAATGGTATCTAAACTCTATCTCTAACCAAAGGAAGTTATCGTCATTGGTTCAGAATTTTCAAAAAAAAAAATTTTAATGGTACACACAAACAAACAAACAAAAAAAGCAAAAATGGAGGAGGTTAAGCCTCTAAAACTACGCCCCCCTGCGCCGTGACTAAAATTATGTATTATCCTCAATGCTTGAAAACAAGGTAAAAAGTGAGATAAAATGCCAGGAATGAGAGATGAGGGTGGCTAAGTACACCCCCTAACTAAAATCGAAACCTAACTAATAAAACAAAACAAAAGCAATAACAAAAACTATCGAAGCTACTCAAACTCCTACCCAAACACTCTAGAAAGAAGTCACCCTATACCACAAAGGGAAACATTGCCATCATTATACACGATTATGATAGTGACTTGTAAGGAGGTCAAAGGAGAGTAGGCACAACCAATTTCAATATCCTTAATGAACTCAAGGATATAACCATTATGCACACATAGGTCAAAAGGATCATGGAAGTCAAGGAAAGTAACTTGCTCTTGTATGAAAGTGCTTATTGCGTTCACTCCATAAACCTCGTCAACCTCCTCTCTCTCTAATTGTTTGCTTAGGTAAAAGGTAATCAGTTTGAATATCGAGGTCCCTTAAGCAAAGGAGTTAGTGTGGTAGGACTAGGTCCTAGAGGCTTAAGGGTAGGGGTCCCTTGACCCTCCATCATAGTTGTCACCTCCTCTAGAATGACACTATCCTCTTGTACTTGACCATCCCCGACATCTAAAAGGTCAAAACCTACAACAAAGGCAATGGCTCCCCTGAGAGAATCCTTAATATGATCTCTCTCATGTGGAACCTTCTTTAACTATTCTTCTCTCTCACTAGTTCCATCATCAACCTCTTCCTCACTCTTTTCTTACTTGGAAGCCTCAATCATAGGCTTCTCTCTCTCAGGTTCCTTATTCTCTCTTAGGTTCCTCATTCATATTCTCATTTTCAATGATCTCCTCACTCACCTTCAGAGTTTCTTCCCTAGACTCCAATTCTTGGGAAAGAATGGTTTGATCTATGATATCCTTGTTCCTAAGATTAGTGATGGGATGGACTTCCTCATGGCTAAGAGTAGGATTAGAAGTTGCGTCACTTATAGGCATATGCCTAGTGAGAAGGGGTGAAAATGGCACGAGGGACTTGTCTTCTTCTTGAGCAACCAAGGTTTGCATCAAAAGAGTCAATTGACTCTTTATTTCATTAAGTGTTTGTCGTCATTGGTCAATGGCCTTATTAACTCGAGAGCTCACTTCTCCTTGAGATTCTATGACTAGTTGAAGAGTGACCTATAAAGTGTCCTCCAGGGTGTTTTCAATTGTGCCATTATGAGGAACGTGGTATGCATTATGTGCTTGCGTTTGATAAGGGAGAGATAAAAGTTGTGATTGATGGAATGAAACTTGATCTTCTAAGTGTTCAAATAAGGCTTGGTAGGATGGAGGTGCGGCTAAATGATGAGATGAAAAAGTTTCCTCATATCCCCTAATAAAGTTGTGTTGTTCATGCCACCCCGGGTTGTAAGTGGAAGTAGTAGGGGCCCTTTGGCCCTTGGCTCGAAGACAGTCTCGAAGAAACCATAAAGATGTGCTTGCACTCCATTCTCATTAGCTCGAATGTAGTCTTTAAGAGACCGGGAGATCGTGCATGCACGCTATTCATTTCATAATGATAGTAAGCAATGGTCCAAAATCAATAAATAATTACATAACCCAATGCAAAAGGATATGCAAAATGAATGAAGGATGCAATGCACAAACAAGTGCAGTGTACTGTGTTTCAACACATCATACACAAACAGTTTTTAGTTATCCTTCCTTCCTAACCTCTAATCTCTACATGAAAGTTCTACCAATTTAAAATTCAACTTCACACCAACAGAACCTCCAATCTCCTTATACAAAGCAAGACCACTGATAAGCAATTAAGCGTACAAAAGCCTAGTCTCTTCTAGCTATTCACCGTCAAACTAAAATACAAAACTATACTTAAAAAGGCAAAAACAAAGAAAAAGTCTTAAATGTAATACAAGTACAAATGATGGAACGTCATTACCCAAAGCCTTAGCTGAAGATACCGCTGCATTATAGGTAATGAAGAAGCACTTCCTTTCACTGCAAGCAAATCGAGTTCGCCCAAGTAATGCCTTAGCCTCCGCTCCCTGGCAACGGCATCATAAA
This sequence comes from Euryodendron excelsum, assembly GCA_033060915.1. Lineage (NCBI taxonomy): Eukaryota > Viridiplantae > Streptophyta > Magnoliopsida > Ericales > Pentaphylacaceae > Euryodendron > Euryodendron excelsum. The sequence goes on along the minus strand of CM065378.1, from coordinate 34,355,484 downwards.
ATTGACTACTTCTCGTAAGTGCACAGTTTTAATGTAGTTTAACCTAAATTTTTTTGAGAATCGTATTAATCTTAGGATTCAAGGCCTAATATAGGCCAACGGCAATGCAACTTCAAACTCATTCAAATTTAATTACAACTTAGAGAAATGCTTCTATAAAAGAGAAAATGAAAAATAATTTGGGTTTTGAAAATATTTTTTGCTTAATCTAAAACAAAAGGTAATGAAAACTAGATTAACAAGTTGTAAATGGAATTAAATTCAATTGATTCAATCACTCATCCAAGACATTCAACAAAGATTTATAACTCAAATCAAACCCCATAATCGAGAGAGTTTGATTTGAAATATTTAACTTTAAAGACCAATAATTCTCAAGCAATTGAAATTAAATTCATGGTCATAGAATAATCATAAGTTCATACCATCAATTTGACTAAGATCAATACAAAATTAGAGAATAAAGCATTAAATTAATCAAGCATAATCTGTGGGTCATAAATCCTCGAGCCCAACCTAAAAGGGCAAGCCCAACGAATACTAGAAGAGGATCATGTGGACCGGGAACACCCCAGGCTTTATCAGGGCAACCCGGGCTCGCACTCCAGGTCAGTCCAATTAGAAAGGTTACCCGGCCCCAAGCCAGATAACCCGAGTCAGGGCATTGAATGCTCAATCGGCCACATTTAATGAGAAGCGGACCCGCATTCAATGCGGGAGAGATACAGAACGTGACGGCCATGCATACGTTCGGTCAGACGAGCTAGAGCATGGTAGAAAAAGGTGTATTCCTATCTAGTCAGCCGACTCTAAAACAGCATAAGCCTACAAGGTAGGCCATGATTACATGAGTAGGCTCGACCAAGAACACTACACTATAAGAACACAAACTCTTGAGAAGCAAGGTATGGACAATCAACTTCTAAAGTATTTACAGTCTTTATTCTGGCTCAAGCTCTATAGGAAGATAGCTAACTTGACAGTCGAAGTGTGTTCAGCCCAAAGCGGGTAGACCCATTCTAACTCTTCTGTTTTTCTACAGCAGGTTGAGGACTCATTAACAGTGGTTCGAGTGATCGGTCAGGCCTTCCCAGAAATCCCACTTATAATTGGTGTCGTTTGTGGGAAAATCCAAGAAAACATGAGTACTAACCTCTTAAGGAGAAGAGGAGTTTACGCCACCGAGTAAGAGAAGATGACACGGGAGGCCAAGCAGTCAAGACTGAAGGCCCCCCCCCCCTTTAGAAAGACAACACTAAATCAGCCTGACTGATCAACTTGCTACACGGGTCGACAATTTCTAAGGCTATCAACCGACACAGATACCAGGCCGATACTCAGAAAGCCGAGCACTTAAAGGAAATATTGCAGATATGTCCTCCTCCCAAAAAAGCCAAGGTTGGCAGTAATAGTGCGGCCATAACCTTTACTAATGAAGACCTCATTAGAGTTCAGACCCCCCACTATGTCGCACTCGTCGTGACTCTGCGCCTAGCAGGTTGTGACGTGAAGAGGTTGCTCATTGACCAGGGGAGCTCCTCCGAGGTTATGTACTACAACCTCTTCAAAAAATTAGAACTGAAAAATGTCGACCTTTAACCCTCGCTCAACCCATTGATAGGGTTTAGCTCTAACTTAGTTTGGCCGCTCAGGAAAGTTACCATCCCTGTGACTGCAGGGGGTATTACCCTACAAACAAAGTTTCTGGTGGTCAACATGCCCTCGCTATATAATGCAATCATGGGCTGAACATGGTTGCATCTCATGAAGGCTATCCCCTCTTCCTACCACCAATTGATTCGCTTCCCCTCTCTAGAGGGGGTACAAGAGATAAAGGGGGACTAAGTTGCAGCAAAGCACTACTTCCTTACGGCATGTGCCACGAAAGTAAAAACAGGAAAAGTACAGATGATGGAGCTGCACGAGGACACACCCACGATTGATGACATTGGGTAGGTACCAGAGAAGAAAGCAGTTGAGGACTTGAAGAAGGTCCCTATAGATCAGTAAAAGGAAAAGTACTTTGTGATCAGTGCATCCCTATCCCAAACCGAGGAGAATTCATTGATCGAGCTCTTGATGAGCTATATTGAAATCTTCACTTGGATGCCTTACGACATGCCTAGAATCGACACAAAGATTGCCTGCCACAGATTGAGTGTAGACCCTCAGTGCCGACCCGTTGTCTAAAAAGGAAGGAGGGCAGCTACACAACATGTAAATGCCGTCATAGAAGAGGTCAAAAGGCTCATTGATGCTGGTACAATTAGAGAAGTCTACTATCCCGCTGGTTGTCGAACACAGTTGTTGTGAAGAAGAAAGACGACAAGTAGAGAGTTTGTGTTGACTTCATCGATCTCAACAAAGCATGTCCCAAGGACCCTTTCCTTCTGCCCAAAATCGACCAATTACTTGAACTCATATTGAAATTGACAAATTGTAGATGAAATCTAATGAAATTGATACTAGGAAATGGAAATCACAAAGTATTTAATGCAATTACAAGAAATTGAAATGAAATTACAAGGAATTTAAAATTATTACAAAGGAAATTTCTACTTACAAAAGCTACAAAATTCATCCTAAACTAAAAACTAAGCGCTTAGATCCCCAAAATTGGGTCTAAAAACTTATTTATAGGCTAAAAATAAAATAGGGCTGTCGTAGACCATAGGCACGGCCTTCCTACAAATGGCCTTATGCCAAAACATGTTTCCTGCATCTTGGGTAGACCTACATACCGTTGGCACGGTACTCAAAACCGTAGGCGTGATTTAAAGACCCATAGGCACGGTCTAAAGACCAGAAAGCACAGTCTAAAGACCGTTTTGCCCCTTAAAGCTCCTTTTCACTCCTCTTTAAGCTCAAAGCCTACAATTCAACCATAAAATATCATTAGGGACATTATTAAGCTAAAACAAGAGTATAAATAATTTAATTGAACTAACTAAAGTTATTTAGGGACTAATTATTATACTTTTGGAGTGTAATCATCAGGCTCACCCTAAAAGCTCTAAAAAAAATTTTGAATTGTCTTATTTGAAAGCAAAAGGTATAAATATAATAAAATTGTTTATTGAGGTTGAAATCATTGATTATAGGATATCAAAATGAACAAATAGACATATAAATAGGCAAAATTCAAAGATTATGAATTGTTCTACAAATCTAAGGCATTAAAAAAGGATAGCTTACATAAAGATGTACAAAATTTATTGTAATGTGCATAAAGTGCTATAAATGCTAGAAATTAGTAAGTGAAAAAGTTTTTATCTTAATCCGTCGAAAGCTAGTTTTTAACATATCATGAGCAAATTAAGATAGCGTGAATACCTCAGATTAACATATCACTGGCTATATTTTAACTTCGATAGCTGTCTACCTTTAATTCGACTTTTAAATTGCCAAAAATAATGGTTCAAGTGATTATTTAATTTTTAAAAGAAAACATAAATATTTCTCCATTCTAATAAAGATTTACAAACTTTTTATTTTGGCTTTAACGAAACAATTATATTAACAGAAATAAAATATTACAAAGTAGCAGTTTGGAGTGATGGATTATGTAGTACCTGATATTGGCATATCAATGATACGGACTCGTTTGGTATAATTTTTTTGACAAGTTTTTTTTAAACTTACAAGTAAAAAAGTTAAATTTTTTTAAATTTTTTTACTTTTCTGACTTTACTTTAACTAAATATAAGAAAAAAAAAGTAAAATCAGAAAAATAAAAAAATTAAAAAAATTTAACTTTTTTACATATAAGCTTATAAAAAGTTAGATAAAAAATCGATACCAAATAAGCCCTACGTGTCAAGGAGCGCATGGGAAGACCTACTGACCAGACACTTCTAGTTTCCTAGTTTATCATTCGGGTTGGCTTTTGCCCTCCAGGCTTCCACCTCCCTTTTACCAAAATAATATGTATATATATAATACAAATTTGAGCGCATAGGTATCCCACCAGTTGATAAGAGACTTGAATACTTTGCTCATGTCTCAGATATATATATATATAATACAAATTTGAGCGAATGAGTATCCCAGTTGATAAGGGACTTAAATATCCCTGCTCATATCTCGAGTTCGAACTTCGTCTCCTCCCACTTTGGTTATATCTCGAGTTCGAACCTCGTTTCCCCTACTCCTTAGGTAGTAATATATACACATATGATTGATATTCATCTTAATCTAATACCAACTTGGAAATGTGTACTGAAAATTTTTCCATAACCAAGAATCTCATCTTATATAAATTTTGGTCAAAAAAAGAAAAAAAACAAAGGCCCTAAATAAATAGATACATGCATAAGATAAACAATACTCATGTCTCATGTTGGGGCACTGATCCGTTAACCCACGGGCGAAACCCAGCCGCACCAGGACGCAGGTAGGCGCACATCCCTTCATAACAGTCCCAAAAACCCAGAGTGCCAATATAAATTTCTTATCCGTTTGTTTGCGCGGTTTTTATTTTCGCCCAGTAGCAAAATGATATTTTTATCTCTCCTTCCACTAACTCGTTAGCATGTAAAACGAATCAAATTATTCAAATTTGACTCGCTCATTAAAAGGTCGATCAAGATCAACTCATTTTAAGACTCAAAAATTTTATTAGCTCAATTCAAACTCCGCTCGATAAGCTTACATACATTTAAAAAAAATCAAACTACTAGAGCTCAGATAAATTAAAATTTATTTAAAATTGGCTTAAAACTCATTTAGGTCATCAAACTAAGTTTAAATAATCTACTACTCAACTCCCTACCATTGGATAACCATGTAGTAATTTTAAAAAATTTATTCCATATGACATTCATGCAATCGCCTCCCTTGTCACCCTCTCCATGTCAAATTCCAATACAATCTGTCTTCAATTGTATTTTCTTTCTGAAAGAAGGGAAAAGTCAAAAGAAAGGTATTAAGTTATCAAAGGATCATTTTACAGGCCATTGTTGAAAACTCAAAACAAGTAATTCCCTACCGAAATCACATCACAATTCAAACCTAAACTGAACTGCACACAGGCAGGTGTTTGAGCTTTAAACTCGGTCTGCAATTGCATTATGAACAATAGAATCACAAGGTTAACGTTACAAGATTTTTGCATACTCATGGCTATCTAGCATCAGCTTTTCCTTCGCTTTTAACCTTTTCATCTCTGCTTGTCTGAACAAACATAGCATCGACAGAAAGGGGTGAGCTTTCAAGGTAAACGCATCTAAGTGGAGAATCGGAAAGGTGTGGATTCGCATTTTCTTAATGATTGAGCCAATAGTTTCGCAGCTGAGCCATGTGCAATAGTCTCTCGTCTCGACCTTGATTGGTGACGCTGCTGGTCATGATCCAAGGTGGCACCGTCAGGAAGAAGTCATGTATCACCTCCTGAAAATCTTGCATATTTTCTTTGGGTCTTTTCCCTCCGTGCTTTTTCTTTTTACGCTTGTCGCATTTGGTGAAAATTAGTGCCATGGGAATCTGAAAGAAAACAAATCAGCCTTTGTCCATCTGCAACTTCATTGCACCACAATTTATGAAAGCACGGCTTTAGTCAAGAAGCGGAAATAGATCGAAATAACGGTCAGCAATCAATATGCCCAGTAAACTAAATTCAAAGGGTATTCGTTTGAGCAGCTGGTTCAAAAAAAACTAACTCAACACAGGAATGAAATTCCATGCAATCTACATCATTTTGATGCAGAAATTGCTCACAAAATGTAAACCAACAATTTTTCTGCGATTCAGACCAGAAATAGGCACAGCTATCAATATTTTTCCAGCGTCCCAAATATACATCAATACAAGCTGATTATGCAAACAGTACTTAAATCCCTGGACAAACAAATAATAGCAAGATGATCCAGGGAAAGGCCACTCTCCCACCCTGTTCCAACAAGGAAATAAAAATATAAAGAAAACCAAAGGCCTTGTTTGGTAAACAGTTTTTTGTTTTTGTTTTTTCAAAATTTTAAAAAACAATGATTGTTCAATGTTTTTTGATTGTAGTTGGTTACAAAATTTTGAAAAAAAAAACAAAAAACACCAAAATGGACACAACGATAACCTACAAATACTCGTCACCAAACTACAAGCAAAACAAATAACAAAACCACACAACAAAAAACGAAAACTGACAGTGTTATCAAACGAGACCGCTCAAATCTTTTCTATCATAGACAAATTCAAAAAAAGGAATCACCTGATTTTGCCCCAGCCAACTTGCATATTCAAGATCAATTTTTTTTTTTTTTTTTTTTTGGCAGGAATGCTAGCATCCATGAGAAGGAATACAGAGACCATAGTTGACCGATTTAGAAAATAATCTTTACTGAACTTATCCCAATCTGTTCGAAGTTCCTGTGGTGCAGCTGCAAACCTGTTTAATGTAAATGCACATGTTGTCGAGTCATGACCATTTATTCAACTAATTAACATTTTAAAAACTCAACTCACGAAACCTGATTGCATAGAGTTAACATGAACCAACAATATTCCAATGCATAATATGCTTATTACGACATTACAGGGCAATAAAAAAACACCATTGCAGCACCAAAACTCAAACAAAAAAAGAAGGAAGAAAAGAAAAGGCACCCAAAAAAAGAAAAAAAAATTAACGAAGGAAGTTATCGTGTTAAGCATGATTTCCTAATTATTTTTGTTGTCTGAAAAAATCAAACTTGTAGCCAAACACAACTTAAATTCATAAAAGCTGAATAAAAACTTAACGGAGTTCCAGATACCTTCTGGCACGGAACCCAAAACTTGCTCAAGTTGAATTAACTTGGCCGAGTTTCCCATTAACTCGGGTTCAAATGGCACACTAACATTTAACCAACTAAAAACAGAAATAAGGAAGAAAGAGGAGAGATAAAAACACGTTAAAGTTTTTCTTGGGCAAAATTCACAACTAGTATGCAAACCAAAGACCTCTGAAAATATCAATCCCGATTGATTGAAAGTTTTCACTCTGAGCGTATGTGATGGGAATCAAAAAACACTTCGTACATATAAGTAAAAATAATAAAAATAACACTAAATAAAAATTTTAATTTTATTTATTATTTTATTAATAATTTAAGTTTATTGAGGACTTTAAGAATTTTATTCCATTTATACCTCCATCTATTAATATAGAGAGTTTGAATGTAAATACGAGACAGATTATTGTTAAAATTGAATATCGATTATTATTTTCTCCCATGGTCTCTCATCTCCCATTTTCTTTCTTTTTTACCTAGTCTTATTCTCTCCTTCTTTTCTCATTTACCTATTCACTTTTCTACAATTCCTTGGTTGTATCGTTTCACCCTACATTAATTTGGTATCAAGCCAGGTTTCGATTCGCCGCCATTACTGGAGCAGCCACATAATTCCAGTCACATAAGCCATTCCATTGCCAAACAGAGTAATACTCATCAGCAATCAATCATCGCAGAGCAAGCTATCTCACCCATCAGACCATTCAAACCATCACAAAACCAGAGCATTAATTCGACCTAGCCACCGCAGACCGTTGCGACAATCACCACAAGTCATCGTAGCCGGAGTCCTCCATCACCACAGTGCCGTCACACCAGCGTTGCAGTCATTCTTCCTCTGCATCATTTTATTTGTTGCTGCTTCATACTCATCGACAACTTTTGCTGGAGAAGATTTTTGCCAGAGTTCGCAACGACATCGATCATCATTACCGGAACCAACCTTCGCCACTGCTGCCACGCCTGCCTAGGGATTGTGTTGGTTCTCTTGTGAAGACGACGTTGGCTGAAAAGGTTATATTTTAACCCTTGACCTAACTAGCCCACTAATTTAAACTACATCAGGCCCAATTATTAAACCAAACCCAAAACCTGACAGCAACTTAAAACCTTATATACACCCCATATGCCAATCCAACAAACCCGTTGCAATTAACTCCACCAGCCCCCAGCCCAATTCTGTTTAAAAGAGAGAAATAAGCCTGACCCAACGTAATATCCTTTAAGCGACGACCCATACAAAACCAAGCCCACTAGTCTAACCCAATTAAAACCAAAATAGTCCAGCCCAATTAAAACCAAACTTGACCCAAAATCTATCCGACCAAATAAATCCAGACTGAAACCATACAACACTCTCTAAACCTGAAACAGACAAAAAAAAAAAAAAAAACCCAGCAGCATTACCTTAATGAAATCTGGAAAGTTTGGTGCACCACTGCATTGGAGCATAAAGTCGTTTTGGAGCTTAAGTTTGACATAAAAAAGGTGCACATTCTCTCTTGAAAACTTGACTCATCTCATATCTATTTGTAAGTTAGTAAAGTTGCGATTGGTCCAACTAAATCTCTTCCTCCACCTTGTTTGCTCCTTATATTGAAAAAAAATAAAATAAAATAAAACAGTTGCTTGTTCTTCTTTAATTCTGCCCTTTGCATTTTGCCATTCAAAAAAAAAAAAAAAAATCCTTTTTCCACCTTTCTTCATTGTCATTTGTTCCACCCATTTAGAACACGAATCTTTCATAGCTCTTTTATTGCATTTAGTTTACTTTGTATGTACATTGCATTCGTTATAATTTGCATTACTTAAAGCAATTGAGTCATATATCAGCAAGTCCCATACCATTCGTTTTATTACCTCTCCTTGCATAACCATGACCATGAAAGATGATGTTGTTGCTTTAGACCAAAGAGTCCAAACTATAAAAACAACAAGAACAATTTAAAAGAGTCAGTGGACCGATTCCGTGAGGAATTCCAAGTAGAGAGGCAATTTTCTCAATTGTCTAAGTCCGTAGGGAAGCATCACATTGATGAGCAGGAAAATAGTCAACCAATTTCCCCTAGTCAAGGTTGTGGCCTCATACGATCTTTAATCCATGGCCTCCTTCCCACTCCTAAGAGACCTCACAACCAACCTGCCCAGGAAACCCCAATTAGGGAGGGTCGAGTCCCTGGTTTTGGTTAGAGAGCCCCTCAATTTGTACATCCCACTCAGTTAGGAGACCGTAGGGGTTATGTAGAGGAGTTTGATGATTTTGAGGGTGATTTTGAGGAGATGCATGGACCACATCGCCCACAGGATAAATCTTATGAGAGATGTCAGTGGTGTTCTCTACCTAGGTATCACCATGCTCAACCTAGATATTTTCGTGAGGATTTGGACGATATTACTAGAAATGTCAAAGTAAATGCCCCTAGTTATGATGGTAGGTTAGATCCTAACATTTTTTTAGATTGGCTTCCTGCTATAGAGGACTATTTTGACTAGTATGAAATGTCTAACAGGCATCGAGTTCATTTTGCTAAAATAAAACTCGAGGGTTCTGCCAAATGATATTGGCAAGGAGTGCAACTGAGTCTAGAGCGTTTAGGGGATCCGCCTATTACCTGATGGGCTGAGATGAAGTAGAAATTGAAAGAAAAATATCTCCCTACCTACTATGGGAGGCAATTACTTGACCAATGGCTTAACTTAAGAGAGTTGTCCCTAAAAGTGACTGATTACCTAGGTAACTTTGAGAAATTTCTCATGAGGTGTGATGTTAAGGAAGAACCTTTGATGGCAGTCACTAAATTCATTAATGGTCTAAGACTCGAGATTAAGAGAAAGGTCACTTTACACTCTCCTGATACCTTCGAGGAAGCTTACCAGAAAGCTTTAGAAATAGAGAAATATCATAAGTTTGCTACTTCGACGCGCATGGTTTCTCCAGCCGAGGAGCCCCAACAGTCTAGGTCTGTCAGGTTTGGTACTTCAAATGGGTTTACTCAAGCAAATTCAATTGTTTCAGCCCTTTCCAAGGGTAGTAAAACCCCAATCTGAGCTTCACTAGGGTCCGGGATAGGGAATCTTCATTCTCTAGTTCCCGCCCAACCAACTTGTCCATCGTGTGTCATAATTGTCACGAAAAATGACACGTTGCTTCTCAATGTCCACATCATACATTGTCCATTGAGCCTGAGTTAGAGGACATTATTGGCGACAATGTCGATCAAGTGGTTGACCCTTTAGAGGACCCTTTAGAATCTAACGAAAAGGAAGGTCATGACAACACCCACATAAGTGTTATGAGGTGCATTATGTCCACTCCTATAAAGGACAATGAGTGGAAACGTATAAGCATTTTTCACACAATTGTAAAATGGGGACAGAGTGTAAAATCATCATTGATGGTGGGAGCACTATGAATGTGGTATCCAAATCAGCTATTACTAAGTTCAAATTGCAAGCTAAACCACATCCCCGTCCATTTAGAGTTGCATAGATAAATAAAACCTCCCTATCAATTACAGAGAGATGTCTAGTCCCACTGCAAATGGGTAACTATTCTAAGAGTATTTAGTGTGATGTCTTACCTATGGATGTTGCTCACATATTATTAGGTCGCCCTTAGCTTTATAATAGAGTCGTGCTTAACCATGGCCGAGAGAATACCTATATTTTTAAGTTTGGTGGTAAAACTATCATGTTAAGACCTGCAAAACCTACCACCAAAGCTAAAGGAATAGATCATAGACCATCTTCTCAGGTACCCAATAAGCAAAACATTCACGTCCTGACCAAAGGAGAGTTTCAAAAGGTTGGCCAAGAGTCGGGTTTTGTTTTAGCCTTAATGGCTAATGGAGTTTTAGAGGCTGCATCTGATCATGTGATTACTCTTTCCTTATAGGTTAACCAGTTGTTAAAAGAGTTCGAAGATGTAACCCCAACAGAGTTACCAGAAGAGTTACCACCAATGAGAGATATTCAACATGCCATAAATCTTGTCCCAGGATCCCAGTTGCCTAATCTTTCATATTACCATATGAATCATAGGGACCGTGCGGAGTTACACAGACAAGTAGAGGGACTGCTGAAGAAGGGCTTCATTAGAGATAGTTTAAGCCCATGTGTTATCCCTGCTCTCTTGACTCCTAAAAAGGATGGCTCTTGGAGAATGTGTGTTGATAGTCATGTCATTAATAAAATTACTGTCAAGTATAAGTTTCCTATACCTAGGCTTGATGACATGCTCAATCAAATGGCTGGCTCATGCTAGTTCTCCAAAACTGACTTGCGTAGTGGATATTATCAGATCCATATTAGGCCTCGTGATGAGTGGAAGACTGCCTTTAAGACTCCAGATGGATTATACGAGTGGTTGGTCATGCCCTTTAGTTTGTCCAATGCTCCTAGTACTTTTGCGAGGGTCATGAACCAAGTTTTGCGTCCTTTCATAAGCAAATTTTTAGTGGTCTATTTTGATGACATCTTAATTTATAGTCAGTCTAAGGGTGAACACTTGGATCATATTTGTTTGGTTCTTGAGACACTTCATATTGGAAATTTGTATGCTAAGCTTAAGAAGGGTTCATTCCTACAAACCCAAGTGCTCTTCTTAGGATTCATAAATTCTGCGCAAAGTATTACAGCTGACCCTAATAAGGTCAAAATCTATTAAAGAGTGGCCTGTCTCCACATCCATTTCTAAGGTTCGTAGTTTCTATGGGTTAGCCACTTTCTATAGAAAATTGATTAAGGGGTTTAGCTCCATTATGGAGCCTATTATTGATTGCATGAAAAAATGGAGTTCCACTGAACTACCACTGCATCTAAAGCCTTTGCGGAGATTAAGTAGAAAATGATTTAAGCCACTATCTTGCAACACCCTGACTTTTCTAAAGTCTTTGAGGTCGCTTGTGATGCGTCAGGGTTAAGTATAGGTAAAGTCTTGAGTCAAGAAGGTCATCCTATTGCATACTTCAGCGAGAAACTCAATGAGGTTAAGCAGAGATACTCTACTTATGACAAGGAGTTCAATGTTGTAGTACAAGCATTGCGTTACTGGAGGTATTATTTGTTACCTCCGGAGTTTGTACTATACTCAAACCATCAGGCTTTGAAATACCTTCACTCTCAAAGGAAATTGAGTTCAAAACATGCTAGATGGGTTGAATTGCTCCAAAAGTACACTTTTTTTCTCAATCACCGTGCAAGTATAAAGAATAAACCTGCTGATGCACTCAGTCGAGTCGTCGCAGTTTTACAGTCTATGAGTGTTCATATAGTAGGTATTGATAGGTTGAAGGATAATTACATTACTTGTCTTGATTTTAGTATCATCTTTCAAGGGGTTACAGTTGGTGACCATACTGATTATGTTGATTTCATTATTCGCAATGGTTACTTGTTTAGGGGAGCTAACCTTTGCATTTCTCGCGCGTCACTTAGAGATTTCTTTGTTTAGGAATTGCATACTAGCAGATTATCTAGACAATTTAGTAGAGATAAAACCACAGCTCTAATTGAGGATAGATTTTATTGGTCATCCTTGAAGAGGGATGTAGCTTGTCAGTTAGCTAAGGCTAAGAAAAAGAACATTGGGTTGTATACACCTTTACCTGTTCCACATACACCTTGGAAAGACCTTAGCATAAATTTTGTCCTTGGGTTGCCTAAAACTGGTCGTCGACATGATTTTATTTTAGTTGTGGTGGATAGATTTTCCAAAATGGCCAATGTTGCTAAATTATTTTTTCAGAAAGTTATTAGACTGCATGGGTTGCCTACTTCCATTGTGTCGGATAGAGATGTTAAGTTTGTCAGTTATTTTTGAAAGCCACTTTGGAAATTGTTTGGAACGACTCTAAAGTTTTCCTCTTTTTTATCCCCAAATTGATGAGCAAACTAAGGTTGTTAATCGTAGTTCGAGTGATTTGCTTAGGTGTATTGTGGGTGATAAATTGGGTAATTGAGATATAGTCTTACCAACTGCAAAGTCCTTATAATAATTCGATCAATCAGTCTACTCGTAATTGGGATTTTTCATGGTTTCTCCCCTCGCTAGCCAATTGACCTTATTCCTTTACCCCTTGATGCCGGTCCTTCTGAATCAACTACCACCTTTGCTCGACATATTCATGACTTACATGCTGATATTAGGCAAAAAATTGCCATAAGTAATGAGAATTATAAACTTGCTACTAATGTGCATCGTAGGAGGCTAGATTTCAATAATAGAGACTATGTTATGGTTCGTGTGCGCCCTAAATGATATCCTAAGCATTCTTTCAAGAAACTTCATACTCGAGCCATTGGATCTTTTCGTATCATTCGTAAGCTTGGACCTAATACATATTTGCTTGACTTGCCTTCGAATATGACTATTAGTCCCATTTTCAATGTCGAGGATTTGTTTCCTTATTAAGGCACCTTTGAGCCTCCTGCTTTGTTAGATTTGTCTATAGGTGGTGTTCCTGCTCCTATTTCGTCAACATCTTTTCCGCGCCTTTCGCCATTTTCACTGTCCCATAAGGCTCAAATTGTCAATGTTCTTGAGACGGAAGACATTGCTCCTTCCCATGGAGGTCATCATCGCTATCTTATTAGATGAAGGGATCGTCCCAATACTGATGATTCTTGGATTACAGAGGATGAGTTCCGCCTCCTTCAACCAGCACTTCTCGAGCACTACCGTCATCATTACTCTCCGGAGGAGAGTTCTTGTTAGCAGGGGAGAATTGATGAAAATCAATAAGGACTTCCCTCATATAAGCGAAGAAATAAAAATAGCACTAAATAGGGATTTTAATTTTATTTGTTGTTTTATTAATAGTTTAAGTTTGTTTAGGACTTTAGAATTTTATTTTAGTTATACCTCTACCTATTTATATAGAGGGTTTGGATACAAATACGAGGTAGATTATTGTTGAAATTGAATATCGATTATTGTTTTCTCTCGTGGTTTCTCATCTCTCCTTTCTTTTCTTTTCTACCCAGTCTTATTCTCTCCTCCTTTTCTCTTCTACCTATTCATTTTTCTATGATTCCTTGGTTCTACCGTTTCGCCTTACATTACTATGACCATGAGAAATTTCGTTAAAACCCCAGCATATATCAATCACTAATGCCAGTTAACTGAAATTGGTATCTTTTTTTTCCCTTCTCTTTTGTTAATCATGTCTACATTTTCTAAAATAGATAAACCATCAATGTAGAATTCATAGTCTCAGTCATAACCATATCTGGCAAATCCACGAAGTCCCAACTATTGTTGATCCAAAAGTGGTTGATGCATTGTGTCTTCCCTACAAGTGGATAAGAAAAAAATACTTATGTTCACTTCTTTCCATGGAATTATAAGAGCAGTTTGCAGATTAAACCAGCTAAAAACATACCATGAGACAATTTAAGGGAATTCATGGAAAGGTAACAATTTAGTCATCAAGGAAAAACATATTACAAGTACAACTTCTATCACTGCTGCTTTGAACCTTGTCTTGTTTCAAAATAGGTTCTCTCATTTAAATTTCAACAAATGGACTAATGAATGTCTGAAGGTTCAAAGTTAAGCATTACTGAATAATTAGCTGCCATTAAAAATCTCCTCAACAAATTTGGATGTACAAGACCTCAAATTCGATTTGAGACTCTCAGAGAGATTCTTGGACATTATATTAGACAAAACAATCCAGTCCACAAGGCAACAAAAAATGATGCAGCAGCCAATCTCCTCATTGGATTACTCACTGATTCCTCAAAACCCATTTAGTTCCACTAGGTTACTTGGCATTATATTTTTTCTCTCAGAAGATTAGCATAATCTCATTTATTTTTGTTAAAAAGTTACGTAAGGTGGTCCAAGTTTCACACATTTTGGCAAAGGTGGCAAAATTCCAAAATATGCTAATACTTCTTTAGAGCCTAATGGACATAGTATTGTATCTAGACCATCTGATTATATTCCATTCATACTGGCTTCTTCTTCTTTTTTTTCTAATCCATATGGACAGATCTGATTATCTACAGTATCAGATGACCATGATGTGGTCCACTGAGATTTATAAAAAAAAATAATGTGGCGATCAGAGGACAAGTCACAAACATGAAACAACAGTGGTGCTAAATTTGGCCCATTGAGCTGCACTGTTTTCAAGGTCTTAAGTGGAAGAATGCTATCCATCCTATATAATATCCCAATTCTATATCTTCCATACAAAAAATGTTCCTATACACTTTCTTACTCCACATTACCTACAAAATCCAAGGGGCACCACCGTGGATATTAGGTATATATGAAGAAACTCCTATACAGGCTTCACTCTAATCCATCTACAAAGTCCAAAAAAACACTCTTGTCCACTCTCCCCTGAAGCCAATGCTTGATAGTAAGAATTCCATTGCCATTACATTATCTACCATATACATAAGTCAGTCATATTAATGATTGTTCTTGAAAATGAATGGCCAAAATATGTTTTTAACAATAATAACTGGCGCCATAATACAACCAGCTTGGCAAGTAGGGAAACCTTTATCTAAAAACACTATTGTCTCAATTTTTTGAGGAAAGAAGAAACATGAATTCTTTGCACAGACCAGGAAAGGAAAGAGAAGTGAGATATAGCCCAAAAATGTCCCTATCGGCAAAAATGTGCATGCTTCAATAATTCTTTGAATACACATGTCATTGGGAACGATTCTCGTATTATACATGAAAACCACTTATTTCTCAGAAGGCTACTAAATATGTCTAAGTATAAGTTAATGCCCAAACAAACGTTTTAGCATTTAGTAAAATCTGTACAAAAAGCTTACCATAGACAAACTCAATCCCAGATTCAAGACCTGACATGCATTTTAACTTAATGGAGTTTTTTTATTTTTAAATAAAAATATAAAGCAGTCCTACTTTTCCCTTGTGAGTACCAAGAAGTCCCACTATATTTATCTCAAACCAAATGGAACAAACACTTCCCAAATAGAACTGTTGCCCCTAATTTTACTTCCTCATAATAAATTTACATCTTTTCAGCTTAAATTAATTCCAGCTGACATTGATCCCAAATATGTGGAACTTAGCAATCTTATGTTCAATACTTCAAAGAGCTTATCAGCAACATAAACTTGTCCATCTCCTTGAGCAACAATTCTAAATTGTTTCTTGTCCACACCAACAAGTTGTCATAAAAGTAAAACGGGACCAAAAAAAATTGTTGGTTGTCTCAAAGTAATTTATGTCCAAAACCACTTCAAGGGCTGCTTTAAGAATCTAGATTGGTTATTTCACTCTACCTAAGGCTCTTTTTTTTTTTTTTTTTTTTGGGATAAGTCACTCCACCTAGGGATTTAATGGTATGTCAAATCATGGAGGCCAATATACTAATTTCATTTCTCAACCCAAGTTTCTTTCCCTCACTTACCTGCCACAGTATATCTTCCTTAACAACCCCATTGCTGATCTCCAATGCATATACGTCCAAACCCAACTGACCTTCTCCCATCTTATTCCTCACATTGGTACCTCAACCTTGCTTTATTGAGACTTGCACAACAATAGTCACTGTCTTGAATGTCTCTTGGTCATCAACCATTAACTAAACTATTGTTATACTTGGTGCATCACTAAATTTGATGCCATATAATCCATTCCCACCAACCTTATCTCAAGCAATCTAAATCATGGTTATACTTGGTGCATATGATACTGGAACAAGGCAATTTACACATGACATATAATATAACCAAAAGGGATTAAACCCCATTGCTCATCAGGCTTCTTGGAAGTGAGGGCCAACCTCTTCCACCTCACAAGCGAATTGAGCAGCGATGATTTCCTAACATTTAACCTCCCTACACGGGCAAACTCGGGGAGACCATCGAACGGACAATCTTCTGTCCGAACACTGCTCTTCACGAACTCTGCTTACACCACCTGAGCATCCCTGGCAATGGCATATTTACTGAGCACTATATTTGAACCCTTCAAGATTCTTGCTCTCAGTGGTGTGTTTTCAGGCGAAATGTCGGTTTCTGGAGGGACCAAAAGCTTTCCGATCGGAATTTCGATGCGGGCCTCTTCGGGAGGTGAGAGATTTTTCGGGTTTTTGAGGTAGGTGTGTGAGGGAACAGTGAAAAGGGCTAGTGTTGAAGAGAAGTGAGAGATTGGGTTGGTTTTGGGTGTGAAGAAGAGAGCGGCAGTAATAGTTAGTTTTGTTGGTGTAAATTTTTGTAGAAAAAAAAAATGACGAACGATTGCTTCAAGGGCACGATGAAATATCACTTATTCGCCCCACCAATTTAATGAATGTAGTGCGTATTGAGTTAATGGCGAATCATCTTCAAGATATAATGAAACTTAAAATAATTTGTAATGTAACTATATTTTGTACAAACAAAATCAGAACTGAATACCTTTAGATTTTGTAAGTTTGTCAAAAATTTAGAATTCTATTTCTGCCGTAAATAGATTCTAGCAATGATGAACATAAAGAATAATAATAAAGCTTCTCTATAAAGGAATTGATGCATAGGAATATCTATATTATTCGTCTTAATGGTCTAATAAATTACCATTATATAAACTTAAAGGTGCCTATTCGGAATAGGTGTGTCCATTAGAATTTAAATATTTTAACCACCATTTTCACATTTAAATGTGGTCATCCGATCATACCATTACAACTTAGCGGTAAAGATTGCACCTCTCCAAAATCTAAAATCTTTGACTAAAAAATATCCATTTTGAAAACATATAACTATACTATATATTTTGAAAATATTTCCAACAATACCCCCTCATTTTCAAAATAATTTGAAAAAACATTTCTTGGCCGAATAAGGAAAACTAATACATAAATAAAGGTGTCTTATAGACTTGAACATTCACTTAGTGAAAACACATCAAAGTTAACAAGAATTGCATAGTAGGCAAGCTTTGAATTAGGGATTCTATATAGTTAACCGGACATGTCTTACACACAAGTTTTCTTCTCTTTAGGTAAATTAATGAAAGCCGACACGTGGATTGGTGTCACGGGCTGGCAGGCCGGGCACCACACGGTGACAGTAATGTGACCCACCATGATCATACGCAGCGAAAATGACCCGTGAGGCGACTATGCACCAAGCAATAGTCCCGCCAAACTCAAACACCAAGGCATAAAATTATGCGCTTGTCCAGGATCCATCCGTGATGCCTCACATATCTCTTTAAACTCGAACCTCTGATGCTCAAGCCATAAGGCAACCCAAGCTATAGGCGATAGCAACGCCATACTCAAATGCGCACACACATGACAAGCAATGTGCTTAGCGCTAGTCCCTCCTGAAACACAAGCCAGATAGCTATGTGCAACTAGACATGCGCGTCAGCTAAGCATCGCCCGTTAGGCACGACGCCTCCATCCATGAAGCTCTTAGCACCCCGCGTCAAGGTTGCCCGCAAGGATAAACACCATCAATTAGCAACTGTTAAGCCCACAACACAGTGTCCCATGACACCCATGCTAGCCAAACCAAGCGGTCGTGTGCACAGGCGTGAACCCAATGCGCAAGTGCACACGAGACACACGGCATGCAAATGTGCACACTGAGGCCCAATCCGTCATGAACATAAGCCCTGAAATGATATGAATGCGACATAGCGGGTGCGTATGTCACAACCCCATCCTCGACGCCAATGCCCAATATTTGCCCCACCGGGCATAATGCCACCCATGTAGCCCCTTGACTAATATGAGAACTGTAACCACGTGCCACAGCCAACCCCCAAGTCTCGCCCACTCCCTGGGGGGACTCACTTGAATTCTGTCCCTTTCGGTAGCACCAGGGGGTGGTAGAGTCAACACCATACCCCCCTTATAATAACATTCTGAGCCATCTCCAAACTGATAGAAAGAAATATCCTACCCCCTCAAGGAGTTATAATCTATATATCCAATAAATATAGAAAATACAAATTACGAGATTGCCATGCCATCGGCTAACCATGATCAGACATGCCCCACACCAAGGTCCTTCGCGACCCCAGACGTGTAACGGGTGGCAACTCGTGACAATTGGCCTTGTATCTATATCTTGTTTCATAAGCGCTCTAGAGACTGCCCAAGTCATTATAGAAGGTGGCACCACCTTCGACACTCATATAGGTAAACTTATCTAAGTGTTCCAGTAACTTTAACACTCCAACACGATCTATTGTAAGCCTATTAAGAGCATATTACTCAACCTTCCCTTTATACATTATTGGTACCAAGCACTTTTTCCTTAGGATGAAAAATGTGTATAGTGCTTACAATCACTACATGTAATGTACTTTGGCTCGTTGAACTCAAGACTTGATATTTCAAATGTTGAGTCGAGTTTCCATCAGTGGTGACTATTCATGTGGGCTAAGAACCCATCCCCGTTGATGCTTTTCACATTAAATTCCTTGCAAGTCTTTTTAGTTAGTGAATCTATGTGCCATGTTCTGGCACGATTCCACAAAATCAATAGTAATTACTAATTACTCCATTAGTGAGTAATTGTCTCACACACCCAAGTTTTAGGACATGCCTAAACTTATCAATATAAATTTTTGGCTATGAACCCATGATAATGTAGTCTCATAATCACAATGCAAAGATATATTCCAAATAGGGAGTTTCAATAACAACCACTTTGCCTCTGTGCTACATAAATGCTAAAAACTCCGAACTCATCCATCATGGCAGAGTTTGTAATCAAAGTTTATTTCATGGGACTCAAAAAATATTACTCCTGCACTAATAATAAAGACCCACCCATTTAGTTGATGTACGATCATCTAGCTTAGTTATGTAATTGGCATTATCATATCCCTTCAAAACTATAGGGTATTCACTGCAACATAAACCATAGTCCATGGTTCCTTTTAAATATTTCAAAAGTCTACTTATAATATTCCAATAAGTAATGCTAGGATTACTGGTAGATCTACTATGTTTGTCAAACGCACAAGCAATATCAGATTGTACACTTGTCATAGTACGTAACAATGACCAGCTACTCTAGTATATTTTAATTGATCAATAATTCTACTAGTTTAAGATACAATTTATAACTCATTAGGAAACATCCAACTAAATACTGAATGTCTAAACAGGCTTAAAATGCTAAACTCCATTTTATACCATGCTCACATGTAAATACAAATTTACATGCTTAACAATAAATTCAGCAAAGGAATTTCTGCATAAAATATCTATAATAGAAAAATAAATGCCATTATATAAGCAATTATACATATATTTCAATTTCTAGAATTTTAAAACAACTAAAATTCACTCAGAAAATTATGAAATAAAGCTTTGCGATATTGAATCATCCCATTCAATACACCAGATTGTAAAACACAATCCCATAATCATGTGGCCCCGACTTACGTGTCGAAACAATTGACAATTTCCACCACACGTGTGAGTAATCCACATAATATCCAATTCCCATCTTTTATTATTAATTCAATGGGTCAAAAACAAGAAGAAAAAAAAATCTGACAACACACTCAAATAAAATGGAAAATTGATTTTTAGTGGACAAAACGGACAACAAAAGATGCATCACAAGCCCAACGCATTATCATGCACACAACTGGCCCCACCGGCCATCTTATTTGCCTCTGTTGGCCATGCGAGTGTTCTGATCGACTTCATAAATGAAGTCCATTTTGATGCACACCAAAGCAATATAGGTTCATCTTTATGCCAAGTAAATACTTAACTATTGTTAAGAGAGCACTGAATCATTGTCCATTATAAAGTCTGATCTCATCTTAAAAAATCATGGAACCATTGCTTGCAACAACAACCCGCCGGTAAGGAAACCGAAAGCAACTTTATGGTAAAGAACAGCCCAGAGAAAAAGGCCAAACAACCAACACGTGTCAAAGTATGTACATATAATTGCATTGTGGTGCCACCATTTTAATGGTTTTGCTCTGATGTCTATGATGAAGACCATGACTTACACATGTCTTTTCGTCTAAATTGATTTTGACAAACACACGCTGTTCTTTGTTTTCATGAGGCCAATTTTTAATCAAATTCAACCGCCATGACTTACACGTGTCTTTTCGTCTAAATTGATTTGATAAACACACACTGTTCATTGCTTTCATAAGGCCAATTTTTAATCAAATTCAGCCAAAACTCTGAACCTTCTTTCTCTCAAAATACATATCCAATAAATACAATTGATATGCCATAAAAAGGAATTGGAAAGTATAGAATCCAATCATACGAGTTTCGTAACATGAAACTCGGTATATAGAGAGAAAAAACCTAACAAAATTCTGAATTTCGAAACTTGAGTTGCAATATCCTCGTAAACCGTAAGACTTTTGGCCGTAAAACTTTTAACCGTATATGCATGAGCACCAAGATGCTACAGTTCAGCCAAGCTAGTTTGTCCCACATGCCATTAATACCCATTCAAAAAATGAAATAGTGCATTAATTCTAATCTCTAATGCATTTACATCTTCATGTGTAAATATAAAATCATCCACACATCAGATATGTCCCAAATAGCAATATTGAAATTGAAAACTAATGTGAATTAAAAATGTACCTTGACAACAAAATTTCATACAAATATCACCAAGGATATTCCAAATTCAATCTTCTTCTAGAATTTGCTTCATCAAATCATATAGAAACTCAAGTAGATGAAGCAATGGGAATATCATCTTAAGATTGTTGGTGTAAATTTCTGTAGAAGAAGAAAATGATGAACGATTGCTTCAAAGAACGATGAAATATTATTTTTTTTAAGATGATATCCGCCCCCACTAATTCAGTGAATCTGGCATGCACTGGATTAATAGTAAATCGCATCCAAGATACAATGAAGCTCAGAATAATCTGAAATCTAATTGCATTTTGCACAAACAAAGTCAGAATCGAATACCTTTAGATTTTACAAATCTGCCAAGAATTTAGAATTCTGTTTCTGCTATAAACAAATTCTAGCAATGATGAACATAAAGAATAATAATAAAGCTTCTCTATAGAGGAATTGATGCACAGGAACATCTATATTATCCGCCTTTAATGGTCTAATAAAATTACAATTATATAGACTCAAAGGTGTATATTCGAAATAGATATGTTCATTAGAATTCAAATATTCTAACCACTATTTTCACATTTAAATATGGTCATCCGATCATACTTTTACAACTTAGTAGTGAAAATTGCACCTCTCCAAAATCTAAAAGCTTTGACTAAAAACTATCTATTTTGAAAACATATAACTATACTATATATTTTGAAAATATTTTCAACAAGTTTGGGTTTGGGAAAAAAGAATAGTTGAGTGTAGAGAGAATGGGGTGAGGTGAAGATGGGGAAGTAGTAATGAATGTTGGAAGATGAGCGATAAACATCTCTGTATCTGTTCTCTAGCATACTAGCAATGTTAAGAGGGCCATGGACTCTCTCTCTCTCTCTTTCACCCATGCTTAAGGGGAGAGCAGTGAGTTGAGGGAATATCTTCAAAAACTGCAAAAAAAAAAAAAAATTTAAGTTAAATAATGTTAAAAAAATATTAGAGAAACAAGAATATATAAGATATATAAGGTTATAAACTCAGCCCCCTAAGAAAATAAGACAAGAAAAAAAACATAAAGGAATTTCATCTACAATTTTTACTTTGAACATGCATAAACAGCTTGAACTTGATTCATGTTTGACTTAGTTAAAACTTGTTAAAACTCGTCTAATGGTCAAATCTAATCGAGTTCAAACTGGAATCTTTTTAAATATATATCTATAAGCTTGTGTTTTCTGAATTCTGATAAACAACAATCTGCATATAATGATTCTGAAGTTATGAAATAACAAAAAAAATTACAAAGAATTAAATGTTTCACCTATATAGTCACAAGCATTGGTCTCAATGCAACTTGATAAGCCATGTACCTCCCTTACTATTATAACAAAAGTGACCTTTCTCTTTAGAATGAATAGGTATTCTTATATTTATTTTTGCAGTACCCTTAAAGCCAAACGAAGTCTCATTGGATTTCTTTGTTTTGTTTTCGAGTTAAACTTGAGCTTACTCAAATTCAATGAGCCAAGACTGAATACTCAATTGGCTCGTTTGAACCCTTTAATCTACACATGCTTAGTAAGGAGGTGTTTGGACGGTGAATTTTTTTAATAACTTATGGATTAAACTTATGACTTTTTTAAATTGTGTTTGGCTCTTGCTAAAAATAATAATTTTTTAAGCCTAGGTTAAGCTTGAAAATGTCTTTGAAATAAATACCTTTTTAAAATTAACTTAAACTTATGACTTATAAATTTTTTAGAGAACAATCCAGTTACCAGGAAATCTTGTGATGGTTGGCTAATAATGATAAATGATAATAGATGATTAGGTGAATGATAAGATGTTTTAGGGCAAAAACTACAAAATTGCAGTAAGACATAGAACAATAGAAAAATAGTTGTGGCCTATTCAGGGGCGAAGTCACGTTTGTGGCTGGGGGTGCCATGATTTTGTATAATACCTCTATATATAGTATGAATTCCTAATGTTTATTTAATATTTTAGTGTATTGGCACCTTCAAATTTGGTACAACCCTCCTATACATAGTATGTATTTATAATTTTTTTTTTTTTTAAATTTTGACACCTCTGAAATAAAGTTATGGCTCCGTCACTGGACCTATTCATGCATTTCAAAGGAGTCATAAGATTTTTATATATTGGCACCAATATAAAACCTACAATTATAGATATCTCATTATTTTGTCATTATTATACATTGTAAAATTTTAAATTTCAAGGGTTAGGACTACATAATGCCAAAAAACCCATGGATCGTGTTGCATTACACAAAAGCTATAATTATTTTGAACTAATTGAAGTTCATCAACATTTCATAACCTACCAATGGACAAGTAATTATAAACTGTAAAAACATAACATTTGAAAATAGATATATAAATAACAAACTTAGGGGAAATCCCTTTACCTTGAACCCACACTAAACTTGACTTGGTTCAAATAATTTTCTAAATTATCACTTACCCTATTGCATGGCCTTGCAAAACCAAACCTATTAGATCTACGAGAGAGAAGTACCTTAATGAAGGGGTAAAATTACCACCCATGTGGTTACCCCAATAGAGGAGAATCAAATCAATGGCCTATACAAATGCTTATTAGAAAAGTTTAGAAAATTTTTATTCTTGTTAGATTATAGAATAAAAAATAAAGTACATAATATGAATGAAAAATTACTAATAGTGAATGAACTTCTCTTTTATACACATTCATATACATAAATATATATTGCCATGCCATCGCGTAAGAGAAAAAAAAATAAGAATCCAGTGCTTTAATCAATTTAAATATTAATTATTGCAAAAACTTCTTAATGGACTTCATCTTAATAATTACTTGATGCTTATAAATTTCATTTCTTAGGGGAAAGAAGGATCCACTGGGAATGAATGGGAAGATTGGAGTAGTATCTTCATTAGCTGGAAGGAATTAGTCTCCACTAGCGTCATTCGAAGAAATAACTGCATCTTCACAAAAATGTCTATTCCAGATTGTCTAACTTTGCTAACTTCCCATTCTTAACCCATTTATTGTTCATTTTAATTCTCTATTGGAACAGATAGAGCCCTTGGAAATGACATACCATAATACTTTCCATTTTGTCAAACCCTGCTTTGATCTCTGGTTTGATGGTGAGAAGTATTACTCCCACCCCCCCTGACAGGGGGTGGGCTGATGGGACGGAAAAAAGTTTTTGTTTACCAATTTTGTCCTCATGTGCTTTGTTGATGCAAAGCAATAGTGTTGAATTTTTTTTATGGTTAAACATATATCAATTGTTTTATTTTTATTTTATTTTGATTAATTTAATTTTTTTTAAAATAAAAAAATAAAAAAATAGAAATCACATCAAGCAAATATTTGTTATTTTTTATTAATTGTTTTATTTTTATTTTGTTTTGATTAATTTGAATTGTTTAAAAAAAAGAAAAAGAACAAAAAAAATAGAAGTCACATCAGTAAGTGGGATTATCAAAAATATGATATCAGAAATTTTCTGTTCGGATAAGATTTTCTATTCGGATATGTCTCTTTCTATACACCTGAATTTATCACTGATCAAGCAAGATTTTGTTATTTTTTATTTGTTATTTTATTTTTATTTTGTTTTGATTAATTTGATTTTTTTAAAAAATAAGAAAATAACAAAAAAAATATGGGTCACATCAATGAGTGGGATTGTCAAGGGATATGAGATCAGAGATTTTCTGTTCGGATAAGATTTTTTGTTTCGATAAGATTTTCTGTTCTGATAAGATTTTCTGTTCGGATAGATTTTCTGTTCGGATAAGATTTTTTGTTTGGATAAGATTTCCTGTTTGGATAAGAAGATTTTCTGTTCGGATAAGATTTTCTGATAAGATTTTCTGTTCGGATAAGATTTTCTATTTGGATATGCCTCCCTCTATTTATATGAAAAACATTTCTCCAAATTTTCTCATCTTCTTTATTCCTTCACTTCCTCTACTATCACTCCTTCAATTTATATCAAGATAGAGTATAATGGCTGACTCAATTTCAGATAGTTGGGCAACTGAGAGTGATCTTCCAAGTGCAGAAAGCGTCTCCCACAGAGGTCGTGACTATACACCTGAATTTACCACTGATCAGGCAAGCATTTGTTATTTTTTATTTCATC
>CM065378.1:33737500-34327500 GCA_033060915.1 Euryodendron excelsum | reverse complement strand
TGCTCGTGTTGACGGCAATCACTTCGTCCAAGTTTTCTTACGCCCTCATTACCTAGTACCACCCACTCCAATATAGTAGCGACAACATGTATCAACCGAAGCTAGGGGATGGGTTGATAGTTATATAGTACGAATGAATTTGTAGTTAGAAATAATGAGCGGAGGACCAGGTGCCTCCGGAGGAGAGTTCTGTGGAGACATTGATTAGAAATTCTATTTTTATGTATTGTTGAATTTACCACTGTATTGATATGTTAAAAGTTATTATTTTTTGTATGTATTTTTATGACAAATCAAACTAGTATAAAATGCATTATTAATTCCCAAGGATAGTCTCAAGAAACAAATCTAAATTACTTTACTTAAGTATTTAAAGAAAATAATGTTAATTAGTTTTGCATTAAATTGTATAAATAGAGAGAAATTTAAAAAAAAATTTGATCAAAATTTCTTTCTTTTATAAAAAGCGGGAGGTGGGAGTAAAAGAAATTATAAAATTTGATCATAAAAATTTTATTTATATAAAAATCCAGTAGGTGAGAGTAAAAATAAATTAAAAAATTTTGATCAAAAATTTTTTTAATTAAAAATTGGGAGGTGGGAGTAAAAGAAAAAAACATTATCAAAACAATTGAAATTAATGGCAATAGTGAAATAAAAGAGTAAGGCCATGGGCAAAATAGGAAAACCAAAAAAATTTAATGGTCAAATCAGGGGGGTGGGGTGTAGGGGGGGGGGGGGTGGGAGTAGAGATTTTCTTTGATGGTTCCTTGGGTTGTGAAGTGATCTAAGAGACTCAAAAATGTAAAAATAAAAATAAAAGACCTTAGTTAATTTAAATCAATATGCTAATGTTTTAGATGCACATAACTAATCTACTTGGGTTAAGATCAAGATAAACTCAAGCAAAACTTCATTAAAGACTAGTTATGAAATAAATGTGTTGTTTTTTTTTTTGGTGAAAAAAACAAACTCCACACAACCTTTTAAAACAAAAAACGGAGATTGTGACTATAAACAACACACACTCAATTCTCACCAATGTAAAAATTAATGAAATAAATGTGTTTAAGTAGCAATATTTTTACGTAAACTTAAGCTATTATGTTTTATTACTATCTAAATTAGTTACCTCACATCTACAAGTCATTTAAGTATTTAATTACACTCTCATCATAAAAAATATCTACAAGAAAATTTGAAACAACTTTTGGATTATTTACACCATCAAAATTATTGAATTTGATTAATTCTTTATTTTCACCTTTGAAAATCGAAGAGATTGAATATTTATAATTTACAACCAAAAGAGGAGGTTTTGAAATTTTATTGTAAAAGTCGGAGGTAAGTGTAATTTTTCAAAATAAAAATAGGATAATTATATTTTACCTTCTTGTGGTTTGAACCAAAATCAGATGACCCATTTGTGGTTAAAAAGTGAACACATGACCCTCTTGTGGTTTAGACTTGTTTGCAAAATACGTAAAAACTATTAGATTTAATGAAAATTCTGTCATAAGAGCATTTTAGTCATTTTATATTTTCAAATTAGAACATCAAATAGACGATTTGGTGAAATAAAAAATAAAAATACTTTGCAGATAAATCTAATATCTTAGAAAGATAAAATGACAAAGATATCTAATGGTTAAATGTAAAGGTTATTTAACGAGATAAATTCTGTCATAAGGGATATGTAATACCCGCTATATTTATTCCTCGACTGCATTACCCATAACGGGACTAACCAAGACACAACCATAGAGATATAAGTCATAAGCAAAACTTTTTCAAGCCCAACCCCGTCTGATTGAAGAAACTTGATTCCCTGGAAATAGAATTCGAACCTAATTACCCAGCATTCCGCACCACCTAACACTCTAACTTGAATCGAAGCTTTCTCTCTCATCTTTTATCGGATTTCGATAAATTATATGTCTAAAAAAATCACCTTTTCGAGCCTGACGCCTCGGTAATCTCATAACCCCATTCCATAGAGTGTCAATCCCCCGAAAAGTCCCCGAACGCTGCTGCACCTAGAAATTCACATCCTAATTTCCTGAAACTTTGTATTGAGTTTTCTCCCTCACTCGGCAACGAAATTGCACAAAATGCGAGTCTAAATCGATTAACTTTTCGAGAGCCTTCTATTTACGGTCTCGGATTGTGTATCCAATGAAAAATGAAAACCTTAAACTCAGTCGCTTTAAACTAGGGACTTCCTCCCATAATTGCAAAATTGGCCCCCACCCCGCCAACTTACATGACCGGTTCACTTACAGCCTGGGCAACACATATGCATAGGCATATGTTTACCAAATGCACATGCATGCCTGCATGTATATATGTGCATCTGCATGTATACGCCTATCTTATTATAAACAATTAAGCACTAACCACATATTTTAAACACACACACACATATCACATTAGACTAACATGAATTTTTCTAAGCCATTGTTATACAAATTTGGGACAGGGCTTCTCACTCAGCCAATAGGAATTGAGGGATTGGAGAATGATGAAGGAACCAAGAACTGGGAACGCAGATGACTGAGGGGAATGTCAGAAGGAATTTCTAGCCAGAATCCTTTGTGCACCCCGTAAGCTAGGTAGTGCATGGGGACGACATCCTTTTCAGAATACTGTAGAGAGAGAGAAAGAGAGAGAGAGAAAGGGGGGGTCACTCCCTGTCACCCATATACACACACCACAACCCTATAAATACACATGCACCCCCCCTCCCTCATGGGTTGCTGAAGAAGAAGCATTGTGTGAGAGAAATGGAGAGAACCGAGAAAGAAAAGAAGAGAGAGAGAGCGGGGGAGAGGGAGCTCAAGGCTGTGGCATTCAAAAACAAGGTGAGGAACCCACCTTCACCACACCTTAAACCTTCCAAACCCAGCACAAAACCGGCCACAAACCCACTGCAAGAGAGAGAAACCGAGAGGGAAGAAATGTCGTGAAAGATGCAACCCACCTCACTCCGGCAAACCCAGGAGACGAGGGCTGTCACAAAGTCTTAGGTACTTCTTGGGGACCCCTTCTCGGTGTCCTAGAGAGGTCCATGGCCTCTGTGCATGCACCGAGATCCTCTGCAAAGCCGAACTCGCCAGAAAATGTTCAGAGAACTGAATCTCCGGCCACCAGCAAGCTTTGCCGATCGGACCACTTGGAGACGAACCGTCTCTGGGCAAGGAACAAATTTCGTGAAGGGACCGTGGCCTAATTATAACCGGAAGACAGCCAAAAATGAGGTTGCAGGTCGGTACCCCTAGGGTTCCGCCATGCAGCCGGGGTTTTTGGCTATGCGCGGCCATCTCCGACCGCCTTCGGCCAAGCCCTGACTATGGATCGGTGACCCAAGTCCTTGCCAATCTCTGGGTCACACATGCATGGCTAGGAGATGCCGGGAATTGCCGGAAAATGGACTAGAAGCGCGGCCAGTCGCGCAGGAGGAAGAAGAAGGGCAAGCCTTCCACCCCCACGCGCGACTGGTGGCGTGTGAAGGCGCATGTGAGCTCGGTTGACTCTGAAATTTTTATGGCAGCAATGATATTACTACAAGATGCTACCCTAAAAATTTTAGGGCAATCTGAGACTCCTATGAATTTTTATGGATTATTTACGGTTAAAAAGATGAAAATTCACAAAAAATAAATTATGAGTAGAAAAATTCTGAAAAATTATCGGGACGCCCCTAAATATTCAGGGAACCCAAATATGGGAGAGTGGCCTTAATAGCCCTGCTAAATGGAAGTTTCCAAAATTCCTCTACTTCAAATCACCGGCAATTTTAGTTCCTAGCTCAGCAACGTATATCGCCCCAAATGGAGAGCTTGAATCTTCCACCTCATTTTAATTAAGCATTTACTGATTGAACTCACTCCTCCTCACCTAACCATATTTTAACAAGGTCCTTTTTATAATAAAGCTAACAATAGACTGAGCCAAGATGTTCATTTCTTTTACAGACATACTGAACCATCTTGATTTCTGGAAAGAAATGAAGGGTAGGAATCTATGTATGTCCTTAAAATTCATGCTCACATCTTTTCTCTATTAAATAATTTGTATACTGTCATGCTTTATGCTTTCCTACCAAATTATCTTTTTGTTCTAAATGTCTTTTATTCATTATCTTCAAAATATAACATTCTTGTTTGTATGACTGCATCACTGAGGAGGTATAACGGTGGTATAACCAGAAATGAAAAGACCCTAAGTTTTATATCATGGGTGTACCGGACTGGCTTGATAGTTGGGGTTATCATGGGTCGGTATCACTGGCTTGATATCAGGCTAGATGATCATGGATGGGCCCCACTGGACTTGATGATGGATGATATATCATGGGTGAACCCCATTGGCTTGAATTGGCCCGGGCAGGACATACCTGCAAGGATCCTGATATTGATGAAAAAGAAAATAAATTACAAGGGTCATATGCATGCTATAATATTCTTTTACTGCATTACCTTTTATTATGCACCTTATAGAAATCTTAGATTTCCTACTGGGCTTTGCCGCTCATTCCTATCTTATGGGACATTTTCCGAAATAGAGGCACTAAACTGATTCCCAAGGAAATGAGCATACGAGATCAAGTCCCCCTGTTATCTTATCTCTTTTAGACTCTTGAGTTATTCTATGCTGGACTGTAATATTATGAGACTTACGCTGGTTTTACGCCCTTTATATAATATTTCTGAACTATCTATGACATTTTCGTTTTTATGTTATTGTGTTAAAAATTATAAACTCCATCACCAACTCGTAAACCCAATCTTAAACCTTTCATTGTCGCAGCCTAGTGAGAGCGAAGTCGGGTCATGACAAGATATGTTTGTGCCTTAACTGTGGTTTGGGCTTATTATTTTTTTGATATTTTAATTTAGAGAGATAAAATAATAAAGATATCCTTATGACAAAATTTCAGCTAAATTTAATGGTTTTCATCCATTTTATAGATAAATCTAAACCACATGAGGTTATGTGTTCATTTTTAAACTACAATTGAGTAATCTGAGTTATCTAATTTTGACTAAAACCTAAGGGAATAAAGTGTAATTACTCAAAAAAACTCATAAATGTTGTTGGCTTAGAAAAGAATTAATTACACTTCGTACTCTATAATTTATAGTAAACTTTAATTTAGGACTTTCACTTTTATTTATAACAATTAAGTCTTTATACTTTTAATTTGTTGTAATGTCAATATTCTGTTTGAAAAATGGACAAAATTCACCTGTGATAATTACATGGCCTTTTTCAAGGGACAAACATGTAAAATCAAACTATTTTTCATTTCCAAAGACTTGAATGTATCGTATGTGAGTTGAATTAGTAGCTTTTACATGAAACCTAATTACATTATATATATCAAAAAGTTGATTACACTCATATTTTTGAATGATTTGAGAGAAATTTATAATAAATTATTAAGAAGAAGCATAATTTGATATCTTTGTCATTTAATAAAGGCAACATGCCTATCATATAAAAATTTTTTATCTATTTCTTAAATAAAAGTTAACAAAAGATTGATATTTTAATAAACTATAAGTATAAGAGTTTAATTGTTATAATTAAAAGTAAAAATATTAAAATAAAATTTAATGTAAAGTACAAAGATGAAAAATATAATTAACCTCTTAAAAAAATTATGGCTGCGACTTCGTTCAATCGTGGGAGATATTATCATCACTTCTGAACTCCTACCAAGGATTGAATATTTATAGTTTTCAACCAAAAGAGGAGGTGGAGTGTAATTTTTTAAAATAAAAATATATAGAAATAAAAATGAAAAAAAAATGATAACTGTTGTTAGCCGACTACGGCCCACGGCGCAAGTTAGAAAATTTTTCCTGTGCATCACTTCTGAACTCCCACCACCATCTCTCTCAGCCACTCCGAGATCGATTCCACCGAACAAAGATCTAGTAAACCAAATACACCAAAACCCTAGTCTCTGGCTCGCCCACAATGGCTCCTCCAGCTCAATCTCAGCGCTCTCCTTCACCTTCTCAGCCCTCCGGGTACACTCTCTTTCTCTCTTTCTCTCTCTAGTTTCTCCCTCTACACCTCCGACGGAGAACTCGAGAACGACTCTTGACTCTATATTGGTCATTAGTTGTCTACGCCATTCACAATTTCACATAAAGGTCCACATACACATTTATATGTATCTGCATATATATATGTGTACGTAGACACGCACTCTCTGAAAGAGAGTGGAGCATGTTAAAATGGTGAAGATATTTCATCTTCCTCGCTCTTTTGCTCGCACACAAGCACGCGCCTCTGCGCAATCGGATGATGATTTTCGGAATTATCGTGCAAATCGTGATTTTAAGAGTTCTAATTCATTCCCTAATTCTACCAGAAAAGGAGAGGTTTCAGATCTGAAAATGCAGCTCCGGCAGCTTGCGGGGAGCCGAGCTCCGGGGACTGACGACTCGAAGAGAGATCTCTTCAAGAAGGTGATCTCCTACATGACGATCGGGATTGATGTGTCGTCGCTCTTTAGTGAGATGGTGATGTGCTCGGCCACTTCGGACATCGTTCTCAAGAAAATGTGTTATTTGTATGTTGGGAATTACGCGAGGAGCAATCCCGATATCGCGCTTCTTACTATTAATTTTCTTCAGAAGGACTGCACGGATGCCGATCCGATTATTCGGGGGCTTGCTTTGAGGAGTTTGTGTTCATTGCGGGTGGCAAATTTGGTGGAGTACTTGGTGGGGCCATTGGGATCGGGGTTGAATGATGGAAATAGTTATGTGAGGATGGTGGCCGTGATTGGGATTTTGAAGTTATATCATATATCCGCTGCAACTTGTATAGATGCAGATTTTCCGACAATGCTTAAGCATTTGATGCTTAATGACCCCGATACTCAGGTGGGTTTATCTCATTTATACCATTGTTTCACGTTTTATGAGTGAAACCTTGACTTCAATTTAGGTTCTTGGTTGATAACTAATGATTTGTTTAAACTTAAATTGATGTTATTACTTGCTCACTATTTAAAAAGTATATATAAGCCATGATAATTTTGTCTAGTAGAGGTAATAATCTCAACTAGAAACCAAAACATAGGCAAACATTAGTTGCATAATGGTTGGGATACAAAATTCTCGATGTTAATGATCTAGTGTAATGGAGTGAAACGAGTACTGTTCTACAGGTTTAGTGAAAATCAAGCTTTTGTCGGTTTCTGAGGTTGGGCAATTGGTACCAACAGTACTAAACTATGTGCTTTTTTAGGTTTTATTTGCATGGATGGATTCAAAATGAGGGGACATGAATATTGTCCCTCATTTTAAGTTTACATGAATATTGGGATTGGCTACAACATGAATAGTGAGTAGTGGAATTTAGGACTTGAGACATTACCTGATGTTAGCCCCATTAATGTATTGACTAGAGACAAACCTGACATTTGGCGTTATTTGTACTAAGTGCCTGGCTGCTGGTCTCAAACTTGAACCTGCACTATCTCGCTTGGTAGTTTAAGCTTTTACTATTGCACCAAACCGTGCTCCTCCCACAAGAAAGGAGGAAAAAGAAAAGAGTAGGCAGTGGAGATGTACTTTATTAGGATCCTTATGCAACTAGAATCCTTCTTTGCATTGATTTCACTTTTCAAATTTCTTCTCACCTTTTCGTTTCCAATCCAAACATATTAGCCTCTGAAATATTCTCAAGCTTCTTGTTGAAACTTGAAATCTAGATGTAAGCTATTGTTTCTTCAATTTAACCTATGCTCCTTGATTAACCAATCCTAAATCCATTCATTTGAAATACCACAATTCAAATAAAACCTCAGTGTTTTATTATGCAAGGGAATTAGAATTTAAGACTATGTATTGCACTGACACGTGCTATTCTCAGATTTTTTCTGAAAATTGAGTTGTGTATGCAGTTGACTTTATTTATTTATTTTTTGGAAAGGGTCAATAAGAAATAACTATGCAACCCTCTTTTGGGTGTCAAGAAACTAATTTATGTTCATTCCTCTGCTAGATAAAGAGGGTTGCATGGTTATTTATTCTTCTGCAATTTTTATATATTTATTGATAAATGACATAGTTATTCCTGTACTCTTTAGTCTTAATCTCTTATAGGTATTGATGATTTGGGGAAATGATCAGTGTTGTCATTAATTAATACATCTCCTCTTTATGACTTCATCAGGTAGTTGCAAACTGCTTAGCTGCCCTACAAGAAATCTGGAGTTTGGAAGCAAGTCAGTCTGAGGAAGCATCAAGGGAGAGAGAAGCATTGCTTAGCAAGCCACTAATATACTACTTCTTGAACAGGTAGTTTTTATTATATTATCATCATTATGGTCATTTTATTTATTGGACTATAAATTAAAACTTTGTGAATAACTAGATGTGTTTTTTGACTTCTAACCGGACCTAATATATGTTACGCTTTCTCTGGCAAGTTTTATAGCTTCTAGTGATACTTGTGGCTTAAGGGGCTAGACGAAGACTTTTATAGGGTTGATCATACAACAGAAACACTTTATAGCTATTACATTTCTCTTGGTGGATAGTCAGAAACATTGATGTTTTTAGTTATAGTTTTGGTGAAGATACAATCACCTTTATCTAGTGTTTGGCATGTACAAGTTTGACTTTGCTTGCTTTTGGCTCTGTGAATCGTAACCCAATTGATTAAACAAGTTCAATGGCGAGTCTGTTAATGGCACTCGGTGTAAGTGTTTGACATTTGAAATGTGAAAAATATACTGACAACTTGATAGTTTTTGGAGATTGGCATTTGGTTCATCGCTCTTATAATGAATTAATAAATCAAGTCAAATTTGATGATTAAGCTAAGTCTGAATATGCAGCTAAGATTTGCTTCCACATGATGCATTGTAATCAACCTGAGTTATTAAGAAGTTTATTGGTTCGCAAAATATGAGATGTTTACCACCTCAACCGCATCCACTGTTGAACTATGAGACATAAAGTGTGTTTTCTCATGGCTTTACTCTGTCTGATATCTGAATACTGATTAGATTGGTTGATTCAGGTCAATTTTTACAAGATTATTGCTCCAAGTCATCCTGAAATTGCTTACATATTTATACACATGTACATATAAATATCAGCACTTGTTTCTTACAATCAAATCTGCTGCTGGAGAAGACTAGAAAAACTGTCCGGTCAAGCTGGTATCATCCATTATGCTAAATGGTGGAATTTTTAAAACCTAGTATACATTAATGAATAAGTGAATGTCTGATTTGAAAACCTAGTGTACATTATACATATTGTAGTATTGTTTTTTTTTTTTTTTTTGGATGATTAAAGAAATCAGGGTGTTTTTCTTGTCAGCTATAAGTAGTTCCATGTTCCTCACAGGAGGAATGAACAAGAGAGAGATTTTTGTGTAAAACTGTCATGAGAATTTTTTCTTTATTTACCTTTTTAAAAAAAAAAAATACTTGGAGAAAGCATATATTTTTGCCAAGAATTTTAGGTTTTAGGTGTAGCTTTTCTATATAACTTGTAAGCACATAACCGAGTCAAACTGCAAACTCATTTTGCTTTGTTATAAAATGAATCTTATTTTTCTTGGTGAGATCATTACTCATGTTCCAGACAAGGATAACATATAAATATCAATGGAAGTAACACGGACGAGATTTACATTTCAAAAGGTGAAATCCTTGTAGCGAAGCCTTAATAGTGGCCCTGACCAACCCTGTTGTGGTAGTTGATGCAGCAGTGGGAATCAGCAAAGATCAAGATAATGCTTAATGGATTCTTTAGTGCATAAATGTTGTAGATGCAAATGTACAGAAAGTCATATACTGCAGGAAATCCTTTTCTAATATGCTTTCTTCTAGATTTTAGCTGTGAAACTAAAGACACCTTTGCTTTTATTTTATTTTATTTTGATATGTGATTATATGCAGAATCAAGGAATTCAGTGAATGGGCCCAATGTCTTGTCCTTGAATTGGTTGCCAAATATGTACCCTCGGATAGCAATGAGATATTTGACATCATGAATCTTCTTGAAGATAGACTTCAACATGCAAATGGTGCAGTTGTCTTAGCAACCATTAAGCTGTTTCTGCAGTTGACTTTGTCTATGACCGATGTTCATCAACAGGTGCCTATCATGATATTCTGTTGTTTTGTTTGTTTTTCAAAGAAATAATGGGAAAGTTCTAGTTCCTAAATATTCATGAGAGGATTCTCATTAGAAGCATACCTCTGTTGATCTATTAATTTAAGTAACATTAATATCCTGCTGCTTATCGAAAACATACCTTTATTGATCTGTTAATTCAAGTAATATCGGTATCTGGAATGTGTATATATTTCACAGGAGATTGATTGCATTGTAATGTTCAGTGGTGTTGTTTTCTGATGTGTTGCTGTTTTTTTTTTTCAACCTTTGCACACCTGCCATATTGGCTGTTAATATCATCCATTTACATGCAATGAGTTAGTTTGTATCGCTTAAATTCTTGAAGGCTTCAAGTTTTAAATTCTCTGGTCCATGGTTATAGATGATCTACACAAAATTTTGGCCCTGTTAGTGAAGACGGGAGCACTTCTTTGTAAATCAGACACTTTGTGGTTTTATTTTAAAACAGAAAATTTTCAGTGGTTTGCAAAAATTGGACTTCTGCATTGCATTGATGGATGCCCTTGGT
The DNA here is from genome assembly GCA_033060915.1 of Euryodendron excelsum. Classification (NCBI taxonomy): domain Eukaryota; kingdom Viridiplantae; phylum Streptophyta; class Magnoliopsida; order Ericales; family Pentaphylacaceae; genus Euryodendron; species Euryodendron excelsum. The sequence goes on along the minus strand of CM065378.1, from coordinate 34,316,811 downwards.
TTTCCCCTGGTGTTGAATTATTTTAATCAAATTTTAGCTTTGTCAAATATATTAAAAAGGGTAGCAAGAGAACTTGAGTGCAACACGGCCTTTAAGAGGAAATTACCAGTGAAGAAAAGGATAAGTAGGAAAGACCGAGTGAAAACATATTGTAAATGAAAATATGGTCTCTAAAATATTTATACTCGGTCCTCTTTGCAGTGGTATTAGATGGCTTGGAGTTCCGGAAGACTAAAGTATTTGACTTAGTAAATTTCAAACCTCTAGCAGTGGATGAACTTTTGTTGAGCAAAGCAAGAACTGCTATCATACTTTACTGCTTAGGAATTGTTTCTCTAAGTACTGAAGGTTAAGTCCATGCTTATCTAAGAAGCACATACACTTCTAATACACTGTTTGTGTTAGACACCAAGCACATGTCGGACATGCGCCCAACGTGTCTTAGTATGTTTAAATTTTCTTAAATTGCACACACTTTGGACACTTAAGAGACACACGTGTCTATCACTTAAACACACATGAGAAAATAACTTGGGATCCAATTATAAAATAAGAATAGTGTGAATTTATTCCTAATTTGATGTTTAAACTATGAAATACATTTTTTTTAAAATTGTATTTAGTGTTTTCATGTAATTATTTTCACTATCTTTAAGTGAAATATGCATGGATATGATATGATATATAAAAAATATAGAAAATATATGTTTTTGCCGTATCTCAGCCGTGTTGTGTTCTGAATTTTTTAAAAATTGCTGTATCGACGTGTTCGTGCTTTTTTTAATGCTTGTTCTGCTCCTTCTAGCACCTCGCCCTGGTGCAAATCCTTTAGGGTCCAGGGTTTTCCATGGTATGGGCATCAAATAAAAGTTGCATGAAGTCGATCAGTGAAAGGATCCACAAGTCTGTGAAAACTCCATGAAGTTGGCTGCATTGCACTTAAAGCACAAGAATTTCAGAAACTGATTTTCAGTTTTACTGCATGAAGAAGAAGAAAGGAAGATATGATTGTAACTGCATTGGTCCTATTCCCATCATTTGGGGAAGAAAGTTCAGGGGAGAGTGTAATAAAAGAACCTCAGCCAGCTGAGAACTGCTAACTGGAAGCAATTAGTCCATTCACAGTTGCCATGTCATTAAGTTCCCTCTCTAGTGCTTTGATGCAATATGCGTACGTTATACTTTCAGAAAAGAAGATGAGAGGGGCTATGGGTGTTGTTTAGAAATTAAATAATTGAAAAACCTACTAAAATATGCATGAAATGTATTCTCAAAGTCATTCCTTATTTGTACAGCCCCTCATTTCTTGATGGGGTGTCTTTGGGGCCAGAGTAATCATTGTTCATTTGATCGAGTGGAAGCTCCAATCAGAGATTTTAATTTTCAGTTTGGAATTTGTCATGTAGACGTCACATATTAAAATGCCAATTTTGATTTTGTTATGTAGTTGGGTAATGGTAATGTTAATCCTTCCCTAGAGTCTACTTTGGACTTTCTTAAACACTTGGATTTTTTTGTATCTATTTTTGTGTTTAGGTACATGGGTCCATATGCCCATGTGGTAAGCCAACTCGGTGCCACGTCATCTCCACATTCCTGCTCCTCCATGTCAGCCTCAAGCCAAAGTAGAGGCAAACCATGGAAACTCAACAACTTGAGTCCTCCTGAAGGCATGGCTTAGGGTCCGTTTGGTAGGGCTTAGTAATCCCTCTAGGACAACACCTTGGTCATGGAACACCCGACCAACCCATGTCCCTGCATGTGAGTCATCAGGGCTTTGTGGATTGGGTACTAGAGCTAAGTGTTTGTTGGGGTGGCTCGTCCCAGTCTCCCTCGAGGATGAGCACCCTAACTATTCTTTTGGAGAGAGGCCTCCTCCAGGCATGATTACTTCTCCAGAAAGTTCAGCTGCCACTGTTGTGACTGCTGAAGCTTCTAGGCAGTACGGCACCACCCGCAGTAATACGACACCACCTCATTATTATCTTCAATTTGTTAGATGCCTTCTCATTCCTAATCCGGTAGGGCCCACTTGTTTCCTTGGCATGTGTGGCCTTCCTGGTTTGATGAAGAAGCTGTAAACAATCTCCTTGGCCATTACTCTCTCTCTCTCTCTCTCTAGACTATCTCAGCTCCCATCCTTTCACTCTCCGTTGATCTCCTGCTTGATTCATACTTCGCAGAGGACCACGTCATTAGCCCACTCACATACCAACTATCCATGGGCGTGAAACTTTCTTTTATGTTGCATCTAAAAAGGTAGTTCCCCTTTTGGTGCCTTGATGATAATTACGTACATATGAGAAAGACATATCAAAGGTCTGTCTATTTGGATAGTTGATACTGCTCAATTAATACAGCCATGCTGCACCTAATCATTTGTGAGATGCATCCTGGCATCCCTAAATATCTTCACCAACAGTTATAGTAATAGAAACTGCTATTGGGCTTGAGTCTATGCATAATTACTTCACATCAAGTGTAGTATTCATGATGTACCCTTCCCCAGCTTATGTCAGGGTATATCATTGCACTGTGTTTTGTTAGTGTGTCCTTTGCCTTCAATAATGTTGTGAAATGATGAGCTTCGTTAGTCGTACTTTGTCTGTTTATATCTTTTTGTTCATGTATTCTTCTTACAAAATTCCTTTGTCATCTTGTAATCTTATTTAAATCTTTAAATTTGGAAGATTCATTTTATATCAAAATAATAGTCAGTCCATTGTTATTGGTTGCTTTTCATTAGGACCAGTGTTAAATCTTTAGCACTGGTCACATTTCTGACCAGTGTTATATTGGGGTTTCTGGACTCCGCCTCTCTTGCTCATACTTGAGGAGATTTGCACTTCCCTACTGAAAAAATTATTCTTCTTTAGGTTTATGAGCGTATCAAAGCACCTCTGCTTACCCTAGTGAGCTCAGGGAGTTCGGAGCAATCCTATGCAGTACTAAGCCACCTGCATCTTCTGGTGATGCGTGCACCTATGCTATTTTCTTCGGACTACAAACACTTCTATTGTCAATACAATGAACCGTTTTACGTTAAGAAATTGAAGCTTGAAATGTTGACTGCTGTGGCCAATGAGAGCAATACATATGAAATTGGTAAGTGAATGCCATAACAGCCACAAAATGCTTCACAGAAATTGCTGATATGGGCCTGGTTGGTGGTCCATTTTCTGGTCACTGGTGTTTTAACAGGCGTTGTCTTTCCTTGTTAGCTTTTCATGTATGACTGATGCATTGTGATCTTGTTGAGTCCATTTCAGTGACGGAGTTATGTGAATATGCTGCAAATGTTGATATTCCCATTGCAAGAGAGTCGATTCGGGCTGTTGGGAAAATAGCGCTGCAGCAGTATGATGTGAATGCTATTGTAGATAGACTGCTTCAGTTTCTGGAGATGGAAAAGGATTATGTGACGGCTGAAACCCTGGTAAAAGTTTATTGTGCATGCTGGACGCTTGCAATGTTCAATCAGAATCATACCAACCCATTTCCCCGATGCCAATGATCTGAAATTTTAAATGAATGCAAGTAATTTAACTTTCTAATCTTACTACTGTTGGCAAGATTATAAGTTCAGAGTTCTCTCTGTAGGTGCTTGTGAAAGATCTTCTTAGGAAATATCCTCAATGGAGCCACGATTGCATTGCAGTTGTTGGGAATATCAGCAGCAAAAATGTCCAAGAACCAAAAGCTAAGGCAGCTCTTATTTGGATGTTGGGAGAATATGCTCAAGACATGCAAGATGCTCCTTATGCCTTGGAAAGTTTAATTGACAGCTTGGATGATGAGCCTTCTGCTGAGGTAATGACGGTACACTTTCTCAATGTTACTCAACTATTTACACCTTCATTTGGTTTTTCCACATAATTATCAATAGTTTGTCTTATGAACTTTTTGTATTTGGCTTTGGAGCTACCTGAAAGCAGAAATAATAACTCTCTAGCAAAGTTTTGAACAAAGTAGGATTTGATTAAAAATTTTGATGCTAGACATGATTATTTTGGTGGAAATTGTGTTACCAGAATACTCTTGCCACCTTAGCAATTTATATTTTTGGAACGGTGTTCCGAAACATGATACAGTAGCATTCCAAAATGGTGAATTTAGCGATCTAATGCGATCCCAAATTTTATTACTATTTATTTCTTTAAAAGTCACCTAACGAGGAAAAAAACAAATATAATGAACCAAAATATAGGAAGAATAGAATTTTAACATAACAATATGCAAAAAAAATGGGCCATAGTATTCCTAGAATGTGTTTTTAGATGATTAATTTGAAAAAACATATATTATATTGTATTAAATGTCTAATTATTAAGGAAAATTATTCTAAAAATACCTTAATTCTAATAGTGTAATTTATACAAATCTACCATATGCCTTTTCCCGTTCCACGTACCTGGATGATCTAGGTTCCAGGTAACATAGGGTGGAATATTCACCCAACACATACACATGCAGTGGAATTTCTAACTGGATGTCTGCAATCCTTCTTAAGCTTTATTTGATTGACAATGGTATCAGTTCAATATGTGGCAGGCAGGCTTCTGCGTAAAGGTGAAAGTCATAAAAGGCTGATAGTAAAATTAAGGACATGATAAGAAATAGAGCATAGTGATCATTTTGTTCGTTTTTTCTTCCCTTGTACTTTTTTGTTTATTTGTGTGGTTCTTTGCTTATTGACATGAGGATGGTCAGATTGGTATAGCCAGATACTTTTCTCTGCTGGGGCAAGTTTGGTATCCCCTAATCAGGGTAAAGGGAGGATGGCACTCTGCATATCAAAGTGTGTGGATTTTGATGGGTTTGTTATATTGAGCAACCTTTATTATGGTTGTTATATTATTTTGTTGGCAAATATTATGTTTGCTATTTTTATCTTTAGGTTTACTACCAAGGCATTTTGTAATTTAATCAAAACCTCTGCTCCCTCATGAAATGGGGTAAGGGGAGAGGGCATTGTTGGATTTACACAATCACGAGGAGAAATGCGACTCTTTGTAGGGAGTTATCTTGTTTGGATTTTCAACTAGGAGAAACATTGAAGCATTTCTGGTCATAGCAAACCAAATTGTGTCATTTTATTCTGGAGTGTGTGGCAGTGGATTCCACACCAAAGCAAGAGGTAATGGTAGGTAACTTGCCCACTTATATGATGCCACTTGTCATAGGGTGCACCTCGAACTTCCTATGCAGGTCATATATCGTAATTCGAATAAATTAATTGAAGTATCTTTTATCTGCTATGGTTCTCTTTAAAATCTGCATAGAATTAGTACGTAGACCTTTCCACAATGGATCCTACCCTGCCTTGCGATTCTGCTCTTCGTGCCCTTCCCCAACCTTGCTTGTGTTTTGGGATGGTTATGCATGAATCTCTATGTCTATCTTTCTCTCTGAGCAGGCCAGGCTGTACTGTGTGGTGGGGCCAAGGGGCCAGGGGCTACTTGAATGCTGAATCCTTCCAGTTTCCATCCCTATGACATGACTGACCTCTCCACTGCTGGCCCCTACAATGTCACATCAGTGCCACCTGTCTTCAATACCAGTTTGTGATGCAGGACAAGTAACAATAGAAACAAGGAATCATAGAAATAGAATAGATAGAAGAGAAAAGGAGGAAAGAACTAGAATGGGTAGAAAAGACGAAGAAGATATCTAGGGAGAGAAACACAAGGAGAGAAAATTCAATATTCAATCAATTCATAATCATCAAAAACTAATTAAAACCTTGCACAGTTAACCATATATATACTACCTATATGGCCTTATCCAATGAGGAAACAAAATCTAAAATGAACTCTTATTAAAGATAAAATTCTCAAATAAAATAAACTCAATTATTTATTTTTTTCTTGATCTCCATCATTCTCCCCGGCTGAGTAGAACTCTTCTCCGAAGAGTTAAAACAATGCGACTACTCTAGCTATCCAGGATCAAAGCAGCGAATCACATCATCCAAAACTTGAATGGCCTCAACATTTGGATTATTCTTCCAATGCACAAGATATCTCCAAAATTCATCATGAGAAGAATGAACGTAAGAAATCTCAAGAATACTCTCAATTGGATCTTTATGTTGTGGCAGAAGCAGTGGAAGATGAATGACATGTTTTGGACATGAAGTTGAAAGAACACCACCGGTAATGAAGTCTGCTGACAAAAGAGGAGGCTTAAAAATGTCCTGATAAGGAAGTCCTCACCAGTGAAAATAGAAGTAATATTCATACTGATGGTAAGTCAAGTATATATGCAATTGGTCCAAATTTATAATTGATGTGAAATGGTTTAGTGGCTTGAGAAAGAAGTATGAGGAATGAAATGTCGGCAGAATGCTTAAAGCGTGCACAAAGAATGACATAGCTCCCAATATTATCATTTAGTTCCCTAGATGCATATCAGTAGCAAGTTTATAACTTTCATTACTTGAAGCAACTGTCCTATTATTCTTAAGTCAAGATAGTCTAGGACAAGTGACTTAAATGGACATGTATCAAGGGATAATGGAAAAGCATTAGGGATTTTGGTAAGGTTTAACATTTATGGCTCCCCATCATGCTGAAACACACAGGCTGGTCGAGGAAGTGGATCTAGCTGTAGCCGTATACTGGGAAAATCAATCTTAGGGACCACATTCGTGGAACTCCCTTTGTGAAGGATGACCCCCCAAGCCTTATCTTCATATTCTTCAAATCTTTGGAAACTACTAGTGAGTTCACTAGTATCCTCCTCCATAGATGTGAAGATAAGGTCAAATCCAAAGATTCCTGATCTTCCTCCTCCTCAGACTCTTAAGCCTCTAAAGGTTCATCTAAAAGTTCAACTATTTGGTCAACACCCTCTATTATAGGTTGCACTAACTTGACCACATCTAAATGTTCAACTACTTGGTCAATACCCTGTTGTATAGTGTTCTTTAACTCATGCTTGATAGTCAAAGTACGATATGGGCACTGAGAATCAATATGCCCATTCCTATGACAATGAGAACATACTGTGAGTGAGGCATTTGAATGAGAACTAGAAGGGGAGGATTCCTGGAACTTGGTACTAGTGACTCTTGGATTGACATTGTTGCTCCTCTTAGAAGTAACCGCACTGGACTGGGAAACCATTCCCCACTTGCTAAAAGAGGTTAAGTTAGCTTGTTGGTACTCTATGGCTTGAGAAACCATTTGCCTTTGGCAATAGGCTTATGGTATTTTTCTACCTCCAAAGCTGTCTAATAAGCTTCCTCTAATGTGTCAAGTTATTATAGTTTAACCTCTCTTTCAATATCTGGTCTCTACCCATTAACAAATCTAGTGGTTATAGTCTAAGGATCTTTTCTAACATTACACCTCATGAGAAGGTCCTCAAATTGATCTAGATAAGCAGTCACACTTGAAGACAACTGTTTCAAATTAAACCACTGGTCAAGTATTTGTCTCCTATAGTAGATAGGATGATATTTCTCTATTAGCTTTTGCTTCATCTTAGCTCATAATGTAATGGGCTTTTCTCCTAAACATTCTAGATTAAATCCTTGCGAATATCGTTTGGCAGAACCTTCGAGTTTCATCTTAGCAAAACGAATTCATGGGGAGTCAGACATGTCATACCAATCAAAATAGTGTTCCATGTCATCAAGCCAATTCAAGAAACTATTAGGGTCTGACCAACTGGCAAAACTTGGGACATCTACAATAACCTACAATAACCTTTCTAGTGGTATTTCTTGAATCTTCATAAAAATAGGTGGACGGATCACATGAATATTCCTGTGAAGAACATGGAGGTACTCTTAGACTCATAGTTAAGAACAAGGGTTTTTTGTTTTGGATGCCGATATAAGATTCAAATTGCCCTAAATAATGCAAATTATAATCCTACCAAATGCACGAAGAAAGAAAACTAAACTTGCAATAAAGTAACTGTGTAGATTTGTGCTCTAATGGGGATGCACAAGTAAGATGATCAAATTGCAAAGGTTTTTTTGTTTTTTATGTTTTTTTTTTTTTTGAATGGCTAGACGCAAAGGGTAATAACAAAGAACAATTTTTTTTTTTTTTTTTTTCTGGGGTACAAGGAGAAAAACAAATTGGAGATTATGAGGTAAATGGACCAAATTGCAATATTAATCGACTTATGAATCAGATACAAAAATTAATAAAGTTCACATAAGAGGATATGTACCTTTTCGAGATAAAATTAAGCTCCCTGTGTTGATGCTCCAACATATGCACGGTAACTCCATAATGCTAGCCAAGTTCTATTTGGTCCTCAAAGAAGCTGTAGCATGTTTTTGTTTTTATTTGTGTCGCGCTGGGTTTAGTTGGGTAGATTCTGAGTCAGGCTGGTCACAACTTGATTTGTTAACTGGGTTGGGATAGGCTGAATATGGGAAGGTTTGTTCAGGCTGGGCCCTTTTTTTTGTTTTGTTTTTTGGTGGCTGGTGGTTTAGATTGGGCCAAATTTAATTGGGTTGGCGTTGGCGTTGGCCTGATGCCAAAATGGGCTGATGGAACTTAGTCAGGCTGACTGGGCTGGCTTAAAGATTATGCTGGAATTGGTATGGTTATGGCTGTTTTTGAGTTTAATTGGGCTAGACAAGTGGGCTGGTTTGTGGCTGGATCTATGGGTTTTAATTGCTGTCAGGTTTTGGGTCTTGGGTCTGGGTCTAAAGATGTTAGGTTTAGTTTAAAAATTGGACCTGATATGGTATTGGGTTGGCATTGGCCTGATGCCAATCTGGGCTGATGGAACTTAGTCAGGCTGACTGGGCTGGCTTAAAGATTATGCTGGAATTGATATGGGTATGGGCTGCCTGGTTTTGGTTTTGATTTAATTGGCTTCCGGGCTGTTTTTGAGTTTAATTGGGCTGGTTTGTGGCTGGATCTATGGATTTAAATTGCTGTCAGGTTTTGGGTCCTGGGTCTGGGTCTAAAGAGTTTGGACATTGGACAATTTTTGATAGAGTGATACTTCGTTGCTTTTGTCCAGTGACTTCACAATGAAGCCATTGAATTTTCTATATTTTTACTCCTTGATGGTTGTCCACATGCGAGGACAAACCCAAACAGTTTCCATTTTAGGTTGTATGGTATAATTATAAATCTGTTAATTTCCTTGTTCCTGTTTTGTAGAAGGTTTTGAATTGCTTTGTTTGACTTCCCATGTCTACTTCCACCTCCATACTTCATGTCTCTGTCATGTGCAACACCTGTGTATTTTCTTTCATCATAGAGGAGTGTCAAATGTTGAAGTTATTATGATTGGTCATTTGGTTAAATTCTGCTCTGCAATTCCACTCTGTTCAGACGGAAGCTGAGTGTCATCTCAAGCCTATTTTCAGTTCTCATTTCAAAAGTGGGTTCCATTTCTTTGCCTGTGCAATTGTCTGTCTGCCATATAACTTTGCTTGGATCCATTTCTTCGATGGCAATCTCAAGCTCCATTTTGGTCCTTATCTAATTGATTTGCTGTTGTTTATTTTTTACTTTTTAATATTTATATTTGGTCTTTAATATTTTGCATCTGCATTAGGCTTTATTTTTAAAATAAGTGTTACTCCCACTGAAGATCGCATCTAGATTTGCTTAAATACTAGGTTGCACAAGATTAGTATGGATTTGTACTTTGCAGTATATGTGTGTGTGTAGTTACTTATTTATGCTCTATAAAAGAATTAAATTTCCAGTTATCCTATTTTATGTACAGATACTTTGGGTAAGGGTTCCCACCTAAGAAGCACGGACACTTCTAAGAGATGTCGTGTCCGTGTTGGACATAACACTCGTCGGACACTTCACCGACACATGGCGGACACGTGTCCAAACTTGTCCTATTACTCTTTTAGTTTTTTAGAACAGGACACACTTCGGACACTTAAAAGACACACATGTCCCTCATCTTAAACACATGAAACACATTACAAGGTTAAAGAAAATAACTTGGAATCCTATTGTGAGCACCTAATTTAAGGTTTAAGCTATGGAATATGCTTTTTTTTAATTAGTGTCATATTATATGTTTTCCACTAGGTTTGAACTAAATATTCATAAATATGGCATACAGAAAATATATAAATTATATGTTATTGCTCTCTCACCACCGTGTCATATTCTGCATTTTTTGAAAATTGTCTTGTCGGCGTGTCCCTATCGCTTGTCCGTATCCATGCTTCTTAGCTCTCTACTTTGATTGCTTTTACTGCAGCAATACCTGTACTTGCATTTTCATATTTGTCGTGCATTTGCTGCCCTGCTATTGGATACATATTATATATGAAGTTAAATTCATTCTTTTGTTTTTTTGTTTTTGGGTATACTTTGTAGAAATTCAAATTTTACTACTGAACTACTCATTCACATCCTAATTTATTGCTTTTTGACTCTATAAAATTAGATGACTAGTCATTGGTTGAGTTATTAATTTTATTGTTGCACAGGTTCGTTTGCATCTTCTTACAGCAGTAATGAAGTGTTTCTTGAGAAGGCCACCTGAGACTCAGAAAGCATTGGGAGCTGCTTTGGCTGCTGGTCTTGCTGATTTTCATCAGGTTTGGCGTCATAATTGTGTTATTTTCATTATCTGGTAAACAATAATTGAAGTTTGTCTGTATTTTTGGACTAGTTTGTGCAAGACGTGCAAATTAACTCTTGTTTGACTGCAGGATGTTCATGATAGAGCCTTATTCTACTACAGGCTTTTGCAATACGATGTTTCTGTAGCAGAACGTGTGGTTAACCCTCCGAAGCAAGCAGTTTCTGTCTTTGCAGATACTCAGAGTAGTGAAATCAAAGATCGAATATTTGATGAATTTAACAGTCTATCTGTTGTGTATCAGAAGGTAACTTGAAATATACTTTTCATGACTGATCTTGGATCTCAACTAAGGATCTGCAAGATCATTAGACAAATAAAAAATTTTTTTGAACCAGCTTTACATTCTTGTTATTAGTGTGATTGTTTTTTATAGTTACCAGATTTACGTTGTTAATAATGGAGATATTTTAAAGAAGAGACTGAGATATGGGAAGAGGTTTCTGAACATAAGTTTTCATTCCTTATTTTTGTCATTAGGAATCACTATTTACTTGGGCTCTGAAATAAGTGAATTTTAACAATGAAGTATACTCGTAAATATCTTCAGTTTATGAAAGACATTAAACAATTCATTACAATCAAATCTAAATGTCATAAATTATAGTAGATTCACAAACTGTGATTCGAACTATAAGAGTTACATTGTGATTTATCTATGCCATAGAGATCTTGCACCATCAAATTCCACCTTTACGTGCTTAAAAAAAAATGGAGATTCCTCCATTGGTTTGCTTACAAGAAACCATGAAGAACACTTACTGAAAAGTAAAAGAGAACTATGCAAGAGCTTAGTGAAGCTAACTCTGCTTGCCTCTTGTCCCTCAAAGATTGTTTGTTTCCCTCTTCCTAGATGGAACAAACTTTTGTCGAAGCTGAAGCTTTTAGACATGATGCATATGTATTCGCCATAGGAGAAAAAAGATGTCCTCTCACTTTTATTATAGTAGATAGATGTATGCATGTATCAGCTGTTAACTTTCTCCTACAACTGTAACCAAAAGTTATGAAATTATGAACTTAGGAACTTTCACTCATAAAGTCCATCTAAACCATCTAAAGACTGTTCCTCATGTAGCTAATAACATAAGTTGACCCAAAATAAGACTCGTGGAGTACCACTACATCCATGTTTAGAGAATGTCAAATTACCAGAGTACTTTTGACTCATAAAACTTACTAGAACACAAATTACCAGAGTACTTTTTCAAAATGTGTAATAGCTGGGTAATTGGCAAAAAGCATCTGGTTAGGAATGAGTTCTACACTGCTGCATAAATGACAAGATCGATACTGTAATTATAGCTTTATCAGACTTCTCGGAGGGATCGATTCCAAATTATTATTTCTGAACGCAGTGTTTGGATGAAGGATTTGGTGGGGGAAAAGGAAAGGGAAGAGGATATGAAATTATATTGAATGTTTGGTTCCAAATTATAATTACTTAACGCTGTGTTTGGATGAAGGATTTGATGAGGGAAAAGGAAAGGAACGAGGATATGAAATTATATTGGATGTTTGGTTGTTAAAGAAAGTGGAGGGTGAAAGAACTTAAAAAGGAAAGAAGTAAGGATTTAGAATCTCTCATTTGCTTCTCTTTTTCCTCATCTTTTCCTTTTCCTTTTCTTGTCCCTTGATAAATCCAGGTTACAAACAGCATAAAAAGGAGCACCAGGAAGAATGCCTTGGAAAGCAGACAGGAATAATCCCATATTCCCTGGTCCATGGAAAGTTAGTGTTTGAGATCTAATGTACTCCCTTTAGACAATTTCCACTACTTTGTTTGTACCTATCATATTTTAGCTGCTAGCTTGGCTGTAAAACTTTTTAGTGTTTGTACCATATTTACTAGGAAATTCTCTTGAGAGAGAAAACTCATTTCCCTGGAAACTTGCCTCCAGAATGGAGACGAAATTCTAATGAAGTTTTAAGGGAAACTTATAGTAGAAAATGATTCCAAGAGGTATCCAAAACTTTTTGAAGAAACTTGTCAGAAACTCTTGAAAGATATCGTGAAAACTCCGTAGTTTGTTTATTATAATTTCTAATATTTTTTATACTGTCAAACCTTACTATTTACAATAATATATAATTTTTCAATAAAAGTCTATACAGATCATAAAATTACTCTAAATCTTTTATATTATTCTTTTAGGGTTTTTAATATATGGATAAATATCCTTTTTAATATTATATTAGCTAGCGCCTCCCGTTTCTCATAATTTTTTTAGGCCACGTTTCCCACTTCCGTTTCCTGCTTCCGCTTCCTTTTTGGCAACTATGGTTTGTACTATAGATTTAGTGTAAATAGTGTGCCTTTTCTTGGGTTCCTTGTTCACCTGCTTGCCTCAAAAGAATTTGAAAAAAAAAAAAACACAAATGAGGAAAAAATCACTGCTTTCCAGGTACATTTAACATGTGAGAGGACAGTTCTTTCCTAACAATGTTGGATATGATGTTTCCAAGTTTTTGTTCTGTTAGCCATGTGGTGGAGGGATGTTGGTCCAGCATGTTGATTACCAGTTTCTGAGTATAGGTTTGCTGGCAATTGACTACTATAAGTAGTCAAAAACTTTACTGTAGCTTTTTATATGCTTTGCATGTGATAATCTGGCATTTTTGCGCATTGTCATGCGGTATGTTATGTGGACTCTTTTGAATGAGTGAAGTATTCGTTTTGGACACTTGACACTTGTGCATCTACACATGCACCCAGGAACCATGTTAAGTAATCGAGTTTACAACAACGTAAAACTCCCATAACATGCATTAAGTGTCTATGTTACTATCTAAACACCATTTTACCCTAGAAAATAAAAAAAACTAGTATATATTGAGCAATATGAATATTTAGCCATGTCTCCATGCCATTGGGCAAGGGGATTAGATGAATCCAATGCTTTGACACATGCCCGACCCAATGCGTGTACCTGAATCCATGTAACATAAGTTGTGTGCGTTTCCGTGTTTTGCTTTCTACTTTTGGTTTAGAAACAGAAAGCATTGCAGATACTTAGTTATTTGTAGAATCCAATTCATTAGCGCTGCCAGAACTAATCATGGTGTTTTCATGCAATGAGGGCAAACATTAGCATTATTTAATTTATAGAGCTTAAGTGCTTATCCCCAGTAATATATCTTCACCTTTCATATTGGATACTGACTTTACAGATTTTCATATCTATTATAGATTAACAATATATATTTGGAGTTAAGAGTGAAGAATCAACTGACTGTCCGAAAATTTTGCAGCCTTCTTACATGTTTACTGATAAGGAACACCGAGGCCCATTTGCATTTTCAGAAGAACTAGAAAATTTATCCATTGGGGTTGAATCTGCAAGTAATGCTGTATCTGCCCAGATGGTTGAGGCAAATGACAATGATCTGCTTCTAAGTACTTCAGAGAAGGAAGAAAGTAGAGGTCCCAGTAGCAATGGTTCTGCATACAGTGCTCCTTCATATGATGGCTCTTCAAATCACCCATTACCTGCGCATTCTCCGCAAACTAGCTTGGCCATTGATGATCTCCTTGGTCTAGGACTGCCAGTTGGACCTAATCCCGCTCCTCCACCGCCACATTTGAAGCTTAATGCAAGAGCTGTTCTAGATGCTAGCACTTTTCAGCAGAAATGGCGCCAACTTCCAATATCTGTATCACAGGTTTGCTCTGAACTTCTTTCACTAATTTGAATATTGGCCATTTACATTTGTTATGTTATGCCAGTTGAATCTCTCTCTCTCTCTCTCTATATATATATATATATACGTATCTTATATATTTTTCTATATGTATATGCAAACATTCTTAGGGTTCCATTCCATTTATGGTTTTTAATGAATCCCTGGTATCTTTTAGCTCAGATTATGTCAGAATCTGTATGTTTATTTAGCTCATGTTGTCTTCTGTTACAAGACAGAATGCAGCTGTATTTCCCTCCATTCTCCCTCCCCCTCCTTTTCTCATTTGTGGGGCTGGGTTGGAGTAGGACATAGGTGCCATTTAGTTGATCAGCTTGGTAGATGGCATCTCTCCAATCAGACAATGTGCAACAAATGAGTGTGTTTGGGGGTAATGCTATTAATAAGCTTTGTTGCATTTTGATGTTTCTGGTGTTCCTTTTATATGTGAAAGCAGGTAAAGACAAATCAGACACTCTGCAACAAATGAGTGCGTTTGGGCATAAAGCTATTAATAATCTTTGTTGCATTTTGATGTTCCTATTTTCCTTTTATATGTGAAAGCAGGGTAAAGACAACTTGTAAGAGGTTAATAGTTGTCGACTTAAGTTCATTTTTGATGGGGACATTCATAATAAATCTATCCAGTCGATTGCTCACTGGATACCATAGGTAGTGTAGATTGAGAACCTAATCTGGAATTCTCTGATAGGTTCTTAATTGGGTACTGTCATGTGGTTTCAGTGTACAACAATTTTGTCTTTTTCTCCCTTCTTTTCTCTCTTCCAGCTTTACAGTTCACAACCTGACACAATGAGTTACTATTCTGATATGACACACTCTCCCTTCGGACTGTTATATGTCTAATCCAGATTGTCAGTCTAATTGGTGATTCTCCTAGTAAAAGCATTCTGGAAGCTGGATAGTGTCCATGTAAAGTGTGTTATGATTAACCTTATATGATGATTTTGTTTTATCTAATCTTGTAATGCTGATCAAGGTCTTGATTGAGTTAATTGCTTAGTTGTGCCTCATTCTTTTGACATCGTTCTTTTCGATTTTCATTTATTAAAATTAGGTCGGAAAAATGGAAAAGAAAAAAATACAGAGACCACCCGTGAGGTTTGGTTATAATATAGTCGATATCCCTACGTTTCTGGCATTACAATATTTGCCATTTTAGAATTGGTTGTACTGGTGTTGGTGGTAAAACGGGTATTGACTGGCAATCGTGGTTGTTTGGTAGCTAGAGAAAAACAGAGGCGGTGGCGAGGGGGGGAAGAGGTGGTTGTGAAACAGCAAGTGTTGTATTTTAATGTATATGACTGATCATGATTTGGAAGTAATTTTATAACGGGTAAAGTTGGAATTTAAAAAAAAATCAAAATATGCTATCATCATATGTTGTTTGTGTCACTAATGACCGTTAATGATGGTCGGTAAATTTCCAATACCACGGGTGTCGTGTGAATTATAAGCAAACCTCAAGGATGATCATTGTAACTTTACCCACCTGGATGTTGGACACCTGCTAAGGACTGGCTGAAATTGTACCTTCTGCATATGCATTGTCATGGTCGATGCACTTCTATTTAAGCATTCCTTGAGAAAATATTCTTGGTTCCTTTGATTCTCTCAACTGACTCTTTACAATGTGATACCTATTGATGCGATTTCTATGTTTAGCTTTTCCTTGATATGCCTAATTTTCCTATCTTAACCATTTCTTTGGGAGTTCTATTTTTTTTTTGCAGGAATACTCTATAAATCCACAAGGGGTGGCAGCATTGACAACCCCTCAATCCCTCCCACGGCACATGCAAGGACATTCCATCCAATGCATTGCGTCTGGTGGTCAAGCCCCGAATTTCAAGTTCTTCTTCTTTGCACAAAAAGCAGAGGAGTCCTCTACCTTTCTTGTAGAGTGTATAATCAACTCATCGTCATGTAAAGCTCTACTGAAATTCAAAGCTGATGATCAGAGTGTGTCCCAGGAGTTTTCAGATTTGTTCCAATCAGCTTTGTCCAAATTTGGTATGCCCTAGTCCTTCAAGTTTGTTATCATCGCTGCCCAGATAGGTTTTGATGTAATTACCTCTCTCTGGGGAAAAATGATAGTGCAGAGAGAGAGAGAGAGAGAGGGGTTAGTGTACATTATGAGAGAAGATGAGGATTCTTGTTCTTGGCCCATGGTTGTGTATGCAACCCTAACCTTTGTCTCGATATGTTTGATAGAAAAAATCCTGAGTTAATTTTTTCATTTTTGTTTATGCACCTTGACGTGTGAAATAAATATATGGGGAGGTTTCAACCGGGCTGCTCTACCTTCTTGTATTTAGAGAAGTGTGAATTGATTCAATGTCAGCCATTTTCTTTTAATGGTTAAGAGGATGAATACACTTTTTTTTTTAAGTGTTGTTTGATTGCAAAATGTGCATGATCTTTCACGAAGTAACTGAAATGAAGGCATAGATTGGGGGAGTTTCTTATTCAATGGATTATTTGCGGGTGTCAAAGATGCCGGAATTCTGTAAAACCACCTCTAGGCAAGCAAATGAATTCTCCTTCCTGAGTTTGTTGGCAACAATGGTTCTAAAACTTAGTCAATTTCCATAAATAGCGATAGTCTTGTACATTGTGGTGCCCTTTTTAAGCTGGATGAAAATTTGAATATAAATCCAAAAAATTGGCTAAAACTCGGAAAATTCAGTGTAGAAAATTGCACTATTTGGTAAAGTTTCGGTAAATTATATTTTAGTTCAAAATATTATTAGTACTTGGACAAGTTTGTTTTAAAATTCATTCTTTTTTCTTGGTTGGCCCTCTAAACTCTAAAGAGTAGTTTTTAGAGTAGTATAAACATTTCTAAATGCCAAGATATTAAAAAGATTTGGAAGAAGGAAAGACCGACGGACAAAAAGAAAAAGAAAAAAAAAGAGAGGTAGAATCGAGAATTAAAAAACTGTGGTTAGTACTGTCACATCCCTGCATCTAAATATTCTCTACGGGTTCGCTTAAAATTTAAATTTTTAGTGAGAAAAAAAAAAGTAAAAAAAATGAATAAAAATAAAAGTATTTTTTTTTATTTTTATTTTTACAAAAAATTCGGGTTACAATGAAGAGTAAATCTCAATTCTTGCTGAAGTTCCAGCCAGTTTAGAACTTGGAAAGAGAAGGGAAGAGATTAAAATCTTCTATTTTCCTGTTTCATTCTGTTAGACACTCGAACAAAGAAAGGAACATAGAAAATGGCGTTAGTTTGTGCTAGGGTTCTTCTGTCTGTGTTGAGAAAGGGATTGCCGTTGAGTTGCCGCCAATCGTGTTTGGCAATTCCGTTTAAGAATTGTCGGCGTTTGGGTTTTATTCGCTGCCACAGCAATTCATCGTCGATTTCGAGCAAATTCACGTCTTTGGTCACGAAGTTGATTGAAGAACCAAAGTCACGCATCAAAGCCACACTCGACGCGGAGCAGGACAATAATTTGACCCTCAAAAGCTTCGAATTTTCATGGGATGCCCTCCTCACTTCTCTCAGCTCTTCCTCTACTCAGAAAGCTCAGCTGGTAATTGCAACATCTCTCTCTCTCTCTCTCTCTCTCTCTCTCTCTCTCACAGAGAAAAATTAAAGGTTGACGTTGTGGAAGCAGAGATTATGGCAACCAAACAGAGAAAAATGAAAATTTGATGTTATAATGTGAGTATATTGAAATGGGTATTCTAACTAATGGTTTGATAATTGATAGCATTACTTTTATAGGTGATTTATTAGAAAATTGAGTAACAAGATAAATAGGCTCTTTGAGTTCATTTTGATGGAGAAAATAGAGTGGATTACAGTGTTTGATATCGTAATTTGTAGTTTACTTATAAAACAATGTTCATTAAATAAATGATAGTATAACCAATAATAAATCACTCTTTTTGCTCCAATTCTTTTTCAGCTTCAGAGAGCAACCACATCATTGTCAGAAATATTGTTTGAATTCAATCACCATTGACTTCGGCTATCAGTTTGTAGGAATGATATTCTTCGGCTTATTAAAATTATGAATGCCAAATGTTTTTAGTGATGCAATTTCTCTGCTTAAAATAAATTTCCGTGGCATACTTTCTTTCAGCCCATTTTCAACTTTTGAATTTCGTAAGCAATCATGTTTTTTTTTCCCTATCTTTTTTTGGTGATAGTGAAGACTATCATCTTTTGCATAATGAATGTGTGACCAAAAATTTATCATGCGACATCTCAACTTGTTCACAATTGTTTGCTTGATTTAGACAGGTGTTGGAATGGAGATTAGAGAAAATACTGAAAGAGAAAGAAAGAAATCCTGGTTGTTACTCTGAGCTCATATCTATATGCGGAAAGATTAAAAATGTGCCGCTTGCAATGCAAGTGGTTACTTCAATGGAGGCCCATGGAATGAAACCCACCTCTGGCATTTTCAATGCACTTATATATGCTTGCTTGTCTTCAGCTAATGTAATAACAGCACTAAGCTTATTTGAAGTAATGGAGAGCTCCGATGGCTGCAAACCCAATTCTGAAACCTATAATACTTTCATCTCGGCGTTTGCAATCTCAGGAAATGATAAGGCTATGCAAGCTTGGTACTCAGCCAGAAAGGCTGCTGGATTTTCTGCTGATCTTCAGACATACGAATCTCTCATTTCTGGTTGTGTCAAATGTAAAAATTTTGATGGTGCTGATAGATTTTATGAAGAAATGGTGTCGTCAGGAATCACACCTAATGTATCCTTACTGGAAAGGGTGCTTGTGGGGCATTGCGAACGGAGAAGTCTGGTCAAAGTTAAAGAGTTTTTGAAATTTATACTGGATGGTGGGTGGGAGATAAATGGGATCATGGCCGAGAAGCTTGTGGGGTTGTTTTATGATCTTGGAAAAGTGGAAGAGATGGAGGAGCTGCTGACAATTTTGATGAAATCCAATCAAGCTCTGGAAATTTTGTCGGTGGTGCACTGTGGGATTATAAAGATGTACGCTAGGTTGGATAGATTGGAAGATGTAGAATACTCTGTTGGGAGGATGTTGAAACAAGGGATATCCTTTAAATGCTCAGAGGATGTTGATAAGGTAATCTGTTCATACTTCAGGCGGGCAGCTTATGATAGGTTAGAATTGTTTTTGGAATGTATAAGAGGTTCTTACAAGCTCACAAGGTCCAGTTATGATTTGTTGATCGCTGGCTATAGAAGAGCAGGCTTATCTGTGAAGTTGGATATGGTAGTGGATGATATGAAGCTGGCTGGATTTTTATAGTTTCTTGGCTCATACAAGCAAGTGCTTATGTTCTTCTGTATTTGATGGAGTATGAACCATATAGCTTTAAGGTTTAGTTCCTGTCAAGGCTATTGAAGGTATGCAGTTACCGTGTTGCTGGCCCGTGTTAACTCTGAGAAAATAAGTAGGGAACTTCCTCAGGTAGGATTGAATTAGTCATCTTTCAACCAAAGAGGAAAATATTTGTAACTGGGAGATATGAACCTACGGGTTGAGCCTTCTTTTGGAAAACAGTTTTACTTCATTTTTGTCCTCCTTGGAGTTTAATTCTCTGGAATATATGTTTATGAAGCAATGTCTAAATTTTCTCTAAGCTTTTCAACCACTGGCCATGCTATGAAAGACAGTCATGGAAGTTGTTGGGGGCTGGATGAATGCACTGCAGAGCTTTCCGGTTCTATAATGTGAATGGAAGAAAGCCTGCACTGTGCTTTTAGTCAGGCTTCTGGGGCTGGAGAAGAAGGGTTCTGTCAAGTTGGGATACATATTTCTGGCACTGTTACAAATTTTCTTGCTTCATATTTTAGGTAGAAAGTGTTTGCTTCTATCTATGTATTGCTTGGTGTAGAACCAAAACAAACTACTTCAAGAGAGGGTTACCACTTACCATAAACCCACAGAAAATGTAGAACACATTTGCTTCCCAAGTTCTTTACATAACATTTTTAGTGAATGGTAGACATTGAATAGTTTTAGTTTCTGTAACTATTATAGAGTTTAATTTCATCAAGTGTGTTATTGGACTAAGAATGATCTCAAGCATATGAGCCCCTAGGAAGAATTGTTGAGATTCTTAGCTCTCCATGCATGGTTTGCCCATGCAAATGTTGTTCTAAATCAAGGTTTTTTGCTTGGGGTAATTTTTTGTTTAGTTGCCAGCAGGTTGCGTTGATGGTGTAATTGAATCTGAAACAGAACAATTGGATGTGATCCAGCATTTAGAAAAGATCTCTAATCCATAAAATAAGGCTTTTCAAACATGAAAAACTCGTGCAGACGGCTTCTGTTCCTTATTTGGAAGGGATAATTCGAGCAGTAACTGAGTTAATAACACAACCAACCTGAACTTAATCGATTCCAGTATTTTGGACCGAACGATCATCCCATGAAATTGAATTAAACCAACCTGAGTTAGTTTTAGTTTTCTAAGTGCGGTTCCGTACCTTGGGTGTGGTCCACTTTTATTGTGTAGACCCTAGCTTTTCATTTGAAAATTAAAAAAAAAAAAAGATTAATCTTGCATCTTCAATTTTTCACAAAAATAATAAACACAAATCAACAATAATTCAAAGCAAATAACAATAATTTAAAGACATATACTCAATATATATAGACTTTCATGCATATATAAGATCGGTTCTTAGATTGGCTCGATTTGAAAATGCAAACCCGAGAATCAAACGAATTGAACAAGTTGGCATTTTTCGACCCAAAGCTGAACCGTAACTTTGACAGACTCATAAAACCCGGTTCAGTTCTTAGGTTTTTTGGCTCGTTTGTGCGCACCTAATTCAGTTGTCTTCGCACTGGTATTAGGACATGAGTTATTCCCTGATTTGCAGGGAAAAATCCTGTAATTCAGTAATACAAATGCCTATCATATTTTGCCATGTGACATTCATCTCTTTAAAAGCCTCTCCATTTGCAACAAATAATAGTGGTGGATTAATAAAAGTTCACGTCACAATTTATTAACAAGAACCAATACTCAAATGTACAAAAACAAATGATTTTCCCATCATGAACCCAAAAGGCCTGAAAAGTAGATTTGCAAATTATTATTACTCCGTTGTTTTTCCCCCTGTTTCGTCCTTCTCAACCTTCTCTTTGCTTGTTCTTTTTTTTTCCAATAAGACAAATCTCCTGCATCATTGATGGTTGACGATGGAAACAATTTTAAGTGAAAAACCATCTGTCAAACTCTTTTGTACAGTCTAACTGCTGCCCAAACTCTAATGTGTAAATCAATAATTTTAAACTTAACAAATGAAGAAAATTAAGAAAAATAAAGGGAAAACATAAGGTAGAAGGGGAAAAAAAAGTCTGAAATATTAGAAGAATCCCAGCTGATTTGACTTTACAATTGGTTTGATAAAGGAGCAATCAAAATCACAACACAAGGAGCGCAGAAAGTCTGAAGATCTGTATTGGAAAGCATTTCAAGAACCTAAGTTGGCATTTCTCAAAATTTTCCATTACCTTTCTTAGTTTTCTTTTTTTTTTTTTTTTTTTTTATGTCAAAAACATTTCTTAGTTTTTTTCTGACATGCATTCTCCAAGGTGAAATGTGTTTTTTCTTTTGGAGAGAGAGAGCTATCCACCTTGGCCTTCTTGTTCCTTTATAGACAGAAAAGATCTGAACCATTGTTTCCAAGGAGCATCCTGTTGCTGCTCAACCCACGACAGAAAACAGCTATCTAACAAGCTGAAGAAGTTTACATAGAGGAGTTGGTACCTCACTGGAATAAATCTGAAATTTGCAGCCTGAAGAATTGGCCATATCCCTTCTTCCAAAATGAAGGCCAGGACGAAATCCCTCTTCAAGTCTTCCTTAACTTGAGCAGCACTCTTTCCGGTAGAAAAACCCATGTAAGTAAAAAACACTAGCAAATCCAAGGGCCCAAAAATGATTTCTTCAATTGCTACTTTACTAGCAACAAATCGCAGGGATTTTGGTTGTAGATGAAGGTGGGACTTCATAACCCTATCCAGCCCTTCATACCTACGGGGGGGGGGGGGGGGGGGGGGGGGGGGGGGGGGGGGGGGGGGGGGAGAACATGATGCTGTTTATTTAAATCTCTCGGTTAAAAAGCAAAAGCTTTATTCTTAAACAGTCCAACCATGATCTTTAGAAATCAAATCATTCAATAAGACTATAAGAGGCAATAATTTGAACTATATAAATTCCACCACCTTGTTCAGTAAAATAAACTTTTCTGTGGAAAAGGCTGATTTCTATGACTCAAACCCAAGCCACCACACTGGAGTGGATATCACTTGCCCTTGCATCAAGTCATTACCTCTAAAATAAAAATCTGACATCTATGGTGTTCTGCAAAGTCACGGTTATAAAGGATTCTCACCATAGACAATATCATTAAGCGGAAAAAAGTCATCCCTAATTGGTGTTGCATGTGCAAGGAAGCAGGGGAATTGGTGGATCACCTCTTTGATATGTTGTTGGGGGGCAGGGAGTTGTGCATTCCTGGGGCATTTTTGGAATGTCGTGGGTGTTTCCCAAGACAGTGGCAGAGACTATTAGAGAGTGGAAAGGGAGCTTTTCGGCTAAACAAAGCAAGAAGGTTTGGAATGTTGCTTTCCTTTGCTTGATGTGGTGTGTCTGACAAGAAAGAAAAAAGCCATCCCTAGTTGGTGTTGCATGTGCAAGGAAATAGGGGAATTGGTGGATCACCTCTTTGATACATTGTTTTTTTTTTTTTTTTTTTTTTTTTTTTTTGGGGGGGGGGGGGGGGGGGGGGGGGCCGCGTTCAGGGAGTTGTACCTTTCTGGGGCATTTTTGGAATGTCATGGGTGTTTTCCCGATTCACTGGCAGGGACTATTAGAGAGTGGACAGGGAGCTTTTCAGGTAACAAAGCAAGAAGATTTGGAATGTTGCTTTCCTTTGATTGATGTGTTGTATTTGAGAAGAAATGAATAGGTGCCCTTTGAAGGCATAGAGGGATTCTATGGTGGCTTCAAAGAGTATATTTTAGAAGTTTTTGTCGATTGGGTTAAAGAGAGTGTGAATCCTTCACTTCACTGTTTTGGATACTTCGGAGTAAAGTGTGTATAGGGCTTCTTTTGTATACATCTAGTGCAAAAGGGTGACACCCCCTTGGCGCCTTTTGTTTATAAATTGAATTATTTATCAAAAAGGAACCAAGACAAGAAGTGATGATCAGCATCTCAAGGGTAGCAGCCTAAAAAGATTCCAAAAAGGGTGGATTAAAGATTTTCTAGTTCTTCAGCATCTAGACAATGCAACACAAGCTGATATACCAACGTTGCATCGTCTTTATAGGATACCAAAAAGGAACAATTAAAGATCATACAATTCCCCTTGAGTAAGAAAGGAAGAGAAAGAAGGAAGCGGGGGGTGGTGTTGTCGTCGGGGGAGGGTAGACCTTTTAGCTAGTGCATGCCCTTACCCCCCTTTTGGAACTTTTAGGCTTGTCTTCTATTGCATCCGTCATCTTTCGACCTTCCAAATCAAGAGAATCCCAATTACCCTCATCTCCTCAATCAAGTAAAGCATTTTAAACAACCTTAGACTGATTAGAGCTCCCAAGCTTTTGATGGTTAAATAAACCTCGAATTCCTAAGCCTCTTGTTAGATACTTGGTATACATTCTTTTGGCTCATTTTCTAACAGCTTAAGTTTTTGGTACAATTGGTAGTCTAACATGTCTTATCCTACTCACCCACATTCCCTTGTTTCAAACCCTACCTTTCACAAATTCATCATTACATATGAGGTGCTTATATGACTCCCCCTCAAATTCATACCTCTCAGAACATTTTCTTTATTTTCTTTTTCCTTTCCGTTTATTCTAATCACAGAATGTTAGATCCAAATCCCTTTGCATTTGGTACATGCAGCTGTGAAAGTAACAGAAGTGAAACTATGAACCATATTACATGAGAGAGAATAGAGTATTGAACTGCATTTCCAACCCAATACTACCTGAAAGACACATTGTTTTGGCATGCAGACATAGCAGAGCAGGAAACGTAGAATGGATCAGTGTGTTTTCCCCCGTAAACAAGCCACAAAAATGTACTAAAGATAATATGATAAACTGAAAATTGAGACCTCACCACTGGGCATCAGCAGAAGCACACCTTTATTTAGCCTCATTGTGAAAATAATCCCCCAAAATTCATTAGCAAATTTTCTCAGCAATTGACGGTGAACATTTTCAACTTATTTTAGGAAAAATTTGCTGAATATGTTTCAAACCTCAAACAAAGGGCCATGTTTAGGATAAAGAGTCAGTAAGTGGGCATTCTTTAGTGGCCAAAAATTTTAAACAATGACCTTTTTTATCATTTCACCGCAGTCTAATTCTTTCGCTCAAAATATATCAATATCTACTCAAAATCCACCTTCTTTATAATTAGTTTCCAAATTAGTCATCTTTTATCAAAGATTATGTCAGAAGATAACTACTTATCCACAGACCCTTAAGATTTTAAAACGATTTTCCTAGTGACGCTTGGGAAGCCTGTAGGCTGTACTAACCCAACCCAAACTTAAAGTCCACAGGCAAATCTTAGACAAAATTGGAAATGAGGGAGAAACACTAACCAGAAGTGGCCAACTGGTCCAACCAATCCAAACCCAAACAAGCTTGTGGTAGCCACTCGTTTCCAATTAATCTTTAATTCTCCATCTTCATCCTGTAATATGGAGGATAGATCATCGTTCTATAAATCAAACAAACTGCTTGACACTCGAGTTCTTAACTGTCCAGCCATGTAGTATGAACAAGAACAGTATTTCTCATCATGTGATAAGAAAATAAAAAATGCCAATAATGTCAAAATGTAACTATATATAACTGACATAACAAGAACAAACAAGAAAACACTCAGAAAATAAATAAAATAACAATCAGTAATTATGCTATGTAACGCTTGGCTCCACAACAATCTTTACAATCACTAGAGTGTCACCGGGCATTGTACACACAGAGCACAGAACCTAGTGACCTCTCCTAAGAAAATAAAAAAAAAAGATGAAAACATATTTTCCTTATGTATCAATATACAGTTGAAAGCAAAGCAAATGGATCTACTGCCATTGGCAAATCAAATCATTCATGACAGAAGGTGCAAGTCCAAAATGCACAAGAGAGTTTCTCTTTTATTTTTTTTTCCGCAAGGAAGCTAATGATGGAGTGATTTTGAATCATTGTAAAAAAATTGTAACTAGGTGAAAGCCCAGGGAAAATAAAGCATTGACAGAAAAACTTTGAGTCTCACTCAAGGGTTACCAGGAATATGTTATATAAAGAATTTCACCAGCTCCCACAAGCAAGGAAGAAAGTGATTGGTCCACTGAAGCCAAGTTTCCTTCAGGGCAGCATCTGTGATGGCTGCGGATTGTTTTATATATGATAAGGACCAATATATCACTACATGCCATAGGACCATTTCACTTAGGAAAGCCAAGAACTTTCTAATATTTTAAGTCAGCTTCTTATAGGAATTAGGTCTTTTGAAAGATAAAAAAACAAGATTATAGATAAGATGAAACACTTTCACGTAGATTTTTTTTCCATTTTTAAGATGACAGACCCCCACCCAAGAAAAAAGGGGAAAAGAAAAGGGAATTTTGGCCATGCTTTACCCATGCCAAATGATCAAAAACAGGAAGGTGCAGCTTTCAAGGATTAGAGGAATCAAACAACATAGAAAATCTGTGTGTGTGTGTGTGTGTGTGTGTGTGTGTGTGTGTGTGAGAGAGAGAGAGAGAGAGAGAGAGAGAGAGAGAGGTACCATGAGGACAAAACCTATGTTTAAAGAGAGGGAATTGCTCGCATCAACTTCATCCAATTTGGGTAGATTTCACGACAAATGAATCATCCAACAACTAAGACAGCAAACAAGGTGGAGAGAGAGAGAGAGAGAGAGAGAGAGAGAGAGAGAGAGAGAGAACAATCACCACAAGGACCAAAAGAAGAGGAGGGAGAGATAGATAAAGAGAAAATTAGTGAAACCCATACGACCAAACATTGAATGGATAGCAACCGAACTCTTCACTAGCACAATTGAAGAAAGAAAAAGAAAGAGAAACGAAAGAAACAGAGAAAATTAGTGATACCTATTATGCTGAAAGCCTGAAAGAGAGAATAAAAGCTACAATGTCTGAATTATACCGGTACAAAGTCAAGATATGCATATGAATAAGAAAAGAAGATATTACAGTGGGATTTTTAATCTCTTGATGGGTACTTACAGAAAGTTGGTGACGTTTCTTGGCAGTAGTATGAGTGACGGTTTGAGCAGCAATATCACCAAATCCCCAAATAAATCCTGAGCTGATGATCTGAGTCTTAACAGGATGAACTGCCAAGCAATTCTGATACCAGTTCCACAGTTTCAACATCATCCAATTTGCGAACTTTGGAGAGAGAGAGAGAGAGGATTCTGATTTCTGGCACCTTATGGCCCCTTTCTAATGTCAGTCTTTGAACATTGACAGATTATTCTGGTATTTTTTTATGATTTAGCATAATCTTATGCATTTTTTATTAGGGGAATTTTTATGTATTAGTCATTGGCTGAGATTAACTAATAATAACAAGTGAAAGAAATAGTTTCATACCCTCTTCTCTTTTTCTCAAATTTATATTTTTACAAAACTGGTGTTTCGTTGCAAATCTATTCTATGCAGAGGATGGATCAAGAACCGTCTTATGGTAGTAAATTGGGTAGATGAGAGACCATTTAAAATAACCAACTCCCAATACAAATAATTACACATTTTTTTTAGTCACATTTTTTAGTTTGAGCCATCGTTTATATAAATAAAATAAATCATATGCATTAAACAAATTTAATACCTATATTACACAAATAATTAGTGATCACGTGAGACATAGATGTTTAGCATAAAGGCTAACTAACCGGATTCTCTATCTCGATTTGATGAATACAAAGGGAATCTACATGTGGTCCTTTTCTGTCGATTGAAGTGAATATTCTTGAAGCATTGCACGTACAACAATATCAACAATATCCATTATAAATTGCTAACTCATTTTATTTATACAAGTAAAACAAACTGATGATATTGATCATAATACTCCTTTAAATGTGGCGGAAGCACAAGGGCCTGGCGGGGCCCTAAGTTTTAAAAAATTGCATTATACCTTATATAATTTTGAGTATTTATGATAAATTAGGGGTGTTGGCCCCCCTTAAAATTATAAAAATTTTCTTTAGACCTCATATTCATAAGAAAATAGTTGTATTACCCTCCAAAATTCAAATAATTTATCTTTGCCCTACCAAATTCAAGTAATTTTACCTTGTTCTTGTAGTCTACACCAAAAAAATATATATATATATATTGGGAAAATAGAGTCTATATTTTTGGTACTACATTCATTACCATTTTTACTTTATTTATATTTAATATGTCTCATATTACAGAATTTAAATTCAAGTGGCCTAGTTGGTAAATGGTAAAATGGTACCACTAATTTTTTTTTAACTTTGCCCCCCTCGCAAAATTTGCAGATATCCCGAGTCCGCCACTGAAGTCTTTAATCCTCTTTTTTTAGATACATTGAAAGGCCAAGTCTCTATAGAACTAAAGAGGGTGAATCAACCCATGACGCAAGCATAGGTCCGCTCCTCCATATTATTACTCTATTTTTATTTTTTTTAGGTGCATTGAAATGTCAAAATTCTAAAAAAATAAAAAAGGTAAATCGAACCCATGACCGTAGGCATGTGTTCACTCCTCCATATTACTACTCTAATGCCCTAATTGCATCTCTCTTTGTCTCTCTTCCCTCAATGGTCACTATTTTGTTTTTCTCTTCTTACAACATATTCAACCTTTCAATCAACTACTCTTTCACACTTGTGCAATGTCACTACTCTTAGTTACTGTATAACTATAAAATCTATTTATCTAGTAATAATCTCTCGAGCTTACACTCTTCATCAATGCAAGTTAGCACCCTTTTTTCTCAGTATCCTAGGTTCCATTCCTCTTCTGAAGCAATCTGCAACATATAATAAAACAAGGTCCATCAAAGTAATCAATCCATGATTTTAAACCCTTTTTCTGGTGCCTGTGGCAAAGAGAAATTGAAGTTCTATTTGAAATCCAGCCTTTGCAATTTTTTTTCTAATTTACTTAGAAATAATACATTCTGATACACACAAAGGCACACCAAAAGGGTCTAGACATACTCCATTCTCCTGCACCATGTGATGCATCCTTCAATCAAGTTGGACTCCATTGTTACTGAACATGAATATTGTTATCATTGGATATGAATCACATAACAAGAGTTTTAAATTCTCCCATTTGTCAAGTGATGTTTAATTAATTATCAATATGAGAAAAAAAAACTACTTTTTCAATGTGCTTTTATATAATTGCTAAACATTAGTCATATAAAAAGGAAAAAAATTACAAGTCAAGAAATATCAAGGCATACTAAAACAAACCTCTTACTAAAATTACTCTTTTCTAGTTTGTGCATGTAAATTTAAGATAAATTGAGGTTGTATTTGGTAATCAGTAATAGTGGAGAAAAGGAAAACGAAAGAATAACAAAATGTGAGAAATAAAGTCCAATAGTTTGGTAATATTGAGTTTTCAGTAATTATCCCTATTAAATTATGACATGTGATACTTTTTTATATCATTAACATGAATTTGTTGCAAAAATGAGAAACTTTTTAAAAAAAATATTACATGGCAAAATCTGATTTGAAAACTCCTCAAATAGATTCTTGTACTTCCATTAATGAAAGGATTTGAAAACAGCTGAACGAGTGAAAAGAGAAACTCTTGTCCGTTGCAAGGAGGCAAATTTTGATTAAAGTTGTGACTCAAGCAATCCCGATGTATGTTATGTCATGTTTTCAATTGCCGTAGACTTTATGCCTTGAGATTGATTCAATGATAAGTCAATTTTGGTGGAGTCAACAAGCAGAGCAGAGGAAGATCTATTGGAAAAGTTGGCCTAGCTTGTGTTGTTCTAAATTAAAGGGTGGTTTGGGATTTTGCAGCTTGACAGTGTTTAATAAAGCTATGCTTGCGAAGCAAGGTTGGAGACTTGTTAAACAACCTAATTCTCTAACTGGCAGCATTTTGAAGGCAAAATATTTCCCACACTCTAACTTTTTGGATGCCTCGTTAGTGTGTAATCCTTCCTTCACTTGGCGAAGTATATAGAATGTTAAATCTCTATTAGTTGATGGGTTGAGATAGCGTATTGGTAATGGTTATAAGTTAGAATTAGAATAGATAAGTGGATCCCACATCCCCATCATTTTAAGCTAATCTCTCCTCTTCTCAATCTTCCTTCTACAGCCAAAGTTAACTCTTTGATTGATGGAGATTGGGGATGCTAGAATACAGAGTTAATTCAACAGTCATTCTTGAGTGTTGATGCAAATTTAACTTGTCAAATTTCCTTTGTGTCCAACACTTCATGAAGATACGATTGTGTGGCATTACACAAAGTCACGAGTTTTCACTAGAAATTCAGCTTACCATGTAGAAATTAAACAACATAATCGAGAGATTCTTCAGAAGCTCTGACAAGACTTATGGCAATTGGTGATTCCAAACAAGATCAAGATATTTACTTGGAAAGCTTGTCTCAATAACCTTCTAGTCAAAGCCAACTTGCAAAGACAAAAAGCGGTGCCTGATGAAGTCTGTGGTTTTTGTAATGACGATATATAAACAAGCATGCATTGTTTTTCAATATGTGGCTTTGCTCAACAAGTGTGGCAGAAGAAACCTTTTTATTTTCTGAACTATCTAAGGCCTACCACTAATTTCTTTACTTGGGCTTTGAAGGTTTTTAACCGTCATATAGATTCATTAAGTGCTTTCTTTTCTCTATATTGGGATATATGGAAAAATCGAAATCAAATGATATTTGCTCAAAAGCAAAGGAGTGCAGGTGATGTTGCTAGATTTGCTCCTGATTCTCTTTAGGTATATGCTCAAGCGCAAAAAAGGACTTAATATCATGCTATTCCAACGAACAATTGCAAGTGACTGGCTCCATGCGAGGGTATTTTCAAAATCAGTTTTGACGGAGCTATGTTTAACTGCCAAGAAGTAGCAAGTATAGGTGTAGTAGTTCATGATTATAGAGGGGAGATCATAGTTTCTATGTCAGAGAAATTCATTTTATGAATCATGTTAATTGTGTTAAAATTACTGCCGCATATAAGGCTATCTAATTTGCAGTCGAACTGAATATACATGATATTTAGTTAAAAAGAAACTCACTTATAGTGGTTCGTGCGCTTCAACATTCAGGTTCTAACCTCTTTAGATTTAGTCATATCATCCATGCTATTTTGAAAATTGCCAACAATTTTAAAAGTTTTTCTGTCTCTCATACCTTGCGACTAGGCAATAGAGTTGCTCATCATTTGGTTACAATGGCTTGTGACTTTGATTTAAAAGAAGTGTGGATAAAAGAGGTTTCTTAGCCCTTTGATTACTCTTTATGCTATTGGCATTACGTAATGCTGTAGGGCCTTTTTCTATAAATAATTAAAAAAAAGATAAATTACATTGGCCATCCGTAAGGTTTAACAAAAGATAAAAAAATACTCCTTATTTTTTCATAATTACACTGCACTCCCCGCCAAAACTTGTTGAGAAACGGTATTAATGGGTTAAAAGTGAAATTACTAAAATTGTCTGAAGCATCTTTTGTAACCCAAGAAAATTACATTTTTTTTTGGTCAAACTCAACAAAAACAGATTTTTATTATTATAGACAACCCAGATTTTTTTCACAAGTAATGCCACAGCCACCACCACCTGTGACCCCTACTCCCATGGCTGCCACCACCATGTCCTCTTCCCTTCCTCCACCTCCCTCCATGGCTGCCATCAGCAACCAACCTCTTCCCCCATCCATTTGCCCATCCATCTCCCTCTCGCTCTCCCCCAAGTTGGTAAGACAAATCCATCACCACAACCACCTCCCTTTACCAGCAACCCCGTCCCTCCTCCACGTCCCTGCCCCAAGCCCACCGATGACTACGAGCAACTCACAGCAACCTCCATCGACATCCCCCAAGGTCGAATCTCCATCGTTATGGTCGAACCCTTCATCGCTTGCGACCACCATCAATACGTCCAAGGCCGAACCCCATCTCCCATCACCATTGCTGAAACTCCTCATCCTCCATGGCAAACACAAACCCCAAAATCCCCAAAATCTTTCTCTCCTCCCTCCCTCCCTCCTTCCTTCCTACTAGCCAACAACACACTAGTCACCATAATAACCGCACAAGAGTGATCCAAATCGTTGAACCCTAGCCGCCGAACCATCGCTAGTGTCCCCATCAGCAACAAACCATCCTCGAACCAGCCTACAACCCCACCATTTCTTCGCATTTTGCTCTGCAGTTGTGAATCGAACTGAAGAAAAATTTCAATTTTTGGTTTGCTGTGGTGAATCGAATGGAGGGGTTTACCAAGGTTTCCAATTATGAATTGGGTTTGTGTATTATATATATATATACATCTGTATATGTATTTATGTATTTATTTGGTGTTGTGTATAAATTAGGTGAAGAGAGAGAAAGGGTTGCAGAGCAAAATTGGTGGGGGAGGCAGTGAAGGAAGCGAGAGAGAAAAAGCTCAAGGTAGTGGACTTGTTTTGTTCCCATAGAGATTTGGGGGAAGAGAGAAGAGCAAAGAGAAACAATGAGTTTGGCCATGGGAGGAGGGAGGCGGGGTGGTGGTGGTGGTGGTGGTGGTGGTGTGGTTAGGCCAAGAGAGAGAAATAGAGAAAAAGGAGGTGGTGGGGTGGGGGTTGGTTGAGGGGTGGTCGGCTTTGGGAAAGAATAGAGGTTGGGAAAAAAATATTTTTTATTACATTTTTGTTAATATGAGTATAAATGGATAGGTGGCATAATTTAATTGGTCAACAAATTTATTAGTTTAATTATTAACTCACTTATCCAATTGACTAACACATGACATGGGTCAAATAAGAATTTTAAAAAATAATTAGATGAAATCAGTATTGTCTATTATTTTTTGGTAACGGCAAACGAATCTGTTATTAAAACTACAAAGCAAGCAAGGGATGTCAGTGTCATTATTAAAAAGTGAAGAGTGCTTTTTGATTTTTCGTTAAACATCAGGGATATTCAGTGTAATTTATCTTAAAAAAAAAAAAGAAAGTAAAACCAATAACTGAAATTGAATGAATGAAAGCATTGAAAGACTGCCAAATAAATAATAAAAAAAAACAGAAAAAAAAAAAAAAAGAAAGAGAAGAGAAACTGAAGGCGATTGGTCAGTTCACATCTTAGTATTTCTCATCCTCCACTTCTCTTCATATTTTCCTTTTATCTCCTGCTATATTTTTTAATTCTTTCTAACGATATTTGTGGATAAGGTTTTCTAATGGATGTCCTCAAAGCTTACAAACACATACAAAAACCCATCCTCTCTCTCTCTTCTCTCCCAGCTGACTGAAAGAACTCAATCAGTTCAAGAGGTATCAACGCAGAGCTTCTTTTTCTTTATCAATAACTTTATAAGCATTCTCCTACTGAGGTTTCTCTTTCTTTCTTGGAATTGATGACTGAGGCTCAAATGGGTATTCATTTCTTGGGTTGGCTGCGCTATTTCTTTTCGTATTTTGGCATTGATATTTGGGGCTAGTTTCGCTTGAACTTGAGGAAGTGTGCTTTAATTCTAGTCTATATTCCATTTATTGGAGGATTTCTTGATATCTAAATTAAGGGGAAAATTGGGTTACTGGTTGAATGGAATGTTGATTGTCGGGCTGATACTTAATGTGTACTGTTGGACTATTTTTATGGTTTGTTGAATATTATCGTGTATTAGAATTAGTTTTTCATGCCATCAAGCATTTTTATGGGTAAAATAATGCTAAATCATCTACCCAGGTGGAATTCTTTTATGTATCACAATGCTTCTTTTTTTTTTTTTTTCCTTTGTTTGGATTCTTGGGGGAGATTTTCTTAACAGTAGGCCAAGTCTAGTTGTGTTCAGATTAATTTTTTTATTTTCAAAACCTAAAACAGGTGGGGAAATGTCATTGATTGCTATTTTGTATGTTTAATCTTTTTTGTTGTCCTGGAAGGAATTGCCCATTGGGGAAATCCTGAAGTCTCTCACATACTGATTACCAAAATGTTCACTCAATAGCTCGCACCATCATCATTCTCAAAACTCTTGGATTTTCATTCAATAGTAGAAAATGCAATTTTTACATTGGAACCAAAGAATATGTTGTACATTTTTCATAAGTGTCATTCCTAATGTACCTTCTGTTGCTAGTAGTAGTATTAGCATTGTACTCAAAATGATTTGTCTAGATAGAAACTTATGTTTTTGGGACTCAGCATAGATTTTCCAGAACTTAGTTCTTCCTGTATTTGGACCTCTTTGATTTTGGGTTTTGGTTTCTGGCTATTTGTTTTCAGTAGCCAAATGAACTTCTAATTCCCTGGTTGGTCAAATCTATTTTGTTTATAATTTATTTTGCTCGACTGATGCTAAACAATATTCTAAAGCTGACTTGGGTTAGTCTCCTAGTTGCCTTGTGTCTTGATTTTGTGATATATGGTACTCTGGTAGCTTTAGCCATATTTGCTTTTACTGAAATAAGTTGTATGAACTCAAATTAGAGGTTCCTGATTAATATATTATAATTGGTGCAACTGTGTATTGATTTTGAATTTTTGACCAAGTTTGAGCATGTATTCTAGAATGCCACTTGGTTTTCTTTCAAGTTTTAGAGGATTGCCAGGTAAGCAATGCCTGTCCACATAATTTAGTTCTGATTCATGATATCATTTTTGTTCTGATGAAGGCTACAGTTTATGAGAAAATTGTAGCTCCCATACATTTACATTTGGCAGGAGAAACCTCAATATGGGTTTAGTTTAATGTTCCATCTAAATGCAGGAGTTTTTGAATTTGGGTTACCTTGGCCTAGGGCACCAAGTCTCTAGTCCTTATTTCTGAAAATCCCAATTTTCTTCTCTTACCATGTTGGCTCTTTAACTTTTCCAGATGCTAGAGATGAATGTGGTGCAATGACAAATATTTATATTCCTCAGTAGTTGAAATATGGATTCCACATATCTCTTGAATTTGAAATTTACAATTTTTATATTGGTTTTTCTGATTCTTGTTGAATTGCTAGCATTGCATCTGCTTTGGGTGACTTTGAAATTTGCTTTTAACTAATTGTTTGGGCAAGTGATAGCCATCATTTATTTTTACATGAGGAAGTCTATCATATTCATTTTCCTCCCCTTACCTAGATGGAGATATATTCCCTTGTGTTGTTTCTAATTTTCTCTCAGGCCCCAAAAGGCCTTCCTCTTTGCAAGTATGTTATTCTTCCTGTCTAGTTATGCTTTTGTAAGATCTTTTCCACTCCACTGTTTGCTCTAGGGTTTGCGACAGATTCAACTATTTATTTCATAAACTTGCTGATATTTAGATGTTCTCATAGGAAATTCCTGGGAGGATTGTGAAACTGAACTGGAATAGAATTTACATCCTGGTGTGTAGTCTCTCTAAAGTTAAGGCAATCAAGACATTCAAAACTTCAGAACAGAGTAAAGAACATCAAGAGGTCTGCATGGGTGAGTCTAGTAAAGAGAGGGCTTTTTCTGGGACCATCAGCAAGCATCAAGAAGGAACTACCGTTATTAAGAAAGAATGTGTTCAGGCATTACCATTCGAGGTATTTAACCATATTCACATCAATTTCTTTGTTTGGCTCTCTGGGCTGCAAAATTTTACTGCTACTCTTTCAACACGTTAGTGGCCTGATTTGAGTTGAAGAACCAAAACTGTTACCCAGTGGATGGACTCAATGGAGATCAAACACCTCATCAGTCCAGTAACATTGTTATTGCTGGATCTGCAGTAGGAAGTTAGGTACCCTGTTCCCTGATGTATTGTTGGTGAGGCTATGAGTTTTAGGTGTTATTTTATTCTAAAACTTGATGAACTCCTTTGCTGGTAAGTTGGATATACCTCCAGTGCTCTGTTAACGCCAATGTCAAAGAAAAGCAGAGATTATGTACTATCAATAAGGCCAACTAATTGGATGTACCAAAGAAAAAGAAAAACATTAATACCAACTAATTTCTTATATCATTTGTATATTGCCATGTGTTGTAGCATGTTAGTTCTCTTCTTCACACCAAAAAGTAAACTATATAATAAAATAAAATGGGATATAATTTTCCTTTTTTTCTTTCCTTTTCTTGTTGATAGAAAACTTTTGGGCTTTGAAGCAATTGTATATTAATATAGTCAGTACCATAGCTACAATGGGGATGGTGATACGAAGGAACTCAGATTTGGGGGGTCATAATGGGAATGAATGTATGGTAAAACAATTTAATAGGGCTTAAATAGGTTGTTAAATAAGGATGCAATGATTGGCAGGGTCTGGTTATATCCAAAGAAGGCCAATGATGGCATCATAGTGAGACAAAATGAGTTCGTACAAGTTGAAGTTTCTTGTGACAAAGATGGATGCTGTAAAGGATGGAAATAACTACTAGAAATTTGATTTTTAGTTTTTGACAAGATGATATAATTGCCCGTTCCAAGTTTTTGGAATAAAGTATGTATTGCCTGACCAATTAGGAAAGGAATCTCC
This sequence comes from Euryodendron excelsum, assembly GCA_033060915.1. Lineage (NCBI taxonomy): Eukaryota > Viridiplantae > Streptophyta > Magnoliopsida > Ericales > Pentaphylacaceae > Euryodendron > Euryodendron excelsum. The sequence continues at coordinate 34,280,837 of CM065378.1, read as the reverse complement.
AACGTTTCTTTTTGTTTTCCTTTTTATCTTGATAGTTCAATTTGTTGTCATTAGAAGTTAAGAGTCATTTGACTCAATATGTAATTCAAGCATTCCTATTCTGAGTTATCACAAAGCTTGTTCATATGATTAGAAGTTTCTTGAGGAACTATGTTTGGATGGATTTAATTGAGTTAAAACATTGGGTTAGAAAGAATGTTAGATTTGCTTTATGCACATTTGCAGTGGTAGAGAATTCACAACATAATGGCGTCTTTATGACTTTTATGAGCCATCAGACAACAATATTAGACCATGCCATCTATTACAACTTGTAGATTACCAGTTTAATTCAAAAGGCTTAGAAATGTTATTTCTAGCTAGGTTTGCTTGCTTGAATTATTAGACCATGCCATCTGTTACAACCTGTACATTACCCATTAATTCAAAAGGCTTAGAAATGTTATTTCTAGCTAGGTGTGCTTGCTTGAATTCAAAAGAATAAGATTTAAGCTCAAAATTCAATTAAAGTTTCTGAGTTCTGAAAATCATATTCTTTGTGAGAGGAAAGAGATCAAATTGGTCAATCGGCCTAAGAGTACATTTTTTTTTGTATGATGATCATGCCAATTCTGTTTACCTCTGGGCCTGATAACAAAACCCCTTCACCTCATTTTTGTATTATGGTAAACTGAGGGGATGAAGTTGTGAGGGTACAATGTAATGCTAAATGCTAATCACATTATTTATTAGATATTTGCATATTTATGAGCACGGGGTTGACTATATGCGCACATGCTCTTTGGGAAAAATTCTTGGCGGTTAGGATACTACATCTTCATAGAATGAGCATGGCCATTATGCAGATGTTGAGATGGGTGCATGGTAAAACAAGAGAGGACACAGTTAGGAATTGAGAATTTGTTAGACCCTGAAAGTAGCAGTTATTGGAGATAATGAAGAAAATCAACTAAGATGGTCTGGTCATGCACAACAAAGACCAATAACTTCACCCGTAATGAAGGGTGGCAGTGTCCACATTGAGGCTAATGCTGGGGAAGAGGAAGACCAACAAAATTCAAGAATTGGCCAACGTTGGGATTGTCCCCTCCTAAGAGCCAACTATACAAAACAGACAAAAACTTACTTTTCAGCATATACAAAGGATGTTCTATAACCAATGTTATACTATTTGGTTCACCCCAAATCAACCAAAATAAACAAAAAGGAACAAGGTGCCAGGCTTTCCTTTTTCTCTTAACCACCCTATAACCCCACCAACTACTCAACGCCTATTTCACACTTCTTGGAAACACCCAAGACATCTTAAAAAAGGTTAGGATTCCCTAACAGCAGTGGCTAAAAAAATATTATCTAAAACTTGAAAGCCTATAGCTGAAAATTACTAGAAGTGAGACATGCTTATCTAGTTATCTATTAAGTTTCTAATTGTTTCTAAATGCATAACTCGTTACAATATTGAATGGCTAAACAGCAGGATTGCTACCAATGCCTTGTTTCAGGACTGTCTTCATACAGCTAGTCTTCTGTCTTCTTGTGTTGCTTACAAGTGCAGCTTATGATCTAAGATATTTACCTTAGATCTAGAGTGCTTGTGATTAAAGTCCAAGAACAGTTGTTCAAGATCATTGTAATGGCATCTGAGATAGCGAAATAGCAATACAGATATTTTTTTGGAACATAAACATGATGCTCTCTGTCAACAGGAAGGCATCAGCTCCCATTCCTTTTTTTATTAATTATAAGTTTGGTAGATAATTTAGTCTTTATGCTTATAAGTGATTCAAGATTGTTACAATTACACAGAAAAGAAAAACTGCTCAACCTATCCGCTGCCTTGCTTGAGGAATAGTTTCATGAAATGATATTTCATATGGTTCCAGCATTTATTAGCTTAATAATCAATGGCATTATTTCATGTTGTAACCAAAGTTCAATTGCTTGCTGTTCTAAATGAAGCTAGATGTATCATATATTGATCAAATGGTAACAATTTTATACTTTTTCAGGGAGAAAATGCAGATGATAAGATCCAATTGTATGCAATGCCAGAGTCTACTCTTTGCAGCTCTTGCATGAGCAATATTAGTTGCCGCACTGTTCGCTCAAGAACAAAACTAATGAACATTCTGATAGAAAGAGGGAAGCCCCAGGAAGCTCAGACCATTTTCAATAGTTTGATTGAAGAAGGGCACAGACCATCCCTGATTACGTACACAACCCTCTTAGCTGCTTTGACCTACCAGAAATGCTTCAGCTCCATACATTTAATTATCTCTGAAGTGGAGAAAAATGGAATGCATCCGGACTCGGTTTTCTTTAATGCTGTTATCAATGCTTTCTCTGAATCTGGGAACATGGAGGAAGCCATGAAAACCTTCCAGAAGATGAAGGAGAGTGGATCTAAACCCACCACCAGTACTTTCAACACTTTAATTAAGGGGTACGGGATTGCCGGTAGGCCTGAAGAATCTGTGAAAGTGCTAGATCTGATGTCCGAAGAGGAAAATGTGAAACCCAATCTGAGGACTTACAATGTACTTGTCAGAGCATGGTGTAACAAGAAGAACATTACAGAGGCTTGGGATGTGGTATATAAGATGGTAGATTCGGGTTTACATCCTGATGCTGTTACTTACAATACAATCGCAACAGCTTATGTTCAAAATGGACAGACAGCTCAGGCCGAAGGTATGATTTTAGAGATGCAGAACCATAATGTGCAGCCCAATGAACGAACTTGTGGCATTATCATAGGTGGTTATTGCAAAGAAGGTAAAATAAAGGATGCTTTGAGGTTTGTGTACAGGATGAAGGAGCTTGGAGGGCATCCTAATCTTGTTGTTTTCAATTCACTGATCAAAGGATTTCTAGACATGGCTGACAGAGATGGGGTTGATGAGGTTAGTTGTTGGTTTATGTTTTTTTGATTGATGCTCTTTTGGTCCTTTGTGTGTTTTTCTCTATTATGTCAAAAGGCATAGCAAGTGTGTCAAGGTAAGATGATTTTAGGAAAGCTCAGCAAATGGTCATTTGTTTATTTTCCATTTCAACAGTGAAACCGTTTCTTGTTGTGTGTTCTTCTTGTGATTACTAAAATAGATATTTTGCAAAACTCAAGTCACAGACTCTCAAGGACAAGAGGTAATTACTTCCGATAGGCAAAGGGGAAACTAAACAAAGAAAGTATACTAGATTCTAAAGGGATTACTTTAGAAATCTTAACAACTACCAAAAAGAATGTGATAACAACTCCTATAAAGTTAAAATGTGATCTATAATGGCCATTCTAGCCTTTATATCTACAACCGAACAAAACTGAAGATATGTATACAGTTACTAATGTATTAAGAAATCGTCTTAAAAATATACAGCTCATATCACAAGTTTCATCGCTACTTCTAGTTCTAGCATTATATGTATACAGTTCTAATTTCTTATGAAATCTTCTTCAAAATATACAGCTTGAAGCCTTGAATAACCAAAATACAAAATGCCAATTATTACTCATAGAAGAAGGAAAATCAAGAGAGAGAGAGTCATATTAGACACTATAGACGTCAACCGTTCACCACTCTCACTTAACAAATCCCAGTTCCTTAATTCCAGGATGAGATAACTGAAAGTTAACCAAAGGGAAGAGAAGCAAGATAATGCAAGTTGAGGGATCTCAATGCTTCAATAGAGTATTGTAGTCTTGTACTGGTTAATGTTGGATTGATTCTCTAAACCAGTCTCATCTGTCCGATCTTATTGATTTGATTTTGATGATGCATAATAATGGATATTCAAACTATGATTTTCATCATGTCATACATGCTCGTCAATGTGGACTAATGGTTACATATTTCCCCCCCTATTCATGGGATGTCATTTCGTATGTTTACTTTTGGTTGCATTGATATCATTTTCATTATTGCTCTACTTGGTTAATGGGAATGAGGAATGGTAGAGAAAATTTGGAATCTTAAAAAGAATATTTCAATGCAAATGGTTGTTAAGTATTTCATGTTTATTTTTCAATTCCCTCTACACAGCCTAGAGCTCGGAAAAACTTGTAAATCTTGACTAAAGTAGTTTTTGGTTATTACATCACTTATACATGGAAACATTCTCTCTAGGAGGAGAGAAGGGGGTGCTTTTTCTTTTTTTTTTTGTGTTGAGGGGCATTCAAAAGAAAAGAACTTACTAATTGCATCAATCTGACAGGTTCTGACATTGATGGAAGAATTTGGAGTCAAACCAGATGTGATAACTTTTAGCACCATCATGAATGCCTGGAGTGCTGCAGGATTCATGGACAAGTGTAAGGAAATCTTTGATGACATGGTGAAGGCTGGCATAGAACCTGATGCCCATGCATATAGCATTCTTGCCAAAGGCTATGTGCGTGCACAGGAACCCGAGAAAGCAGAAGAACTCCTGACTGGCATGGTTAAATCTGGTGTCCACCCAAATGTAGTGATCTTCACAACTGTCATCTGTGGATGGTGCAGCGCTGGGAGAATGGAGTATGCAATCCGGGTTTTTGAGCAGATGTGTGAATCCAGAATATCTCCCAATTTGAAGACTTTCGAAACTTTAATTTGGGGATACGCAGAAGCAAAGCAGCCGTGGAAAGCAGAAGAAATGCTCCATCTCATGGAAGGTTTTAAAATTCAGCCTGAGAAATCCACCTTCAAGCTGGTTGCAGAAGCCTGGCGTGCCACTGGATCAGCCGGAGAGGCAGATAGAATACTGGGTACTGTCAAGAATCATGACACGAACCAATGCATAGACATGAACAATGAGATGCCGGTAGAGAGTTTAGAGAAAATTTATCAGAATCAAGCTATGAGTTCCTCTTATTCTAATGATCAATTGGGATCAGCTGCCTTTACCAAAAGAAGTAGGATGGTGTTGAAAGAAGCCGAATCTTCATCAGAGAGCTTGTGGAGTTCTACTAAATCCATGAATGTTACTAGTAAATTTGGAGGAAAATTGCCAATTATTTGCCGGAAGCAGTCTCAAGGGCAGCTTTTTATGTGCAACCAGCTTGCAAACTCATATACGGTGGTGTTCTTGAACTGAGAAGGAAAGCACTATTGCTGCTTTTCTGGGTGCAGTGAGCTTATATTCACTTCGCAAGTTCATTACATAGAGGAGGTCTGCAATATAATTGTTGTACATAGCGACCAGAGAAGGTGAACTTTATTACAGACCTCACAGGGATCCAACAGGGCCAATGGTTTTCTCATCATTGTAAATTCTTTTTGAGCCACCATGTGTATTTGCTTACTGTGCAGCTATATAATGGATGACTTTTGTAAGACAGGAGAGGGGCATTTAAATCTTCTATGAAACTATGAAAATGTTATCAGGGTACTCTCTCTCTCTCTCTCTCTCTCTCTCTATATATATATATATATATATATGTATAATATACTGTTTTGTAGATGAATGAATCTCTGGACTCTGGAGGCTTGATCTGGTCTATTTAACATTGATTTTTGTTCTTTTCTGGTTGATGTACAAGTTGAACAACCTCTCGCGAATCTGATTCAATGATTGATTCCATATAAAATGGAGCAATTCCCACACTAGGACGGCCTCCTGTGAAAGCCTGATTTAGAAGCTTAAAACTCCTATCGCAGTCTACTTTTCAATATTAGCATAATTCAAGTAAAGCCAGTTTCTGTGGTTAATCAAAAAGCAATTGTACTTGGAAAATGTGACAATTTCCACTTTCAATGAATTTTGCATCCTTCACAAAATATCACTGTAAAGTCAGTTTGCTAGTCACAAATTTCATGATTGTAACATTGACACGGATATAACAAACTAGAACAACAGATAAACATACAAATAAATCCTTATAGAGAAATTCATCTCATAAATGGATGAAGTAATGCTCAATCTTCGAAGATTTCAGTCTGTTTTCTTCCGCGTAATTGATATATCTTTGTCGGGAGGTTGAGAAGGAACTCTGCTCAGAAGCCATACCAGAGCTACACCTATCAAAGCACCAGAGAGGTGTGCTATGTGATTAACATTCTGCAAGGCATAGCCTCCGCGGAAACTGCCTGACAACCCTGTTGAAGCTTGTGCTGCTTCCATCACCTGAATGTACCCAAGAGGGAGTCAAGTCAATATTATGAGGGTTTGATTAGAAGTCGAACGGCAACTTTCACTAATAGAAAAGTCCCAAAAATAACTTTCCTAATAACAAATGTTCTCAAAAACCATTCTTGCGGTGGCAGAAAAATATATATGATCTACGCAGCTAGTTTTGCATATGTCATTATTGTACAATTTGTTAACCTTGATCTTCAGATGCAATATAAAATGCATCGAATAGGCACCCTTAAGTGTCAAGAAGCTATATAATAAAACACATCAATTTTTAAAAATGTCTCTCTAACACAATTCAATCCATTGAGTTTAGCAACCATTGTACGACTCAGATCATATTTGACTTCATCTTTTTCGTACTCAATTTCCGCCCACATTTCTCAATGTCTACTTTTCACAGCTTGTAAGACTCCAACCTGTCTTTATACATCTACGGCTCAGATCATGCTTTATACATCCAGCCTTGATTTTTTCATTTACTCTTCTCCTTTCTGATCTCTTCCTTCATCTACCACTCTGGCAGCCCGTGGCTAGACACGAACACTCCACCATAGAAGCATCAAGTTGCCTCTGTCGATCACTCAGCTGTCTCTCCTTCCCCCTCTTTCATGTTTTTCTTTTCCTCCACCTTCACGATATATTCTCCTTTGCTGCTCCTCCTCTTCTGGTGACACAGCTTCATGACTCTCTACCTGCATCACCACAAATCCATGGTCCAGGAACTCTCTCTCTCTCTCCGCCTATACCTTTCCTCCTCTTCTTCCTTCTCACCACCATTGACGAACATGACCACCGCCCCATCTTTCTCCCTCTAAGACCCTCTCTCTCTCTCTCTCTCTCTCTCTCTCTCTCTCTCTAAAAAACTCTCTCACCCAGCCAAGGCACTTACCCTTCTCTCTCTCTCTCTCTCTCTCTCTCTCTCTCTCTCTCTCTCTCTCTAAACCCATCATTTCTCTCTCAGAAAAGAGATGGACCCCTTTCCAAACCATACTCCTTCCCTCTAAACACTCCTTTTCTCTCTCAAACCACTCACTACCAGAAGGTGGTGGAAGCGTGCACACGCATGAACCTCACAAGCCCACTTCCTCTCACAAGTCAAATTTCAGAGGAGCTTTCTGACAACACTTATAGGCAAGAAAGGTCCTTTGTTCTGACTCAAAAAAGAGTAATAAATTGCAAGAAGTTGCAAAATAGAGAAGAGGTTGCGTTGGCGGTGTGTTTGTACTTTGTGCAGGGCATCAAATGGTCTCCTGCTTTCCGGTGTGGGTTGCAAGAAATCTCTACTGCTTTCCATTGTATAGAAAAATAAATATTTATTAGTGCTCTATTGATGCTTTTCGAATGACAGAAAATAACTAAAAATAGGTAATGATAAAGGCTAAAGCCTTTAGAAAATAACAAAAAATAAAAATTCCTTAGGCTATGAAACCTTTTACTGTTTTACATGTTCTTTTTTTTTTTATTCTTAGTTAAAAAAAAATATATCTTAGACTATGATTTACATTTGATGATAATGAAGATTTACACTCTAAAAAAATAAGAACATTCCTAATTAAAATAATTAGTTCTACTTTTGATTAGGGTCACAATTTTGGTTAATTTACTATTTTTGAGACTACTGTAGTAATTTAGTTTAAAAAATTGTTTTTAATAAGGCTGCGTTTGTAAATTGATTCTAATACATGTTTGTGAAATTTTTTTTCTAATAACACTATTTTTAGGACTTAAAAAGTAATTTTTAAAAATTTCAAATGAAAATGAAATTAATATTGTTTTTTAAGGTTTTCATTTTTTGTCTTCAAGAACATGAAAAGTGCTCAAATTTCTATTATTTTTATTTTTAAAAAACCAAAAATAAAACCAAATAGAAAGGTTTCTCTATAATTTTTAATGATGGGAATATGTATTTTTATTAGATAATAAACTAACCCCCACCCCAAAAATAAATAAATAAATAAAAATAAAGCTTCTAAAGGCCTTCCTATTTTGCTTCCTAGATGGCTGTCCTGGCATCCTTTTTACCTTCTACTTCTTAAAATTGCCAAAGTCAAGTACCTACTATCGCATTTTATTGGAATAATTCACCTTTAATAGCCACGTCCTCTCAAAGTCCAAATTTTGGCAAATTCCAACTACAAACAAAAACATTAACTTTCAAAGCCCAAATTTTAGTTTAAATCTTAGAAATGTGCCGAATGGTGCAAAAATGGGTCACAACTATAATTTGTGTTTGGTGGGCCTTACATTGTACACAACGTTATACAGTTGAATAAAACTATCTCCACACGGAGTTATGCTAATGTAGCCTTTCAACCATTAATACTTATGTATAACTGTGGTTATTAATAATATAATTAATTAAATTGATGATGCATGTGGCGATGATGAAGCACTTAGGGGCCATGTATCATGTAGGCAAGTTCATAGCATCCAGAAATTATTTTAGATGACTATATACTATGATTTTATTATTTATGACACGTAGCACACAAATAAACTCTTTGGGGTCACTCTCAAGGTCTTTGGCCCTGTAATAACCTGATTTATGTGGGACGAGAGGACTGCACAGGTCTTGAGATTAATCGAGGTGCATACAAGCTGGTCCGGACACTTAGATAACAACAAATAAAATAAAATAAATAAGTAGCACAAAAGTACATGGATGCTCAAATCATAATAGAATTAGTTACTATAATTTTTCCTTAGCAATGTTGGTTGTTGTTTGCTTACGTAGTGATCATATAAGTTAAATGGGAGTTATTTTTTGGATGAAAATTTTTATCATGCTCGGTAAGAAGTAGGTGGTAATTTAATTTTTTTGCATTTTGGCTTTTTACGGAGATATTCACGTGCATTATTTCATTTTTTTGCAAAAATCACTATCACCACATAGTATAGGTGCATACTTATTTCTAAAAATCTCTTAAAAAACAAATAGTTGTAACATTTTAGATTAATTTTGCATTCAATTCTACAGTGATAAAGAATTTTTAAATTTTAACTTCATGTGCAAAATTATCAAAATTACATAAGACTCAATTTGTTGGAGAGTGCCGTAGGCACAAGTCATATCTAGTACCATATAAGGAGGCAGGAAAAAAAGTGAATTGAAAGCAAAGGAAAATACAAAGAAACCAATTTTTCATCAACCTTTTCTTTTTCTCACAATTTTCTTTTAAAAAAAATGCTTTCAACTTTCATAATGCAAAACCTTGTTATAAACAAGGAAAGGGTTTGAGGGAAAATTTCTCTCTCAAGAACACAGTTATGGTGAGACAAATACTTCCTTGTGACAAGTGAATGCACAGAACATGAACGAAAACAATTTTAATTTGTTTTTCCTTTCCTTTCTGGCCAATTAAATTCAGCCTTAAGGCTCCCGTAACACCATCTTATTGGTACTTTAAGAAGAGTTTAGTGACGGTTTGTTGGGGAGATGGCAAAACAAGCCAAAGGCACTAGAGAAACATGCTTAGTGCTCCTAGCTATTGGTCTTCTTAGGTCATTCGGCATAGCTAAGCATGTGCCATTCGGCATGATCAAATACGTGTCATTCTGGTAGAATAAACTTATGAGAGGATGACACACAGTAGTCCCTTTGCTGACATGTAAAGCACGTCTACGTGTTATGCTTTCTACATAGTCCATACTTGTGAAAGAATGGAATACACAATAGCTACATCCTCGGTGGCTGCAAGGATTGACAAGACTATAAGGAAGCAACCATCCTGAGTGTATGTTAGCTATCCACAGAGTGACACGGTGGATTTAACTTTTACAGCTAACTGCAATTTGCATGCATCAAAGGTTAGTGTTAAACAGCTGGCATCCACAAATGACATGGCATGCATGTCTAATACAGGTATACTAAACCCTCCCATCTGCTAATGTTACTTCAACCTGGCCAGAAAGGACAAAGAATGCATGCACCCAAGCAAAATAAAGAGTTGATTAAGCTCGTATTAAAAAGACTCAGGAGTTCATGCTGAACTACCATCTATATAAAAAGCAGCCACTTCAAGAAACTATTCTTTCTACTTTTGCCAATTTTATGACAGCATCAGCTATCAACCCTGAAGGTTAAAGACTGGAGTCCCACATTCAGTATTTAATTTAGGACCATTAGTTTCAATGATTTTGCATACAACAATGATGGTGCCCTTTCCTCTTTCCAATTTTTTTTTAATGAAACTATATAAGGATTAACCATTTAAGCTGAAAATGATGGTCCAATATCTATAACCATCAAGTTCTAAGTTTATTATAGAATTGGCTATGTATCCATAAAGATTGGAATGCAACTTTTAAAGGAGAATTGATATGGCACTTTCTTGACTGGAGTTCAGATAATGTAGATAAAGAATTGCATACCTTCTCTATTACAAATTGACCCAATATGAACACTTCAAGGATCTTCCTCCAGTCCCAAGACATCTGCAGTGAGCACCAAGTTGGTAGACAAGTTCACAGGTAACAGTTTCACAATGAGGTTTATGAACGTACAATTAGAATTACCTTCACAAGGACACTAATTGCAAAGAGTCCAAAAACAGCACCCGATGCTCCAACAGAAACAGCATTTCTTGGGAGAACTAACCATGAAACAAGATTTGCTCCAGCACCCGTTAGGATATAAGAAAGCCACAATGCAAAGTTCCCTTCCTCCTCTTCAACAAGCTTTCCTGCTCTAGTAAAATAATTAGAAAATTACATTCTACACTCTAAATATATCAGATTGTGTCCTATCTATAAACTTCGGGATTCAAAGTGAAAAATGACAGCCTTACCAAAAATATACAAGAAGAATAGGTTGCTGGAGAGATGGTTCCTGATAAGAAGATACAGCAAAGTATTAGAATCAAACATCAACTATAGAGAGAGAGAGAGAGAGAGAGAACATTTGGTGACTACATTATAGAGCAAGGATCATAAGCATTTCTATCTGGACATATGATATGTCTTTAACATATCCATTCTGTTGAAATTTGTGGCTCATTTTCTATGCATTCTTAAATAGTATGAGGTCTCACCAATTAGCATGACAGAATGTCGCTGTCACAAACTGGTACCAGGCAGGCCAATTGTGGTACAAATACAAGGCTTTGATACCCTGAACCTGAGAAATTGCAGAAAATTTGGTGTTAGCCTCATCATCATACCAAGTGATACATGATGGAACTCAAATACCAGTTTCTTTATGCGAATACTTTTTCTCTGTACATCAAGTAATCAGCTTTTGGAATTATCTTTAGCATCCAAGATTCAAATCTACATTATGTTGGTACAGTGTCCTGTCATATTCCATTAAATTGTCTTTCAAGGCATTTCATTTTCTATTTCCATAAGGTCGGGATTCTGAAGGCTGCTCTACCCTCTGTTCCCCCTAAACCTCTAGTTGTATTCTGCTTTGGCCAAAGTTATATCCTTCTATTGATATTTTATCAGAAATAAGGAACAAAAAATTACTAACAAAGAGGCAAAAGTATTTAGGAACCTGAATCCAGTGATCTGCCACAAATATTCCAAGATTAAGAAGTAGGATCCAGAATATCCCATTTACGCGCTTCTCAGGCGTCCTCTTCTCTTCTGGCTTCCCAAGTTCCAGCTGTGATATCATACCTAAAATAAATATCATAAAATTGCTTAAATTTTCCACATTTTGACAGGATTGAGGTTTAGTTCTATTTGAAGGCAATAGAACATGCCATCCTCCACAGAGAGAGAGACAGAGAGAGAGAGAGAGGACAAATTTTAAAAGGAATGCAAACTTCTTCACTATTCAAGAAAGCGAGATATGGGGATGTTTCACAAAATCATTGCACCACATTATTTGCATTCGTTTCAGGGCGATGAAAATCCCCCGTCCTATACTTCTAAAAGAAGGATTTTGCTTCCCCTTTTCCCAAAAAAAGAAAAGCAAAACAAGGGAAAGAAAATTCACAACAAGCAAAAGTAAGAGACACTTTCACTCGTTGCATAAAATGCAAATATAGTCCATCACAAGAAAAATGATACGTCATTGAATGCAGCTGTAGATCAATTGGCAACGCCAAGGTGGGAAATTGACCGACTATGAAGAAGAGAAATCAACCAGAAAACTTAAAAAAGAACCCATCAGTTACCAAATTCCAAGAAAATTTGGAAAAAAAAAAAATTGAGGGGGGAGGGGGGTGCGTGTGGAAGAACTCATGCAGGACTTTCATAAGCAAATCAGCATAAGTTGCTTAATTCTTGTCAAAAGATTAAGGCTATTCTTTTCTTTATCCTACATTTGGTTGTTGGAAAAAATTAAATCTATCATATTTAGAGAAAGCAGCACATACAACTGTTCCAAAAAATCAACAAAGAAGACAGTCAAAAAGGTACAGACGCTGACATGCAATAGAACAGGGAAACGAGAATGATTCCCTCATGGAGGCATCACCCACTCCACCCTGGAAAAGGAGAACGCCATACTCCAAACATCCCTTGCCACTGGACAGTAAAACAGAAGGTGGTTAATGGTCTCCGCTATTCTTGCTCATGTAGCACCAATTCAAAATAAACTTCCCTCTCTTTCCCAGATTATCTACTGTTAGAATAGCCTCTAGAGTAGCTATCCATACAAAAAAGGCCACCTTAAGCCGAGCCTTAGTCCTCCAAATACATTTCCGGGAAATAGAGAAAATAAAAAGAAGACATTTAAAAAGGCAATTTGCTTTCTTTTTTGCCTATCTCTTATTTAAAATAGAGGCTTTTCATTAGTCAAATTTGGGTGTGTTAGAACATTCCTGAATTTCAAGGGCACCATTGCACTTTTTAGGGCATATGAAGTGAAAATACATCAAGCATAGAGCAGCCATTAAGCAAAATAGGAGATTTCATAACTTCTACCAATATGTGATCACGTCTATTTGTCGTTGAAATAACAAAATCTAAAATTTGCAGCATCACAATTGAAATGCTATGTTTTTTTTCCCCAATGGCACCACTCAAGATTACAGATCTTAGGCAATGTGATATATTGAGAGGAAAAGAGTGTCCTCTTTACCGACCTTGAGGAGGGAAAGGGTCTCCTCCTTGCAAGGATCAAAATTTCGACTCAATTTGATGTTTCGGTTAGCATGGAAACATTTCAAAAGTGACAAATATTAATGTAACAAAATACAACATTTTGCATTTTTCTCCATAAAAATAGTATTTTTTTTATGAATTCTAAATTCATGTCGACATAACTTATTGTTTCGGTATAAGGCGCTGTGTTTCGCTATGTTCCGGTGTGTTTCAATGGAAACACTGTAATTTTATTATTCCACCAGTGTTTCATTTTGGTCTCTTAAAAAATAGAAACGTTTGAGCCATTTTGACAGAAACAAATGAAAATTTTGTCCATTGCCACCTTGTGCAAGCACAATATATTCTTGAATAATTACTCTTCTGCATGTAACTATATGGCATCTACAACAGATATGAAAAGAGTCCCTCAGAGACTAGGATGCACACGTTGTTTAGGGTGCCATATCCGTGTCGGATACATGTCGAACACACATAGTCCTCGAACACGCCAGGATACATGTTGGACACACCAATTGGCGTATCCAATATCTTTTTTAGTGGACACTTCTTGAACACATCGGGAACACGCGTATCCATTAGTTGGACATGTTTTGGGACACGGGCGGGTTAAAATGTTATTGTTAAAAGTATTAAATAGAGTCTGATTTATAAATTTCAAAAATTTAAAATACCAAAACATAAAACACCCAAATTTAATTCTTCAAATTCTTAACTTGTTAGTTGTTGTATTATAATTGTGAACTTATTTAGTTATTTTCATCTTATTTTTGGTGATTTATGAATTTTACGTTCACATACATAACAAATAAAAAATGTATAAAAATGTTTTTTTGTCGTGTCCACATCATATCCATGTCCTCAATTTTTGAAAATGCCGTGTCCTGTGTCCGTATCTATGTCCGTATCCATACCTCCGTATCTGTATCTGTGCTTCTTAACTCAAAGATAACCCCCTAATCTTACTCAAATTATATTATTCCTATCTAAACAACCCTATCTAATCATTCTAACTCTGCTACATAATTATCTCTAGAAACAATTAATCATCTTCTTTTGTTGCACTATAACCATCCACCAAGTATATGTGAATTTTCTTTCAATAATAACCAAGGGCAAATTGTTCATCACAATAATAACAAAGCCCTTGATCACGCCTAATCTTCATTTCCTTTGCCAGTTATCCTTTTAGAGAAGCTATAATCATCTTTAATGGTGCCTTGGGATGGCCTTCCCTGAATATGCTACTCTGACTCATAACATCAGGTTGGATTTGGTGGCAGTTGGAATTTTGATCTATTTACAGATAAATGAATTAATTTAATTTTCTTTCTAAATAAAATAAAAGTAAGTTAACTCAATTGAACCTAACAGAATAATATGAATTTATTTAATTTCCCTTTAAAGTAAGGATTGAACCTACCAAAATGATATCTAGAATGTCAACAAAGCCGTTCAATTTCCCATGAGAACTCCAGGCACGCCTTTAATCTGTTTGACAACCAACTGGAGACTTAACACTCTTTGACACATTGTACTCCAACTATGAACAAAAGAGACAACCACAGCCATAACCCAAACCCTAGATCAACTAAATGCAGTTTTATAATCAGAGAACCTTAGCCACCCACCAAGTGTTTGTCAAATTTCCAAGGACAACTGAACCACTCAACAGCCAGTAATTAAACACCCATTCATAGCATATTTTGACGAATCATTACATTTTGTTCACAAACAAATACCATTTCTTTATCTTATTTAACCACATTTGAATGCCCTTACAATCAACCCAATAGAATTCAACCTCAGTTATCAAACATTTTAGTAATACAAGTTCATTTCACTGTATATTCACAACATGTATATTCATATCTAGAGAGAGAGAGAGAGAGAGAGATTACCTGAGCCGTTCATGTTGCAGACGAGGCGAGAGCGGGCGGCCTGGAGATGAAGGGGACTGTTAGGTCCGGTGAATACTGCCCAAGAGCTGGAGAGAACGTGGGAGGAGGGAAAATGTGGGAGGGGATTAAAGGGAGGGAGGGAAAGACTCATGGCCATGGGCATGACTTTGTATGGAGAGTGAGATGTCAGTGTGAGGAGCTGATGACGATGATGATGATGATACAGTCTCATTTTCTTGAGCAGAGAGAGAGAGCCCGCCAAACGGTCTTTAACCGAAAAACAGAAAAATGCCTACTTAGTAATTGATTATCCCCATCCCCGCGTGACCACGTCATCATACTTAGTTTGCTAATATGAAGTTTCGTGGCCCATAACTTTTTTTTAGAATAACGTTATGCATTCAGAAAATTCATACATAATTTATCTTCAAAATGATATGACTGAGTTGTGAACTTATCACTTTAAAACAAAGAACCCACTAATATGTATTTTAATTACCAAACTGCAAATGTCACATCATTCTGATTCAAAATTCTATACAAAATTTTAGAAGAATAACATTTTCTATTTTTTTTAATGTACTGATAGTATATAATTTTGTTATATATGTGGGTACCAAATATAACACCTGTCTTTTCAAGATGAAGAGGCTCTTTAGTAGAGTTTTTTGGCTTGGGTTTTTTTTTTTTTTTAGTTTTAGCTTTAAGCTTTTTTTTTTTTATACTTTTTTTGCTTTTTTCTTATCTTTAGTTTATAAAAAGTAGAAAAGTAAAAAAAAAATCTAACTTTTTGGCTTATAAGTCAAAGAAGCCAAATGAAAAAAAGTTTAAAATAAATTCTACTAAATGGACCCTAAATATAAAATAAAAAGTAAAATTTATAGACACATGTCGTATTTTGGCATTCGCTTGTATAAAAAAAATTCTACACGCCCTGTGCAACAAAATAAAAATTATTTTTTTATATGGCTGAAATTGTAAATTGTAAATCTTACCATACAACTAGGATAATAAATACCTATAATTATTTAAAAAGTATTCCCTCTTTGCACATGATGTTACATAAATAAATATCACATCACATAGACAATGATAAGGTGGTGTGGCAGTTAGATAATTTCTCCCACATAAGAGGTGTACATATTCTTGCTTGCACTCAGTATATTTAAAATTATTCCATGCGGATGTACCCAGCCAACCTACGGTAGAGAAAATTTATCAGTGTGAGCAAAATAGATAGGTATTTGTAAAATAATCCTTTTTTGGTTTGGTTACCAACAGAAAACCAAATATGTGAGTAATTTTATTTTTAATCCTTTAACAAATTCAAGATTCAAACATAATATTCAAACTAATTATACAATAGTGTTATGAAAATTCCTATTATTTTCATTCCCAATTTCCGACCAACGTTTACTAAACGACGCAATCTACGTTATATTCTTGATGATTACAATGATGATCATGTTACAATATCATTTTGCATGCTAAAAGACTATTTCAATTGCTGTAATACTTTGCTCCATAAAAAATTTTTTTTGCTGTAATACAACTTTTGAAAGATGCAAGCTAGACAGGTTTAGGGTTCAAAGCAAGTCAAGCTGGGTTGGATCTGCCTATTGCGGTCCGGAAATTCTCGTCTTGGAGCTTTAAACTAAGCCCAATATTAATCTTTAAACCATTCAGCCCAAGCTCAGCCCTTTGCTTGGGCTAGTAATGTGTGGTCATGGTCCACTTTCCCCTTGGGACTCTGAGAAATCCCAAAGATTTAAAGGGTACAATTAGCCAAAAAATAAAGATAAAATTTGAGTGAAAAATAACCCAACCCAGGCTAGGAGAACTAGCCTGTTTTACTTAACACGTTTGCTTTAATATGGATCCACAACCTTGTGTTTGGTAAGTAAGAAAATTTAGTGAGAAAAGCAGTATATGTAACATATCTCTTGTTTTAAAACTTCTTTTTTTTCCCCTCCAATCATTCAACCAAGATAGGTTGAGAGCACTTTCCTTTTCCTATTTCCCTTTTCCCCTCCTTTTCTTCATTTTCTTTTTGTAACATGCTTTAGACCCTACCCACAAGGAATTTGTATCCCAAATTCATTAAATCAATCTAGGTGCTCATGTTAGGTTTCAGTATCCCCAACCATCATTATTGTTGGACAGGGGTGCTTTTCATCTTAAAGACTGTTCCATCCTTGTTTCATAAAGCTATCATCAAAATCTTTAAACCTATCTTGATGATTGTGATATTCAGTAGTACAAAATCATACTTTTACAAAAGAAAATGATAATTGGTTGGTAGTACATATCATCTCACAATAATGTGAATTAAGACCATTGCATTCATGTTTCTCCATGTTAGTTGTTGTACATGTCATATGATAATAACTATGTGCGCTAGAAGCAATGCATTCATGTGAACCCGTGTTAATACTAGTTGTACATACTACATATACCACCTTATAAACTGCCAATTAAGGTGGGATATATGCTTTTGATTTAGTACTATTACTATATAAAACTTTGTAAATTAATGTGCCATTGTCATTAGATGCCCTTGTTAAAGATAATGCACTACTACAATTAAAGTGAAGCAATAAAGAAATTCACTACTGGAACTAAATAAATAAATAAATAAAAGGAAGGGTAATGCACGTTTCATTCTCATTGGTTAGATTTGGATCTGCAAAGACGACTTGATACAACGCTAATACACATATTAAGAGCTTATTTGGAATATTCAGTCACTAAGATCTGATCTACTTCTCATTCAAATATTTTAGTTGGATTGCAATCTTTTGTGCCCAAGTTAGCAAGTCCGATCTTATATAATCTTGCCAAAGAACCTAACATGGCCCACATGTATATTAATTATTGAGCTTTAAGTTATTATGGCCTTATAGGTAATGTTATGATCAAAAAAATTATATATAATCTCTACACGAGGAGTGAGGTTAGTTCAGTGGTAATAACATCTCCATCCAAACCAAGAGATCATGGTTCTACTCACCCTATTCCCTCTCCAAGACTTTAACCCTCTAATGTATCATATATATATATATATATATTATATAAAATAAGGTGATTGAATGAGAATCTTTTGTTTTAAAATGATACAACTATCATCATATTCTTGACCCAAAAATGTTATTAACATGTGAGATTTTTTTATATGAATTTTTTAAAAGAATAATATTTGAGAATTGAGAATGGCTCTTTTAAAAAATAGGCCTCTTCAACCGGGGTGAGCCAATTGCTAAGGCATCCTAACTTTTTGACACATGTATAAAATAAACGACAAAAATTCCCTCAAAATTAAGTAATATACTTAATTTGAAGGGTATTTTCGTCCATTCCAATTAATTGCAAAAAAACAAAGGGTTCATTCAAGAAACACCAGTCCCAAACTCCAAAAAGAAAAGGACGAAGAAGGGGAGGCCGAAGGTAAATCATGTGCCTATAGCCCACCCCCTATCTGTAGTTTGTACAGCAATCAGCGGTGGAAAAAAAAAATTATAAAACCCATGAAAAAAAAAGGTGTTTTCGCTTTTTTTTTTCATTTAGTTTTAAACAAACTTTGTAAACCGCCAACGTTGCCGCCTACCATCATCCATTGCCGCCTTCACCCACCAACCACTACCATTGTTCTCATCTACTACCGCCACAACTATAGCCACAAACTACCACCTTCATGAGTTTAACCCGCACACATTCAAATTGCTAATTAGGCAAGTTAAACCCATTTGAACCTACCCAAGCTAGGCTGAAACCGCCGTTTTGCTATCCTAAATTATGTTGATATATACTACTTGGAACTGCATGTCTCCATGATAACCCATTGCTAGTCACCAAGTTGTGGGGGATGGAATCTCTAACACCAAAAGTTATTGGTTTTTCGGGCCTTTGACTAATGAATGAGATAATTGTTCTTTTGTCCCCTAACTTGTGAATAACATATAGCGCATTAAGTGCCTATGTCTTGCTCAAATTTCATAGACCGATATACAACATTAAAAAAAGTAATACATTAAGATATTAATCCATCTTCTATTAAGAGGGTTGGTGTCATTGTGATGGTACTTGTCTCATGCAAAACTAATTTTAGATTTTTTACTAAGGAGAACACGTATGATACCTTTAGGGTACAGAACTTGAGAGCAGTACTACTCTAGTTATTGTAGTTGTCGTAATTGTCACTTGAATTAATCGTAGTTACTTCTTAAAAAAATACCAGTTACAGCAGATGTGATCACATCTGTGATAATTGTTTTTTCAGCAAAATCACCTTTATATTTTTTTTTTTTTTCCAGAGAGATTCCTATCTATTGACAAGATTTTTTTTTGTTGTTTTTTTCAAGACTGAGATTGCACAGGTACCGGGACCGACAACGTGAAAATCCCTCACCGTACTGTAAAATTTTCTGGTTCCCTGATATGGCTGTGTGACCTGCGTCCAACGGTTGTAGTCTTCATTAAAGCCTAGAGGCCCTGTTGGTTTTGAAATTCGAATGGGTACTTCCCTACCCTAGCCAATGGAAAAATTATTCCATGTTCTTAAACATTGCTTCACCTGTCAAATGAGAGACAGGATTCACTTATTAAGGAGTGGGGCTCACCTCTCATGTGAGAGGTGGATCCATGCTCCAGAGCATGGAATAATTTCTAATAGAAATGCTAGTCAAGTTGGTACTGATATGTCACTGCTGCATAGCCACAGAGGCCATACTAATTTTTTTATTTTTCTTTCACTTTCCTCCTCAATAGTAACAGAGTGGTGGTCCATGCATGGTGTGAGAAGATTTGCAGAACATAGCCACCCCCATCACAAAATTATTTTGAAAAGCCACCATATCAATCATTAAATTTTCTTCAAACCCCAAAAAGACAAAGGAAATTAGGTTAAAATTTTCCTGTCACCAAAAAAGTATCTAAGATAAGATTCTGAAAACAAGAATAGAAGACACATAGTTCTTCTGCGGTTGGAATATTGTCTAAATTTTTTAGGAGTATTACAGAATTTTCTTTCAAATTTATCGAAAAAAGGGTTTTAGATGCGTTTGAAAACGGCTAAGGTAAATATTTGAATTCAGATCCTCTCTATTTTATTGATAAAATGCAGATCTTCATCCCATCTGATACGTCGCTAAAATTGAAAACTAATAGAGAAGATGATGCCAAATCAGTTGTGTGCAAAATCTACGTCATTTTTAGATAAAATTTATTTTTTAAAAATATAACCGCAAAAAGTTTAACATTCACATGTTGTTTAAGTGATTTTTAGTCAGTTAGTTAGAGCTCATGGTATTCTTTTAAAAGGTCAAGAATTTCACTCTTGTCAAGTGTAAAAATTGAACACATAAAATATAATTATTGTGAATCTTTAGACCCAGCGTGAATAGACATGCCTTTAACTGAATTGACAAAATAACTATGAGTGAAGTTTGAATCTACGCAAGTTGGCTCGGCTACCCTTAACTACTGAACCCAATAAAAAACACAAACAAGTAAGTTTTCAACTTTTCCATGACAAATCCCAAAACCCACGTGCTAGCCAAAAGAAAAAGCCTTATGAAAGGAGTTGGGGCCAATTACAATGAGGCTGACAACGTTAGTGGTTTAGAAATTGCTTTGGGCCAGACGCATTCCCCGGATTTTGATTGAAACTGCTTCATCTGCGTTCCGTCGCCATCCATCTCATGAGGCTATTACACAGTCCTTGGCAGTGGAAATTGAGTCGTATTTTTCGTGAGGGTAACCAGTGTGCTGATTGGTTGGCTCAAGAAGCTCATCACCATTTGGCTAGAATGACAGAAATGACGGAGATCCATGATAAAAGGCAGATGCACCATCAGACGAGTGGATGGAACGAGTGGAGCACTTGACAATTTTTATATTTTTTAAAAATTTTGATGTATATTTATTTTACCCTCGATTGTAAATATAGTATATTATCTTCATTAAATTTATTAATATTTACATTTGCTCCCACAAAATTGACTAATTTATAGGTAAAAGACAAAGATTTACTAACACCTACATTTTCTTTAGCTGAATTTTATTGATCCCTTATCATTTAGCCAAGTAAATAACACAAACACAACCCTCTATGCTAATATTAAATTAAAATATCATTACGCATACTTTTAATATTTTATTTGTCTATACTAGAAAAATTTTCAAATTTGCAAATTTTAGCATTTTCATTTTGTCCATCCATGACTCATGAGTTGTGATCCAAACACTCAAACCTTCTCTTGAAATTTCATACACTTAAGTATTTATGGATCTTTTGGTTTTGACACTAATTTTTTGGATCTTTTGGTTTTGACACTAATTTAAGTATTTATAAATTTCATACACTAATTTATGGATCTTTTGGTTTTGGCACTAATTTTATAGCAATATATTGTTGGGTCTTTAATGTTTAATGTTGAAAGACCAAATATAATTTTCTTAGTTTTTTCAAAATTAAAATTACTAATATTAAATCTATTATAATAGTGTAAGTTTAAGCATACAATATAGA
Source organism: Euryodendron excelsum (assembly GCA_033060915.1). Lineage (NCBI taxonomy): Eukaryota > Viridiplantae > Streptophyta > Magnoliopsida > Ericales > Pentaphylacaceae > Euryodendron > Euryodendron excelsum. The sequence continues at coordinate 34,259,246 of CM065378.1, read as the reverse complement.
AAAAAAAAAATTTCATGATTAATAAAACTTTACTAAAATCTATCTTATTTTGAAAATTTTTACATAAAATTTAATTAATATTCTTATTTTTAAATTTTCTTAGGTTCTTCCCTTATAATTTTAGAAAGTCCTTTATTTAATTCAAAACTATAAAAAATTTCTATTCAAATCCTTTTAATTTTGTTTAGAAGACAAATCTATCAGTATTATATATTATAGCAATTAGTTGTCAGGTAAAACTTTTAAAATTTTTAAATAATAATATTATATAGCTCATAATAATATTGATCTAACCATAAAATACAAAAAAAATTTACTTTCTATTCATAATTAGTAAATATTTAATAAATTGAAGTAATCTAGGTAAATCAAATCTCCCTAACTTAAAATTTTAATTTTTTTTAAAGTAATTATTAATTTTAAGTAGCTATATTTACATTATTAAATGTATTAATTAAATAAAATCCTCTAACATATGTAATGTATACACTTGATCAATGTAGTCCCTTAGCAAGATTGTAAGGTTACAAAAAATTTTAAAACATTCATAATAAAACTTAGTTTCTTATCGTAAGTTAAGGAATTTTTATTACAATCAACTTTTAATGTTTTATTTTAATACTTTATTAGATATTATAATTTAACTTAATCATATTATTAGTATATAAATTGATAATTTATTTTTATAATTTTTCATATTTAATATATATTATTTTTACTCCATACTTAGCAAGAGTTCAATGCTAATATAGTATAAATGTCATTACATGTCAAGATAATAGAATTCATGAATTGACGGACTGCTTATTATTGAACAGTCATAACTCAATCCACGCAAAATTTGGCCAAACCTGGCCTTTCTTTTCTTTTGTTTTTGTTTTGGTCGAAAAGACAAACAAAGAAACACTACCACCTCAAAAAGGACGCCCTCATACAAGCAGCCTCCAATAAAGAGCGTAAACCCGGGGGAGGATCATTGACGGGGCTGATTCGACATATTCGTTTAGTGGAGGAGAAATTTATATAGAATTATAAATAAAATTATTTTTTAAGTGTAAAAATTTTTGACTTCTTAAAAACAAAAAGTACAAAAAAAAAAGTTTTATCAAAGAGGATTTAAGGATGTCAAAAAAGAGGGGTGCGCTTTTGCACAAAGGCAGTATATACCCCTTAACAAAATTATAATTATTCATAAATTAAAAAGTAATTTCATATGTTTTTCACAACTTTAAAATTTTATTTTATAAATGGCTTTTGTGACTTTTCGTATTTTAAAAATAACGCTTGATAACCTCATTTGGCATGCTATTAAAAATATATTTCTTATTATACAAAATCAATCTATCATTCATCTATTGATCATCTATTCTGGTTGTGAAGCTTATTCTTTACAAATTTTCATAGAAAAAAAAATTCTCTTTATGATTACAATCGCAACAGATAAAATTAGTGTCAAGACCAAAAGATCCATAATTACTTAAGTGTATAAAATTACGAGAGAAATTTTGAGTGTTTGGATCACAACTCATGAGTCGTTGATGGATAGAATAAAAATGTTAAAATTTGAGAATTTGAAATTTTTTCTAGAATAGACAAATAAAATATTAAAAGTATGCGTAATAATATTTTAATTTAATATTAGGATAGAGGGTTATGTTTGTGTTATTTACTTGGCTAAATGATGAGAGATCGATAAAATTCAGTTAAAGAAAATGCAGGTGTTAGTAAATCTTTGCCTTTTGCCTATTAGTTGTCAATTTAGTGAGGCCAAATATAAATATTAGTAAATTCAATGAAAATAATATACTATATTTATAAGTGAGAGTAAAATTAATAAACATCAAAACTTTTAAAAAATAATAAAAATTATCAAGTGCTCCATTCGTCCTATGGTGCATCTGCCCTTTATCATTGACCTCGGTCATTCAAGCCAAATGGTGATGAGCTTCTTGAGCCGACCAATCAGCACACTGGTTACCCTCAAGAAAAATATGACTCAATTTCCAGTGCCAAGGACTGTGTCTTAGCCTCATGAGATGGATGGCGACAGAATACAGATGAATCAGTTTCAATCAAAATCCGGGGAATGAGCCTGGCCCAAAGCAATTTCTAAACCACTAACGTTGTCAGCCTCATCCTAATTGGTCCCAACTCCTTTCATAAGGCTCCAAAAGACCCTCTAAAACGTGTTTGGATGTGGTTGCAATGATTCCTATTTCCTGCTCTCCAATCATTTGAGAGTTTACTTGAACCTCTTGATAAATCTTATTCGAAATGGTTGTTTTTTTTTTCTTTTGGCAAGCACATGGGTTTTGGGATTTGTCATGGAAAAGTTAAAAACTTACTTCTTTGTGTTTTTTATTAGGTTCAGTAGTTAAAATGTATTGGGTTAATTTGTGTACACTCAAACTTTACTAATTATTATTTTTTTGATTCACTCTTACACTTAACAAGTGTGGAGCTCTTAATCTCTCAAAGGGAGACCATAAGCCCTAACTAACGGACTAAAAATCACTTAAATAACATGTGATTATTAAAAAAAAGAGGCGTATATAGCCAGATTTTATGTGGTACCAGTACCTTGCGCCCTTGGATCAAAATACAGAAAAAAAAAAAAAAAAAGAGTTGATCATTGGATTAGAATCTTTCATTTAGAGGTAAATTTGGTTAAAAAGTAATTATTACAAATGTGATCCGTAATTATCATAATTTAGTCATATTTTATGGTAATTATATATTATTCCATTGAGCAATAATTATTGTCAATCTAAGTGGTATCTATAATCAATCCAAGTGGTAACTATCCTAACAATACCGGATACGATCTCCTCAAGTGAGCATGTATAGCTTACTCTTCTCTTTCTTAAAAAAAATCACTTACATTTACTTAATGGTGGAAGACTGAATTTAATCCTCATTACTGGTTTATGTGAGAAGTGTAAAGTACCCCTACAAAAAAATTTTCTCATACATGAATTATATGACTTGGATAGAATAAGCCATAAAACTATTTTTGCCTCGTTTTCTCACTTCTAGACACCAAATAGTAGGACACACATTAAAACTTATTAACTAAAGTATAGGAATGAGAAAATTTTGTGAGAAATATAATTCAGAGAGACAAAAAAGAGCTAGGGTTGAATCTAGGAAAATAATCTTTTGTGTGAGGTACAATTAATTTTCTTTGAATTGATCATTTTGTTTTTTTGGTCAAATTCATTTCGTAGCTATACATTCATTATTGACAAGGCAGTTCTAATTTTTGTCAAGCCAACTCTCTATGAATTGATAATAACAGCCCTTTGTAATTTACTAGAACATCTTAAGGGTAATTTTGTCTATCCACGAAAAATAATCTCGGAAAAAGCCCAGGCCGTCTGATTTTATGACTACTCTTTTTATTTTGAGTTAAACAATTGGTCATCAGTTTGTAACCCCATCTAAACAAAATTTGCCCAAAACTCTTGCCATCTCACAATGGGAAAAGTTGGAAAATATGATAGCCTCATCCTTGGTCCCAACTGCTAATTATGGCTGCAAAAGTCTCTCTCTCTCTCTCTCTCTCTCTCTCTCTCTCTCTCTCTCTCTCTCTCTCTCTCTCTCTCTCTCTCTATATATATATATATATATATACAGGAGAAGAATTAAGAGCTGAAAAAAAGAGCATGTGAATTTTTAAAATGAGGGTCACATGATATTGGCTGTGAGCTGTTCAAGTAGACCATAGCTTACTCTTCTCTTACTTATAAAAGCAACCACTGGCATTTTCTAAATTGGATGAGTCAGTATGACTAGTTAACTTCAAATCTCAGATCTAATCCTACATTATATGTCTTCTTTCATTGGGATCAATCACCTATTTTTAAATCATAATAGTTGAGCAGTAGCAATCTTAACTTCAGACTGCAATTAGGAAGAGTTCCATGATAATGATAGTAGCTTGATGCAATTATTACAAGAAAAGAATCTAATGGAATGACATAGGAGTGGAGGGTTTAACTGGATGAGAAGTTGGGCTAGTAGGGTTTTCTGTGTTATTAAAAATTCATTATACAGGTCATTTTTTGAACTGCCATTTTATTGTATTTTCTTTTAGAGAAAAATATTTTATTTCCACTAACAATGTTATAGAAACATAGCATGTAATCCCATGAAGTGAGAAATTATATATATTTTTTTTTGTATCATCTCAAAATATAGAATTACTGATGTCTGCTATAGTCCTAAAAATGCCTTGTTACGTCTTCTAAAATGAATAAAAATAAATTATTTTTTTATATGCCATGTTTGGATATTAAATTTGTAAAAAAAAATAGAAAGAGAACAAAAAAATAAGAAAAAAGTGTGGCTAGAAAATAGAAGAAAATGAATGGGTATTTGTCAAAAGAATTTTTTTTTTTTTTGTTTAGTTACTATACAAAAGATGAATTTGCATAAGTAATTTTATTTTTCTTTCCCTTAATAAATTCAAAATCCGAACAAAATATAAAGCTATGTTAGATTGGAATTGTATACGTGGACTCAATTGTTCCAACAATGCAGAATTTTTAATTACCAAAGAATAATTAATTTGCCAAAGAAGCAAAAACGGAAGCCATTGCTGGCGGAAGCATTCGTAATCATCAATTGCTTCTATTCTTTTAATTTTCGTAATTAATTCATTAAAAATATATGCCTTAATGATTAACACAACCATACGTATGTATCTTCTGCTAGCAATGATGGTTTACCATATACATATTTTTTCTTGCTCATTATCCTGGTGGCTTAACAACAATGATAAACATTAAATAAATTATGAGCGTCTGTTCAGGTGAAATAGTTGCAATCTTCTTCTGTTCACACGCATCTTGGTGCATCTGTTGCTAATAATAAGATAAATGTTGTTTGTTTGGTCAACATGTGTTAGAAAACTAGAATTAAAAGACACAAAATCTCAAATCATAAGCATGAAAAGATTCTCATATAAACATTTTAGCAATACATAATTGAACAGAAACAAGAAAACGCAAACCAGCTAGGGCTCGTGTTCCACACGATATTCTTAAACCGAATTAGCCCATCACCATCGATGCTTAAGTTATTAGGCTTTCAATTCACAGAATACAGCGGCTTCTAGGTGTTGGAGGTAGCACGGCCTCATTCACCCGGCGAACTCGACTGTGTTGTACACTCTCTCTACAAACGATTCGGAAACAAGGATAAAAACGATTCGGAAACAAGAATGAAGTAGATAAGATGCTTGAGATAGAATGCTCTACACCAAGAAGAATGGCCCTTATATAGATGACATGGATACACATGAAAAGCCACCAACATTCATGGGGTATTATGAAATTGAATATCCAAGTTACATTATTTCATCTTCTAGCACATGGTGAAATCCAAAAGTCACACTTTTTCATCTTCTAGCACATGGTGAAACTCCAAAAGCCCCATTCTTTCATCTTCTAGCATATGGTAAAACTCCAAAAGTCATTTTCATTCACACATGGTGGAACTCCAAAAACCATTTGCATTCACACATTTCCAACAATCCCCCATATGAATGAAAGTGGCTAGAGTACAAAGCTGACCTGACAAGAGAGAGTACAACGGATAATTCCTACCTCAAGATAGGTAGCTTTTGGTTTTGAACCTTCTCTGGTGAAAACTTATCGGATTTACTGGCTGACCAGTGAACGTGATGTCTTGAACTATTCTGCCGTTTATGTAAACCAAGACAACAAGTCTCACGCAGGAACTTCTCCTTACACAGTTTGGTTCTCATGGTTGTGTTCGTTTTGGCCCTGAACACCGCCTGATTTCATGAGTGTTTTTTAAGAGATTTCAGCCTTACAAATCTCTTTTGAAGCGGCCCCACTTCACACTCACATAGGTGGCCTCTTGTCTAAGAGTATCCTGCTATACTCCGCTTGGCCTTCCAAGACACAAGAATCATTAAAAGCAAAGCTTAACCTTCACACTGCAGGCATCACTATATTACAAGAATGGGTAGTAATGATATTTGCTCCAAGTTAAACACAACTCAGTTATCCTTTTGAACCTAGATCTTGGGATCTCCAATCAATTAGGTTAGGTTTACTATTGGTGTAACTTTTATTTCATAGGCTTTAATCCCATTCCTCTCAACGTCTTGTCAACTAACTCTCTGTTTAATGCTTTGGTTAGCGGATCTGCAATATTATCCTTAGACTTCACATAGTCTATCGTGATAATCCCATTTGAGAGTAGCTGCCGAATGGTATTATGTCCACGACAAATGTGTCTAGACTTACCATTATACATATTGCTCTGTGCCCTTCCAATTGCTGATTGACTATCACAATGGATGCGAATCGCTGGCACAGACTTTGGCCATGTCAGTATATTTTTTAAAAACTGGCGAAGCCATTCAGCTTTTGCACTAGTTGAATCTAAAACTATAAATTCAGATTTCACACCCCCACACTTTTAAGAATTTGTAGGAAGGCTTTCGACCTTTTCATAATTCATAAGGGGTCTTGTCAGTTTTCTTGCAAGGTACCTTGTTCAAAAGGTAATTCGCAAAAAGAATCGCCTCCCCCCACAAGTTATGAGGTAGCCAAGAACTTATCAACATAGAATTCATCATTTCTTTTATGAGTTTGATTCTTTCATTTAGAAGATCAACGTGTAAGTATTTGAGTACACAAATACCTTAAAAGGCTTGCTCAACAAAATCTCGTTAGTAAGCAGTGCAGAAGAAGCATAACAAACTCGCAGAAACAGATAGTACCGAAAAAACCATTACTACCCAACTCATATAAAATAAAAAAATAAAAAAAAAAAACAATGTCACGGATCCAAAACTTATTTGAATAGTGAGGACAAAGATGACTACTAAAATATTCTGGTTTATCAAATCACGGATCCAAAACTTATTTGTACAGTGAGGACAAAGATAAAATTTGACTACTAAAATATTCTGGTTTATCAAAAAGGTAATTCGGTTTAAGCTTGTTAGAAAACCAGAATTAAAAGACACGAAATCTCAAATTATAAATATGAAAAGATTCTCAAATAAACATTTTAGCAATACATAATTGAACAGAAACAAGAGAACGCAAACCAGCCAGGGCTCGTGTTCCACACGATATCCTTAAACCGAATTAGCCTCTCACCGTTAGTGCTTGAGTTATTGAATTTTCGATTCCCAAGATACAACGACTTCTAGATGTTGGAAGTAGCAAGGCCTCGTTCACCCGGTGAACTCAACTGTGTTGTATACTCTCTCTACAAACGATTCGGAAATAAGAACAAAAATGATTCGGAAACAAGGATGAAGTAAATAAGATGCTTGAGATAAAATGCTCTACACCAAGAAGAATGACCCTTATATAGATGACATGGATACACATGAAAAGTCACCAACATTCATGAAGTATTATGAAATTGAATATATAAGTTACATTCTTTCATCTTCTAGCACATGGTGAAACTCCAAAAACCCTATTCTTTCATCTTTTAGCACATGGTAAAACTCTAAAAGTCATTTTCGTTCACACATGATAGAACTCCAAAAGCCATTTACATTCACACATAACCATTTGCGTTCTCACATTTCCAACAACATGAACTCTCTCTCTCTCTCTCTCTCTATATGTATATATATATATCTATGTTACTTTTTGGACAGTCGCTTCCGATTTGGTGACGCGTTGCATTTTACTTCCCAATCTATGGGCAACCGGCAATGAAACCGGCTACAAGCTACTATCTGACATCCCATTCCTTCATTTTACCAATGCTAACACGTGCCTAAGGCATATTTAATTTTAAATAAAAAATATTATTCTTTCAAAAAAAAATTTATATAAAAAATTTATCAAAATAATACAACAGTGACATTATTCTAATTATAAGTCATTATAATAGATGTTTAGTTTTAAAATGATTGGCACTTACCACGTTATTTTAATAATAAATTTTGTATAAATTTTTCTGTTTGTATAGCATTGGTCATTTTAAATTTGTTTTGTCTGATTGTACAATGCGTTAAAAATTGTATTTTCAGTATTAAAAATTTTGTTATTCTAATTTTTAATATTTTGTACAATAAAAAACAACAACCTTAAAATATGCTCTGATGACATATTTTAGCAAAACACTTTTTACTTTTTATCTTGCTTGGGCAAGAGATTTTTTTTTAACTTTTATACTATTTCATTATTAAATCAATGGTCTTACTAATACGTGTCCTTATTTTATGATTTTATAAAAAAATCATTAAAATTAACTAGTGTGCTGATGTAAATGTAATTCATTGCCCTTCTTATGTATCACTACATACACTCGTATATACATTTACACTAACATTTATATGAATCAAACTTCTCATTTTTGTAAAAATTGTTGGTTTATACCCGTTATTGTTTAAATTAACTAGTCTGTTGATTTTAATTTTTTTTAAAAATACGTAAAAATTATACAAGATTTGGCTATAATATGTAATGTTTAAAAATATTTATGACTTTTAAAATTTATTTTATTTTATTCGCGTTAAACTATTTTTTTTTTAAAGTTGATTAATGTAGTTCATTTTTCATCTTTTTTTTTTTTTAGGACTTTTTTGTTTCTCATTTGTACTCGACTTTTTGTTTCAAAAAAATTGTAGAACCCATATAGGGTCCTAGTTATAGCATTAAAACAATTGGAGCTTTCAAAATTTTATTTTCTTGTATAATGTATTTATTAGTTAAGCTGGTATTTTTTTCTTAAAATGTGATTTTTCGGCATCTTTTCTTAAGAATATTTTTTCCTGATCTAGATTGAAGCCCTTCTTTAAAAAAAAAAAATTAAGATGAACTACTTTATTCTTTTCTCTTAAAAAATTATTCAATACTCCTCGAGTACCAATAAATCTTACTCATTTACTCGTATGAAAAATGAGTCTCACATCTGTACACCTGTTACTGTTACGTAGGGTATTTGATTTTATCTAACAAAACAAATTCTTCTTCGGCGGTGATGCAGTAAGGATGATGGATATTGCAGTGAATAACTTTTACTTCTCCCGTGCTACTCTTTTCTTTCCCACGTGGGACCTGTCTTTGCCCTTTCAAATTGATTTGACTTGAAAAAGTATTTGTAATTTATTTATCAAAGCAAAACTTAGAGACTTGGAATATCAGGTTGCAGTTTCACTTTTAGAGCCCCCCCGCCCCATGGACACATGTCAGCCCAATAAGGCGACTGTCCAACAGCGGCTGTTCATTCAACTGTGGCTAGCATTCCCAAGAAAACAAATTAAGGATAATTTGGGGAGAAAAAATAGTTTCAGTGTCAATTTTGACATTAAAAATGGAAAAGGATAGTAGAGGACAATTATTGAAATATCAGAGAGGAATGCATATAGACAGATATTAGAGTCAATTTCAACTCATTTCACAGCTTAGATGCTCCTTTCTTTCTTTTTCTTGATTGTCTGCATTCATGGGACCACATGGAAGTATACGTACAAAAGTACAGGTAAAAGGTCAGCATTATACAAATGTATTAAGGATAGGCAATCCAACTCATGTCCTGATAGTAACTAATTGCATGCCCCAAAAGTCCGGCCGGCCACCACCTCCACAGAGAGAAAGTGAGTGTTCATAGCCTGCTTGCAACTTGTGAAAAGAAAAGAAAAGAAAGAGGAAAGAAGAGAAAGTTACTATTTAAAATTTTTTTTGTTTGATTTTAGATAAAAAATAAGAAAAAAATAGAGAGAAATAAGAAAGAGAAAGAGAGAGATTACTTTTAAACCTTTTTCTCCTTTTCCCTCACTCTTTCCTTCATTTTCTCTCTCCTCCCCTTTCCCTTCCCTTCATTTCTTTTCCACCACTTTCAAACAGGCTTAAGAGAGAAAGGAGAGAGTATTGGAGAGTGTTTTAAGGATTGGACCGGATCGGTCGGTCTAAAAAGCATTTATATTTAAAACTAATTTTGATAAAAATTTAGTAAAAGTTGATCAATTCATTGATTGAACCGTTAAACCGAGTGTAAAATAGTTAAAAAAATCATCAATTTAGTAAAAAATTATCAAATATTTAAAAAAATTTAGAATTTTTTATTTATATATTTAAAGGATAATAACACTATATCTCATTGTGATTTGAATTAAAATCAGATAATCCTTTTGTGGTTTAAAAGTGAACATATAACCTTCTGCAAAACATATGAAAACCGTTAATATAACGAAAATTTTATTATAAAAGTATTTTTGTCATATTATCTTTCTAAATTAGAATATTAAAAAGACGATTAAACCTTTTTATGCCAAAATAAAGGGTTGTTTTTGGAGTTTTTTTATTTGTTTTTTTTACCAAATCGTGTGTTTGACGATCTAATTTGAAAATATAAAATGATGAAGATTTTTTATGACAGAATTTCTATTAAATCAAATAACATCACTGTTTAATATTAATTAACCTGACGGTTGAACCTATAACTCTAACCAAATCACTTCTTGCGGTTTTCAAAACATTCATATTGGTGTTAGAGAAAGAACAATAGGATATATTCTCTTTCTTTGTTTTTTTTTTTTTTTCTATTTTAATTGAAGGTAGGAATGGACTAGGAATTCCTCATCTCAATAAGAATAATGCTTATTTCCCATATTTGGGGGAAACCATGATAGCCATTTCCACTGCCTTATGCAACAAACAAGGGAGAGGAAATGAAAAGGCTGAAATGGACATTTTCATTTCAGCCCATTCCCTCCTACCAAACGTACCCTTAAATTGTTTCGAACCCATATTTATTATCATTCAATGAGTTTAGACCGTCTGGCATGATTTCTGAATCCGCCACAAATGTTTGCCAATGCAGCTAGCGTAATAAAAACTTTGGAATTTCCCAGAAAAAAAAAAAAAACTTTGGAATTTTTCTCGGACAAAAGCTGTCAATTGGGCCAATGCAAGGACTGACAATAACTAGTGTTTAAAGGTGATTCACTCAACAAAAATGTACCTACAGACAGTAATTAAGTGGGGCCATTTGATATGCCAGTGCATCTATATAATAATGCAGTCAAGATATCTACTCCTGTCACGTTGTGTATATGAATTCATATATATGTAGAGCCACATATCATCAGCCACCCACGTGCTACATGTCTGCATCCAATTATTATATTGTTAATTGGGTCATTTCATATGCCAGTTCACCTACACATGTGGTTGTGTATGCATATAAAAATTAAGAATAATTACACATTATTCTATTTAATTTAACCTAAAATTAAATGTCTTTTTTATAATTTAAAAATAGATACATAATTTTTATATTTTAAATTTATTTATAAAATACATAAAAATTATTATATTTAATAAAAATTCTATCATAAAGATATTTTTATCATTTTATATCTTAAAATTAAAACATCAAAAATAAAATTTAGTAAAACAACAAAATAAATTTTTAAAAGACAACCTTTTACTTTGATATAAAATGATCAAATTATTTTTTTGATATTTTACCTTGAAAAGATAAAATGATAAATATAAATTTTATGATAATTTTTATTAAATTCAACGATATTTATTTATTTTTGTTTTTTTATAAAGAGATGAATCCCTTTAGGTAGAGTCAAATGCCTTTACTTAGCGTGGGACCCACTCTTGTTTGGGAAGATGAGTAACGACAAGCTACAGCTGGGAACCGAGGAACATTCAATGATAACAGCCTACCGGGTGCTACATGTGGTACATCCGATTATAATATATAGTTGGTTAATGATCAACAAGTTAAAAAAACAAAACAAACACAAAAATCTACTACAAAGGAGTGTATCATTTTAACCAATAAATTTTATACCTTGAGAACTTGTTTGGGACGCGATAAGTGAAAATAATAATTTTCCATCCTCTTTGTTTTCGTTCTTGGTTTAAGAGGCAAGAGAAAACAAAAGAAAAGAAATGGAAGGGAAAGTGATTTTGAGTTCCTTCTTGCTTTTGCTTCTTTTTCCTTCTAAATTTACCCTACTATTTTTTTTCTTTTTTCTACTAAATTTCAAAGACAGTTATTTTCTTAAAATGAAGATATTATCTTCTTAGAAGGAAATTGGGAGAAAAGTTTAAAGTATTTCAGTGAATGCTCCTTATGCAACAATCATTGTTTAACTCCCTCAAGTAGTGAAAATTATTTCATAGGTCCAAGGCACATTTATCTGACTTAATTATAAAAAGCATACATATTAGATAATAAATCATGCTTGTTTATATATATATTTTTTTATTTTTAAAAGGTTGTTCAAGCAGACTACCCTTTAAGCTTATGCGGCGTTACTATCTACATAAACTATATAAATTTTGTGAATTACATAAATAATAGCTGATCACAAAAGGACGTGAAGATGAATCGAACTTGAAACTTAAAACCTATTAAGTAGGATTTTTTTGCCTAACTTTTTTTAGCTTATAAGTAAAAAAGTCCGGCTTCTTTAGCTTTTTTGCTGTTTTTTTTATTTTGCCTTTTTACTTATCTTTAGTTTATAAAAGCAAAAAAATAAAAAAAGTCTAACTTTTTTGCTTATAAGTAAAAAAAAAAAAAAAAAAACTTTACCTTAAGCCCGTTTGGAAACAACTTATTTTGAGTGCTTTTTTGGTTTTTTGCTTAAAATAAGCACTTAGTATTTAGTAGCAAACTTTTTTAACTGATATTAAGCTAGCTTTTTTTTTTTAAAATTTTTATAAGTCAAAAAGCAAAAAACAAAGCTTTTTTTACACTTATTTTACTGTAGTGGATATTTTGAAAAATAATTAATTTTGAAATTTTTAAAAGTAAATTATTATATTACCATAATTAATGTTGAATTTTTGTTTAGCTTTACAGAATATATAATCTAATTAATTTTGAGAGCCCTTTAATTATTTTTGTTTAAAAAAATAAAAAAAATTTAAGTTAGTACTAAACTTTCTAATCAAATTTTTTTTAAATTAGCTTATATTTTATATTTTTTTAAATAGTTTATTCAATAAAAAATTATTATTTTCAAACGGCCCGAGCCCGAGAACAAGTGGACCACTAGGCCGAAAGTGGCCTTTTGATATATCCTGTACTCATACATCGTGTACAGATGTTACGGGACCATGGGATAATTGCTCTAGACCAACCTAAAGGAGATGAACATCGAATACAGGAAAAATCATTTAATGTATTTAAAGTACCACGTTATTTTTATTTATCATTTTATATGGGGATGAAATTTTCTCGTTACGTGTGGATAAATGCCCTACTTAACAGGTAAGAGAGAGAAGGTACACTGAACAATTTCTTCACCGAAAAGCCTTAATTTTACGGCGGTAAAGAAGGGGAAAAAAAAATAAAAAGAATAGAAAGAAACAAAAGTGTGTGGACCCCGTAGGAAAGAATCACGTGGATCTGGCGTGTCCTGATCAGAAGTGGGCCACACGGAGCATTCTCAGCCGATACAAAGTCATTTAGCACACCACCTCTTAAATTATTAAAAACAGTAATGGAGACATTCACAATAAATATACAGATAGATACAGATAAGGGGAAAATACACTTTTGTCCCTATGGTAAGCCCATTTAAACATTGACCCCTTTGTTTTAAAAAATAACACAGTACCCCAATAATATTTAAGACTAAACTATAACCTTGTTAATGGAACCAAATACAACTAAGTTAGCTTTTTTTATTTGTTTGAAGTCTTAGTTCATATACATCCAATATCGTTGTAAGTAGACCAATTAGGGGTTAGATATGAGAATTAGAGGCTAGTTGGGCATAATTTTATGAAAATTGCTGATGAGATGATTGTGGGCACAAATCATGGTAGGGAGGAGATAGATTGAGATAGTGGTTGGTGATGGACCTGATGGTTGTGACTAGTAAAAAAAAAATGTAAATGGTTATAACCAAAGGAAAAAACAATTAGTGGTTATAAAAGTCATCTTAATGTCACTAATCCATAGAAATGTATTTATCGTTTGGTTAAATTTCAAATTGTAGCACATGAAGTTTACTTTTTTTCTTGTTTATTATGTGATATATAGGCTCTCAATTAACTAGTTTACCAAGCTAATGTAGAATCATTCATATGGATTAAATTAACATTATACATTTACATAAATAATAATTAATCAAAAAAGATAAGGAGAAATTAAATTTGAAACCTCGTGCAAATTACCAAATATGAAAGGGTCAGCTTAGCAGGCATCCCTGCGGTTGCACGTGAACTTCACTTGCCGTTGCGTTAGACAATTTTTTTCACTTTACACTTTACCATTAATCATGTGTTTTTAGTATCATTTTTCTAAAAGGGTCTCAATGGGAAAACTAGCCCAATCAGGTGGGTGCAAAATGCATTTTCCATATTATAAAATGTGGCCCCAAATTCAAAAGGCCAAACTCCATTAAAGCAGTGAATCATTACGCTTAAATACCAGTTTTTCTTGAACCCTTCCCCCACGTCTCTGCTATCCAAAACCATACCCAACTTTCTCGCATGTCCCTCCCTTAATTTTCTCACACTTTCTCTCTCCCTTCCATATACTTTCTCGGATCCCTGCCGCATCCCACCCTTTGCGCGGTAACAAAGATCTTTGAACTCTCTCTCCCCTATTTTCCTGGGGTTTCTCGGCTCCTCCAGCCTCGATCTCCTCGGCAAGGTTTCTTTTGTCATTTCGGAACTGCATTTATTTTCCGGTGAATTTTTCTGCAGATTCAGGTCGTTTTCTGGTGAGATTTTTCAGTTTTAGCTCTGTTAGAGAGAGAACCAGAGTTGTATACATAAAAATAGAGAGAGAGAGAGAGAAAAAAAAAATTTGAGAGAGAGAGAGAGAGAGAGAGAGAGAGAGTTGAAGAAAGAGTTCTTGGGAGAAAGGCTTAGGTATTGAAATTGAATGGCGGTAATTGGAGCGAAATGGAGGGTTTTGAGAACGCTAGCAATGATATCGTGGAGCTTTCTATTAGCAACAATGCTTGCTTCAGCTGAAAGAAGCTTGAAACAGCAAGCATCAACCCATACCCCAGCCAAAGCATCGGGATCAGATTATCTTTCAAAGTTTGTGAATTTCTTATGGCAATCGAATCGATCAGGCTACGAACATGTTTGGCCTGTAAGTCAAATTATCGATCTGATTATGCTATGAAGTTTTTTTCACTTAGAGTCTATTATCTATCTTCTGCAAAATTAATTAAGATGGTCCAAATCATCTAACTTAGCATTTATTGCTATAGGTGGTGGTAGGTTTTTTTTGCTCTATATTTTACTTAGTGGATTGGTTTGCCTTTATGTAGATGAAGTGACGTAGCACGGGAGGAAACTAGTGATGGGCAAAATAATATGATGATTTTTGTTTTTTTTTTTTAAAAAAGATAGAGATGAAAAAGACGAAAGTCAGAGATAGGATATAGGAAAGAGAAATAACATAAGTGAGAAGAACCAAGAGAGAGAAAGATAGGGAAGATAAGAATCAGAGATGATAGAGAAAAGAGATACCAGGGAGATGAAAAAGAAAGATAAAGAGGAGATAAGAGTAAGAGATGAGACAGAAAAGAGATATTAGGGAAAAAAGAAAGAGATTAGGGTTGAAGAAGAAGAGAGAAAGAAAGGGAGAGAGAGAAAAACACAAGATCAATCGGTGAAATATAAATTTTATTCATATCTGGGAGACCAAATTCGTTTTACACCAATATTGCTTATTTATAGGCTTATAAAAACTCAAGTCTCATAGAAACCCTGTAAACTGGTCGTACTTGACATAAATTCTTAATAGAGCTTAAATCCTATCACTTAAGTCACTAAAAACCTCCTAAAAGAAAAAAAATGCATAAATATTATCTAAAAGGCTCTTAATAAAATTATTCACTTAAAACTATTAATCAATTTATCATCTTCTGGTGGGCTTCACAAGAAATTGACTGCATCATGAATACAAAATTATATACAGCTACAAACACATCAAAGTGACTGCCCACAATCAAACACATTTTATATTTATATAATGTATAAATTTCTAGAGTAATATTGTCTGTACCACTATGTATAAAAAAAGTATTTATTCATGTAGGTGATTCTATTTGGGTTTTGGTATAAAACACTATTGACTTGACTTCAGCTTGTATACATATATCTCTATTTATGTATGTACGTAAGAACCTTCACTTATACTCACATATATAATATATATGTTTGCATAATTAAATGTTTGTTTGTTGCCTTGTTGTAGTTATGTAATAGACATCTTAGGAAATGTCTATTCATTCATGTTTATGTTATGTATGTGTATAACATCTGCAGATTGTAAGAACTGATTTGTGGAAATTTAAGTGGGACAATTGTTGAATTTGATTTACAGGAAATCAAATTCGATTGGCGAATTGTTTTGGGTACCATTATTGGATTTTGTGGAGCGGCATTTGGGAGTGTAGGTGGTGTTGGCGGTGGTGGGATATTTGTTCCTATGCTTAACCTAATTATCGGGTTTGATCAAAAATCATCGACTGCAATATCTAAATGTAAGAGACAGAGATATCCATTTCATGATACTTCCAGAAAATATTTGCTTGTTTTTAACCAACATAAATGGAGTGAAGTGTTCGATTTGACATTGTAGATTGTGGAAATAAAAGGATAAAAGATATGTATAAATTTCTGACTGTTTTTACAAAACAAAATGAAATAAGAGAAGAGAAGATGAATTACTCAAGCCTGTTTTGGATGCATTCTAAAAACAGAAGAAGGGACTATGTTCCTATGATTTTTTTCAGTTACGAACACAAAATATTCTTGGAATGCAGATAGTTGATTTACTGCAATAACATGGCACCAATTTTCTTGAATTTAAGTTGGTTTTGTATTATTGAGGAAGTTATTAGACTTCAAATCTTCGGAGCCAGTAAAGAGGTTCACTTTGGCAGCAGTCATTTAGCTGAGGCAGTTCACGTGACTCAAGCTTTGTAGAACTTTTTTCTCAAATTCGTTAAGCGACATAAGAAGAAAAAGGTTTTTCTTAGGAAACTTTACTTTCTGTGCTGAATTAAACCTCTCTCTTGCAATTATGGGATTCATAGATTTGCATTCTTTTCTGGTCAGGTATGATCATGGGCGCAGCGGGCTCCACTGTCTACTACAATCTTAAACTAAGGCATCCTACGCTTGATATGCCAATCATTGACTATGACTTGGCACTGCTTTTCCAACCAATGCTCATGCTGGGCATTAGCATTGGTGTTGCATTCAATGTGATTTTTGCTGACTGGATGGTCACGGTTCTACTAATTATTCTCTTCATAGGTAATAATCGGTTGCATTCTGAACAGTCCTTGCTATGCATTTTACTCCACTACTATTCTTGACACTATACAGTGGTTTGCAGGCACATCAACTAAGGCCTTTCTCAAGGGTGTTGATACATGGAAGAAAGAAACCATTATGAAGAAGGTATCATGAGGTTTATGCATTTAACAAATAAACTTAGAAGGCAGTGACAAGTTATTCAGCAAAGGAGATCATTCCACTTAGTTTTCAGTTGTATCTGAAATGTTCTTTTGATTGCATGTGTAGTAAATAGTTTGGCTTCAAAGATACTATGCAATTTCAATTGTTTGTTGCTATTTTTTATTTGAGCCAGGTTGATTATAGTTGATGCAGTATGGCCTGGGATTTGGACTTTTGCTTTTGTTTTCACATGTTGTCCATGTGCCCATAGGACATGTTTATTTATGCAATCAATCTTAATTCCTCCACTCTGATTACTAGTTCTTTTCTGATATCAGGAGGCTGCAAAGCGTTTGGAGGAAAATGGTGAGTTGATTCAGTGTTCCCTCAATATAACAAGACCAAATGGTGCTCTTGCTCATAAATTGTTTTTTCTTCTAGAATATTCACACATATGTTTCCTGTCATATCAGGTGATGGTCAAGAGGGAGCACAATACAAGCTCCTCCCCGGTGGGCCAACGGACAACAAGGACTCTGCAGAACCAGAGGTGAGTGTCCTCTAACAAGCTGTTTCCAGTTCCACAGATCCCTCAAAACTAATGCATATAAACATCACAGGTCAGTATAATTGAGAATGTTTACTGGAAAGAGCTTGGGCTTCTTGTTTTCGTCTGGGTTGCATTCCTTGCACTGCAGATCGCCAAGGTTTTATCTTCTTCTATTTTCTTTTTATTTCTTCTCTGCACTTCTTTTTTGAGATACTCTTCCTGACTTCTTATTTTCTCAAGAAGCTTATGCTTCATTTCTCCTTTTTGTACAACTTATGAAGTTTCTTGCTTAACATTTTTGTCTGTTGAAACAGGATAAAACGGCCACTTGTTCAGCAGCATATTGGGTCTTGAACTTATTGCAGGTACCTTTTATTATTTCATCAAAAAGAAAGAGAATCATGTTTTCCCAACAGGACTTGGTGTGTGCGTGTAAAATTTATGACTGACCCCCATGGTTAATATTAGGACTGTGTCAAAATGAGTTTCGAGCCTGACGAAGTGCAAACTGGGTTTTCAAGCATCTGTGTGAATTTATGTTTTCAATTTTTCCTTTTTTCACTGATGAAAAAATGTCCTGCAGATCCCAGTTTCTGTTGGGGTAACTTTGTACGAGGCAATCGGCTTGTACAAGGGAAAAAGAGTAATTGCATCAAAAGGAGATGCTGGCACTAACTGGAAAGTTCACCAGCTGATTTTGTACTGCTGCTGTGGTGTACTGGCTGGTATGGTTGGTGGGCTGCTTGGTTTAGGTGGAGGATTCATTTTGGGTCCATTGTTTTTGGAGCTGGGAGTCCCTCCTCAGGTAATTTTGTGTCTTTTATTACTTGTGCTAAAGGAAAAATAAAAAGTAAATAAATAAATAAGAGAAGAGTGGTAATGTTATGCGTCATTATTCATGTTGGTTGTCATTTTACTACCGGAATCCAGGTTCGAAGACTATGGCTAATCCATTGTTATATACTGAAATCTGTTCCAATTTAATGTGAGTGTCAAAGAGAGTTTATGCTTCATTCACTTTTAACTGGTGGAAGATGATTGTTTTTCGTCTTGTAGCAACATATGGTATTTGTTTTATTTCTGGATTCTTGCAATAATTCAAGAAGTTTTGAATAATTCAGGAGTTGTTTTTATTATTTGGATATTGGTGAATAATTTGATAAATAATAACTGGGTGAGGAGGGTATTGAACAATACAGTTCAGGTATGAAGTTGGAAATTCTAGGGAAAAGCAAATAACTTTGTCACGGTGAACTGATTGAAGTTTCCAAACTGTGGATCTCAAAAAATGAGAAACCTCTACATAGATGTTTAGATAGTAATGGAAGGCAAAATAAGCGTGATGTTGAAACAGTTTCTCGTGTAAATTACAAACATTTGCTTTTTGTCTTGGTCCTGAACTCCTTGAGAACTTTTGTGCAGGTTTCGAGTGCCACAGCCACCTTTGCAATGACCTTCTCCTCGTCAATGTCTGTTGTAGAATATTATCTTCTAAAACGTTTTCCAGTACCCTATGGTAAGTTAATGTTCCAATACTAAATACATTTTATAAGCAGTTCTTGTTATTATCTCGATATCAGGTGCATCAATATCAAAATACCTTTCATAAGCAGTTCCTATTATTCTCTTGGGAAACCATCTAAATATCTAACAAGTACAAGTCTGAGTTAAGTTGTATCTGACTATAAGGTGTGAAGTTCATCTGAATCATCTGAATTTTGTTTTAAATTTGATTACTTTTTGCATGTATGTGGCAGCTCTCTACCTTGTTGCTGTGGCAACTGTTGCTGCTTTTATTGGACAACATGTTGTAAGAAAACTGATCATTCTACTGGGAAGGGCATCTTTAATCATCTTCATTCTGGCTTTCACAATCTTTGTAAGCGCGATCTCCCTAGGTGAGCTTCATTTCCCCCCAATGATTGAACGGGTGAATGCAATTTCCCAAAGTCTTGAGAAATTCTTGATTTCTTAATACTACTTTGCTTTTGTTTGATAGGTGGGGTTGGTATATCGAACATGATTGAGAAGATACAGCGACATGAATATATGGGTTTTGAGAACCTCTGCAAGTACGATGCTTAATTTGTCATCTGCCTCTCCCTCCTCTTTTCTCACCCCAACATTTTGTAGGGATTCCCTGGTGTTATAGTCTTGCTCCCCGGTCTACAAAGTTGGCCTTATGCAATTCTGCACTTGGTTGGGGTAAATGATAGCTATTGCATTGATTCAGTTTCATTGAAAATTCAGTACATTTGATCTCATATGCAAATAGATCTTTCTGTAAGAAAATTTTCTGCTCTATTTGATTCCGAGCAGCTGTAGGGAAGCTATAAAATGGGGTTTTAAGGTTTTATTTTTTGTCTTCTTTCGTTGTTCATTATGTACGCCCTGAGAATTCAATTCATTTAACTGGCCACTGGGGTGCTGTTCCTCACTCAACTTTGAGTCAATGTTTCACTAGTGGCAATTGCATTAGCAACTTTTTATAGAAAGGACCAGATCCATGGATCACTCAGTGTGCAGTGAGATTCATCTGCAACAATGAATATTCTTAATGTTTATACACAAAATATATATATTTGGTTAATTTAGTGTGGTGAATTCTGAGGCTTTGAGCCATGAGCGTGATTAACCAAGCTTTGAAAGTTGAAACAGCTGGTTCTTGTTGGAACCATTTTATCGATCTTGATCTTACCGCATTATTTGTTGCTATACAATTTTTGTAGTCATATGCTAGTTTGACTTTATTAGATGAGACGTAGTAGACTTAACACAAATCTGGGATTCATATCAACCTTGTTGATTGATAGCTTTCGTCGCTCTCCAAAATTGGCATGGCATCTGCTCTAATATAGGCTTTCTATCATTATCTTGCTTTGATGTTTTAATTTCCCAATGAAATGTGTCGAGATAGAGAATTATCATTAGCCTTTTTAGCATAATTATGGAGCTTCTGCTCTATATGGCATGTTGATCTGTCAGTCAGTTCTTCATATTTGTGTTATATTTGGTCTGAGCCTAAGAGGACTGCTAGTGCTAGTTGGCTGTTGCTACTGGTATTCCAACTTTCCCGCATGGTAAGGGGAAATGCAGGTAAGAAAAATGTGTTAAATTCCTAAAGATGAGAGAAAGTGTGTGACCAGTAGTCACTTTGCTCTAATCATGTTTTCTTTTTCCTATACTTCATTCATAACTTGTTTCTGGGTAGAAGATCAAAATTTCCCCACACAAAAGTTGGAGAACATATTTGTTATAACAGTGACATAGTATCACGGGACACGAGCAATCACATGAGCCTTCTCGCTATCATTGGAAATATCACATCAAGTTGTGAAGTAGTTTGAAGAAAAGGTGATTTTATTATTGATGATAACTTGTCAGCAAAATAATTTGGTACGAT
This sequence comes from Euryodendron excelsum, assembly GCA_033060915.1. Taxonomy (NCBI): domain Eukaryota; kingdom Viridiplantae; phylum Streptophyta; class Magnoliopsida; order Ericales; family Pentaphylacaceae; genus Euryodendron; species Euryodendron excelsum. The sequence continues at coordinate 34,237,882 of CM065378.1, read as the reverse complement.
CCTTACACTAAATATTTTGTTCAAAAGTTTACTATAGTGAACCAAAATTTGGGTGAGAAATGTGATCTAAACCCCACCCATGACCCGGCTCCCAAATGTGATTCTAGATGACTACATAAAATGTGCATTTATTTGGTATGATTTTATTGGTTAGCGATACATATCAGTAAATTACATTTAAATATTCTCTCCCAAAGTTTGACTATAGTGAACCAAAATTTGGGGGAGAAATGTGATCTAAAGATTCTAAGCACCACCCAAGTCCTTTCAGGCTGTTGGACAGTTTGATGGAGTAGATGAATTTTGCGCTTTTGGTTGTCTGTCTCCACGGGGTTGTTGTGAGTTGGGTAGTCCCCTTTCAGGCTTTCAGCTCATAGGACTAGTGCAAATGATCTCTCTCTCTCTCTCATATGCTAAACATTTTTGTAGCTTGTCTCGTGGACAATGATCTTGCACAAGCTCGGGGAGTAGTCATTTAAAGGCTGGAACATGAGATTTCAAGTTCAATCCTTTCTCATACCTCTTGTGGCTTGCCAAGCATAAATGTTATGTAGTTTGTGTGGACTATGATTCTGCAAGAGCTTGAGAAGTTGTTGGTCTAAGGCTGAAAAATGAGATTTCAAGTTCAATTCCATCCTCATACCTCTTGTGACTTGCCACTATTTATACAATGCATAAAGTTACATAGTTTGTATGAACAGTAGTATTGCACGAGCTCGGGAGAGTAGTCAGTTGAAGACTGGGTCTCCCTACGAAGGGAATAAAAATGCAAATTCATTGCAAAGAATAAATCTTGATAGTGCAATCTTGGTTTATTTTTTAGTTATTCTTTTCAAGTGCATGGCTGCATCATCCTTCATTTTGATGATTTTCATGTTCATCGTGAACTGGGAGTGAACGACCCATCTGTAAAATCAAAGAGGGCCCATATGATCCACATTTGGAGGAAACAAATAAACAATATAAGATTGATATTTTTGCCCCCTAAAAGGCTTGCAAAATGGGATAAATTAACTGGGATGGGCCATGCACTGTAATCTGGTTCGGGTATTATCTTGAATTATAGCAACCCAAATTCAATTAACGAGGTAGATTTTTTATTTTTATTTTTATTTGTTACAGATTCAATGTCACTTCTTAACAAAAGCTCATTATTCAGTGTAATGACCCTACTTAGCGGACGGCCAGGAGTGGGAATGGTGGGCTTAGATCGACACATAAGCCCTTCACATATGGTGAAAGCCCAGCCCGGCCATGTCCAACCCATATTCCTGTCTCACTTATTTTATTCCACAAATAAGTTGATTTACAACTTTCAGATAAAAAAAAAAAATGCACCTATAACTTCAAAGTCCTATAAATGAATTGCTATGATTCAAAGTTCGTTTGGTATAGTTTTTTTGTCAGATTTTTTTAAGCTTACAAGGAAAAAAATCAAAATTTTCTAGTTTTTTTTATTTTTTTTTGGCTTTACTTTAACTAAAAATAAGCAAAAGAGTAAAAATAAAAAAGTAAAAAAACCAAACACATCTAGTTTTTTTTACTTATAAGCTTCAAAAAAGTTAGTACCAAACGGACTCTCAGGTCAATCGATGGTTGGATTCAATTTTGAGTCTTAAAATGTCTAAATCAATAATTTCATTTTGCTTTTCGGGTTAGCCTTTTTTTTTTTTTATCCAAACTCGACCCAACACGAACTGATCCTAATTAAAAATCAGTTTATGTATGTTACAAAATTTTATATACATATTATATATATATATATATCTTTAAATCATTATTTCTTATACTTAAATATTGTTGATTTGCTCTATATATTGTTTTTTAAATTTTTTGAGATCTTAATAATACAAAATTGAGTATATTTTTAAAAACTTTTAAGTGAATAAGTAAAACTAACACAAAATAAGGCATGCAACCCAAGCAGACCCAAACTAACTCATTTCAAAATTGAATTATGAAACCAACTCGAACCGAATTGGATTGATTCAATTCGATTGCAAAGATGGATGATTGAGTTCTACCTGTGTCAAAAAAATTTCAATATTAGAACCGATCTTAATTGGTTCTAAGCTTAACAATTAACCCAACGACCCAATCTAAACTATCACCGTTATTAAAAAGTCAGAAAAATAAAAATAAAAACCTTATGCAAGTGGGAGAAATTGGAGACTCATCAAAAAAATGATTGGACCATGAACTAATTTCCCTGTTGGATGGATTTGGTTTCTATATTGCCCAAAACATACTTAAAAAGAACAACTACTAGAATGAGTGGTTTTTATGGTATCAATACTAGAAAGCAAAAATCACTAGTTTCAACATAAGTCATTTCAGTAGTAAGTAAAATTAGTTGTAATGGTAAATAATTTTCTTTTATCTAAAATGGTAATTTTGTAAAACAATTAAAAAAATAGTTTGACCTAAAAAAATTATTTACAGTTCTAACAGTAAGCAACTTTTTGTATCTCAATTTTAGAAAATAGTGATTTTGTAAAACAATTAAAGAAAATTAGTTACCTCTAAGACCGACCTAAAAAATTACTTGACTGACCTGACTTACCACTAATGTTTTTACTGTTGAAAACCGGAACTGTGAAAACCAGTACCGCACAAAAAAAAAAAAGCTCGCTTTTAAAGTCATTTTTTAACTCCGAAACCCTAAACCGTGTACTCGCTTGTTGTCACATTCTCTCTCAAATAAGTTTGAACAACAATGGCGACCGCTTCGTTGGACGAAGAAACAGCAAAGAAAGTCATTCGTCAGGTTCAGTACTGATTGTAATTCTATTCTGATTTCGTTTTAGGTCCGAAATTTGTGTTGATTTGGTTTGATAAAAATCTGACCTTTTCTTTATGCTGTTCGGCGCAGGTTGAGTTCTATTTCAGTGATAGTAATCTTCCTAGAGATAAGTTTCTCAAGAAAACCATCAGTGACAGTGAAGATGGCAGTATCCTTCTCTGCATCTCCCTCTCTCTCTCTCTCTCTCTCTATATATATATATATATCTATTTATATATGTATGTTTGTATGTTAGTATTTATATACAGATGTGTATATACTATATACACTTCTATATCGTATATAAAAATATACTTTTGTGTAATCTGTGTGGAATTCTTTTTATGTATCCATTGTCATCTCTCTCTACGCCTCCAATTGATGCATTTTTTATTCTCATCTGTGTCTGAACTATATGAGCTTTTATGCGCTTATTGGGTTGCCGAGACAAAAAGTTTGGAGCGAAAAATAATTGAACTGTGATGCCCAAGAGTATAAAACATTTGGACTTGGAACTTTACGTTTTTGTCTTCCCCTCTGTTGATAGTTTTAATTTTGTTCGTTCTCTTCAATGGTTCTGGTATGTGTGTAGTTATGTTTCCTTTGCTAATGTCATAAAATGTTGGTATAGAAAAGGAATTCAAAAATTATTTCCCAAAAGCTTTCGTATTAGGATATCTATAGAGCACCAACAAGAAGGTTTGGGATTTTAAGTTTTTTTTTTCCGCCCAAGTTTTCTCAGCAACCAAATGGAAGTCTATTACGTGTTATTTGTATATTTTCCTTGATTTGTAAATTGTTCTCTATTTTTCTTTAATTGAAACTTCAGTATTGATTTTGTTTGTTCTCCCACTTGGTTCAGCATATGTGTCTAGGAAGCATGGACACTCTGCCGAAGTCAAATGCGTGTTGGACACCTCTAGGACACGGACATGCATCGGACACGTGTCTGACATGCTGTCAGACGTGTCCAATTTTATTTTTTAATTTTTTTTTCTTCAAACACCCCATGGACACACGTGTCTTATATTGGACATTCGTGGACATGGCGGGGGTTCTACTGCAAATTTTAAAAATAGAAGATAGGGTATATTTTGTGATTTTAAAAACTTGAATCTTAAAAATAAAAAAGGAAAAAGGCTCAATTTGTCGATATAACGAAATAGGTTCTGCTATAAATTTTTTGCATAAAATTTTTGCTTTATTTCTAATTTCTGTTAATGTTTTATAGCTCCAGTCTATGCGAATTATTGACACTGCCTTGTGTTATCTCGTATTTTACATTAGCTTTGTATAATATACTTATATGTATATATATGACATGTAAAAAATAGAAAAAAATCATATGATTTTGCAGTGTCCTCGTCATGTCGTGTCCTGCATTTTTTAAAAATTGCTACATCGGAGTATTCGTGTCGTGTCGTGTTGTGTCTGTGCCCTTTGTACGTGTCGGTGCTTCTTAGATATGTGTACTTGTGCTTCCCTTGCTTTGTGATAAAATGTAGAAAAAGAAATGAAGTTTAAAATTGTTTTCAAAGAGCTTTCATATTTGGATACCAAAACAGCATCAAGAACACGGTTTCCAATTTTAGTTCTTTTCCTTTTCCTCATTTTTCTATGCAACCAAAATGAAATGTTAATATCTTCTATTGTTGCTTGGTTCTCTGTTGTTCTTTGACTGAAACTTCAGTGGTCAGTTTGGCCCTTATATGTTCATTCTCTCGTATGAGGAGCCATCTTAATTTGGGCAATGCGAAGCCGGAAGATGTTTCAGATGATACGGTGAAAGCTGTGGCTGAGACTTTGAGAAGTTCTACTTTTCTTAAGATTTCTGAAGATGGTGAGTGTTTGTTGTTTTTATATTTCTGTCCTGTTTGGATGCTGAGAAAATATGCAAAAGAAAATTAAGAAGTGTAGCTTATGTCTGGTTATGTTTCTTTTGATAATGAGTATGTTTATATATTTGTCTCTTCATTTTAGGGAAATTGGTTGGTAGGACTACTGAGATTTTGAAGCCAGATGAGGTCATAGAACAAGTAGACAATAGGACAATTGCTGCATCACCCCTGGAGTATGATGTCAAGCTTGAAGATGTAGAGTCGTTCTTTGGTCAGTCTGCCAAGGTATTGGTTTCTCCCTTCTTTCCCCTTCTTTTTATTTTCTTCTCTTTTCTTTTAATGCTATTAGTACTTTTGAGCATGCTTATCCTGTTTGTGTACATCTCCTCATGCTTTTGGTTTTGAAACCAGACTTGTTTTAAGTTTGTTATCATTGGTGTATAATGATTGTGACCCATAAGTACAAGACATCCCCAAGGATATATTCATGGATATATGTGCTAATTAGAATCTTAAACAGAAATAGCAAGTTTGACTATTCAAGTATGATGTCAGATGGTATTATTGTACAAACACTTCTGGTTACAGTTATGCAATGTGGACTCCTCAGCCTATTTTATATTAGCAGTTGTTTAAAGCACATGTTGCATTAGTAATCGACTGTGGTTTCGGAACTAAATTGTTTCTAAATTTTGTGGAGAGCAAGTTTCAAGGACAAAAAAATCATAGTTCATCCCTCGGATGTGAAATCTAGTAGAACTACGTAGTTTGTGATTTATATACTTAATCACTCTTCCCCATGTGCATATCATACCCTGATTTGAGTTTACTCTACTTGTTAAAGGTAAATAGTGTGAGGCTACCTCGCCATGTTGCAGACAAAAGGTTATTTTGTGGCACTGCTTTGATTGAGTTCTCAACCGAGGAAGAAGCTGAAAAGGTTTTGAAGCAAAGCTTGGTTTATGCTGGTGTTGAGCTTGAACTAAAACCAAAGTAAGTTATGCTTGTGACTTTGGCTTTCAAAGTAGTTAGTTTTGATCCTATAAAAAAAATTCAAAATTTGATGCAAAATTGTTTTGAATGATTATCAAATCAATTACGTTATGCTTCTATTCCTTTTTTACCCTCGTTAAAGTTTGAAGATGTCATCACGAGTGAGTGGTTCACAACTCTGTAAACAATGGAGCTGACTAGGTGAGAGAAGGCAGCCTAGTTCAGAGGGGAAGAGAGGTAGTGGAGAAAGTTCACTAGGAAATGGAGAGCAGGCCTAGGATTTATATATAAGACTAAAGTTTTATAAGATAGAGCTTACTAGAGATAAGCTTGCAACACACATATATTAGCTAATTGGTTATGTAACTCTTTGAGAAAAGTCTCTTCCTTTTAGCTGGACTAGCCTAAAGGCAACTGGAACCCGCATGGGTTGGAGTGTGGTGGCAAGGTCTCCATCTCTAGCCAGCAAGCCACAAGACACCAAAGTCTTGCAATGGATGCCCAACTACTTCGGCATGCCTAGCCCTTCCTCTTAGCTTAGGTGATGTTGCACAATTGGTAGTCCAGACTCTTAGCTTGCGTGGTGGACTTATTAGGACTAGATCTGAATCATACACCAAGGGCTGATGGTCCTAGGTCGTTTGTTGTTGCCAACATGTTTGGCAATGCCGAACACGCCATCAGGAGTGGTCTTCCATGATTGTCTTTAGAAGGTTGACACATGGAGATAGCTGAGATTGTCATGCTGACATGTAAAGCACATATCCATGTGGCTTATCTATGGCATGCGGCTAGTGGAGGTATCTACAATGTTCTTAGTAATATTGTTATCATTTGATCATTTGTTAGCAAGTGATGATCCAGTAAGTTATCATTGGACAAAGGCCAAGAATAAAGATTTTCCAGATGTGCTCTTGTAATGGGACATTTTAGTAACATAACATACACTTTGCTTGTAAACTTTTATTGGATCCCCAGATAAAGAAGCGGCTGTCTTTTTAGCCCATGAGAGACCATTGTCCTTTTCTTATGGGTAGACAAAAAATGGTGTATACCTTGTACACATGAAGTAGACAAAAGACTCTTTAACTGCCTAAAGAAAATCACCATATTACCTACAGCATAAAATGGGGGTGCTATTAATCCTCACAGACACCCAACCATATACAGACAAAAAACATGATCTTTATCTTGTATAATGGGTCCTCAACATCTTCAAAAGATCTTCGATTTCTCTTTAATTGTCAATTTTTTTCCCTCGTGCTGACGTTCAACTAAAGAAGGAAACTTCGGAAGTGTCTTTTGAATGCCAAATACCCTTTGAAGGAATTGAAGACTCGTGCTGCCCTGTGAGGACCATAAGAAGCAATTTTGGGCTTATCTTAGTTTGTTATCATATGATTGAGTTCACATCTTTGTCTTCCTTATTTAGTGGTATAGGACTTCCTTTGTAATTACTGCTTAATTAACTTACTCGATTAAATATGGTGTTATTTTAACGTGTATATATATATAATAGACTACTGGCACTATGATGATCGTATTGTGGCCTATAATTTCCACAAGTACTAAGAATGCCTAGTTAAGCTGTGGCATTGATAGTTATGTAATATGAGTTCGACTGTATCTAGGCAAACTAAACTAATTTATATAATGAGATGTCATTACAACAAACTCAAGATCTGCAATATGAGTCTTTGGCCAGCCAGTAGTTCAGACAACTAGGGTTTTAATTGCCTTATGGTGTTTCTCAGTTTTCAACACCATCAACTTGCAATAGCTGAATTTTTTTATTCCCAGCCTATATGTTTGACTTCTCTTCTCGACTCAATTCAACAAGTCTTGATGCAACTATTATATTCAACTATGCTTATTTTAGGAAGCCAATTTGCTTGTTCTTAAGCTAACTTTTTTTCTAATGATATGACATTCACGTAATTTCCTTGGTCTATTGATGCTACACTTTTTAATGTGTTTACTGAGTTGACTGTTTGCCATTTAAATTTCTAAATAATGAAAAGTTAAATTGTCAGCTTCTAAATGATCTTTACAAAGGAAGGCATTCTCTTATTGTTATCTTGTATGTCTGACTTATAATTCATTGTTCACAAGTCTAAGAGCTATCTTAAAATATTAAGCTTGAATTTTTGAAGTATTCTAGAAAAACTTTGGTTTCATCACTTGCTGTTTTCAGCATCATCAATTCTTTCCTAAGCTTGATTTTTGTTGCCACAAGCCCATACCTTGTACCTCTTCTTCTGTTTCTTGTACTTCGTTAGTAGAATTTATGATTAAAAACACAAGCACATAGCTTGTACCTCTTCTTCTTTTTTAGTAAATTGTGTGATTATCAATTGTCATTCATGGACATGAATTCCATACCATTTTGGATTTTTCATTCACATGAGCTATGTTAACTGGACTCTTCTAAATATGTGAAGTACCCGTGTCAGACACTCGATACTCGACACTCGACACTAATTGAGCACGCAGCTAATAAGGTGTATAACTAATTGAGTTTACTGTAAACTAAACATAGGACTTTCATTTTAGGTATGAAATGCTATATTTTAGCTTGTAAATACCATTTTACCCTAAAAAATAAAAGAAGTATTTAAAAAATATGAAATCTAGACATGTTCCGGTGTCCTTGGACATGAGAATTAGATGAATCTGACACATGGACACGCACTCGCACCCGACACTCATAGCCAAGTCCAGGTAACATAGCACATGAGTGGAAATCAATGTAAGTAAATCCTTTTTTGTGTCCTCTAGTATGATGGCTTTATCTGTCCTTTTGTTCTCATCTTATGTGATGATCTGTTGGTTCCTAAAGTAGCTTGTGTAGATCCATTTCTAGCTCCGGCATTTACTTTCTACTTAGAATGCCAATTTCAACTAAAATTTTTAGTCACAAATGTTGAATCCTACTTTTCAAGAGGAGAAACTATATGATTATTTTTGCAAGAAGAATTCTGTCTGAACTTTGGCATTGACTGCAAGTATTTTACAGTGATAGTGTTTCATGTTAATCTGATGCAGATAGGTGCATGCAAGTGCTTTTATATTCTAATATATTCGTTTTTCAACTCAGGAAGGATTTTGATGTAGACAGAGCAAAGCAAGTAGAAGAAGTTGAAAATACTTGTTCCCAAGTGGGCGCAAATCGTAAAAACAGTTCAAGTGCAGAAGCAAAGTAAGTGTTGACAGAACTATCTGAGTTTGCATTATGGTTATTCTTTCATTGATCTGATTAGATTTTCCCCTCATCACAGCTACCCCAAAGGCTTAATTGTTGCATTTACATTGAAGAGCATGTCAGCTGGAGGTTCGAGCGAACGAAATGGTAGTCATGAGCCGGCCAATGAAAATGGTGGTATTTGCAAATCAGATGGAGTACCAGATTCGATGCTAAATTCCATTGAAGAGGCTGAAGAGAAGGTGTCAGAAGATGCTAAAGGCAATGAAGAAAAGCCTGGGGATGATAATGAAAAAGAGAGTGAAAAGATTGAGGAGAAAACTAGCTTGCAGAGTGAAGGAAAGGAAACTGAAGATGGGGAGAATCTAGACAGTCCCATTGAAAAGGATGAGGATAAAGCAGCAGGGGACAAAAGATCAACTGCTATTTTGTATAAGGACAACAAAGATGTTGTTTTACGTGAGGATCTGAAGGCTGTTTTCCAGAAATATGGCACTGTGAAGGTATTATCACGAATCTTCTTCTTTCTATTTGTGGTGCCCATGCCTTCATTATATCAATGGTCAAACTCCCTCTGTTTTGTGTTCCTCTTGAACTTTCTTTCTGTCCTCGTCAATTTTGTGTTGCATTTTCTTAACCTTGTCTGTTGCATGCCACTGTCCAAACAAGGAGAATTATCTCCATATTATCCAAGCTTTTGAGGAAGGTCTATACGTAATTGAAAATTTCAGATAGAAGCCTTTGCTCCTGGAAATGCTCATTTGGCAGTGTGTTTTTCTATTATTTTATAGAACTGTGCTTTCTCAAGAACTGTTTTCCCAGGCATGTCTCTCTATATCTGCTTTAGTCAGCCAAAATGTTGTGATGCGTATTATGAAGTAAGTTTATTGCTTCCCCACTCCTTCTTCGTTTTTGCATGTTAGGTGGAATTGGGTGTGAGTTTATGCCTACCCCAAACTTTAGGTTACAAGGATAGGAGTCCGAAAGTTGGGTAAGGGTCAGACACTTCCCCTCAGTGTTATTAAAACTGATGATCCAACTCGAGAACTGGACCCTAGACTACTGGAAGTGCAGGTGAACCGCTTTGAACCATATGAACCAGCCGGTTCCCAACTGAACCAGATGGTTCACATAGAACTGACCGACCGAGTCATATAAAGTTGAAAGAAAGCTCTATTTACTAAAAATAACTCTATTCTAGTATGAAATAGTTATACCCCTGTTTAGTCTAAAAAAGAAGACAAAGCATAAACATGGCAAAAGTTGAATAATTAGGGTTGGAGGTTCTCTTAACAGTTCGAATTTCAGTCACTTGATTACAAAAAATTTGCTTTCACGGATATGAGTTAATGCATGAAATTAGATGTTTTACAGAAAGTTTAGTCAGTCGAGTACTTAATACATATTTTAAAATGTTTTAGTCATAGTTGAGAGTAGCAATTGAGCTTTGTGTGGCTTATACTAATGTTTCTGCTGGCATTTTTTTTTCTTCATGTGCAGTTCATTGATTTTAACATTGGAGCAGATTCGGGATACATTCGGTTTGAAGAACCAGGGGCTGCCCAGAAAGCACGTGCTGCCGCCGCACTCGCTGAGGATGGTGGCCTGGTTGTGAAAAATTTCATAGCTACTTTAGATCCCGTCTCTGGTAAGCAGCAACCCATTGCTCCATCTTTATTTCATTTGATGATTTTCTCGAAGATATTGTCTTTTAAAAATCCTACACCCTTAAAACATATATGTTTTTCCCTTTCTATTTTGTTTTGTTTTGTCTAGTGCATCAATATTTTCTTTTCCATATATTTTCAAAGGAAGAGGCAGGGTTGATCTTGCAGGTGTTTACAGCTTTCCAGACTATTTATACACTTAGACCTTGTTTGGATAAAATCTAGCAGAAAAATACATAAGCCAAAGCCAAAAAGCGGTAAAAAGGCTGCATCCAAACAAGCATTTAATCTTCTTTATTCGGATTACAGTTATAGAAGAGAGGTAAAGACTTTTTCTATTAAAGGGGGAGGGGGTGTGGGAGATGGAGTGATGACTGTGTATTGTGTTCTCCAGACAAAATAATTTTGATGTAATGTTTAGTGGCAGCAATCTACCATCCTGCTTCAGGACACGAATATTAGGCTCCAACAAAGCATCAGGGACAATATTCGACTCTTTTGGTTCCGTAAATGTATTTGAGCAGTTTCTGTGTACATATGTTTCTGTTGGTTTATTCTCTATGCTCTTGCAAAAGTTTTCTTCAGCTAGGTGGTTGCTAAAGGAGTTTGTGTTGGTTGTATAGCAGTTATTTTATAGAACTCAAAAGGAGTCTAATTAGCTTTAGTTTGTCACCTGATCAGCTTCCCTTTTACGAGGAAGTACTATTTCTAAATTGAACACTAATAACGCTTCTGTTTTGTCCTGTCCTGTTGTGACTGTCAGGTGAGGCTGAAAGGGAGTACTGGAGTCTGCTACGTGGCAATCAAGAAAGACACCGTGGAAAGGTGGGCAACAGAGGAAGGTGGGTATAAGAAGCTCTCTTTCACTTGATTATTAAATCTCTTGCTCGGTTTCTGGAGTTTTATTTATATAATATTGTCTCAGAATTTTAGGTGAAAATTTGCATATGAAATATAGGTCTTTACTTTAATAATGATCTTCATCACAAGCAACGGTAAATCCTTTATTTCTATCCTCTTTGTTGACCTCTTAAAGATGTCTCCCATTTTTGCTTAGCAGGGGTGGAAAACAAAATAGAGGCGGGAGACACTTCAATGGAAAGCACTCTCGCTCCAGAGAGAATGATTTTGCAACCCGCCCGAATAAATTTCAGAAATTTGGAGCAGCATGAGTTATTGAACAACTTAAGTTCGTGCTGCGACCAATTTTGTATGATGCCCTACATAATCTTGTGCCGTAAACGCTGTTCTTGTCACCGGGTTTTTTTTTGGGTTAGAGCCAAGTGTTCATTTGTGCTTCAGAGTGATACAATAATATGTTATATCATAATTCTTCCCCTTTAATGAAACTGGATTTATTTAATTAAGTTCTACATTTGTTCCTACCAATTTTCCAAGTGTTATTTTAATGAGTTTGTGGAAGCTGATAGTTGATCCTATTTGAAGGAAGAGCATTTAGAGTATACGTTATAACAACATTACATGGCCGATTCTCCAATTCTCTGATGTTTGTATGTTAGAGATGGAAATGTTGGAACCTTTATGCGACACTTGTTTGCTGGAATGATGCTGCAAAGCTATTCACATCCAAGTAAGAGTAAAATGCGAATCATTTTTTTTATTTTAATAAATGAGCGAAAGTAGGCTTGTATTTAAGTAATTTGTTTAAGCATGATTTAAAAATTAATGAATTTTGAAATGTGGTTGAATTTGGCTAGTCTATTTTTGGAGTCAAATCTCAAATAAGTTTCTATTGATTTGATAACGAGCTAAGCTCAAGAAGTTTGTATTTTTATATTTTTATATTAAATATAAGCTCATGTGGCGAAGCTTAAAAAATTAATGAGCTTCAACATATGCTCAAGCATGATTTATATATCTTGTTGAGTTTTTAGCAAGCTAAACAGGAGCGACAGCCTTAACACGAGTTGTAGTCTTACCAGGCTGCTAGTTTAGTATTGAACCAGCATTTTGGTGAGGCTGCCAATTCACTGATAAGTGATGTCTCTGCTCTTAACTTAGATTATGGGTTTGATTCTCACTTTCCAGAATTCTGGTGAGGCTGCTAGTCCAATTCAATGATAAGTGATGCCTCTAGCCATTGCTTAGATTATGGATTTGATTCTCATTTCCCATCTCTTAGTTTAGTGATTCACATATTCTTGCCGGCTTACATGAACTTTTTTTCATAAACCCTCTATTTTTTTTTTGTTTATACTTGTCAAAGACTTACTTAAACTCAATTAAATATTAATTGAATTTAAGTAAAATATCCAAACTATAAGAAAGCTTATAGAAGCTACAATTGCAGAATTTGCAGGGACAGGGTCTTTGAAATTTTCTACTATTATGGATAAGCCAAAAGTTAATACCAACACGGATTCTCAATAATGTCATTTCATAATTTGAAAATCTATATTTATTTTGGTCTATAATTCATAAAACCTATAAACAAGAGAAAAATGTTATATCAATGTATTAGCCATTCGTGCAATCTTAGATTGAGAAACAAAGAACTACTCTGACTACTAGCCTCTAGCCTTAAATTTGAATGATTGTTGACAGTATTGAATGCAAGTGGAAGTAATCAACTTAAATCAACTAGTAGTTACACAATCTAAGGTACTAGCAACACTACAAGTCGTGTTTGTTTCACGAGATAAGGCTATGTAAGTAGATTAATAATCACGTATCCAATCTTATTCCATATATGATTGTGCAAAAGTGAGTCAAGTTCAAACTTAGCCTTTTATCTCTGTACACCAGATTAAATAATCATAAACAGAGATACGATAAGCAATTTTGGAGATTTGAGATTGGAGGTCAAATTACAAAATTACTTTGCTCTGAATTTATAATCATGGGATTCCTTATCCCTATATCCCATTATGCAAACCAAACATGGCCTAAATAATTAAGGGGATGCAATTTTGAAGACAACCCATTAAAGGATAACTAATATAGAAAAGTACAAAAAATAAAAGTAGTTGTTTAAAACTTAAATTTGAAACTTTCTACTGTATCCTAGGATAATCCAAAGCTTAAATTGAAAAGCAGATTCTCAATAATGGCAATTCGTAATTTGAAAATCTGTTTTTTCATCTACAATAAATAAAAGGGGTAATTACACTTCACCCCCTTGTATTTGGGACAAAAATTAGATGACTCCCTTATGATTTAAAAGTAAATACATAGCCCCTTTATAATTTGGACTTAACTGTAAAATAGATGAAAATCGTTAGAATTAATGACAATTCTGTTACAAGAGTATTTTTGGTCATTTTATCTCTCCAAAATGAAATATTCAAAAGATGATTTTTCCTTTATGTTAAAATAAAGGGTTATTCTTTGTTGGAGCATTTTTTCCATTCACTAAATTTGTCAATATTTTATCTATTTTACAGTTAAGTCCAAACCATAAAGATTCTATGTATTCACTTTTAAACTACAGATGAGTCACTTGATTTTTGCTCAAATCACAAGAGATAAAGTATAATTACTCCTAAATAAAACTTATAAGCAAGACATAAATGTTGAATCCATGCATTAGCCAACTCATCTTATATTCATGAATTACTTTATCCATCTTAAATATCATTTATTATGTTTTAAACCACTATTGGCTACAAGTGGCAGTCATGGTTTAACAATAATATTAGGTAAATTACACTTTGTACCTTTACATTTTACACTAATTTTTACTTCAGGACTTGTACTTTTAATTGTAACAATCTCTGTACTTTTAATTTGTTACAATGTCACCTTTTCATAAACTTCCATTAGTGCAATTGACAACCAAAAGTCATATGTCTCTCATGCAACCATTTTTTTAGGGTAAAAATAAATGTTTACATTATTTTAGTTCCCAAATGCCTTCAACCCTCTTTACTTGAGACAATAAGAGGTATTTTGTAATCCTAATTTTATTGTGTAATTAAAATGACTTTATTTTTAGAGGTTTTAGAGATTAGTGGGAGACGAGGGTCTTTTGGTACAAAAATAGTGTGAAAATATAATTTTATCTTGAGACGCATAAGGTTTTTAGTTGTCAATTGCAAAAATGAAAGCTTACAAGAGAGGGACATTGTTATAATTAAAAGTACAGATTTTAAATTAGAATTCGATATAAAGTACAAAAGTGAAAAATATAATTTATTCAAAAATATTATAGCTAATATATAAAAAAAAATCATGGACTTAATCAACAAAGTTCGACTCAAACCCAAATCCACTCACGCCTAACCGGATCAGCCCCGACCCATTTATACACTGCCGTTGGAATTTTAAATATTCAAAAACATACCTAACATTGAAAAGAGTATGACGACGTTAGATTTCCACGTGGACCAAGCACCACCGTAGATGTATCCGTAAATGCTCGACGTTTAAGCATAGGGTTTGAACTACGTTGTCCGCCCCTTTTATATTTGAAATAGAACTCTCTGACCGTTTGCATTTCTCTTCTCTCTCTACACACACTCTCTCTCTCTCTAAATTCGACTAGCACCTGCGGTACTTACTCGCTTTGGACTTCGGATCTGCAATGCTCATTGAATCGATTGAATCACAGGCCTTTTTGACTTCCCTTCTCATCCGATCGTTCGGTTTTAAGCTCAGTTCGGTGAGTCCTTTTCGCTTTCCTTTTTTATTTGCATACGCTGATTTTAACTTGTTTCAAAAGAAATTTGCTCTGTCTTCTGGATATGTGCTTTGATTTCACATGAATTTTTGTTATCTCTAAAATTTCATCATTAAAATTTTTCTTTCCCGAGTTTCATATGTCAAACCCTACTCAATTTAAGCAATTGGGTTTCAGTTTAACTTGAATTATTTCTATTGATTAGCTTGCTTTGTTTTTTTAAGGTATAAAATTCCATGCTGTAATTGCTTTTATTATGAGTTATAGATAGGTTTGTTTGGTTTCACCATCATTTGTTTTGGAATGGCTGATTGTGCCTGTAATTCACTGATTTTAAAATTTTTGTGGGCAACATTGGGGTGTTTTTTGTTAAGAAAAAAAAAAAAAGACATTGCTGCAGCGGCATGGGAACCTTTTAGTGGATGGTCAGTTTTGTTGCTTCTGAGTTTGAATTTGGTACTTACATTTTTCAGAGATGTAAAAAATTTTAAGCACTAAATTATGGTTCCCTAGCTGGGTAGAATCTTATACGTGGTTTGATTTTCTTTGAATTTTTGTTGCCAGATTTTGATATTAATTTGTTTTGCTGATTATTTTAATATGTTAAACCACTCTAAATTAAAGGAATTAGGTCAGAATCCAATTTGAATTATTTTTTCTCACTCAGCCTGGTTGGATTTTTTGTAGTTAGTAATGTCTTATGTTCTCACAGATTCTATTAGAAGCTATAGATAACCTTTATTTGTTCTAGAATGGGTAGTTGGGTGCATAATTGAACGATTTGTAATCTACTGAATTGATTTTCAAATTTTTATGTGCAATGAAAACCTGGCCCATTTCTGATTAAGAAAAAAAACTTGTGGCAAGCATGGGAAACTTTTTAATGGATGGTGGTAGAAATTTTATCATATTGATTCGGTTGGCCTTAGCAACAATAGAATGTTATCCTTTTTTATTTGTGAATTTGATTTCAAGGGAAGTTACCGGGTCCACGTACTTTCGTTGTCCAGAGATGTAATAGTTTAAACATTATAAATACGATATGTGGTTTGATTTTCTATGAATTTTTTATTCCCAAATTTCAGTATTAGAAATTTCTCACAAGTTCCATATGTCAAACCCTATTCAATTTATGCAAATGAATCGGAATGCAATGCAAGTTATTCTTCTTAATTAGGTTGCTTTCATTTTTTGTAGGCAGGAACTCGGAGGCTCTCACCAATTTTATTAGGGGATATAGATACAGTGTTTTGGTGTTGCCATCTTTTGTTTTAGAATGGCTGGTTTTGCCAATAATTTACTAATTTTTTATCTGCTGAATTCATTGTCAAATTTTTATGTGCATCGAAAGCTTGGATCATTTCTAATTAGGAAAATATAGAGTAAAATAAAATATGTGGCATCATCGGAATCACTTTACTGAATATTTTTCTTTTGTTTCATTGATTTGGTTGGCAACAATAGAAACTTATCTTTTTAGTTTTTTGACTTTGAATTTGATTGAAGTTGTTTGTGTACAAGTATTCACATTTCTTCCATGATGTTATGGTTTGGTAGAGTAACTTATTCTTTCTTTGCTGGGTATCTAGTTAATCATTTAATATATACTCCATGTATTCAATTTAGATGATTGGTTGCTAGACAAATTGATTATGGAAAATTTTACTGTAAAAACTGGGAAAAATAGAAAAGAATGTAAACCTAGTTTGGTTAACGAAACTGCTGACTGAAAGAAGAATTGTTGGCACCCACATATCACTCACTCGGTGTAACCAAAGGCAATAGATTTAATCACTATATTTCTTTCAAGCTCATACTTGTTTCAAGATTTAATCATTATCCTGTTTCTAATGGATTTTTTTTTCTTCTTCTTCTTGGATTTTTGTTTTTAATTTATGGTTTTAATTTTAGATTATGTACCTAAAAAAGTTTCATGCAGTTCATACAAATTTGGCTCTATGAATTTCTTTTCAATATTTTTCTTTATATTTTGTGCATTATGTTTGATATTCTAATCTCTATTTCACTTGTGTTTGTTCCTTATTTAGACTGTGGTCCAGTTTACGAGAAGCTAGCTCCTGCCACATCTTAGGCAAATTGATAATGATTTGGGGAAGAGATTCTAGAGAGAATTGCCATCAAGTAGGAATTGGGGTATGCATATTTGCCTGTATATCTAGCAACGATGGAAAGTGATAGGACAAATTCTACTCCTTCAAATGGGGCCAGCGAACCACTTCAGAGAATGCGACGTTTGCATGGGTATCTTTTAAAAGCATTTGGAACATAGTTCTTTACAAGTGATTTCGGGGTTTTCATTTTTAACTTTTGCTGTTAAGATGCGTCCTCATATCTTACTCCTCAATAGCCTTTATACTGTGGAACAAGGGACACCATCATACAATTAAGATCTGTATTCCCGGTAGTTCAACATTCATTTGTTGATGTAAGTGAGAATGCTGAGGCACGGTTCATAGGTCTTTTTGATGTTTGATATGCTACACTAACATCCTTTAGGCTTTAACAATGTGATAATTGCTTCAGCTATTTCCATTGATGCTTAGCACCTTCAATTCTTACTAGTTAACTTTTTCATAGGAGCTGATGGTGGTCATCGATTGAGAACTCATAACTCATAAGAGCGCCTTATACCTCTTTAAACCTTTTAAACTTCTATTGGAAATTACTTTTGCTTATCTAAAACATCAAATTGATAATTGATAATATGCCATTTCAACTTGGTCAGATTGTTTTGTTCTTAGCACCCCTTACTCCCCAGGCCTCTCAAGCAAAATGAACAAAATTTGAGTGAGAGCTCAAATTAATGATCTATTCATGATTTTTCAATTCTTTTATGTGGCTACAACCCCATTTGAGTGAGAGAATGACCATTATGATGTTAACATCTTGACCTTCTTTAACACTATGATTATCACCATTTTATAGGAGGACAAGTGGCCCTACAAGGCGTTCAACAAAGGGACAATGGACAGCAGAAGAGGTAAATGGTTGTTTTCTTGACAATTTAGATAAAATATGTCTAGGTCAATAACTTAATATTCTTGCTTAACACTTGTTTTCTTGTGCTGGATATCATTAAACATCATGATTGTGGATAATATGCATCCAGGTTAATAATTTATCATTCTACAGGTAAATTCTTTTTTACTTGAGGATGCTTGACTTTAAACACATTTCATTTATGTCCTTACATGGAGTCCCTTGCCCATTTTTCCAAGCACTGATAACCATCATGTACGAAGTGCCTTTGGTACTTTTTTTTTTTTTTTGGGAACTCTTGTGCCTTTGTTCAAATGATATATTGGTTTGAAATTTGAGTCTGGTACTGTAATTTTGGTCTTTCTAAGTGCCAGTTGTTTGGCACAATTCTAACAGCATAGATTTGCCTTTTTATCAACTGGTACGTACTCTCTCTCTCTCTCTCTATATATATATATATATATTTATGTTTCTTTTGGCCTGTAATTGGAAGACTCACCTATCATGGACTCAGGTCATTCTTTTCTTTAACAATCTTAACTTTCTTTTTGGCCCATCTGGGAGGAATGCAGCTTGTAGCTTCTTATTCTTCTTCTTTAGCAGCAGGAGTATGTATCAAAGTTGTGGTTGTTTTTACTTGATTTTGGTTAATTAAGATTAAATGGTGTTTTCTCTGATCTACCCATCAATGTATCTACTTTGATTTTCTTTGTGTATATTCCTAATGAGATGGATTTTGATTTTTCATTCAGGATGAGATTTTGTGCAATGCTGTTCAACGCTTTAAAGGAAAAAACTGGAAAAAAATAGGTAATCTTTTGAAATCCCTGTTTTTATCTCTATTATTATCTTATGAAACTAAGATAGGTTGGAGTGTGTGTCCTATTTTTTTTCCTTAGTTTTTTATTCTATTCTTTTCCTAATCCAAATATATTAGATAATCCAACTTTTCTGGTTTTCTTGTGAGAAGAGAGAACGTAATTTTCTTCCTTCATGTGTACTTGGCAGTGGATTCTTTCCTTAAACTTTATCACTTTTTTTTTTTCATCGAGTTTAATGATAGAAATGGTTTTACATACATAAATACAAAACTATGAATCTACTTAACCAAGCAGCTGAATGATTTGAAACTCAAGTCAATGATGGAATGAGTGTTTTCTTGGGCTGTCACATAAATATTTATAGGGTTGATGATGGAATGAACAACAAAATTTGTGACAGCTTTTTCATACCAGTTCACTTCACCACATACACAAGTACTCTCTGAACTTTGCAATAACGTCACCCATAGCCAAGGATCAAAATTTCGTTTCGATACACTGTTTCGGTTAGCTTGTAAACAGAAATGTTTCGGAAGCATGATGGAAACGGAGGAAAAATGGAAACATAAGGAAACATGAATATAAGTTCATCCATGTGTATTTTTTAAACTAACAAATTAACAATTGAACATGTTTGAGGGTTATGCAGTCATTTATATTAGAAAAAACTACGATAATTGATTAGTAGGTGCTAATATGCAAAAAAAATAGTTAAAAATAATAAATTTGTTGTATTTCATCAACCAATTAATTAACTTAGTTTGAGAGAAGTTATATTTTTATAAAATGACACTAACCTAATGTTGATATTATATAATTGCACGGGTAGCAGAGAGTTTATGTATTTCTTTAATGCATTAGTTTTCAAATAAGTATTTGGAAACATTGGCCTAGATTAAAATAACTTATTATTATGGTAATTGTAATAGTAATAATAAAAAAGGAGTTGCTAGGAATGATCAAAATCGTAAAATTCGTATTGAAACAACTCATTGTCTTGGCATGTTTCCTAGTGTTTTGTGCATTTCAGTGTGTTTTGGTATGTTTTAGTAGAAACATTGGAACTTCGGTCCACTAATATTTTATTTTGGTACCTTAGGAAATGGAAATGTTTTGGTCATTTCAAAGGAAACAAATGAAAATTTTGTTTCTTGCCCATAACAAAGGCTTTCCCACTTAAGCAATATTAAAAAAAATGACACAACTAGTGTTGGAAACAAGTTGCCTTATGCAAGCAGGAAAGCGTAGTTTTAGTTTCTATAAGCATATAAATTAAGAAACACGAACACTTCTAAGAAGCTGTTGTAGCTATGTCAAAAACCAACACTTATCGGACACTCCCGAACACTTGTTAGGCACATGCCCAAATGTGTCTTACTATATTTTCTATCCTTTTAAAAATGGACATGTTGTGGACCCTCACACACATGTACATTGCTTATATACATATGAAACACATAGTAAGTTTGAAGAAAATTACTTCAGTCGTATGATTAAAATAAAAACAATGTGGATCCATACCTACTAATATCTTCTTTTTAGTTTTAGGAATTCTAAAGCCTAAACTTCTAGTTTTTTTTGGGAATAGAGCTTTTTAAAATAGATATAGGGCTTTTTGTTCAACACTTCTTTTCCAACAATTTCTTACCATTTCGATATAAATAAATATATATATATATACAAAAATACATATTTATTTGTTGCCGTGTCTCTACTGTATTTGTGTCCTGACATATAAAAATTGTCGTGTCAATGTATCAATGTGACCGTGTTCTTAGCATAGAGCTCTATTTGATTGTAAAAAGAATGTTCGCCCTTTTATGAATACATTGCACTTAGTAGACAGGGGGGGCTCTTCACCAAAAATTTATGTTTGAAAAGTTTCAAATTTTTGAAAACATTGTCGGTTGTGCTAAAAGTGACCTTGTAAGTTGACCTTCTTTCTTTTCTTTGAAATTGGGAAGCAAAAAGGATTTAAAACCTTTGACATTTAGACCTTTTCCTTTTTCAAACAGTGTGGATCAGACTAATATGCTTGTTTGGTTGGAAAGTCCTTAGATGTCTTCCGTTGGAAATACACCATACTAGTCCTTGTATTTTATCATTCTATTAATCAGTAGGAAGCACCAAAGAGCCCCCCCTGTCTACTAAGTGCAATGTATTCATAAAAGGGCGAACATTCTTTTTACAATCAAATAGAGCTCTATGCTAAGAACACGGTCACATTGATACATTGACACGACAATTTTTATATGTCAGGACACAAATACAGTAGAGACACGGCAACAAATAAAAGGATTTAAAACCTTTGACGTTTAGACCTTTTCCTTTTTTCAAACAGTGTGGATCAGACTAATATGCTTGTTTGGTTGGAAAGTCCTTAGATGTCTTCCGTTGGATATACACCATACTGTCCTTGTATTTTATCATTCTATTAATCTGTAGGAAGCCATCAATCTTGTCTAGGAACGTTAAGTAATGATTGAGATAGTTCCTTCATGGTAAACAAGTATTCTACATACAACTGAGAGATTAGAAGTGTTGATTCTAGTGGAATTATTCTAAACATTAGGAGAAGACTGTGTATTATCCAGTGGATATGGGTCAATGCAGAGTGATAACATGACCAAAATAGATACTTGGAACTGTCATTGTGTTGCATCTCCTTGCAAGAAACTTCATGTGTATATATATTCAATTATAAGTTAATTACAATCTTCTGTGATATTTAGGTCCTAATTTCATACAGACCACTACAATGCAAGGTGGATTTTTTCCCCTTTAAGGAAAAGTGTACAAGCGCTTAGAGATTTGGTCCACCAGTTGGATTTGGCTAAGTTGATTTTTGTTAGCTTTTCCATGCATCTCAGGAATACAAATAAGTGCAGTGACCTCGAATTTCCTTGGCAGCATGATTGATTTTATTTCTTCAAAGATATGACAAGTTTAAGTTCCTTTTGGTACATACAAAAGAGTAGTTCCGAAATGCTTTCATACGAAGTGTCCCAGACAAGTTTGACCAAAATGAACATAGGCTCATTTATAATATCCTCCATGCCCTCACCTTTTCTATGCTGTATTTTCAATTCTTCTATTTTGTGAGCATTCTGCAGTTTCTTAATTTTTGTAGGCAAGTGCTTGAAGGTTCTTTCTTGCTGGAACATGTTAGGCATAAATAAATAAACTGAATTGACACAATGAGGGCTATTTGAATATTTCAGTCCTGGTATATGGATTTTATTTTTGCCACTTGCACACCCTTTTTATCTAGGACTAGTTCTTCCACAGCTTTTCTTCTTCTGTTTTTTCCCCTTCTTTTGGTTTTCCTTTTTTCAAAGACCTAACACTTGTATGAAATATCTCAGCAAAATTTTCTCATTTTGTTCTCTAATGGTTACGTACTATGTCTGACCTCACATGTATGTGTTGTACATCATAGACATACAAGTCGTAGTTATTGTATAATTGTGCTTTGTGTAGCGGAATGTTTCAAGGACCGGACAGATGTACAGTGCTTACACAGGTGGCAGAAAGTTTTGAATCCGGAACTTGTCAAAGGTCCTTGGTCTAAAGAGGTGTGAGGCATCATGGTTATTCCTTGCTTGTCTGTCAAATTCACTCTCAATAAGTTATGAATTTACTAATATTCTTTTTCAGAAATTTTAATTTGACCAAATTAATTTCTCTCATAACGTCTGTACAGGAGGATGAAATAATAATTGAATTGGTGCATAAGTATGGGCCAAAAAAATGGTCTACCATTGCTCAACATTTACCTGGACGTATTGGAAAGCAGTGTCGGGAAAGGTAAAGTTGGAGACCTTCTACTCGTTAATTTGAGGATTCTCTATTCCGCCCTCTTGTGTTCATGTCTCTGTGTTTTAAATGTAAAAGCACTTTCAGAAGGGTCAATAAACGATTGCAATGTACGAGATTTGCTCTTCTTTTTTTTTTTTTGAAACTTTCTCAATATTCTATACTGTATTCTCCTTCATGTACATGGCTTGATGTCTTGGGAAATTCTTTATTTATGGTTTATTTGATTCAGAACCTAACTCTAATTATTCCCACCAGTTTGATGATTGCCTAGGCAAATGCCCCCATCCCACCTCCCCTTCCCCAAGTCAATAGGCCCATAAATCACTGTTCCTAGTAGCAGATGCTTTAGTTTTAGTTTATAAAGCACTGAAGGCTGCTGCTTATTTTGTTATTGTGAAGTTTGTGTTTTGTCCATTTCCAAGGATTTTGATGTCCTATAGTTATGTAAAAACTGTATTTTATGATGGCGTGGAAGTTACCATAGCTCACCTAGAGCATATACCCTTAAATTTCCTTCTCTTTTTTCTTTTTAAATGCTTTCATCTGTGTTAGGGGAATGATGGTTTAATTTTATCGTCATGCAAATGACTACCTTTTGAACTAGTGGCTGCAGCTTGATTGTATGCATATATGTTTAAATAATCAAATTTATTAGTTCTTCCACAGTCAATGGCAACTCTATCATGCATTGCCCTTATCATGAAATGATAATTTTCCCAGGTGGCATAATCATCTTAATCCCAATATCAACAAGGAGGCCTGGACGCAAGAAGAGGAAATGGCTTTGATTCGTGCCCATCAAATTTATGGGAACAAGTGGGCAGAGTTGACAAAATTCTTACCTGGGAGGTATATCCGTAAGTTAGTTGAAGGCGACCCAACAATGTTTAAATTTTTTTTACCAAATTTAGAGCTTTCACATGTTCCTCTTAGTCTACTTCAATTCTTTTGCAACTTTTTATCTCCTAAGTATTAGTTTGTTTCTGTATGCTTCTTTGCTGGTGTTCAAGCTTTCTACTGCCTTCTGTCAACCAAGATTGTGTGGACGTCCGATCTTATGTCAACAGTCATGTTTACAATTATGAGTTTTGAAATATTTGTTCTTGTATGTTAATCAGGACGGACAATGCCATTAAAAATCATTGGAACAGTTCTGTAAAGAAGAAATTAGACTCATACTTGGCTTCAGGCTTACTTGCACAGTTCCAAGGGCTGCCTCATGTCAGCCACCCAAACCAATCAATGCCTTCATCTTCTTCAACAGTGCAACAGAGCAGTGAAGATGATAGTTTTCCCAAAGATACAGAAGCAGAGGAAATTTCAGGATGTAGTCAAAGCTCAACTGTTGTTGGTTGTTCTCAATCTACAAGTGACATGCCCTATGCAGTGGCACATACAAGAGAAGAATACCGACTGACTGAAGAATCTAGTCATGGAAAGGATCCTAGCTTCAGTCCAACATCATGTTCTGAAAATTATGACACAGCTTTTCAAGGAGTTGCTTTTTCCATGCCAGAAGTACCTTGTGAATTGGGTGGCTCTTCCAACTTCCTTGAAAATATTAATTACTCACATGACTGGGGATGTTATGCGGGTAAAGATTGGCAGCTTAACTCAAACGAGTTGCCTAATATATCTTCACTGGATTTGGGGCAGGAATCATCGGAGTTCTTGATGCATTGTACAGGTGGCATTGAAAACCAGGAAGTGATACCTTTCCCATCACAAAATTCTGCGAGTCTAAATGCTTATTCTTCCATGGGAAATATGGCCTTGGGATCTGATAAACCAGAGCACATGTTGATATCTGAAGATGGATGTTGCAGGGTGATATACCCTGAGGCAGAGATGGATGGACATTTTTCCTCTAAAAATCTTACCAAATGCCCAAATATAAGTGGCTTTAATGGATCCGTGGATTCATTACTTTACCAACCATCAAACTATCAGATCCCTGATCCCCCGAGGTCTGACATGTTAGGAACTTCATGCTCTCAACCTTTTTCTGTTCCTTCACAACTTTCTCCTGATGATGGTTCACTATACTTTGGTAGTGATCCCAATCAGTTTAATGATCTCTCACATGGAAACCAAGAAGAGGAGCTTGTGAAGAGTTCAAATGATTGTTTTAACTATACCAATGACCCTGTTAATTCTCCTTGTGATAATGGTACAGAGAATATGGGTCCACAAGATGAACCAGTTCAGGAAAATGATTCTTTAATACCGGTTCCAGTTGATTGTTTCAGTTCAGGACCATCAAACAATATCCCAACTTGTTCTTCACTGGATGAAAATCCAATTGTGCCAACTGAACAGCAGGATACAGGAGCTTTATTTTATGAGCCTCCACGTTTTCCAAGATTGGATATTCCTTTTTTCAGTTGTGATCTCGTACAATCTGGCAATGATACGCAGCAAGAGTATAGTCCTCTTGGTATCAGGCAACTGATGTTGTCATCTATGAACTGTTTTACTCCATTTAGGTTATGGGACTCGCCATCACGGGATAATAGTCCAGATGCTGTGCTGAAAAGTGCTGCAAAAACATTCACATGCACACCATCGATATTGAAGAAACGAAACCGTGATTTGGTGTCACCTATGTCAGAAAAGAGAAGTGAGAAAAAGCTTGAGAGGGACATGAATCAGGAGTCATTTTCCAGCTTGGCTAGAGATTTTTCTCGGCTAGATGTTATGTTTGATGAGAATGGGATCCAGAAAGCACCTCTGCTGTCTCCATCAACAAACCAGAAAGGGAAGTCCGGAAACTCCCCTTCTAATAAAGAAAATTTGAATCATGCTCTAGAAGTGGGAAGAGAAGAGCCCAGAGATAGCACAATGGACAAGATGATTTCAGAGAAAGAGTTTGATAGCAGTAATTTCCAGAACAAGATAAATCAAGGGACTGTCAGTGTTGATGCTAAAACTAGTGGCAATTCAGATGCTGCAACCCAAACTGTGAGTTTATTGTATCTTTTGCATATCAAAGGGATCATCCTTTTTCTATATCAGCCAGCTAGTCTTTTGATTTGAATGTTTTGCTGCACTGGCTTCTACTTTTGACCTCCTCGGCATTTTCCTTTGCTTTGATAGTATCTTGAAATTCCTTCTCTTGATGCATAGATTGCCGGACAGTAATTTATTCTAATTGATTTTCTTTTTGCAACAATCAGTTCCTTAAGTCCTAGTCTAGGTAATAACTGCTAGATGAAGCTCTTATATTAATTTTTTTTTCTCAGGTGCAACAACCTGCTGCAGTCCTGGTTGAACATAACATGAATGATCTGCTATTCTTTTCTCCGGATCGCTTCGAAATCAAGTCAGACAGGTCCCTTGGGCCAACTAATAGAACTCTTGGAAATGAGTGTTCTAGAAGGTTGGAAACAACATCAAATCAAGGTGCTTTTTCAGAATCTTCATCAGGGAATCCATGTTCATCTATAGTTAGCTCTCCTACTGTCTCCGGAAAGAAGGATAAAAGTTGGTTGGTTGCAGCTATGTCTGCACAATCTGCTCCTGCATCAAATCCCCTCGAGATTATGGCTGGAAGATCTGGGAACGATGCTGGTGTTGAAAATTTGAGCATGTAAGGTCTTGTTAGTTTTTCTTCTCCTCACATATTAGTATTCATTCTTTTCCTGCGTAAGTTTGTCTGCATAATTTTGGGTTGGGGAGTCCTATTTTGTGTTAAAATACAATCATAGCATCAAAAGCTGCCAATGGTTGGTTTGCTTTGCTGATGATTTTTGTTCTCAGATTTGGTGAAACTCCTTTCAAAAGAAGTATCGAATCCCCGTCTGCATGGAAATCTCCTTGGTTCATTAACTCCTTTCTGCCAGGCCTAAGAGTTGATACAGATATTACAATTGAGGTAGCTGGAGTCCTGGTAGTTATTTGATAGATATGCTGTAGATTTATTACTTTTCTTCCTTTTCTTGTTTCTTACATTTTGCATGGAACTCATGCAGGATATTGGTTACCTTATGAGCCCTGGGGATAGAAGTTATGATGCCATTGGGCTAATGAAACAGTTAAGTGAGCATACGGCAGCTGCATTTGCTGATGCCCAAGAGGTTTTGGGAGATGAAACACCTGAAACAATAATAAAGGAAAGATGCTCCAGCAACCAGAAAGCAGATCCGGAGAATTGTGTTCTAAAAAGTCAGCCAGAGAACGATTCACTTTTGGCTTCAAATGTCTCGGTATGAGTTTGCACTATTTTAAAGATTTTCTTTTTTCCACCAGGTGCAATTGACTCTTATTTCTGGCACTAGTACAGCTTCAATGCTTACTAAAGAAGTGGTGATGAAAAAAAATCTAGATCCATCATAGAATTTAACTTTTGCAGAAGTTGGGTGAGTGATGAAAATTAGAAATTCAAGACTGTCTCATGCAAGTAAACTATTTTACATCGTAAAAGGACTTCCCATGTAACATTGATTATTAGTCAGGTCTTCTGACTTGAGTGGTTTTCTGTTAGGGTGGCTAACAAATTTTGATCTGTAGCCAATTTCAGGACCTGTGAGTTCTATTTTTTGTCATTCATTGATTATTGAAGACTAGTTTTATAGAACAGGAGGGATTCTCCTCTTCTCTCCTTACAAACCCTTAAACCTTTAGCCTACTAAACAGATTTCCAGTTTGAAGATGATGTCTATGCATTGACTGGATATTGTAGAACCTCTCTAGATGATGCATCTTATGATGGATTCTTGTCACTGATGTCTTGAGATACATTTGTCCATTCACTTCATATAAGAAGATTGTAAAAATCCGAGTGGAGTAGCATGTTCTCCTGATAAAGAGAACACGATTACTGAAGCTGGAGAAAAGAAACCTGGGTTTAGGATCTTTGTGAGAAATCTGTAGATCTTCAGAAAAGTTCACCTAACTTGTAGAACTTGGCTAAACTGTCAAACACAACTACTGTCTTCTACCCTTTTGATGATATTTTTTTTCCTTCTGGAACTTTTGCAGACGGAACGGCGTGTACTAGATTTCAGTGAATGTGGAACACCTGGGAAAGAAAAAGAAAGTGGGAAAATTTCAGCAGCCATAAGTTTCTCAAGTCCCTCTTCCTATCTGTTGAAGGGTTGCAGGTAGCAGGTTCTTGTAGCCTTGTGCTGTAGCATTTCAAAGTTTATATATACATGTGTGTATTTTCATTTTTCTGTATTTTTTCCTTCTTAATTTCTCCAATAGTTCTTACAATGTCAGGATTTTTATATATTTGATTCATTAAGGATGTCTTTTAGTGCATTCTGATTTCCTCTTCTTCTTCTTCTTCCTCCACCTTTTCCCCCCCTTTTTTCTCCCCACTTCCATACATGTAGAGACACATACATGTAAAAAGACATTTTTAATGAGTGACTGCTTGCCACCCATTAAAAATAAAAAAAGCTACATAAAGCACAAGTGCAAATTTTGGTTAGCAAGAAACTGTGAAGTTATCGAAAAATAGGAATTATGTAACCATCTTTTTGTCTATGGGTGTTGGCTTCTATTATTTAGATTTCCACTTCATTCACTCTTTTCAGTACACAGAGTGTAAAAATCATAATGCAATGACAAATAAACCTATGTGCGGTGCATTTCTTTATTGGGAGGCTCATTACTACAATTAAGATTAGTACTTAAAAACGAAGATGCTACTTGTCACTGGATTTTTTTTTTCTACAATTATTATCTTTACCATACTCGAAGTTGCAATAATCGATCCTACTAGGTGTGAACAAGCCAAGAGGACAGCTTGATGTGCTTTTGTACTGCACATGAGTACAATGTATTATCCCAAATATTAAGCACAAACCAAAAAAAAAAAAAGTTTACATAGTCTTGGATTAGATGCCAAATATGATGAACAAAGACTCGTCCACGTGACATGTATGTGAAATTTCCTTCTTTAAGACATGCTGTTGTTGTGCTTCTTGCATGACTTAGGATGTTCGAGTTTACAACTCATTCCAAGTTACACTCCTGTTGCACTGGGTTACTCCCGGGCAGGATGAAATATAACTCATCGGTCCCCCCACAGAGAGAGAGAGAGAGAGAGAGAGAGAGCAGAATGACCTGCCCCTCCGGGTCAGTGTGCACACGTCTGGAGAGTGGGGAGTACAAAGGAGAGTATTACTATGTTGTATCTACGACAGAAATGGTAATAAGATTGCAGACTTTACTAATCAAATGTTACCCAAAAAAAAAAAAAAAATGTATTTGTCTTCTGTGTTTTTGCGTCTTTAAACTTTTTGATAAAAAACAATTATATGTCAATAAATAACTTCATAGGAAATATTTACCTTTGGAATCAAGCTTCATGCTTCAAATTCAACCTGCAATAACTGTAACATCTTCCCTCCAGCAGTGGCGGTTCCACATACTGCCCAACAGCAGGATCCAAAAGCTCCTTTCCATCTAATAAACAAGAACAGTAATAGACTTTGGTTTTGACACTCCACAAAATAAAAAATAAAAAAGGATTAAAAAAAAGATAAAAAAAAAAAGAGCATTCCATACCTAAATAGTCGACTCTTTTCTTTCATGATACGAAAAACGATGATAACATATTCAGCTCTGTTGAATCCATTCCAAATCAATCCTTATGTTGGAAATATGGGATATTTTCGGCCAATCTTCCCCTTCGTCTTGACACCGTTCCTTCAAAGCAGGACATCTCCTTACCCAGAAAAGTTGAAGTGCAGCTGGCATCTCTCTTTCGGGCAACTTACAGAGCTGTGGGCAATTCCATACTTCCAAAAGCTGGAGGGCACTGAGGTGTTGCATCTCATCGGGTAGAGATGTCAAACACGGACATGATACAATACGCAATGATTTCAGCGTGGAGGGCAAATACTCATCCTTCAAGGACTTAAACTGGGGACAGCAGCACATTTCCAAATATTCAAGCGAACTGAGCTCTCCCAAACTTCCATCCCGACTCAAAAAGGTGAGCTCATCACAGTCGATAAATTTAAGCTCTCTAAGTGATGTTAGGTTTTGGAGTAGGCCACCAGGAAGATTTCTTAGCTTGGTAAATGTAGAAATAGTTAAAGAGGAAATAACTGTGAAGCAAGTCAGTGAATTCAGAATCACCTCATCACATTGGCCAAACACCAAGTTTTTAATAGAACGAAGCATTGGAAAAGATTTAAACCCCCTACAGTTAACTATTTCTAATGTTGTAAGCGCAGACGGGAGGTTTGGCATCTCGATCATCTTTGGACAATCCCAGATGGTAAGTTCTTGAAGACAATGGATTTCACCTGCCTCAGCTCCAGCCCAGTACTCCAGATTAGGCATGTCCTTCATTTCCAGCCTTTCAAGTGATGGGAATCCAACTCCACCATCCCCATAAAACTCGCGCCCTATATGTCCCAGACGATGAATTCCATGGATTTTGAGGTCTTTCAGGAATGGAAGCTGCCACAATGGAGGGAGGGTATTGCACTTTTGACAATTAATGATGCAAATGGAAACCAAATTAGTGAGTGAACCATTCTCTATCCAACTTGGGAATCTTGTACCACCAAAATTTTCAATCCTTAAAACTTTGGTATTTTTGTTTGGATGAAGAGACTCTATTATCTCTTCTTCATTTACCTCATTCCGCAAACTCAAGATATCTTCTTCACTCCATCGCAACGTCAACTCGTGCAGATGATGCTTGCTCTTCAAATCAGCCTCCTTGGCCTTTGCCGCACATGTCACATTCTCCAGCTTCGAAATACAAATTGATCCTTTGAGAGCTGCCATGCTCTTTAACTCCTCAACTCCGCATCCACTCCTCTTGGTTACAACAAAATTGGACAACGTTTGGAGACTTGTCAGTTTCCCCAGCCCTGGTGGAGTGGAAATTAATCGAGAGAGGGAATTTGAATAAGATTCTCTTTCAGCAAAGGGAAGAATGGTCTGCAAACTCATGCTAAAAGAAGTATCAATATCGCGAAGATTGATAAGGTTCTTGATGCATTTTGGCAAGTCAAGAAGTCTTCTATCAGCAAAGGGGAGGATCTTCAGCAAAGCTGTGCTGAAGGAAATATTGAGATGGCGTAGGTTCACTAGGTTGCTCATGTTCTTTGGAAGTGCTTGAAGCTCAAGGCATTTTATCAAATTTAGAGTCTGTAGATTGCATAGGCTACTTGTAGATTCAGGCAGCCTCCTTATACGGCTCCATGATAGATCCAGATACCTCAAATGCTTTAGCTCTCCAATTGTATCTGCTAACTCAGTAATGCTAGTATGACTGAGATCTAACTCGCGTAACCATTTCAATTGAAGGAATAAGTCCTGTGGAATTTGCTTAATTTGGTATCTGTATCCACCCAAAAACAGCAAAGTACGCAGAGTTTTGCATCCGTTGAAGATTTCAAAATCTATTGGCTCTGCATTATCACAGTGCAAGGAGACATGCCGAGCTTTTCTGGGGATGAGGCACACCTTACTGCTGCTTGTTGCACAATATTCACCTCGAGTGACAGATCGTGACAAATCATGAATAAGACCATGCATTTTGTACTTTGGTTGACCATCCAAAGGATCATTGTGAGAGAAATAAAAGAATGACCTTAACAGAAGCTGCTGGAAATGATCACGGCCAACATCTTCCATTTGTTTCAGTCCTCTAGGCTGAAGAAACCCCTCTCCCATCCATAACTGAATTAAACTCTCCTTCTCATATACATGATCTCTAGGAAAGAGTGAGCAATAGCCAAAGCACAGCTTCAAATGACTTGGCAAATCGTTATAACTCCAGTTCAAAGTGGCCAAAATGCTATTCTTGCCTTCTGGCAAATCGCATAACTCACTTTTCAAGACAATGTCCCATTCGTTTTCATCAGTGACAGAGTTTAGGAGACTACCAAGTGCCTTAATGGCTAAGGGCAATCCTTGGCACTTGTAAACAATTCTCTTGCCAATTTTCACTAGATTTTGAGGTCCATTTGAGACCACGCATGAGAATGCACATTTTTCGAACAGTGACCAGCAATCCTTGTTTGACAAAGCCTTCAAACGATAGGCAGGGGTCGTGCCCATCATTGTTGAAACTACTTCACTTCTGGTGGTTACAACAATTTTACTTCCATTGGCACCAATGCTGAAAGGAACCCGCAAAGCATCCCAGCCATTGCGGTTCTCATTCCACACATCATCCAACACAAGCAAATACCTTTTATCCTTAATCACCTCTTGAAGGAGCCGCTGCATAGGATCCATGTCTAGGAGTTCGCATCTAGCCCCAGTCGCGGACTCTATGATTGCTTTTGTAATCACCCTTGGATTGAAATCCTGGAGCACGCACACCCACATTCTTAGTTCAAAATGCTTCTGAACTCTCCAATCATTGTAAGCGAGCTGGGCAAGTGTTGTCTTCCCTAAACCTCCAATTCCAACTATGGGAATAACCGACAATGTACTACTAGAATCATCCAACATCAGTAGCGAAACAATTGCCTCTTTGTCGTCACTTCTTCCAAACACACAGAATTCATCAACTAAAGAACTTGTCTGCAACCTCTCTCTATTATTATACTTTGTAGATACAACTCCTTCCTTCAGATGGAGATCCTCTCTCTCTCTTGCTATGTCCTCCAACCTCTCAATTACCTCATCTATCCTCGATGCAAGATCAAATTGGAGGAAGACTTGTTTTGGACTGATGGAAGAGAAGAATCCATGAACCTGCTGGTGCGAAATAGCTTGATTAGATTTACTATAACGGCAAGCAAATGGTGTTTAATTTATACTATGCTTTAACTGCTCTATCAGTCCAAATAAAGGCATCAAATTGAATGGAGCTACATTGATGTTACTGCATGGATCAGCACTTTAAATTGGAAAACACTATATTCACTAGTTTGAACTCAATCTCAATTATTAACCTGTTAGTCCATAGCATAACTTTATAGAAATTTCCCACTTCCATCCATTTAATAATATATTTGTAATATTTCTGATTTAGTAACAAAAAGGGCAGTACTTACAAAGATTAAGATAACAAGATCTAAGTATGGGTTGGCAGTGAAATATCTTTTGACTTCAACCATAATTTTGATTCTAACATTTGGGGAGAGAACTACGGCAATTTTCATATTATAGAGACACATAAACCTATATATAGACAGCGGCAATGGGCTGACTCCTTGCCAAGTTGCATACACTTCCTCCCAGAAATACTTGGGCCTATGTAGTGTAATTTTAAAAAATTTAGTTCTCAGAAACATGTTTTCTGACAATTGTAAAATATGAAAAATCCTGAGTGGAAAACAAAAAATGGGGTACAGAAAACAATCATTAAACAATTTCCAAGAACAAAGAACTAAACAACCATACCCTCCCAGTTTGTCACCAAGCTAGACAACATGAGCCAATTGTTTCATTTGAAAATGAGAAAAAAAATTCAAGAAATTGACTAAATTAGGTTGTTTGTTTAATTCAGGATTTCAAAAATTTAGAACAATATATTCCAAAGCTTCAGAAAAATCTTGGGAAATTTGCATGTTATTTTCTGAACTGAAACCGAAGTTGTAAAAGTCCCTTTATTCTCTGTAACTAACCCATAATTATAATACATAGTCACAGATCGACTAAGAAAATTTTCCTAGCTTGAGTTCTCTATATGAACCAAACAATTAAAAATTCAGAAAAATTAAAATTTTTTTTCCAAACAAACACAGGCCAAACGGGGAACAACAAACAATCTTTAAAAATGATTCAATTTAACTCAATTTTCTAGAAACAGTTTCCAAAAACAAGGAACTAACAATTTTCAGTCAACTTTTGAGAACCAAAAACTGTTTTTAGAGACTGCCATACACAACCATACCGTCCCAGTCTGTCACCAAGCTGGACAATATGACCTAATTGTTGAGAAAATATTTCAAGAAATTGACTAATTAGGTTGTTAGTTTAGTTTAGAATTTCAAAATTTTAGAAATATATATTCCAAAACTTCAAAAAATCTTGGGAAATTTGGATGTTATTTTCCAAATTGAGACCCCAATTATAAAAGTCCCTTTACTCTCTCATCCAACTAAACAACTATCTTGGAATCTAGATTTTCGATTAGAAAAATAGAGGAAAAGAAAAATATAATGAAAAATAAAACAAAATTACTCTTTCATTTTGTTCTATTTTTCTTCAACTTTTAACTCACCTCTCCCACTCTCTC
This sequence comes from Euryodendron excelsum, assembly GCA_033060915.1. NCBI lineage: Eukaryota > Viridiplantae > Streptophyta > Magnoliopsida > Ericales > Pentaphylacaceae > Euryodendron > Euryodendron excelsum. The sequence goes on along the minus strand of CM065378.1, from coordinate 34,203,954 downwards.
TATTATATAATGTTATACATAGGCATACATCGACTAAGAAAATTTCCCTAGCTTGAGTTTTCAATAACGACCAATCAATTAAAATTTTGGGAAATATTTATGTTTTTCCGACAAAACAAACACAGGCCAAATGAATTTCCAGTCAACTTTGAAAACCAAAAGCCGTTTTTAGAAACTGAACCAAACACAACCATACTATCCAAGGAATCCGCAGGCGGGGGACAACTCAATAATGGTGTAATAATCTGTTGATCTCGAAATTTGAAAAAACACCAAAAAAAAAAAAAAAACAAAATGGAATTTTTTTCCCCTTCCAGTAAATTATTTACCTGCAATTTTGAAAGGAGGACTTGAGTTGACATCTCGTCGACGATGTTGTCGGCATCGTAAGCGACGTCATTGAGGTCACAGAGCCAAATCCTGACGGCCTCCTCGCTCCTCTGCCTCCGTTCGGCATCGCATATCACTGCTTTAGCTCTGGTGAGCAATCTCGATAGCTTCTTTAGCTGTTTCTCCATGTTATAGACCAGTCCGAACTCCTCCACCAACGGAGAGGCCAACTGTTGGAACACAACCTGCATCAAGGCCGAAAGAACTGCGTCCGCCATTTTTTTTTTTTTTGGGCAACAGTGAATTGTACAGAGGAAAGAGCAGAGAAGAGAGAGACAGAGAGAGGGCAACAGGATGGGGAGAGAGAGGGCAACAGGATTCAAAGTCAATAGGTGAATCAGGTCGTTACTATGGTTATGTAGTATAACAGACCAATCATATAAAATAGTTGTCTTTTAATTTAGTTATTTTATGCCGAAATAAAGAGTTATTTTTTAAGGAATTTTTTTTTATTATTTTATCGAATCGTCTTATTGATGTTTTAATTTAGAGATATAAAATGACGAAAATACGATAAAATTCTTATTAAATTTAATAGTTTCTTTATATTTTTTTAAATAAATTAAAATTAAAGGGGTTTATGTGTTCATCTTTAATTTAATTCATAGTAGAAATGGACATTGGATAAGAAGGGACGGATTGGGCCTATACAAAAATTTTTTTTTATCAGGCCTAAAACCAAATCTCAAATTCACCCAATTAAAAAAGTTGTACTTCCAAGCCCATCCAAACTTGCCTACTTAACGTAAAATTTGTTTAATATGTAATTTTTTTCTCTATAAATAAAATTAAATAACATAAAATTTAATTAAATATTATATATATTATTAAAATATAAAAATATATTATTTTATATATTTCGGGGCAGGACGAATTTCAAAGATAATTCTTAAGTCCGTCCATTAAACTAATCAGGCCTAAAAAAATTTTCAAATTCTATAATCTACGAGCGGGCTTGAACGGGCCTATTGGGTTCGCGAGTACATGGTCATCCCTAAATCACATAGAAGTTATCTGATTTTAACTCAAATTACAAGAAAATAAAATATAATTACTCTTAAAATAAAATAGTAACAAATACTTCACTTCTTTTTTATTTTTTCCAATTTTAAAAAATAATAATAATTAAAAATTGAGTTCCCTCGTCCCTCAATCTACTTTCCATTCATTCTTTTAAAATATAACAAATTTCTCCCTTTACGTGCACCCTTCACCTTAAACAGACTATGTTAATGCATTTACCTTTTTCCAACTTTTAGGAGAAGAGAATATTCCTCGTCAAACAAGTAACACAAATAGGATTTTTAAAAGAATACCAATGAGAATAAAATCTCTTTTGTTATGTCTCGTGGTAGTGTGACAAGTATAACTAGTCTGTACTCATTGGGCAGATCTTAGGAATTTAGACCGCGTCTCCAGACCAGTCCCCCCCAGCCCCCTTCTGACCAGGTGTGCCGACAGATCTGGAAGGACAGAACCCCAAGTATTAAGCACCATCGTTAAAGTATCTTGAGATTCTCGCCTGAGGATAGGCTTCCACGATCCCATGATTGAGATGATTTCACCCACGACTGGGGGCATGGTCTATGAAGCCTAACATGGGGGCATGGTTCCGTCCCATGATCCTTAGTGCACAATCTGAGAGCACAATTAGCTCTCTTATTAATGTGCCAACAATCCAAGCTACACTCCCTATTTATATCTCTATATAAAGGGTAGTAATCATCTCCAAGAGAGGTACGAAAGACATTAACTCTTGAGCATTATTATTCTGCCCGTTTATTTCTAGCCTAACTTTGACATCAGAGTGTCTTTGGCAGGCACCATATCAGTGTTTCAAGTACAAGATTCATCACTTCAACCATTCATATCAGAGGTCGGGGAGATTGTACAAATTAATTGCATCATCAGTTGGTGCCGTCTGTAAGAACAACACTTTATTTCATGGTTTTGACCCGATCCGGTGCTACATTAATCAGGCTAGATGAAGTAATGGAAGATCAAAGCACTGCTAGGATCGCTGCCTTGAAGCAGCAAATCATCGGCATGATGGCTTCCATGAACCAGCTCCAAGCCTAGAAACAGGAGTTAGAGAAGAGATTGTCTTCGCCATCGGTGGCACCGACAGTGGTGGACCCTCCGCCACTAGAGGACCCACCAATGTTTGCAAACCAGCTGGCAGCAAGGAACCAGGAAGGTAACGCCAGCTAAGGGCTGGAGGACCCAACATTCCCTAGAGAAAACCCTCCTCAAAGGGGGCTTGGAACCCATGTTGATAAAGCCTAAAGCCACATGGCCCAATCCAAGGCGGTGACAATGGTGCTTCCAGAGCACACTAGCGAAACTCGCCCAGTGTGGAATGAACAGTTGAAGCAGATGCAGGCTTAACTGGCCAGAGTGATTGCCGCCGTAAAAGAAAAAAAGCCCCATCACAGTAGAAGAGTTGGTGAACAGGACAGACATGCCTTTCACGCCAGGAGTAATGAGGGTACCTTTGCCCCCATAATGCAAGATGCCCACATTGGAGTTCTTCGATGGCACAAAAGACCCCTTAGACCACCTTGAGACGTATAAAGCCCTGATGGACCTCCATGCGGTCCCTGACGAAATTATGTGCAGAGCATTTCCTACAACCCTTAAAGGCCTAACCCAGATTTGGTTCCACAGAATTTCCCCCCGGACAATCAGCAAGTTCGTGGATCTGAGCAGGTTGTTCGTCAACCACTATATTGGAGGACAGAGGCAGAGAAGACCCTCCACTTCCTTGTTCAACATTAAACAACGCGAGAAGGACAATTTGTGCGAGCTTGTCACCCGCTTCAACCAAGAGACTTTCTAGTGGCTGACCTGGACCAGAAGGTGGCAGTAGCAGCTTTCATTGTAGGGGTCAGGACCCGTAAGTTCCTTTTTTCCCTGCTAAGGAGGCGCCCAAGACTATGGCTGCACTCATGCTCCGAGCGTCAAAATACATGAATGCAGAAGACACCCTCAAAGCCAGGGAGGATCCGGAGAATGTCAGTCTGGGTATGGATAAGAAGAGACTGGCTGAGGAGAAGAAAGATGATAGGGTAGCAAAAGCCCTAGACTGGCTGAGCAAAAACCCAAGACAAAGGGCAATAGGGCCAAGCCAGCCAAGTACAACCAGTATTTTACCCCTTAAATACTACCCTGGATCAAGTGCTCTACGAGATTAAAGGGGACCCAGCATTGAAGTGGCTAGGACAAATGAGGTCCCCCCCAAAGAAGAGACTCACCAACAAGTGGTGAACGATTCCACCAGGACCATGGCCATGATACAGAAGACTGTTACGACCTCAAGCAGCAGGTGGAGAACCAGATCAAACAAGGGAGATTGGAAAGATACATAGCAGGGGGCAAGCGCGACGAGAGGTAAGACCAAGCCCCGTGGCAGGCTGAATGATGCAGCCCTAAGAAGGAAACGGCAGAATCAGCAGTCGATGGGAGAGATAAGCGTCATCTTCGGAGGATTTGCAGGCGGTGGTGAATCTTCATCTGCTAGGAAAAGGCACGTTAGGGAGACCCGCAATCAGAAGGAAGTCATGTCCAAAGATCGATCAGTCAAAATGTCTAGGGTAGGGCATGCCCCCATCACGTTCACTAATGAAGAGGCAGAGGCCATATGCCAACCTTACGACGACCCCCTGGTCATATTGGTAGTAGTGTCCAACTTCCTGATACAGAGAGTCCTAGTGGATAGTGGCAGTTCGGCAAACATCTTATTTCTGAGGGCCTTCGAACAGTTGAAGGTGGGCACGGAAAAGCTACAGTCAGTCAATTCCCTCCTGGTCGGTTTCATTGGAGACAGAGTCACCCCTTTGGGTTCAATAACCCTGCCAGTAACTCTGGGGATTGCACCTCAACAGGCCACCAAGATAGTGACATTCTTGGTAGTGGATTGCCCTTCGGCCTACAACATCATTTTGGGAAGAACAGTTCTCAACGAATTCAAAGCTATACCATCTACCTATCACTTGAAAGTCAAGTTCCCCACACCTCAAGGAGTTGGGGAAGCCAAGAGTGACCAACAGACCGCCAGAGAGTGTTACATGGCATCCTTCAAAGGGGAGACCAAGGAGGCTATGTTGATTGAAGAGCTGGAGGTCCAAGACGAGGAGGACATTAGGAGGGGAGAGCCAGTGGAAGAGCTCGAGGAGGTCGTGATCGGGGGGTAGGATTAGACTAGAGTAGTGAAGATCAGGATGGCGGCTCCTGAGGAGTTCAAGGATCGGCTAAGGTGCTTCTTCAAGCAAAATGCCGATGTTTGTGCTTGGTCTCATGAGAATATGCCAGACATCGATACCCGAATCATTGCCCATCATCTAAACATAGACCCATTTGCAAAACCAGTAAGGCAGAAAAGGAGGAGCTTTGCCCCAGACCGAAACGAGGTAGTAGCTGAAGAGGTTGAGAAGTTGACCAGAGCCAGCTTCATAAAGGAAGCCCAGTACCCCATATGGCTATCCAATGTGGTCATGGTCAATAAGACTAATGGAAAGTGGAGAATGTGTGTGGACTTCATAAATGTGAACAAGGCTTGTCCCAAAGATAGCTTCCCCTTACCCATAATAGGTTAACTGGTGGATTCAACGGCAGGGTACGAGATGCTGACCTTCATGAATGCCTTCTTAGGTTATAATCAGATAAAGATGGTGGAATGTGACCAAGAGCACACATCGTTCGTAACGGACAGAGGCCTATACTGCTACAAAGTAATGCCTTTTGGCCTGAAAAACGCCGAAGCAACCTACCAGAGGCCTGTCAACTGCATATGCAACACTCAGATCGGCCGAAACATGGAGGCGTACGTTGATGACATGTTAGTGAAAAGCAAACAAGCAGCTAGTCACTTGACGGACCTAGAAGAGACATTCCAGAATTTAAGAGCCTACAACATGAAGTTGAACCCGGCGAAGTGTGTCTTCAGAGTAGCCTCTGAAAAATTCTTAGGGTTCATGGTCTCTAATAGGGAAATAGAGGCAAACCTCGAAAAGGTTAAAGCAATTATGGACATAAGGCCCCCAACATCCACCAAGGAGGTGCAGAGACTTGTCGGCAGAGTGACAGCACTGAACAGATTTATCTCGAGATCCACAGAGAAGTGTCTCACTTTCTTTAAGGTTTTACGAAAAGCTTTTGAATGGACAACAGAGTGTGATCAGTCCTTCTAGGGACTCAAACAGTACTTGGGTGTTGAAGATAAAACTTCATCAACCAAAGTCTTGAAGATAAAACAATTTGAACAGAGGATGATAATTATCCTCGTGAATGCATTTTAGGCCCCAGTGTAGTATGGAACTCAAACTGGTTCGTGCACACTCTACAGTGACCCACCTGATAAGCACTATCGAAGAAAGGTAACAACTCTTTTGATCTCGTCAACTGCCTGATCTGTTCCCACTGCTCAAGGGTTGGATCAACACCAGTCGGGTTATGAGCACATGCATGAAGAAGCACAATTGCTCCTGATGGAGCAAAGCCAAGGTCTTCTAACAAGCCTATTACCCAAACATGGACATGATACAATACGCAATGATTTCAGCGTGGAGGGCAAATACTCATCCTTCAAGTACTTAAACTGGGGACAGAAGCAAATTTCCAAATATTCAAGTGAACTGAGCTCTCCCAAACTTCCATCCTGACTCAAAAAGGTGAGCTCATCGTAGTCGATAAATTCAAGCTCTCTGAGTGATGTTAGTTTTGGAGTAGCCCACCAGGAAGATTTCTTAGCTTAGTAAACGTAGAAATAGTTAAAGAGGAAATAACTGTGAAGCAAGTCAGTGAATTCAGAATCACCTCATCACATTGGCCAAATACCAAGTTTTCAATAGAACGAAGCATTGGAAAAGATTTAAACCCCCTACAGTTAATTATTTCGTCAATTCATCCGTTGAAGATTAACACCATCTCTAGGATTTAACCAAGCACATTCCATTGGAGTCTTAGAGAATGCACTCTGTGTAATAATGTTTGGTTCCAAGTGGAAGAGAGAAGGAAACTAAAGAAGAGAAAATTAGAGGAAGAGAATAGAAGACATTTTCAATGGTTTTCCCTGTGTTAGTTTATTCGAGGGAAATGCCTTAGGCCTATGTGAACTCAGTACTTGTAACTTGCATGGATCAGCACTTTAAATTGGAAAACACTATATATTCACTAGTTTGAACTCAATTATTTACCTGCAAGTATAACAATATGTAACAAATGTGCACTTACTCATGTTGAATCCTGCTACTAGTAACAAGGACTAGTAGGGGTTAGCAGTGAAATAGTTCAAGTGTTGCCATATCGGGTCTACACAAGAGGGCCAGATCCCGAAATCTGTTTATCATTGCTTGATTTGAACCATAATTTTGATTCTTACATTTAGGGAGAGAAATCAAGCAATTTTCATACTATAGAGACATGTAAAAATATATGGACAACGGCAATGGGGTTAGAGCACTGGAGCGTTGAAGCAGAAATTGCTTAAGGGCTTGAATACCTTTTTGAGCCAAAAAAAAAAAAAAGATATTGCTTCAAGGTGCAAAACTTAAAATATTTATATTCCGTTTTGAATGTTTTCAGATTGTCTCAAACCCGGTGGACGCAAGGGAGGCTGGCGAGGGCCATGCCTTCCCCTCAAAAATTTCAAATTCCTGTTTGTTCCTATAGTTTTTTGGTATTTAACATGAAATATAGTGTGTTGGCCCCTCAAAAACCAAGAAATTCACCTTATCCCTTTCAAAATTCTTTGTGCGCATTTTTATCTTGCCCGTAGATGTAAGCAAGTTTGTACCGATATACATATAAGCAAGTTTGTACCGAAATACATAAATTCTTTGTGTGCATTTTTTCTTTGGTGTGTGCATATATATTGTGGGTGCAGTTTCGTAGGTATACATCCGTGTTTAATCCCAACAAAGTTGCCTGTACTTATGAGCGAGAGAAAAATCCACTATAAATTATAAAAATTACAAGTTTGAGACACGAGAATATTTCTTTGCAAACCAGTAACACAAGATTTTTTGAGTATCCAGCTGCTATGTTTGGATTGAGGGGAAGCGGAGGATAGGATTTCCTTCACTTTGATCCTTGTTACAATGAAAATCATTACCAACAAAAGGTTTTATTTTGAAAGAAATGAACCTTCCTTGTTAGATAGGTCTTGAGGTAGATCTGATAGGTGTGTTTAGGATTTAACTAACAGAGTGATCTATTGTTTTGGAAGAGAGAGAATAAAAGTGACGTGGTGCTTTTAAGAGCACTGAATAATTTTTTCTTTAGTTGATTACCTTAAAGAACGAGACAAATTAGGGTGATTCTAAAATTCCGAAGGCATCAATGTAAGCGTTTTAATAAAAACAACAAACGAGCACAATAGTTACCACATCACTACGGGACTTTGAGGAGATTAAATGTATGCAGTCTTACCTCTGCATGTGTTAATGAAGATCATCAAACTTGTCAATGTGATTTTTCAAGATTTTCAAAATGATGGCCAAAAATGTTCTCTCTCTCTCTCTCTCTCTTAAGTTATGATACAAAGGAAAACTGCAAAAGTCAATACAGTTGTGTTAAAGAGGACCAGAGAATGTTTCTACTTAATTTGCCAAGTCATATGTGATCCCTTGTTGATACAGGAAAATTTTAAGTTACTCGAAACTTTTCCTTCTTGTTGCTGGATGACTCGGTTCGTACACACGTCTTTTTCCTGGGCCTCTAGTGAGTTACAGAGAGTTCAAAAGGGTGGATGAACTGAGTTGCGAAAAGTTCTGGATAAGTATTCTTCATTTGAACCAAATTCTTGCTCGTTAAAGAATCTCTTTCTAGTTGCTCTGAGATGCCTCTTCTTCTATTCTTTTTCCAGGCACACTGGCCAACCTACACTTGAACCAGAGACCTCATCCATTAAGTAATTACTGCACTTACGGTCCAACCCTGCTCATTCTTGTTTGAAGAACACTCCCCACTTCAATTATATTGTTTTTTTCTTTTTTTTTTTCACGAAAAGCAGAGATGAGATTACAAATCGTTAAGTTCTCACTAACATTTCAAATAGCGGTCTTGAATTTGGTTCCGAGAGACACAGGAGGTGACCCTGCATTTTCAGAGGCAGAAAAGGTAAAGAAAATATCTCCAGCCAGTGTAAACCAGACCCGCCTTTTCACAATAACACATTGGAAGGAAGCTGTTTCACATTATCAATAACCTTCCCAAACAGGGTGAAGCCATTAGTTCTCAGTTTGGTTTTGGAGGATTTGACATGAGACAGGTAGGCATCAATCATAAGTTCTTACAAATTTTTGCTCATACATGACACAAATAGCACACTTAAATGGATGCACAATCCAACCCGTTATGGTAACTGGTCTATAATCCCTAAACCTGCAACCACAAACTAATAGAGATATATTTCTGTTTTCGCAAAAATTGAGGGATAAAAAATAATACTGAATGGAGATGCCATAGAGTAAGGTGTTCAAAATTCCTCCAATATGAATTTATAACTTTTGTCATCTGAAAAATACAATGCATTCCTACCCCAAGCCATTAGGGCGGTAATTATTAGGACAAAACAATCAGCAAGACACGGGACATCACCAGCATTAACAAGGCTACTATATGAGATATTTAGGCAGCGTGGGTAACAGCTGCATGTATTGCATCTGCAAGGTGTGGCACTGTCTTAGAGCTCAGGCCGGCCATGCTAATCCTCCTGCAGAATTCAAAGGTGACTTATTAAGAGAACAATCGAGGACGCAACTGCTTTCTATTACAAGGATGCATTCAGATGCCAGACAATTGTTGAAACACGAGATGAGGCAAGTGCTACATGTTGCCATCTACACAAAAGATCAGGTCTGGATGTGCCTAGTAGGACTATTTGAAGTTCTGAATCAATTATTGTGGCTGCATCTAAGTCACAAATACAATACCATCAAAGCCACAATCCATTTGCAATCACCAAACCCTATGATATAACGGAAACCAGTAGAGAAGAGACTGCAGTCTTTTTCTGTCTGAATGAAGCAAAACATCAGCAAAACTGAAAATTTTCTTTAGAAAGTGACAGATCCAAAGAACTTAGTTGCGATAGAGAGTCTACACGTGGTACTGGAGAAGATATCATGGGAAGATTAGCAGATTTAATATCACCTTTCAAAACTCCTTTCTATTTTAAAAAAGCAAACCAAATTAAGACAACAGAGAGGATTGCTTTGAGGCTTTGAGCCAATAAGCCCAATCATTTTTCAACACAGTTTCTGAAATTTTTTTCCTAAAAACAGCCCATTTCCAGGAAACTTTTAAAGAGTTACTTGATTTTCTAGAAATTCAGGGTTACAAGAAAATGTAAACCAGTTGAAAAGAGTCATGTTTTCCTTGAAAACAAAACAGGCACATGGGATTGCTACCTGTTTGCTTTTAGTGTTCACTCTTTGGTTTGTTCCCAGGGGAACCCTCCAACCCCTTACAAAATTGTTCTATTCTAATATTACATCACACACAAGAATTTAATACATATAACTCTCTGTGTGTATGCTCTTTGCTTTTCAACGAGTGAAGGGAAGGATTTTCATCAGCCTTTCTTTTTTTTTTTGGTATATGAGTTGTTTGCTTGTTTGTTTTTGTTTTTTTTTTTTTAATAAGGTAATAAGGCAATGGTTATGCATTTGTAGATTAAAGTGGGGGGTGCCAAGACTTGTACAAAGATATGAACCCACATCTATGAAACAATGTCCAAAAGACTTTAGCAACTAAGCTAGTTCACACCTTCCAAAATGAATGGAGCCCCCAGGGAACATCTTTGGCATGGTATTTAGATCTGTTATGTATCAGACACCTCTCGTTGTCAAACATTGATGTGTAACACATTCAATAACCTAGCAACCACAGCCAGCCATTGTTTGGCAGTGGTTAATGCATACAGCAACAAACCAACGTCTAACAAGAGACCGAATATAGTTTGCACTTTGCAAAAGGAAGGGAGCCTAGAGAGAAGGAACTTGCCTAGAGAGAAGGAACTTGTCATGACATTTATATCTACTATTTACCATAAGATTTATTTCTACTATTTATCAAATGCTTATTATCAAGAGTGGTGTGCTCGACGCTTGATGATGTAGCGACCATAGCGACAATTGTTTGGACTTGGGACACTAACAAATAATTCTACTCTTTCATTTTAAAAAACATATATATATCAGAATTGAGAATTAATCTTGTTACCCGTCAGATGTCATGTAAATATGGTACTCTTTGGTCATGAATGCAACTTGCTTGGAGTTCAGTCCTGTGAAAGTAAACATCCCAATCTGCTTGATTATGTGACTCCAGTCACCAGGTGTACCTGTCAGGAAAGAAAACGAGACACGTGAACATAAGAATTTCCCAAGATATTTTATCCAGCCTCTTTTCATAGTATCGAATGCAGATCTTGATTCATGTCACCTCAAGCAGCATGATGAATAAACACCAGGAACACTGCCAAAATCAGCAAGTTCGGTGAGGGATCAGAATAGACCCCCGGGACACAGCTGTATTGGTTTCTAATCAGAAGTCAAAAGATCAAATATGCAAGACTTTGAACTCAGATAAATCCAATATTGCACTGGCTCATGGATGTTTAAAATCAACAATAACACATGAACCTATGTTTCTTAAGAGTTCTTCAGCATTTGAGATAATTTCCTCTGACTCAAGGGTAAGTATTCACTAAAACTATTTTGAGGCGAAACTGAGAATGAAAGGCCAATTTGAAGAAGGTTTTCACTTCTAACTCGGATTTGAGAGAGAGAGAGGAGGAGGAGGAGGAGAGAGAGGGTCTTTTTTTTTTTTTTTTGGTGGTGGTGGTGGTGGTGGGGGGGGGGGGGGGGGGGGGGGGGGGGGGGGGTGTGTTGTGGCTTTTTGCAGGGGGGTTGTTGTTCGAAGAATTTTGACACATGCTCCTGGACACCCAACACCATTTACTCTGCCAGCAAAGGACTAATAAGACAAGACAACTAGTTTTGAACCATGGAAAGAAAAAAACCACTCACCCCTTCAAAGCAAGAGAGAGAGAGAGAGATTTTTCCACCAAAATCTGAAAACAAATCTTATTGCAATACCACCACTGAAACTAGGATAACAAAGACAGTACTGCACCTACAAAACTCATGGAAGGCAATTTCAAATGGATTACCCCTAGCACATAAAGCATCAAACAGTTGTTGGCGCATGCTGATAATACGGTCAGCCATTGCCTTCAACTCAATAGTCCATTCATCGTACATATTCCTGCAGGTAAAGCAAAGACATAATTAAAATGATTGGAAATATGAACACGGCAAAGAACTGCTTATTTAATGAGATATCTGCCATATGAGTCGTCAGTAGTACTTTCTTCATTGTACACATCTGAGAAGACAATCAGTTTGACACCTGAGAGGACAATTAGTTTGCCACCCTCAATGTGGTCCTTTTTTTCTGATAAATAAAAAGTATATTAAAGGGTGCTAAAAAAGGGGACGCAACCCCGTACACATGCAACGAGCTATACACCAAAAAGCCCCTATATTGCTAAAGAGATATTCCAATCCCCAAAAAAACTCAACAAAAGAGTGTAAAGGAAAAGAAAAATCTTCCCTCAAAACAGAAATATAAAGTAGTGAGCACTACACCCTTCAAGCTAGGAATTGAACTCTCCTTCCTTTCACAAGATGTCTTGTTCCTCTCCCTCCAAAGGCACCATATCAAACAAAGAAGCGTCACTTCCCAAGCCTTTCTAACTCGATGTGGTCATTCTATTATATGTATCTATTCTTAAATTAAAAAGCGAAAAAAAACAGAAGACACTGAGACTTGCATTACAAATCTTTTTGAGTATGACAGTACCTGTCCTTGAGAATCGTGGCCACAATAGATGCACCATGAATAGGCGGGTTTGAAAACATAGGCCTGACCACGAGTTTCAACTGGCTTTCAACTCTGCCAGCAACCTCAGCAGTCTTGCAAACCTACAAAATGAAAATTTTGCTAGATATTACAACCAGAGCAGAAACATGAAGGTCATGAAATCTGTGACAAACAACCAAAGAGAAAGGATGGTAATCTTGTGTTAGAAAATTAAAAAAAAAAAACACACTTTTGAAGTGGATTCCTTTTAAACTTCATTTGCTTTTAACCTACTACAAATACCTTCTATGATTAATAGTTTTGCATCTCATCCATGGACTTAGCAACTCGTCACAGAAACCAAATCCAACAAAAGTTTAACTAAGTTTATTATCAAATGCCTGAACTGCCACTTAGCCAAAAAAAAAAAAAAAAAGAAGAAGCCTGAATTCCCTTGATATAATTTGAACTACGATGCATTAAATATAACCTATAAAGTGTTAAATATTTTTCCATCTCAAAAATTTTGCTTATTGTTTAATTGAATAACAATTCTGGCATTTTGGGAAAATTTAGGACCAAATAGTTGAAAATATTTGTAAGAGAGAAAAAAATTTTCACCAATGATTACATAAATCACGTTCAATCCAGTCCCAAGTCCACATCAAAGTAACATAACCCTTGGATTTTTCAGTTGAGTTCTAATATCATAAGTCAATTGATTATATTTATTTGAGATAATGATTGTTTAACAAATTTATGTACATGTTCATGGGTGTTTGTGCATACTTCCTGTGTCCCCACACAATTTGAAGTCTTAACATATGTCATATTAACATACAGTATCATGTTGATTTATCACCAAAAAAAGAAAACCATAACCAGATCATATTGTGCCCTTATCCTGCATTTGGAGCCATGCTTCATAGCCTTTGAATAACTATGGATTTGATGGCTAAAAAATTAACAGATCAAAAAGAATTTCAGAAATCCATTTCCTGATATTTTGAGCTCGTCATTTATTTCTTGGGCATATTTGCTAAGCTATAATTGATATGATAAGGGAAGGATGAAGCTTTTCAGATGATAGAAAAGTGTGAGGTGTCTTTTAGGAGATACAATTAAAGAATATATATACATCTTTTTTGCTCATTTTTCAGTCAAAGCAGAAAAAAAGTTCTATTGACAATAACATGGGAAAGAAAGATCTTTTTTTTTTGTGGGGTTGGTTAAAAAAGGAGAGGGAGGGAGGGGGAGGAAAGGGGGGGGGGGGGGGGGGGGGGGGGTTTGGTGGTTGTTGTGGTTGGGGACAGGGTATGATATATGTATGTGTTTTAATCAGCAGTACAAATTGCAACGTTATGAGAGGAAGTTTGTGAGAGTTTCAAGTAATTAACAACATTGAGCTCAAAAAAAGTACGTCTTACAATGCTCAGGGCACCAACACGTTCCCCATAGAGCCCCATGTTTTTGGCATAGCTCTGAGCTATTATGCATTCACCGCCATCAGCAACAAAAATGCGAACAGACTGCGCATCTACATCCAAACTTCCACTTGCAAAACCCTAGAATGCCAAAACTTCATCAACCAAAGTCTTGAAGATAAAACGATACTGAACAGAGGATGGTCATTATCCTCATGAATGCATTTTAGGCACCATTGTAGTATGGAACTCAAACTGGTTCAATGCACACTCTGCAGTGACCCACCTGATAAGCACTATCAAAGAAAGGTAACAACTCTTTTGATCTCATCAACTGCCTGATCTGTTCCCACTGCTCAAGGGTTGGATCAACACCAGTTGGGTTATGAGCACATGCATGAAGAAGCACAATTGCTCCTGATGGAGCAGAACCAAGGTCTTCTAACAAGCCTATTACCCAAAGAAAAATAAATATCATAACATAGACAAATAACACATACACATCTACAAACAAATACAATACATGTAGGTGTGTACGTATAAAACACAACAAATACCCAAAGGGGAGAAAATTACATGCCCAGTTACATCTAAAGAAAAATATATTTTCATAAATCACTAACTCAAAATATTTATCAACTAAAAGAAAAAAACATTGGATGAACTCGAAAATCAGTGTCACCAAAGGCATATAAGTAGTAATCTATGTTACCTAGACTTCTCTAAATTTTTGATATACCCATGTTGGACACTTGACACTCGGATAAGGGTATGGGATATGTGTCTGATATGACTAGTGAGACATGCATTCAACAAGTATGTATAAGTAATTGAGTTTACTATACATCCATTCTATGCATGAAAGACTGTTATAGTTTGAAAATACCATTTTACCTTAAAAAAACAAAATAAGTAATTAAGAAATACGAAATTTAGCCGTGTTCAAGTGTCCATGGACTTGAGAATTAGATGAATCTGACACTTAGACACATACTCACACCTGACATCCGTATCCGAGCCCAGGTAAGATAGGTACTAATAAATCCTAGTTCTGCCACAAAACAATGAATGGAATCACATCTAAACATGGTCAAAGATGTGAAATGAAATACTCAAGCTAATACCTTAGAGATCAACAGCTATATAGAGAGGAATATTTCGTACCTTGGAAATTGAGCCCAAGTGTAGCAGGATCATAATAGCGATAAGTCTTTACAGATAACCCTCCCAGAGTGAAAACTTTTGGGTGGTTTCCCCATGTTGGCTGGGGAATATATATTGTACGCTGCAACATAGACCAAGTTCAAGTAGGTTCAAATAATAATAATCTATAACTAATATAAAAAAAAAGAGGAGAAATAGGAGGAAGAAAATGAAAGCAGCACTTCACCTGGTGATAATGTCTTGCCAAAAATTCAGCTCCAACTCTCAATGAGCCAGTACCAGACAAGCACTGGACAGTAGTTACCCTGTTCTCTTGAATAGCAGAGCTATATTCAACCAGTCATAATAAGCAATAACGTCAGAGGAAAGTAGACATGACGCAGCAAGTACAAGAGCAGAAGACAAATCAGCCAAAGAAAATACAGGTAGATTTTTGGAACCCTTCCAACAGCCAAAACATTAAATCCACACTCCAAAGAGAGTCTGAAGTTTATTGCACTAAGGCAAGCCTGAAGTTTAAGCCACTGATGCAAAGGGCTCACCACACTTCTTTATTTTTATCTATCTATTCTTTTATTTTTTGGGGGAAGTGGAGGGATCTCTTCAAACTATTATGCCTGTTTATGAAAAATAGAATTTTACAGACCAACCAAATTATTTTCTCTGATAAAAAAAAAAAAAGAAAGAGGGCCCAAAAAGAAGAAAGTGAGATCCTAAATTGGGGCAAAAAAATTATAAAATCAAGTGTCCAAATTTATAAATGTATTATAAAATTCATACATTGATTCATGTTTGACATAAATAGAGTTGGTAAGACCCTTCTGAAGCTTACTTCAGTTCAGGAATCCCCATTCATTCTGAAACTGGGATCACTGGATGCTTAAGCTTGCCCCCTTTAGGTGTGTGCTCTGTGACATAAATTGTTAGGCTTTGCAAGTTAAAGTACACCTATATAGCATACAATCAACAAAGGGCAGGTTCTTGGTTATTTATGGAGTCCTTTCTCATATGGTGAAACATGAAAATGACATTTTAGGATATACAGAAAAAGCTCATGAAGTTAAGTGCTGATTTTGCATCACAACTAATCTCAGAAATTGATAGATACATAAATGCTCAGTTTGAAAAAAAAAAGCAAAAGAAAAAGAAAAAGAAAAATCCCAACAAGATGATGTAAAGTCTACTGATTTCCTTGGAGTGCTGAGATCAGGAGGAGATGGTGATGAGATGTTCAGTGGATCTCAGTCAGGGTAATTGACCACAATAAGTGCACTCCTCAAAATTTAAAAAAAAATTGGCTGAAGCATTTCAAATCCATTGGGAAAGCAATAAAATGACAGAGTGGGTCACAGGACATTCAATGGGGGAAGCAATCCAGACCTTTTAGTCCTATTTGACAGAGCCAAGTTTCTTGTCATGAAGCACTGAAACAGCAGATAGCAACAAAATATGATAATGATATAGCACTAGAACCAAAAGTCCAATTATGACCGAGGATAGGTTCTTTTGAAAAATTTCCCACAAAATCTTGAAAAGATAAAAAAAAAAAAAAAAAGAATGTTACATTTAATACAATTCATTTTTCCTTGTGCTTGTTGACAAGATTTCCAATTGGCATAGTCTTTTTAAGTAAGCATGTAACATAGTTCATCATATTCTTTTCCAATTGCATAAGGAACTAATTCTATCAAATGTAGTTTACTTAGTAGTCTTGTATTGTACTATGATTCTTCAAAAATGTACAAATACAAAAGAGATATATATCGTCAACTTATTACAATAATCAATCCCCCATGCCATCAGAACTTGATATGATGTTATGAATGACATATTGAATAACAATATTACATAAAAGCATTTAACTTTTCTACCTGTCAGCACCCAATATGAGCTTAGCACTCAATTTATTGAAATCTGCCAGTCCAACAATAGGAAGATATTCCTTAACACGGGAACTGCATATCAAACAAATTGAAGATAAATAACCACTCATTAAATGAGACAAACAAAAAGGAAGGGGGTTACAAAACGACAAGAAAAATCACCTGTCATTAACAAGGAGCTGCTCTGCTTTTCTCACCACATTCAAAACAAGGGGTTTTCCTTCCTGTTATGCCATGAATAATGCAAGCCCAAAAAATTTTGCATAAGAGAGAAATTATGTAGTGTGTGAAGGCATGCTAGCTCAAGTTCAGCTCCAAAATAATTGCACTTAGATAACCATCATAATAACCAACCCATTTTACGTCACAATTATATTTGGCAAAGCCATAGCTATCACCGATGCAATTCACATTGTAATATACCACGATAATATCAGTTCTGCATTCTTTGCAGTATTAAACCTAGAGCTTGAAAATACAATCCTAGCTCTTTGCAAATGATAGCTGCACCTACAATACCATCAGGTGGCATGATATGATGAGTGAAAAGCTAGAAATTCAGATAATTTTCAAGGAACTGAACCCTGGATGCTCATGATGGCAGAGTCCCCTCCCCTGGGCATGTGCACATACGTGCACATTTCTCAAAACAATGCATCAGTGACTCAAAATCAAATGCAGTAAGATCTATATTTGCAGTGATGCCTTTAATTTCTCAAGCATTCGATCAAATTCATGTGATACAATCAGGAAACTCACCTCTGTTCTATAAGCACCAACACCCAAATTTAACTTTATTGGGCTGGGATCTTTATTATATGCAACAGTCACCTGTTTATTTGAACATAATGTTAGAAAGCTTTCAAGACTACCAGACAAAAACGAATCCAAGTTTCAAAGAAAAACTATATAAAGCATAGATATGAACAAAGAGGTAATAGAGCAGTACTAAGATTTCAACTCATGCCAATTGACTAATCTTTGCAATTCTACAATAAGCAAATCAGGTATCTATGCAAGATGTGAGTTCTTTAAGCAGCCTTTTTATCTCATGCATAGACATGGTAACGCCTAAAGCAAATGACTGGAGATGAAACAGTATTCAAGAAATCAGTTGGTGAATATGTCCAGCTTTAACCATTTTGAATATGAAAGACAAAGAATGAATTCTTAATTCCAAACATTTATAGCTGCTCAGCTGTTAATTAGTACCCTCAAATATATAATCGGGATTCAAAATAAGCGATCTGTAACCATCATGATCCATGAAACAACAACCTAAAAAACTGAGCCACAACAAACATTTAAACATATCGGGACCCAGGAACTTCGAACAACAGCAGAATTCTGATAAGTTTGGAGAGAGACAGAGAGAGATAGCACAATAACTGATCATGGTAGCTGTAACTTGATTTATCGCTGCTCAGCTGTTAATTAATACCCTCTAATATATAATCAGGATTCAAAATAAGTGATCTGCAACCATCATGATCCATGAAACAACCACCAAACAACTAAGCCACACCAAACATTTAAACCGATCGTGACCTAGAAACCTCGAACAACATCAGAATTCTATGAAATTTGCATAGAGTGTGCGTGAGAGAGAGAGAGAGAGAGAGAGAGAGAGAGAGAGACTCTCAGAGTACACAACTGATCACAACAGCTGTAACTTGATCCGTAAGGTTACAAGAAAATCCGAATGTGAGGGAATTGGCAAAGACAAAGATACGACGATCAAAATAGAATAAACACAACGCACTAATAAAATTGATTCAGGACTCATGAACCACGAAAAAGCAGCAAGAGTTGCGCGAGAGAGAGAGATTGGAGATCGAAACACGAATGAAGACAACTATAACAACAAATTTGATCCATATACCACACAAAAGACCAGAATTCGAAGAAATTGGAGCAACAAGAAGGTGCAGAGAGAGAGAGAAGAGAGGGAAAACTTGAATTCTGAAGATCAAAAAAATTTAATTCAAAACCTACACAAGAATACCAAAATCTGAATAAATTCCAACGACACGAAGGCCGAAAAGAGGGAGATGGAGAGTACCCCGAGAATAGGATCTTCTGGAGCGCGAACGACGTGACCAAAAACAGAGTAGCCATCGGAGGCCGAAGTCGGAGAAGGAGAGATCGTCTGGTCCTGAGAGTCCATAGCTGCCAAAGACGAGGAGGAAGGGTCGAGGTGTCTGAGCAGAGAACTTAACCTCCGATCGGTGGCCGAACCGCTGACTACTGGCTGTAACTGTGGGTGCATTTTAGCCCTTGTATTCTTCCACAACTAAAGTGCGCTTTTTCCCGGTATTGGAGTGTTTGACTGTTTAGACGGTCTTATAACACGGGAGAGCCTAACGTGACGCGGTGGAGTGATGGAGGGGCTGTCCATTCTAGGGCACGTGGATGAGGTGATCCTATCTAACTGTGACTGTTAGGGGACACGTGGCAACAAGCTTTCTAAATGTGCAGCTTTGGAGTGTTCCGGCACGTAAGTCGAGGCTGAGTTATGGTTGCAGCGGGCGTCATCTTAGAATTTCTAACCAACACTTGGCACGTGGTTTAAGGGGCATGCAATCAATAAGATACGTGGCACACAAACAGAGGTTGCTTTGGCTGTTTCGCGTTTCGTTTCTGTTGGCCACTTTGAAGATTGGCCCAATAGGCACACGGTAATTTTTTTTTTTTTTCAGAGAATTTTTATACAAAATGAATTCCTAGTGCCTTGTTCCATTTTTTTTTTTTTTTTGGGACTAAAAGAGATGAAAAACAGCAACCCAACTCTAAGCTGGCCTAAGAAACATTGTTCCTGCTAAATCAACTTGCAATAGGGGTGATTATAGGTCTGAGAGGCTGATAGAACGTCCACACATCATAGGACTTTGTAATTTTGTTTAGGTTCAATGAGTTTAATAGGCGAGTTTAAGAATTATTTTTAAAATCCAACCAAGTTAGAAATATATATAAAATAATATATTTTAATATTTTAATATGATATATATTTATGTGTAATTAAATTTTATGTTATTTAATATTATTTATAGAAAAATATTTATTAAATAAATTTTAGGTTAAAAGGAAGAGTTTAGATGGATTTGGGATTGCAAGTTTTTTAATTAGAAGGGCTTGGAATTTAGTTTTAAGTTCAATAAGATTTATTTTTAGTGTAGGCTTGACTCGTCCAATGTCCACTTTAAAGTGGCCACGAGGCCAATAATCTGCTCATCATTTATAGGGCTTGAAATTTTTTTTTAAATGCTCCTAGTCTAATGAGCGGGCTTAAAAATTGAGTTTGAAGTCCAATTCAAAATATATATAAAATCATATATTTTTATATTTTAATTTATTTATGTATTTAGATCTTATATTATTTAATATTATTTTTAAGAAAAAATATTTATTAATAATAGTTTTAGATTAAATGGGCTGCGTTGGAAAAACATAAGCTTTTATTTTGAGCAGATTTAGGATTTGGTTTTGAAAAAAACATTTGGTATAAGCCTGATTCAACAAATATCCACACGCTTAGCTTGTAGGAGGGGAATTAGCCCACGAGGGGGCCTATCCAACAAAGTTTTTAGGTATGGTGACTTTCGAATTGGCCGAAGGCTCCCTTCGCTCAACCATATCTTATGGCTATAAATCTGCAGTCCTCCACTTTCAGAGTGTGTTTAACAGCGGTAGTATTGTTCATTAAACTGATCGCATATTTAGAGTCAAATTCGATAGTGATATCTCTCCAATTCTTCTCCCTCATGAT
Source organism: Euryodendron excelsum (assembly GCA_033060915.1). NCBI lineage: Eukaryota > Viridiplantae > Streptophyta > Magnoliopsida > Ericales > Pentaphylacaceae > Euryodendron > Euryodendron excelsum. The sequence continues at coordinate 34,183,459 of CM065378.1, read as the reverse complement.
GAGCAGGCCTCCGAAAATGCCCCCAGAGTTCAACTTTTAAACTTGGTGGCTTCTTGCTTCCTTTAAATCCAGCCATCCAAGTTTCCTTTATCCTTCCTGATCCCTATCCAATTGGCCAGAAAGTCAGAACAAAAGTTCCCTTTTGCTTTTGCCATAGTTCCTAGTGCCTTCTTTTGGAGCCTAGATTTACAGTATGAAATGAGATATAAATCTTAGGGAGAACATTTTCCCACATTCCATAGTCATGATGAAATAAAAAGAGAGAAAAAATAACGAAGTTGTTATAAAAGAAGTGGATTTCCCGCTTTCCCGATAAACGGATAAACAGTTAGGGAAAATGGAGACGAATCACAGGAAAAATTTTTATTTTCCTTTCCTTACAAAGGTTAATGTGGTTTAATTGAAACTTAATCACTGGAAAATAAAGTAGTTACCAAGATAGTTTTGTAGTTACAAATTCTATAAGCCATGCATGTGTAATAAACTTCTGTTACAGTCATTAATTATTAGGGTTAATTAAAAACACATTTCTTAAATTATGACTCAGTATCACTATACCTCCTTAAATTTTAAAACGTAGCAAGTTGACTACCTAAACTACCAATTTACATCAATCAACCCGTTCTGTTAGCAATATGTTAGGAAAATAGATAAAAAAAATTATTGTTTTATTTGTACATGTTCCTAAAAGTATACTTTTATATCTAAATTGATTTATCTTGTTATAATAATTGCCTAATGGTTAAAATGTCCCTTAAAATGACATGTAAATATATTGACAAGATAAAGAATATTTAAGTTATTAGACAATTATTAAAAAAGATAATGTAATTTAGGTATAAAATGAAGTTTTGTGAACATTTACAAATTGCATAAAAAAATTTCATCTACTTTCCTAATTGATTGCTAATTTATTGTTTATAGAAGAGGTTAATTGATACAAATTGATAGTTTGAGAGGTCAATTTGTTATATTTTAGAGTTTAAAGAAGTATAGTGATACTGAGTCATAGCTTAAGGGGTGCGCTTGTAATTAATCCTAATTATTACGCTATGGAATTTTTCAGAAAAAATTAATCTTTAGTTATGTTTTCTTAGTATAATCACTAAAAGCCATGCAAGTATAAGCCATCAACTCCTATTGTTCAGAATTTTCAAATGAAATGAACGAGTTTTCAAAAATTCCTCTTGTAGCTCTTAAAGTTCTCAAATTTATCTTTAGGTTCTATAGTTTTTTTTTTTTTTGTGAGCATTTATAAAAACATAATGGGTTGGCCCCTCAGAATTTAGAATTTTTTTTAACTCCCCAATATTCAAGAATTTAATCTTAACCACTTCAAAATTCTTGAGTTCACCACTGATGTCATAACATCAGTAAAAACATAACCAAAGCGTACCATTAGATACGATATTCCAGGTTCAAGGTTTGGGATATATATGCTGTATGGATAATTGAAGGTATCCAAGATTTACCTAATAGGGGTGAGTCCAATGTGACTTTGGAGGTAATATATATATATATATATATGTATGTGTGTGTATCTTTAAAAGCCATGTAGTGTAGTCACTGGCGGACTGACCTGGGGGTGGGCAGGGTGACAACCCTCTTAAGTTTTTGAAAATTTTACTAATATATAGAAAATTTTGGATATTTAGAACAAGAAATGGAACGTTGGCCCCCTCTAAAATTCAGAAAATGTCATCTTGCCTTTTCAAAATTTCAAAGATTTTGCTTAGATCTTATATATTTATGAGCATATGTGGTAAAAAAAAAAAGTATATTAACCCACTAAAATACAAATAATTTACCTTGTAGTCTTTCTAAAAGTTTCTCTCACTTTTTTTTTTACTCATTTCAACGCGTCTTTCATTGTAAAACTTAAATCCGAGTGGTCCGTACTGCTAAAAAAAATTGCCTACGTTGCCCCCTTCGAAAGATTCCTGAGTCCACCACTAAGTGGAGTTGTACGTATAGCTCAATGCATTGGCTAATTGCATTCGTATATCACTTGTCAATATCTAATGTAACCATTTCCATTTCTTCCTTTAATTTTTCTAATCGTTCATGCCCATGGGTAAGTATTAAAGAACGATAGCAGCTGTGGCAGAAGAAAAAAAGAAGAAAAAGGAACAAAAAGGAAAATTCCAAGCCCTTTCATTATCGAAGTTTTTATCCCTTGGGAGGTAGTGTATTAGTTTTGACTTTCTCTTATCTAGATATAGTTGTTTCAGAGTAAACTACAACGAAGTGAGTTTTTTTTAGAAGTTTTCACGATATTTTTTAAGAGTTTCTGACAAGTTTCTTTAAATTTTATTATTTCAAAAACGTTTTGGAATTGTTTCCTAAAAGTTTCTCTTCAAATTTCATCAGAATTTCGTTTCCATGAAAATGAATTTGTGAGGAAGCAAGTTTTTCTTTTCAAAGAGAGTTTTTCATAACTATGGGATGAAGAGCTCGAAGTTAGTATGCCTCTTGACTTGAAAATGCCCCAAGATGTGCTTTTTTGTGTGTATGCTTGTGCTTCTTTAATTTGTTTTTGTGTCTCTTGAACTCTTGTATTTGAGAGAGAGAGAGAGAGAGAAAAGAAGAAGAACACAAGAAAAGATTGAATATTATGAAATACAGACTTAGTTATGCAATCAGAAGGCTTATACGTAACCAAAAAGGAATGCTTATAGCGTCTCCATTGCCTGATAAAACGAGAATCATATCAAACTAAAGCCTTAACAACATTGCAATTAGAAAAAAAAATAGCAAATGTACACATTGGGAGGATGAGTAAAATCCTTAGCCCCAACCATGAGTCAACTTTTTATAACTCAATTTATGGATTAGCTGCAGTAAATATACTAGACCAAGAAGAGCATACTTAGCGTGAGAGTTAGTTCCTGCTCTGTAACTTCAAAATTCAAACATTTTAAATCGGTCAGAACAACGCAACTCTGCCAAAAAAAAAATGCTCGAATTTTTCTGCTGCTAAGGTTTGATACAGCTGACATGGATGAAAATTTTGAGTTAGCTTTGAATTCATCTGATCTGGCGGAATGATCTAGTGAAAACCCCCTCCATGTAAGACTTCATAATGCCTTCAAGGCCTCTTTGATCATCCAATCCAGGAGAATTGAAATCAGCCAAAAAGGATTGTCTAATGTCAACTGGACATGAAATGTGGCTATGCGTTGTAGTCTCTCCTCCTAAAGCCCACAGAATAGCAGCAAGAACAACAATATTGATCTGAAAATCAGCAAAGATATCAGTTTTCACAGTAAGAACAGCAAAATAAAACTTCAATGGTTCGTCTAGTTGCCATGACAAGCCTTTGCAGCAAGAACTTGGCCTCAGAACAGCTCTGCTAGAAAATTGAATGAACAATTGAGCATATATATATACATAAAATACGCATATCTATTCCTAGATATAAACATATATATGAATTTTTACATATGTCCTTATCGCTTCAAGTCATAAACAGTGGGGATACCTGAGCCACCAGAACTAAAATTGCAATCGACCGACACACGACCAAATGGAAGAGAATAAAACTCTTGAAGCTTTTATAGTCCTCGTCAATGTAAGTGATAATTTCCTGTCATGAAACAGACCAAAAACAGAAGTATTTATCAGAGTACAGCCGGCCCCATGGCACCTAAAGCTAGGATCGGCACATCATTTGAGTGCTTTCATTAAATGAATAAAAAAAAAATTTCTTAAGTAATGTCATTGGTTGTCCACCATCTGGGAAATCAATTGAAATGAACAACTGGAAAAACCAAGCTGATGTTTGGTATGCCTGATCTACTAAACAGGAACCATACTATGGCAGGTCTTATTCCTTCTTCTCCACTGATGCAAAACAGTCACGTCCCACTCAGAATTCTACGAAATTTAGTGGTATGATTGGAAACGTGCTAGAGATCAAGATATATAGTAAACTCTGGACCCTATAAGGATTTTCCCAAATTTATTCATTTAGGCCTCGCAATTTGTATTTTTGCCATCTAGGAAAGATTTCATTAGTCCATATCTTGATCTCCAGCACGTTTTCATCAGATTCGAACGTCACTATTTTGCATCATCCACTCACTGGGGACTTCAAGAACTATTAAAAGGAACCTTATGTAAGTCATTGATGAGCAACTTCAACAAGAGAATTCAATTCAAAGAGCAAGCTGTGTCTGTATCTCACTGCAATTGTTTCTGAGAGAAATTTCTCCAAGTCCTTAAACTATTAAGATGATTTAGAAGACACTATACTGAAAATGCAGTATTTTATCAATGTTGAAGTCATTCTTTTGTAGTGTCACTACCAAAAGCACCCTATTTTACAGGCACAAGAAGACGTACTGTTTCCCAGTCAATTTTGAATAAAATCATGACAACAACCACAGCTTGGATAAAAACAAGAGAGAACACGGAGACAATATACTTAGAATCTGGTTAAGGATAACATCACATACATAGAATGTTAAAATGAAAGAGGAAAATGGGCAGACTCCACTTAGTTCCAAGGTTAATGTGAATCGGGGCATATAATTCCGATAAATGCAGTAGAGATATATGTATATATACACATATATAAGCTCACTGGAAAGGATACTACAGCAAGAATAGATTTGTTGATACAGTTTGCAACCATATGGCCCGAAAGAGTGCTGAAGCAGACCACAATCCCAACAGCCAAACATACGTAGATGAACCTGTTGATTAGGAGCCATAATGTCAATCCCATCTTCTATGAAAATGAAACAAATTAGAAATGTTATATTAGCAAGATGAAAAGAACAATAAGGATCCATTTTCCCAGCAAGGAAAAGTACGCGGTGTCGATGTTTCAATATACCAAATCATGTCATTCTGAACTCTTAGCAGTTTGAACTTATGTTTCTGGAAATTCTCTTCAAAGGTTCAACCTTTTCACAAAAAAGTAACGAGGGTTTTATTAATAGTGTCTTGAACCAACTTCCTGCTTATAGCATATATGTATTATAATTTCTCCTCTCATTTTGGTATCAAAACTTCTGTAATCTTAAATCCAAATTGACCATCATGTATACATAATTCCTGAGAGAGACCATTTAGGACCATCAACGAACAGTGATCTTAAATCCAGGAAGTCATTGACATCTCAGAATTCTCTAGTTTATTCAGCAGGTATTGTTCTCCATTATGTAGTTTTCCTTTGAAAAAAAATCAAGAAAAATCGTTCAGGACCTATGTTACCTGAACCTAGATTGTATGTGTAACCGGAACCGGAACCGGAACGTGGTATGTTACATGTTTTAAAATATGATATGGTAGGATAGACTTACCTAAAGTATAATATTAGAATTGAGGTACTTTTAGAAGAATTTTCTTTAATAATTAGACATTTAATAAAACACAATTTTTTTTTTTAAATTAATCATCTAAAAATACATTCTAAGAGCATTATGACCCATTTTATTTTGCATATTGTTATGTCAAATTTTATTCTTCCTATATTTTTATTTATTATAATTGATTTTTTTTCCTTCGTTAGGTGACCTTTCAAGATATATATGGAAAAAAAAATTTGAGATTGTTTTGAATAGAAAATTTACCGTTTTGAAACACTACCGTAGCATGTTTCGAAATGCCATTTCAGAAGCGCGATTCGATTGGATAGTAAGATATTATGATAACACAGTTCAGAACCATGCCAATTCAAATTGATCTTAAATCCAAGAAATAATTGACGGGCCAGAAACTTTCACTGGTTTATTCAGCAGGCACTGTTCCCATTATTTATTTTTTTAAATTGGTCAAAGCAAACTCACTAAATCTAGATGCTGGAAAATACTTAACACCCCCCCCCCCCCCGCGCCCCCCGGCCTAAAAAAAAAATAGAGAGAGAGAGAGAGAGAGAGAGAGAGAGGTTTCAATGATCAAAGATAAAGACGTGTGAAACAGCAAGACAGTTATGATCAAGATGAAACCATGTTTTAACCTCTGATTAATTCATCGACAAATTAAGACTTGGAGAGAAAGAGAGAGAGAGAGGGGAAACACACCAAGGTCTTATAAGATCACACGCAGAAGGCAGCACAGAAACCCCTGCCTCCCACTCCTTTAGTAGCCAAAGGGAGTATATAATCATTCCAACCCCAAAGAGATTAACAACAACATTGACTATCCTCAGGGAACTGTACAAGCAATAGCGGCTGCAAGTTGTCATCTTGCTGAGCTTCAGCTATAACCCTGTGCTGTACAATCAATCACAAACCATTTTCATTCAGATTCATAAAAGTTTGCCTTGCAATGGTGCTGCCAAGAGCATATTTATGCGTGTGTATGTGAGAGAGAGAGAGAGAGAGAGTACCTCAGTGGCATACTCCGATAAGTTAGTCGCTGAGGGAAGGTAGCTACTTAGATATGACAACGGAGGGGGTAAATTTGGGGTTGTTGGGAATTTGAGAGGTAGTTGGAATCGTGCAGATAACAATTTAAAAATGCCATGTCTGAAGGTACACCTAACCTTCAGCTGTATGCCTACAACAGAATTTCGAATACATATATACATATTGATGAAGAAAATTCATCTATACAAAAGAAGGAAATATTATAAATATCCTTCTCGAGTTCCAACTAGAGTGCAAATGTTTTTTTTTTTCTCTTGTTATATAATCATATCCTTGTAATTTCGTGCACAACTCATTAATTATTATAATTTGAAAATTGAGTAAATCTGGTAGCTCTGCCCCAGTTGTTGAGAGCCTCTTGATGATTGTACGAGAATTGTGACACTGAATCCCACCATCACATGGATTAGGAAGTTACGAATGAAGAGAGAGAGAGAGAGAGAGAGAGAGAGAGGCCCCAGTTGTTGAGAGCCTCTTGATGATTGTACGAGAATTGTGACATTGAATCCCACCTTCACATGGATTAGAAAGTTACGAATGAAGAGAGAGAGTTGCAACATCGGTCCCCAATCTCCAATAAAAATCTCCTCTAATATTTTTGTCAAATGAGAACACCTAGACAAATATCTGCTCCGACCACCACAATTTTCCAAGACGATCCGAGTATCATTGGTTTGAATAATCCCAAGTAGTCAACCAAGAATTCTTTTAGGACCATCTAATTGCCATTGAATCGTGGTTAGCAGTCATTTTTCCACTTGTACCTATTCGCCTGTCTCCACACATTTGACGCTTTTGAGGCAAACGAGAATCACATTTACGACGAAGATTTCTCGAGTCTCCAATGGGGGTGATCAAGAAAGTATAGGATAAAAAGAACTGATCATCAGAAACTGGCCCACTTGACATATTCACTCCTGCCACCGAAATCAGACCAAGGAGCTGCCACGGATTATGCTGCGCAGCAGTCTGGAATCTGAATTCAAACACCAAAGGCAACACATCTCTGGGGTACCAGAAAATCATACTGGCAACACAAACATCCTATATTTCTGAGAAATACTGCATTCTGAAAGGTTCATGAATTTAATAACATGACAATTGGACTGTTCATTTGAAAAGGAACATGGCCAAGGCAATGAAAATAAAAATCATTACTTGGAGGCGCACAGCAAGCTAGTAAGATACAAATGCAAAGATATCAGACTCCTCAACTACAATGAACTCTAGTCCCTACGGTGCATGTGCTTTTCGAATATAATCTTTCCCCAAATAGGCAACAGGTGAAAACTGCATTCATGAAGCACCATATTGCAGTATTGCACTAACTTAGAAAAATGCCCCAAAAGTGACATTACTAAGGTAGGAAGGAGAAAAAAAACTCTTCCAATTGTAATAAAAACTCGATGCGGGCGCGGAGGTGTATTCAAATATGGAGATGGCCGACTCAGTTGAGCTTTATCCTGTCCATATCAGTCATCAGCCCTTCAAGCTGTACAGAAACATCACCAGAGTTGAGGCCAATCTAACCATTTGTAAGCTTGAGAGGAATAACGCATATTCATTGGATGGGGGCAATGGGGGGCAATGGGGGCATACCTTAACAGTCTGACGCAAAAAGTAATCCCCGTATCCCTTAGCTGTTTTTGATTCAACCACGTGAATCATGTCCTGTGTAGACAGAAAAAAGGTAACTGCATATCAGCAAATCTAAAGTAACTCCAACAACCCAACTTCATGTGAATTATAGGATTCTTATCAGTGCATTTGCATAACTGGCATCCAATTTACATTACATAGCTTGATTTAATTAGTATAGCATGGAATACCCATTTGTCCAGTCTCTCATGTATGCAGCAGTTGTTTGGAGGCAAGGAGCAATTCATGCAACTTGAAGAATGGGCCAATCAGTTTACTCTGGCTGAAATTTCACTAAATTTTTTGCATTTTGTAAGAATGTGGCTCCAAATTCCAATCTAGTGATGAGTTGTACCAAGATAATTCAATTGAGTTATTCAAACATGCCTTTGAAGTTTGAACCATTGAAAACCTTAAAAATTCACAAACACAACCTAAGATAAGATGGCTATGAACAACACACTAATAAACTGCAGAAGTAGGGACATACATCATTGATGTAGAAATCAACATCAGCATTAGTGATGATTTTTCCATCAGAATCAACAGCATGAGTTTTATGCTTGTACGTCATCAAAATTGTTCTGCAAAGCAATAGTCCAGCAAAGAACACACAGGATCATACCAGATAATATGTACTCAAGCCACCAAAGAGGGAAGGGGGAAAAAAATATTCAAGTAATATTTAACCTCAGAGTGGGTTCATCCACTTCCATGTAAGTTGCAAGCTTTCCAAGGGAGATGGTCGAATACACTTTCAAAAAGGTACGGACACCTGATAGCAACTGTTGCTGCTTGACTTCATATAAGAACATCTTCAACTGAAGTCTATAGGCGTCCTGCAACAAATGTCATTTTGGCAAATCATCCAGGTGAGATATATATATACACGTAACAACAAAGTGTTTGATGCCTATCGATAAGAAACAAAGCAGTTGAATACTTGAAAGCATCTGCTGTTATTGGGGAAAACATGCATGCATTAACAGAAGATAAACTAAGAGACTGTCCAAGCATACCAAAGAATAAGTTTGGTTGACTCAATCCCAACATCCTTTTGAATGAACTAGACACATTTGAGTAATTTGTTTAGTGCTGTCTAACTTCTACATCCATCGAGATATATGGGCAAACAAATTACAATATGATAAAAATGTTTTCCATATGAACTCTTTAAGGATGCACCACTTATTCATCCAAAATCCTCTAAAAAAATCTATGCCTTCTACACCTGAAGACTTTATGAATGAGAGCAACAAGCCAACAACTAAACACTCAACTTCAGCTTATGAACTAACTGACTGATACTACAAGATACAGACTACAATACTGAGATTGTATACTAACATATCATGCACATAAAGCACTCTATCAGAGCTTCCAAAGGGACAAACAGCTATGACGCGTGGACACAGCTAGATACATGTAAGGGATGATTTTTTTTCCCCCCCATCGGGACAAGTGTAGGATACGAAGGGACATGCATGTCTAGCCAAGGGACACACCTCAGACACATCTGGGGTCATCTTATAATTTTGAGAAGTATTCTGGTGGTCAAGGTGCAATTATAAAAAAGTGAGCGACAATTCAAAAAGAAAAAATATTTTTCACTAGATTGTCAATCATAGAGAGCTCTCTTGTTCAAAGTTTGTGATGAGCGAACCCAAGAGAGAACCAAAGAGTGAGAACCAGAAATTGCCCTAGATTCTTTTTTGTTTTTCCAGCAAAGATTGATCAAACTCAGATATAGAAGAAGAGAAGCAGCAATGAAAGAAGAAGAAGAAGCAGCCGCAAAGGAAGAAGAATCTGAAGACCTATGAAGGGAGAGCAGCCGCAAAGGATGAAGAATGTGCTCTGATTATGCCTATGTCTAGGGAGAGAGAGAGAGAGAGAGAGAGAGGCTTGTATATTAGGAGGCTGAACCGCAAGCACATGGACAAGCATCTTCTAATTGTTGCCTTTGGGATGTACATGTGTACCAATTTAAATTAATGAATATACTTTTGGGACTTTTTTTTTCCTTTGAGAGGTAAAATCAAGTCATTGTGTGTTTTTCACAATTATTAAAAATGGTGATTTATTTAAATATAATAGAAAATTATATTTGTATATATAGATATATAATTTGTTATATCCCCACTGCATCCGTATCTTTATTTTTTTTTAAATCGCCCTATCCAGTGTCGTACCCTCATAGTTTCCATATCCATGCTTCTTAGGCAACCAGCATGACAAGTTTTTACCACCAAGCCAATGCACATGTCAAAGCCCAAAATGAGACCATTAAACATCTATTCCTCAGTTACCTTCATGAGAATGCAACATCCAAGACACCTTTTACTTCTATGGATAAGTTGATTTCTTTGATTCCATTCAAAAGAGAAAATACCTTAAAAGGGATATTCATACCAACCCTTTTAGAGGAGGTAGCAGTTTCCCCTATAAAAAAGGATGTCCACAAGTCATCATTCCCAGACCACTTCCCTCAAAAAGATGAATGGTCATGGTTGGTACCATTAAAGTCCACGCTGTATAGTACCAGAGATATTTAAAAAGATTGTGGTAACTGATAAAAAAAAATTTACAGCTCAAATTCTTATGCTTATTTAAGAACTAACCAATGCAAATCCCAGAAGCAGTTTCATGTGGTTCTCAAAAAAGATTGTACCCAAGTGATTGATTGTATCAACTATAGAAATTGTGGGGCATGTCCCCCTTAAGACACAGGGATAGATAATATGTAAATACCTGGTTGTAGTTTACAAGAGGCACCTCATAACTTGGAGCTGAGGGAGTAATGAATTTGGGACAGGCATATGAGAAGAGCTCATCATAGAGGGCAAATGCCTCATCATCATATCTCTGCATTCTCAACATCTTCTCACCGTACTTCTGCTGTAGTTGTGAGTTCACAGTTTCATCAACAAGCTTCACTTGGGGACAAACAGAGAGACAAATTGCCAGCAAGGCATACATCTGCTCATTCTTCTTCAGTATCTGTTCATATTGAGGAGAGTTCTGGTGATATTGCTTAGTCTTGTAAATGTACAACAGAATCTTATTAAATTCTCGAATTGCCTCCACATACCTGTAAACATGCTAATAAATGCGTTATGCTAACTGAACAAGAAGTGCAAATCAAAACAATATAGATATGTATACTATCTTTTCCTTTATGTCTGGTGCACATTGGTCGGGCCGAGCCTAAGCTTGAAATAATTCCCATTGGGCCTAAAATTAAATCTCAAGTCCGCCCAATTAAAAAATTACATTCCCAAGTCTGTCCAAGCCCACACATTTAATCCAAATTTTTTAATATTAATTTTTTTCTCTAAAGTAATCCTAAATAACATAAAATCTAATTACATATATATTAAAATATATCACTTTATATATGTTTTGGGCCAGGCTGGGCCAAGCTTCAAACAAAATTCACAAGCCCGCCCATTAACATAATTAGGCCTAAAAAAATCCCAAGCCCTATAAATGATGGGCGGGCTCGGGCGGCGTAGTAGGCCATGAGTTTTACACACAAATTGTAAGGGAGCAAAAGTAACAATATAAGTGCCACTGACAAACCCTAGAGTAAATGGTAGGTTATGGTAGGGAAATCTCCTCAACTCTTCAAGCATAAAATTCTTGCACGTTTTCTAACCATTTATTTGTGACGGAGAATTCCCACACCACACAGTTTGCACAGCACTGTAGCCTAATAATTAGATATGCATGTACATAATCAGTAAATTAGTTGGAAAACCATACATGGGAAAACTTACATTATTTCACACCCACACATTTATTGCTAAGTATAATTCAACAAAGTAATGGCACGAAACAGTATCTGACATTGCACTTATAACAAAAAAACAAAAAAAAAAAAAAAAAAAAACAACAAACAAACAATCTGACATCACATTATTGACCTAGCCACTCTACTGAAAGTTTAAACTCTTAATGTTGGGTGTTCATGGAAAGATGCACGATGTCTATAATAAGTGCCAACTGCTAACACTTGGGCCTTACACCTCATTGAAGCTTCAATGCTAAGCTTGTCCATTCCATAGTTGTCAAACTGATATTCAAACCGAGAGTCAAAATCCCATTTTCCCGAATTGCGAATCAAATTTAATCCTAAATTTTCAAGGTTAAGAGACACTTTCAAAAATAGATAAAATGGCAAATCCACACAATTAGAAATAGAAAATAATCATAGAAATAAAAAGTTATACATATAGCAACGTAAAACTTAACTCGATCACATGGTCTATAGGTAGCGCACTAGCCTTGAAGGCAAGAATCTACAAGCATTTTTGGTTACTGATTCCCTTTTCATTAAATGGTCCTATTTCATGATTCTGCTCTAAAAAGGGCCAAAGCTTCAATTAAAGCCTAATGCTACCAATATCATGCCTTGCCTAACTATCTCAACACAAGATTTTGGTCTTCCTCCTCTCTAACATCGCCCTCAAAGTGCAGAATGCAGTTTCTGAATTACTATTGCAATTAGTTGCACAGAGTCAAACCGTCCTACTAGATTTTCTCTCGTTTTCATTAATTTATCCTTTTTTATTACCTTCCCAAAACTTTTGTTAAACATTTCAAAAATTTTCATTTTCTAGCAAATGCTTTTAAAATTTTCCTTTTCCAACCAACTTTATGATATTTTCAAATAATTTTTCATTCACCCAAAAAATTTGTACAAGAACTTTTTAACATTTCCTAAAACTTGTAAAAATTTCAAAACATTTTCTAGAATTCTAACTAAGTGATTGTTTATCTGCATAACTACCTTACTTAAAAAACGAAAAAAAAAAAAAAAAAAAAAAGAAAAAGAAACAAATTTCAAAAACTAATAAAAATGTGTTTTCTTTTTTGATAGGTTAAGCAGTATATCTATATATATAACAAGCACAAAGGGAGTGCCACCCTAATAGGGATGGCAATTAGAGCCGAAAAACCCTAACCCCGCTTCACCCCGCCCCTAATAGGAATGGTTTGAGGTATATATAACCGGGTCAGGAAGGGGGTATGGGAAAGAAAGCAAAACTCGATGCGGGTTTGGGACTAGGTAGGATTTATGTCACCTCACCCCGAACCCACCCTGATTATATTATGAAATACCTAAATAACTATATTATATTTAACTACACAAAATACCATTAGTATATAAGTAAATATTGGGATTCTAATGTTAACTTTTTAGTCACTCTCTCTTTCTCAATATTATATTGTATTAAAGTTAGTATAATTTGCAATATTTTTATATTTTTAGAGATTTATTTTTGTTTTAAAATTTTATACGGGTTGAACCCGTTTCAACCCGAACCCCAATTACCTTAAGTTGGATTGGGGCCAGATGGAGAGATTCAACCCGTCACGATTTGGGATGGAATGTGAGATGAAGTTTTTCTATTAGGGGCAGGGTAGGGTTTAGGCAAATCCGTACTGAACCCGCCCCGTTGCGATCCTTACACCCGAACAACCAGAAACAAAAAACGGCCTATACCAACTATACAAAAAGATTAGTTACAAAGCTCCACAAAATCTAAACATTAGTTCAAGGAAGGATCCATAAAACCCTTGAACCAACTATACAGTAAATTCAAGAATCTACTTTTAATAAGGATAATAGAAGTTTCAATTCCTTCAAAAGTCCTTTTATTACACTTGCACCAAATAATCCACATCAAGGCCAAATGCGCCATAAGCCAAGCTTTCTCCTCCTTCTCTCGACTATTGCACCCCTCCAAGAGAGCAACAAATTCGAGACATGCTTGAGGAAAACCCGTTCAACACCAAACCATCCCAAAATGTGTTTTCTTCCTTTATAATCGATTTATTTCTATTTTTTTCCCCCTTTAAAAGTAATGACATCTTCAAAATTTTGTAAATAATCTGAAACATTTTGGTGAATTCCATCAGTTAATCGAGTAACTAAACTTAAGCACACTATCTCATAAAAAATTGACATAAAAAGATTCCTTTTGCAAGTATGAACATGTGGAAAAAAGCAGTTTTGACCTAGAAATATGTAGAGAAGAAACAATAAAGGTTTTATCTCTTAAATGAGTGGATTGGCTATCCCGAATAGCATTAGAAAAGGAGAAAGAGAGTCAAAGAAAACTATCTTTAAACCCCAAAGGCCTCAAAAAGTCTTCAAGAAGTTTTCACTTTTTTTTTTTTGGGGGGGGGGGGGGGGGGGGGGGGGGGGGGGGGGTTTTAAAAAAGAAAAGGCCCAGAGGGACTTTTGGAGAGTAAAAATTTAAAGGCTACCAAATCACATAAATTGTTTCTGAATTGCAAATTGTGAGATTCTCTTAAGATTTGCATAGATTCAGTAAGATACGTTGTTTGAAATTTGGCTAAGAGATTCAAATCAAGAAGGGTTGAGTCAAAACACATCATAAGAACGGTATCCTTAATCATAAGATTCTAGCAACTACGTTCTACACCACGTCATTGACTAAGATGAAGTGACAGGGTTTAATCAATAAATAAAAACCTTGAGTTTCTGAATTGCAAATTGTGAGATGCTCTTAAGATTTGCATAGATTCAGTAAGATACATTGTATAAAATTCGGCTAAGAGATTCAAATCAAGAGCGGTCAAGTCAAAACAAATCATAAGACGGGTGTCCTTAAACATAAGATTCTAGCAATTATATTCTACACTGCATCATTGACTCAGACGAAGTGACAGGGTTTAATGAATAAATAAAAACCAACAAGGTACAGTGAGAGTAATACAATATAATACGTACAGAGATCAGACATTGTTTTCCCTTTGGTCTGTACAAGAAAGATGGAATGCCACTAGCTGAGCTAATTGTAAATGCAAAATCACCAGCAAAGGGAATTGAAAGGCATTTTTACAACGTCAGCAAACTCAAGCACTATGCCCCAATGTCGAATGACACTAAATGTGAGATCAAGAACAGTGTACATGTTTATACAGAAATACTAAAAAGCTTAGGTGTGTTGATCATATGTAGACCTATTTACCATTATTACTAGTAATTTACAAAGTAAGAGTAGGTCCACAAGTTTCTCAAATTTTCTTCTCCACATTTTTTTTCTTTTGATAAGTCAATTTTCTTATCTACAGAAAGCAACCAAACGACCAAAATGCTCCATAAAAGTAAGAAGAGGTCCAAGTGCTTGATTTGTACTATAAAAATGTGGGGTTTTGGTGTCCAAAGGTATAACACACTGATAAAATATCAAACATACCTCCGTAGCATAAGTTTGGCAAAACCGTAATGATATATGATGGTAATGTGGCTTCCAACAACACTGGTGTAGACACCTTGTTGACTTATATCAATGGGTATTAAGCACTTTAGACCAGTATGATAATCACCCAAAAGACAGTGGACTCTTAGCAATCCCACTATGCTGAAATACCCCAAAACCTTCAAGACATTGCTTCCACCATTGTAATCATATCCATCAGATGCAGTGAACTGTTCAATGCCTTCCTTCTCCTGCTCTAGGATTTGAATGATCATGGATTTTTCAACAAGTGCTTGCAAAAAGTTGAGCACACCATACACATTCCAAGCCTGGAAAAAAATGAAAATAAGAACATTCCTGTCCGTTCTACATTCTACTAACAATTGGATAATAGAGAAAGGAGATAAGGATACACAGACACACGAACTAGTAAAAGACTCTTCCTGCTATAGCATGTCAATAACTTAGCACAAAGCAGATGAACTGCGCCAAAGATTAACCACCTCTTCTCCACCTTGAAAAACTAGCAGCTCTGAAAAATACCCACAAGCAGCACTCTCCAGATGAGCAAAGCATTAACAAACCCACCTCCCTCCACTCCAATCACCCAGACTTCTTCACAGCATCTAGCGTATATGTCTATCTATGTGTGATGTTACATACACACACATGCGTGGACGTACATGTATATTGAGGCAGATCCCACATTGATCTCCACTTAGTCTCTACCAATAGATTACCAATTTATCCTTCTCATTTCATATTTATTTTGTAGAAAAACTGATGCATAGCATGACATGCAAAAAAGGGCAAATAAAAAATTTACATGTACCGTGTCTAGGGCTTTTCATAATCAGCCCTTGTTTAGAAACGATTTTTGTTTTGTTTTTTTTTTAAAAAAAAAAACAAAAAACAGTGTTTATTTAATTTTTTTGTTTTTAGTTGTGTTACAAAATTCGAAAAAAAAAACAAAAATACTAAAATGAGTGTGTTCTCTGTTTCCAAAACATTGCTTCGTTACTGTTGGCTCAACAGTAACCTACAAATGGCCATTACCATACCACAAAAAACAAACAACAAAAAACGAAAACTTACAGCATTACCAAACGGGAAAAATGTTTCTGTGTATTTTTTAGGTTAGAATGTTGCTGGATAGTTTTAGTAATCTTTTATTGGGTTCTAGTAGTTAGGGGTATCTTGTAATTTTGCAAATTGCTAGATATGGGTTATAGAGGTCACCCATGGCTCACTTTATGGGTCAACTTATGTTATCGGGTCATTATATGTGATTTTATTTTGGCCTAAAATAGTCTAGTGGTCAAGAGTCAAAATTTCCTATAATCTTTTCAGTCATAATTCTAGCAACACTAGTAGTAACCACGTAGCCTATAAATACCTATATAATTTTTCTATTCTACAGAGTTGATTTTTTGAGAATTTGTGTTAAATTTTTGTGGCTTTGTAATAGTTTGTGCAGCCTTACCTTGGGGGTTATTCCTAAGGAGTCTAAATGGGATTCCTAGAGGGTTTTTTTTTTTTTTTCCTCCCTCTTCTTTTGCTTCTCTCCCACAACTTTTTTTTTTGGTTGCTGTTCACAGGCCCCAAAAAGTGCCATCTTCAACCCCAAAATCCTACCGAATCATGCCCAAATCAACACTAACACTTCCCCCACTTATTAACCATCAATTTCAACCATTAGAACTCTAAATTAGCTACTGTCCAAGCTTTACAATTACACTCTCTGTAAATGCTGCAACCAATAACTTTCAAAAATAAAGCCAAAACTCATCGATAAACCCTAGAAGCGATTGTCTACCTTATAGAACCCTAACTCTAGAAACTTCTCATAACCAAAAACCCACCACAATTCCTATTGCAGGCAGCCTTTGGCCTTAGTTTCCCTACCTGTCCTACAGCCAACAGTATTGACAATTATTCTCCACTGAAAGACTCTTATGTACTTTTGTGCATATACGAGTGGCAAGCTTTAGATTCCACATACAACGAAGCAATCAGTAAGCTGTCCAAGCTGACAAGCAAAATAAGCAAACAAAAATACAGCAAAACTGAAGCAGCAGCAGCAGCATGGAGGGAAAGGGGGGATGCCCACTGTGGCATATAATCAGCATGGCGAATTTCTCGCTAATTTCCGAAAACCTCAACATTTTCATCAAGTAAATGAAACTTGAAGTTTATCCCCTACATTGCAATGTTCCCCAACTAATTTCTGCCCTACTTCAATTTTTAAAATGTCAAGAAACACTTAGAGTCCTTCTACATGCATCTCTTTCTTACTTACAAATTAGGACTTGGACCAATCACTCCCTAACATCCTTGTGTCAAATTCCCAATCAGGACCAAAGAATCCCCATTTACCAAATTTGTCAGCAAAGCCATAAGAATTCCAGATAGACAAGGCCCATTTCAACCCAACACCAAAGACAAAAAAAAAAAAAAAAAATAGCAAGGAAATGAGGACAACATCAGCTTAACGTTTCCACAAAAAATGTCTTTTACACAACAAAATTTCCTTCAATTTCCGCTCTGAGGAAGTAAGATCAGAGGAAAACATTCCCAATTCATGATCAATACCTGATCATACTGCCTCAGGAGCGCAATCTCCTGCTCAGTCTTGTTCTTCATCTTTGCCCGGTACTGACAAAACGACTGGAACTGGTACACAAACTCATCCACCATGTCCCACAACCACTGGTTCGGCAACTGCATATTCACCACCCCATGCAACACCACCTAAAACCAATCACACCAAAAAAATATATATCAATGTCAATATATACATACATATATGCACAAATTGGGGCGTATCGAAATGAGCCATGCCTGGAAGAGATTGCAGTAGTTGTCCCAGGAATCGATCCTCTGTTTGGGAGTGGGCGACAGTCGAGCATAGAGGTGGCGGAACCACATCTCGCGGTAGAGCAGGCAGAACACGTGGTCGTTGTCGATGTACTGAGCGACGGCGTCGACGGAGGGCCAGGGGGTGTCCTTGAACATGCGGTCGCTGAGGGTCTGGAAGGAGGTCTCGTACATCTGATGGATCTCGTACACGTTCTTCTCCCGGATGTGGCGGTACAGGTGCACCACGAACGACTTCACCGAGTCCGGCACGAAGTTCGGGTCGTAGTCCAGTGATTCTGGCTGCTGGGAGTAGCCGACAGTATCGTCGTTGTCGTATGAGGCCGCCATTGTTGAAGTGATTTGGTTTCTCTCTCCTATTGCAGAAAGTGGTTAATTTTGTGAGAGATTAGGGTTTATGGAGATTAAGATCCGCGGAGACTGGACAGGAGAGAGACACCGATTTGCTTGTGCTTCTCCGGAAGGAGTGACAATAGACGGATGTTAGGGTCTGCGAACAGCAATAGACGCCCATGGGTTGTTTCATCATTCGGGTGGGTTGAGCCCACTTTTTGCAATGGGTTGTGAATTGCAGTTATGGTCTGGACTTCGGATCACAATACAAGCCGGTTTATTGAAGTAGTTTTTAGTATTTATAATTTCTTTGGTAAAAAAATTGTCAATAGAATAAACCTAAAAGTTCACTAAAAAATGTAAAAAAAATTAAAATTTAGTTAAAAAGACTAGTAAAAATAAAAGTTAATTTAATAAGTTGATCCAAACGAGCTTCATCCATCCTGACCTTCAACCCTACTCCATTCTTCACTACAAACCGAGATTGTTTTTTTTTCTTTTATTAAACATTGATGGGCTACACTATCTCTACCTACTCGTATATTTTTCAATTATAACATGTAATTATTTCACCCAAGCATCTGAAGATTAAAAAATAAAAACAAAAAAATATGTTTTACCAAAATCGATGCCTATCACTAAAATGCTTATTGTTCACCAGTTACGTATAACTAAAAGGAGCTCAGTGCACGAGACTCTCATCGCTCCAAAATCTAAGAATCCAAAATTATTTGTAGATTGACGATCTAATATGCATGGTTGGTTGCTTGATTTATTAAGTCATATTTCAATTAAAAACACAACTGCAATGTAGAGTTTGGATTAGACGCAACTACTTGACAAAAAGTAGAGTGATTAGGTAGTGTCGAGTTTTCAATAGTCATCCCTATTAAAGGGCTTTAACGTAGAAAGAGGATCAACACAAATGCTCACCAAAAACTTTTTTGAAAAACTTTCACTTTACCCCTTGCGGTTTGACTCAATTTCACTTAATTTTCTTTAAGTTTTAAATGCAACATTTTACCCCCCTATAATTTGACTCAATTTCACTTAACCTCCTTTAAATTTTAAATACAATACTTTACTCTCTTACAGTTCAAACCAAAGTAACACTGTTAAGTTTTCCGTCATAAATAAAGCCGAAGTGACACAGCTGAGCAAAATCTTATCAAAAATGACATATACTCTTCGAAAAATAACGTATAAGCCCAAAACGTGCACAATTTTTTTCACATTGCAAGATTACAATGGATGCAAATAAAAAAGCAAAAAAAGAGGTTAAAAAAAAAAATGTCCTCGTCAAAAAACTCCCAAGTACATCACCAAAACAATCACATGTTAAAAACATTTGTTTCTACAATCACACTAGCATAACACTGCCATATTATTTTAAAAAAAATTGTATCCATAATTTTTTAGTTTATACATCATTTTCAAAATAGCAAACGTTATTTTTAATTGAATTTTACCCAAGCTCAATGCCAATCGCCATTTGTTATGCGTGAAACAAACATTCCGTTATCTGTAACGAAAAACTTAACAGTGTCACTTTAGTTAAAACCCCATAAGGTGAAATGTTGCATTTGAAACTTGAAGGAGACCAAGTAAAACTAAGTTAAACCATAAGGGAGTAAAATATAATTTGCCCAACTTTTTTCCATCAAACATATCAAGTTTAAACAAGATACCAGAAGTGATGGCCAACACAACATTTAAAATGGATAACCATTGTACTACCCCTGTGAATCACACTAAGAAAATTATACACGGCATTTGATCTACAAGTTCATGCAAATCAATGCAGCAGCCACTAGCCAGTTTGTGGCAAGTTAGATAATAGCAATTTTTCATTTTGTATGAGAACAGGGTTGCCACATGTGCATTTGTTTGAGAAAAAAATCAACCCCTGAGAAAACAACTGGATGATAATGGCGATCTTTTTTTCAAAATAGAATAGTTTAACTTAAAGGGAAACACGTGTAGCCGCATAATGATGTTACTCACCGGCAAGTGAGCTGCCGAGGTTGCATATTCTATATAACCAAGTGGACCAACGGGATCAAACAAAGTTTAGTCAAGTACAAGTTATCATGAAACTTCACATTGAAAATTCTGGTAAGACCTTCTATAGCAGGACCCTTTAGCATTTACTTTGATGCAGAATGGCTATTACTTTGTTCTTGCACTTGAGCATCTCTAACGAAAGTCATTTGGATGGAGTACAACTCCTATAAGCTCTATTGCAATGACTGCAAGTTTCACCTCCATCATCCTATTGCTCAGTGTGTACGTTGGTCACAAAACAGTTTGCTTAACACCACCTTATCCCATCAGTTACAACTCTAGCATATCAACTTATTGCAATTTTAATTTCTCATCTCTTTCTTCATCTTCTTTTGTGTTTTCAGAGTAAGTGTGCTATCATTTTCTTTATTGGCGGTGTGGGGGGAGAGAGATCACCATAGTGAGCATCAACACTACACAATTTGTATATGATTTGATAGACAACTTCATCGCATGCAAGTGGATACCCATAATTCTAAGAGATCACCATGTTTTCTTTGAGAACAATGGATCAAAGATGACAAAAAATGTTGCTATGGGGTATCTCTTAACTATCAAAATTCATGGTCTCTCCAAGTTAAAGGTAATCTAGTGAAGAAACAAGCTAACATTTATATGCTCAAGACTGAATTATCCCTCCATAGCTCTAACTGAGATCAACTAAAACTGGAAAGTTCACCAATTAAACTGCATGCTCAGTGAATACTCTACACAAGCAGACCTCTTCCTAGATATGCCAATGAACTCTTAGTCATTGCTATAACGAAAGACTAGGGAACAATGTCAACCTTTTTCAAATAAGTATTGTATAAAAATCCATTTGCCTTCCCTCAAAACATTCCATTATACTCACTACTTACATGATGACATCACATCAATATCTCTAGTTCACTGCCCTTCCATTTCAAAACCCACCCATATTTGCACTAGGGACCTTATAAGTAGCCTTTTCTGAGCCAAGAAATACCATGTAGAAGTTCTATAACACACTGCAGAGTTTTTTCTTCTCCGTAGTATAAAAGCAAAGAGGTGTCCAAATACCTCAATTTCATTTCTAATGCAATAGTTGGGGTGGCTACAAATTTGACGTCCATTTAAAAAATATATATTTAAAAAAAAAAAAAAAAAACACTGCAATAAGTACTTTTCCTCCATACATCAAGAATTGTCTTAGTCTTTACAACCCTGTTGAACAAGCCAGAAATCTTTCTGATATTTTATCATTCAGTAAGTCTCCTCAACTACCGCATATCACAAAAAAAAAAAGTTTCCATGACTACTGAGAGACTCAAATGTGGAAAAATCCTGTAGATTCTCACCTCAATAAAGTTCTCATAGGCTCAAGTCAAGCATGATTTTCATTACAAAATTTAAGAAGAAGTCCCTGAGTTTTCCTTAATCTCATCGTCCACAGCCAAGATCTCTTATTTTCACCCTATGTGCATGTATGACCATTGGATTCTTACAAATCCATTAAAGTTAGGATGCAGGGCACTATATTGAGTTAAAGCCTCCAAAAATTGGTGCGGGTACTTATTTAAAAAAAAGATAAATGGATAAAAAGGTAATGGTGAAAATATTTTAAAATACTTGGGTTATTCTATTTAAAGCGGAACAGGTCTAGGTTCTTTTAAATTATCCCAACATGAGGGGCTCCAAAATTAAAAAATTTTGGTGGTGTATGCAAAAAATTCTTTTTGATATCATACCAAACAAAACCAAGTTAAGCCCTAATGACATTTTACAACTTCGTCAACCACTTTAAAATTTCGTCGACTGCAAAACACTTCAATTGAGGTTGTGGATTCTAGTCTAAGTAGCATGGATATGGGGAGGAGTAGTCTCCGCGTAGGTCTTGGACACCAAACTCTTAGACAACACTTCTTCAACATGAGATAACTTAAAAATAAAATTTCATAATTCCTTAAACGATGCTTCAGCGACACTTCAAAAACCCTTCCAAACACAACCTTTGTGGTGAATCACATAAAAGTAACATCTTTCAATATTAGTCGGAACGCAACCTATGCAACCCAAAAATATCTTGAAACATTTGTAAAACAAATAAATCATATGCATGACCAACAGAAAGCCAAATATACTTTAAACAACTTATAACATGTTGAAAAATATGGCAATAACATTTTTTCAAAAAATTGTCATAAAGCAACCCATAGGAGTATGCATTATATATATGATATTTCGAGAGCTCTATCTTCCACAATTTATAATTTAAAGTAGAAATATATACATACTATATTAGATTTCATATTTTCTCTTATATAGGATAAACTTGCATTCTAGAAGTGGTAGCAACATGCATAAAAGATATATAAATTGTGTGTAGAGTAGTGTGAGGGGTGAGTGGTCAAACCTGATAGAGGTTGACCCAATGGGAAGTTAACGGCAGGCGCTGTCCAGGTGACGGACCACTAAAAGTGGAGGATAAAGAGTTGAGTCGATCCTAGAAAGAGAGAGAATGGCAGTGCCTCAAAGGAATTGGAGAGATTCTGAGAGAGATTGATAGTGAGTATTTAATGTGGAATGAATGCCCTTTTTTTATAGAGGAGGAG
Organism: Euryodendron excelsum; assembly: GCA_033060915.1. Classification (NCBI taxonomy): domain Eukaryota; kingdom Viridiplantae; phylum Streptophyta; class Magnoliopsida; order Ericales; family Pentaphylacaceae; genus Euryodendron; species Euryodendron excelsum. The sequence goes on along the minus strand of CM065378.1, from coordinate 34,160,365 downwards.
GGTTCCCTTTACATAGGTAAGGGAGGCTTTCCACGATTGGTTCTTCAACCATCGAGGTCTTTGGTAATTGGCTCCTCAAGTCTGAAGACTTTTCGAAGACCGACATTCTGAATATTAATTTTGCGCCTCTGTGTGTGACAGTGATTCAGGCAGCTCAAAGTTCATGCGTTAAATACGCTTGTCGTTTGCTTGACTTAGTGGAGATCCCTCTCTCTAAGACCAGTCGCCCAGGGGGGGCCTTGGCAAACCCTCAACTCTAGCCTCCAATCCACTTGTCTCTTGATGATCTCGTGCGAAGGTGACCCCAAGCAAAGTACATACTTTTAAAGTAACTTAACCAAAGTATTTCCTTTGAAAGGAAAAAAGAGGTTTTGAAATCCATTGAAAAATGATTGAATTTCATAAGAATTAAAATTACTAAAATATAATAAAATACAGTTATCCACATTGCCCTCCCCTCCTTTTTAGATGTTTCTTACTCGTTAACCTAATCCAGGGGTATCATTGTCTACAAAAGTATTTCCTTTCCAATTCCTCATCAAGGCAAACAAGAAAAATAGGATTTGTTCCTTCTGATTTCGATTATTCCAAACACAAAATAGGAATTTTCTTGGAAATCTTTTTCTTCTTGTCCTATTTCGAATTTCGATTCCTATAATGATTTGGTTCCAAACACAGAGTATGGGCACACACATATCTTTGTTCACTCAACTGCTTATTTAATGTGTAATCATATGGTATGATTAAGAAAATAATCCTCAGTGTATTTTTTTTTTGATAAATAAAAATGTATTGAAAATGACCCCCAGAAAATAATCCCCAGAATATTTGTTAACAGTGTAATCAGTGACTACTTTCTTAGATGGTAAAAAATGTATTTCATAAAATCTTTTATCTACATTACCCTCTTAGGTAATGTCGAACTCTACTTTGTGCATGCAAGTTGGGATTAGGAGAAACCAGCTTCCTTAAGTTTGGCCCATATGTACTCACATCAGTTTTTCATTCATTACAGAACCAACTATTTTTTTTAGGCAAATCTTTACTGCTTTCCATTCCTTTAGATGCATCTCATATCCCCATATAGACTGATTAGCCTAATCAGAAATAGACCCTTTCTTTGGTGATATATTTTTAGGAGAGAAACATTTCTTTGGTGACATTATTGAGAATTAAAGCTAATCAAGTTATATATACCATTTGTTAGAATTTGAAAAACAAAAACTAAACATTACATAATTACATACTCTTGATTTGATAATATCTTAGTAAATATCTTTTTAAAAAAGAAAAGCTACAAGGAAATAAAATAAAATAAAATGATTTTTAACACTTATCACACTAATATTTCCTATACATGTATATGTATATATTTTAAAAAGCATATTTAATACCACAAAAGCCTCAAACTTGTTCCCATTGTAGCGTAGAGAGAGAAGCTCTCATCATAATGGAGAAAAAGTCCAATAGTTAGGTAATATCGATTGTTCAATACTCATCCTTATTAAATTGCGATATGTAGTGATTTATTACATTAGCAATGTGAATTTGTTATTAATAGAGAGACTTCTAATGAAATAAATAACAGACGGCAAAATCTAATAAACCCGAGTACCGAAGAACTTTGTACTACCTAACTACTGACCTTTCTTCCCATTATAATACAGAAAATAAAATTACGTTGTAAACTCTTTTTTTTTTTTCTTTTTTGCACAAAAGGAAAGAAGATCAACTATTCAAAAGAAAAACCAGTTCTAAGTAAAGGCCTAGAGCCAAATAAAAATTCACAACAACACAACAAAATACAAAGACCTAAGAAAAATAACAAATATTATATGTAACATTATACACCAAAAGAAAGGCAGTTTCAACTGACCAAAAAAACCATCTAGATCATAAACAACCCACACAAACATCTTTTCGAGATTTCAAACAGTAAAAATGTTTAACGTATGAGTGTGCTTTTATATATATACACACATGTACATATTCAATATACACATAACAATTTATGTCTTACTCTAAATGTTCAAAAAATAGACCAAGTCACAAATCAATGAAATCATACTTAGATATTGAGGAAGAACATTTGCTTCAAAGACAATCATCAAATAGCTAGGAAGAAATCCATCTAGGCTCTGACATTAATAGTCAAATTCTACTAATACAATGCAAAATTGGGTGGGGGGAGAGAGACCTCCATACCTATAGAAGAAGCTCAGCTAAGAATTGTGCCCTAGCTTGTTAAAGATCTGTGAAGCTGAGAAGAGAGAAATGTTCTGAAAAAGATAAAAATAGCCACATTAGATGACTGTTGAAATGGCGAGCAGTTGAAAGCTTGCTACATGTTTAAAACATTTAATAAAGGAAAGGTACTACCATGTTTAAGGCTTACCCTATAGAAATGAGAATATCATAAGTCACAGAAGAAGGCAAAGTGATCCCAGACAGAGTACCCTAGAGTCGCAGAAGAAAAGCTAAGAGAGAAGCCCTTAATAAACAATCAACGAGGTGGGGGTGATTGTTATGTGTATAGTAGGTTGTCTGAGTTTGTTTTACAGCCTATATGGAGGGAAAGGAAAGGAAAAGAAAGGAAGGGAATTATTTTCTTTCCTTAAAGGAAGAAAATAATCACTCTCTCTCCCTGTCTTCTTATTTTTCTCTCTTTTAAATTTCAAACGATTTTCTTTCTACTTTCCTTTAATTTTCTTTGCAAAACCAAATAGGAAACAGAAAATATATTTTTTTTCACATTCCAAATGGGCTGTTAAATTGGATGTCCAATAAATATGTATGTCAACCAATTTAAAGTTTTAAACCTATTTATAAATGAGTGTTCTGCTGATAACACAATAACAACTCATTTAGTAAAATAATTGGACCCAAACCCATATAATATGGGATCGAATTTCGTTGGGTTAATAGATTCGAGTTCACATTGCCGTCGCACCTTGAATATTATATATATTATACATTCCCATATACTGGCCCAAACAAGTCAACACTAATATTCAAGTTGCTTCTATACACAATTGGAAGAATTTGTATTTTTTCTTACAATGACCAAAATAATGTAAAATTGATTCCTTTTGTGTGGCAAAAATATTAGGAAATGATGCAAGAATTCAATTAGCTTAAACATCAGCTTAGCCCAACTGGTTAGTTAGCTCCGATTCTACATCAATTTTAAGCTTGAGGCTCCATCATCTTTTAAACCAATCTGTCTATGCTAACTAGAGGTCATGAATTGATGGGTACTTTGGGAGGATTTATTCAAGGAAGGGAGATTTGTGAGGGGGCGTTCTATCCAGTTCTCAAACCTTCTTTAAATGGATGCTCATCCAGATTAGACAGATGGGTTGTTTTGTATTTAAGAAGATGAGACTTCTTGTCTTCGGTTTTGTAGATTCAAACATATTGCTAGGCTTGTAACAATTATGAGATTTTTGACGAGCTTATCTTGTAGATCACTTGATAAATAAGTTATACTAGAACAAAGAAAACATGAGTTGGGACATTAAACAAAAAAATGCACCTAAAAATGAGATCATGCCAAAACAATCAAGATTACTCATACAAAATAGAACTAGTTGTTTACCATAATACCTAAAGAAAGAAACCTAAAATCAATCTAAAGTCACCCACTTGCCATGGAATCTCATGGTATTCTACAAATCACAAAATATCAAAACAGGAAAAATTCAAATCAACTTATTTGCTAAGTAGATATCATGTTCTTCTTAGTGTAATTACAAAGTTAATTTCCAAGAAACCACACTCAAGCATGCAACAAAGCATGCCATTTTAAGAGGCACAAGTATGGGCATGGTACACTAACACACCCACCTTCTTAAAAGTGTCCATGCTTCTTAGATGTCAGCCATTGCTTGAGTGAACAGTATTTCAGTACATTGGCACCTCCAACTGCTAACAAAAAGCCATCCAGGTTGAGGATGCGTGATGTCTACCAAGAAATTACAAAGTTGTATTTTTTTCACTATAAATATAGGTTGAGCAGCATGCATAATCCATAAATCATCACATAAAAGCTTTTGAGATAATCGGGTACCAAATAAAGCAAAAATGTCAGTTGAGTGCACGTCTGAATAATGAATTTTCCACAGAATTTCATGTAAAGAAGTACAATGAAATGAAATTCACTACAAAATAACACAAGGAAACAAGTAAATATTCATATAAAGGTGCTGAAAACTTACAAGATTATCTTACAGAGGAAAAAGAGAAGAAATAGTCCCGCAATAAACTAGTATGCACCACAGTGAGCAGAATGCAAGAATTTTGCCCGGAAGAAAGTTTTCTCACAATCACAAGAGAATTTGGTATAGTTGCCCGAGGGGCTAAAAAATGGTGAGGCTAATTTCAAGCCTTTCAGAATCTGTTGAGAATACATTGTCTATGTTCTCAACGAAATATTCCGTGACATACCAAAACAATGGCGGGGATGGTGGCGGCGTCGAGAACATTGACATCCGGCGGGTAAGCCGCGGTGAAATTCCAAATGCTTCAGCTTCCGTTGCTCTGGGGGTTCGAGATCGAATCGGCCACCCAAAAAAGTAAGTAACAGGAGGAACAAGTAGAGGACCTTGGGTTCCCCTGCACCCTCCGTCTCCCCTACGACCGCCTCGGAAGAGGATCGAGGTGGCGGAGGACCTCGACCTCGCAACGAAGACGAAGATCGCGATTCCGACAGCCATTGTGACCTTTGTGGGTGATGGCGACGGCGACGAATTCCGCCGCAAACTTGATGGTTACGGCAATGGGGTTGGGGAATGGGGCGGAACTGAAGTAGACAGGGGGGCCAGATACCGATTACAGGAGGAAATGTTGTAATCCATAGACATGACAGCACGTGTCGAAAAGGAGGAGGAGGAGGCAGAGAAAAGGGCTATTTTACAGAGAGATTTTTCAGCTACGGTGAAAGAGGAGTTCAGAGAGAGGGAAGGGGCTGTTGGGTGTTTCATAGAAAGAGAATGAGAGAGAAGCTGGTGTACTGTGGTTGAGGGTTGCTCCGGCCATAGTTGTGGTTGGTGGAGTTTCTAGAGAGAGAGAGAGAGAGTATGTTCCCCAATCCTCTCACTTCGTCTTCCACTCCAACTCGAGTCTGTACCCACTACAACAACTGTTAGATTCTTACATTTATATGCACGCAGATATATATATATATATATATAAAGAAGGTCTGACAACTGACAAGCGAGACAGAGTCCCACATCGAAAGAACACGAGACAAAGGAGCTGTATTTATAAGTCAAGAACAAAAGCACAGGGCACGACCTTACTTGAACAGGATCTGTTCTATAGGCTCGTACCTCTGTATCCTTGATTTCTAAGGAGACAGGAACTAAAATCTGGTGGATGAAATGAGATCGCATGATCAGAGCGTGATTAACAGCTTCCTGCATCTCTCTGCAGATTTCGCAAGGGCAGTAGAGGATCGTTCTCAGCCGGTGTTCTACTGGCTGGGGTGGTCATGCGGTTATCTGACAGATTCAAACCTCCGTTTTGCTGGCAGCCTGAACTTAAACACGCGAAGCAATACTTTCGTTTTTGCTTGCAGTGTACCATCGATTGCTATAGATTATTATATGAACAAATGCCATATAAACATAAGATTTATATATAATTAGGTGTCAACTCATTCAAGCCGCAGGTAGTAGGTATTTTTTAAAATTTACTATTTAAGTACCATTATTTTTTATCATAAAAAAATATTTAAAAAAGTCATTATATATATTATAAGTAATTAATTTAAAATTTAAAATAATTAAGTATATAATTTTAAATTTGACAATATTAATCATAATTAATTGATTAAGTTTATTTTTTTAAATTTAATCCTAAAATTTTAGATATTTTATTTCGATTTGATAAAAATATACATACTTTAATAAAACTAAAAAACTTGTTATATTATTGATTTGCTAACTATTATACTTTATTTTTTTAATTATGATTTTTGACATCATAACTGTCATGTGAATCACAAATTCTGTAAGTAATTTATTTCTCTGGAGTCCTTATCAGGCTGATCTGTCTTTTTTTTCTTTTCAGTATCTTATTTTTAATAGTTATCTCAATCTTATCTTATATATATCTTATAAAATTAATAGTTTAGTCAATTAATAGTTATCTAACTAATTACCAACAAATTCAATAGTTATCTAACAAATTGTCCCTATAACATAGCATTTTAAAAATATAAGAGTATTTAGAATGTCACATAGGAGAAAGGCAATACGATACATATGAATGAGAGTTATTTATTTAAAAATAATCTGTTCATACAGTTAGTTATAAAAATGCTAATATCACATTATTTTGTTAAAATTTTCTATACAAATTATTTGAAAGCATAGCATTTTTTATTTTTATTTTTCTTATTATATAAAGTAAACACATAATCTCATGTGATTTTATCTTAAAATGGATGAAAATAATTAAAATTAATTGTAATTGTATCATTAAGGTATTTTATTTCTCCAAAATAGATTATTATAAAGACTATTTAACATAAAATAAAGGCTGAACTTTGTAAAGGCATTTTTAACTTTTACCTAATCTGTCATGGTCCGACTAGGGACTTATGTATTTACTTCTTAATCACTCGAGTGACTCAAGAAAGATTGTGTGATTTTTTCTCAAGCTACAAGAGGTAATTGTAATTACGCATTTTATGATTTGTGATCTTTTCTTTGGTAAGCAAAATTCAAAAAAACCACCACATTCCATAAGCAGTTCCCTCCTTTTCCTTTCACATCTCTATACTCCCAGCTTATCTGCAACTCTACTCCCATCAATGATCGCCTTCAACCATTTCCTCCTACGGGCGGAGCCACATGTGCTAGACCCTCTCAATTTTTTAGAATTTTACATGTGTCAACCATTTTAGAAAGTTCTTTCAATTTGTCCCCTCTAAAATTTATAAATGCCTGTCATATTTTTAAAACTCTACTTTGACCTACAACTTTGAAAATGTCGCTCAATTTGCCCCATTTAAAAATTTGTGAATATCCCTTTTAAAAACATAATTACCTTCAAAGGGCATTTATATATTATATATCAAAGCTTATATACATTATATAACTCTGAAGAAGTCATATATTCTATTGTTGATTATGAAAAAATAAAAAAATTTATTATTCTAATTTTTCTTTTATAGAAAACTTCACGAGAATGTAGAAAACTCTACTAGAATAATGAAGCAATAGTAATCTTAAGATAATACACCAAATGGTGGATGTTTTCGTCTGAAATGAAATGACCACAAACAACTACATCATTCCATGAAAATTTTGTACAAATATTTCACTTGTATAACATTATTTTGAAAAAAATTATGGGTTATGATTAATTATTGTATCACCTAGATGAATTTTCTAGCTCTGCCACCGACTCCTCATATATCATTAGATGGCTCTGACCCATCAATGGCTGCCGTCAAACACCTATCAATGCTTGGTTCATGAGTTGTGCCGTTTAAAAAGTTATGGTTGGGTTGAACCAAAGACGAAGCCAAAATTTCATCTTTGAGGGCCCAAGATATATTTAATATTTATGTGTACAAAGTAAATTTAATTTAAGAAAATAACAAATAACACTTAATTAAAATATACTAGGAAAATACCACAAAAAAAGTTATTTTTAATACATATTAAGTGATACATCAATCAAAGTGACACTTTGCGATACTTCATGTCATGGAATCTAGATATAGTTGGTCCAGACAAAATGGAAAACATCTTATATTTTTTTCTCAAAATTTTGCCCTAGATCTCAATTAAGTGGGCATAGGTAATTATGGACCTTAGGCCACATAAAAATAAAATGGGCCAAAATGTGGATTACACTGATAGATGAGTCATTTTATTATGTAGAATTCTTTGGGTCTAAATACAAACCAAATATCATGGGTTTGTTTTTAGCACTGGGAGCCATTTTATTATTTAAATTTTTTGGGCCTTAAACTATATCATATATAATGGGGTTTCTTGGACATTAGGGGGGCTCCCTTGACCCTGTTCTAACGTCGTCCTGTTAGTGAACTACATCCATGGATCGTCTTCTGCCCAATGTTGTACCCTGTTTTGGTTCCCTTTAGGTTTACTTTATTCACAGATCTAAGTATAGTTTATTACAAAATCGAAGTTGTTTTTAAACTTCATTACTAAAATCAAGTGTTTTTTTAACTCATTTACCAAATTTATGTTGTTCAAGAAGTTGTGACTTGAAAACACTATTTTTTGAGCAACTTGAGTTTGGAAAATTAATTCAAAATTACTTGAATTTAGTAATTAATTTTAAAAAACATTAGGTTTGGGTATAAACTTGGTCCAAGTCCATTGATGACATGGGGTTGGGAAAGCTTGAACCCAATTTGGTTTGTCGCTGCAAATTTGTTTTGAAGTTTCTTAGTGTGTATTTTGGAGAGAGAAACAAAGCATGTGATGAAATTTGTTTTGAAGTTTCTTGGTGTATATAAGGGGAGAGAAACAAAGCATTTGATGAAAAGTGTTGTGTTTGGAGTTCACTAAATAACATTTCGAGTTGGAAATTAGAAAATTGCTCATTGTTTTATTATTTATGCCTGTACAGTATACACAGTGAAAAATTGAAAATCGTATTAGTGGACGATTTTCACCTCTCCATTTCTTCTTTATGAATCTCCTGAATTTTCGAGTGATGAGAGCAATTTTATCTTCATTCTCTTCACTTGCTGATTCATCATCTTGACAGATGGATTGGAATGCAACTACCCTTCTCTTCTTTTCTTTATCCTCTTGGGCATGTTGTTTTTGTGTAAGCTCATGTGTCATTAGAGAGCCCAAGAGTTCTTCCAGTGGCAGAACGTTGAGGTCCTTTGCTTCTTGAATTGCTGTGACCTTGGCCTCCCAAGCCTTTGGCAAAAACCTTAGAATCTTCCTTACCTGCTCATTGTTAGGATACACCTTTCCAAGAGATTTTAAACCATTAATAATATCGGTGAACCTAGTGAACATTTCAGTGATAGATTCTTCAGGTTTCATTTTGAACAATTCATAGCTATGTACCAATATATTGATTTTAGATTCTTTAACTTGATTGGTACCTTCATGTGCGACCTCTAATCTGTCCCATATTTCCTTAGCTGATTTACAAGTGGAAATACGATTAAATTAATTGGGATCAAGTACACAATATAGGATATTCATAGCTTTAGCATTAGATTGTAGCATTTTCAGATCATCTTTATCCCATTCAGATTCTGGTTTAGGGACAACCATTTGTTCTATTCTGGAAGTAGGAGTTTTAGGTCCATTTACAATAAGTCTCCATAGTTCATAATCTACCGATTGAATGTATATTCTCATTATATTTTTTCAATAATTGTAATTGGTGCCATTGAACATAGGTGGTCTATTTGTGAATTGACCCTCACCAAGAGAGCTTCCGAAATTGGTTACCATGGATCTATTCCTATGATGTTAAGCCTTAATAATAGGAATACAAGCTCTGATACCAATTGTTGGTCCAATAGGCAACCTAAGAGGGCGGGTGAATTGGGTTTTTCGAATATTAATACAAGTTATGATTAATTAAGATTAATCTAAACAATATAACAATGGTCAATCTATGTGGAAAGCAATGTTATCAATAGAAGTAAAGAAAACAGAGTAATAGAAGAGAGACATAGATTTACCGAGGTTCAACCACAAACCATGGTCTACGTCCTCACCCCAAGACCTCCTCGAAGCCTTCTTTCACTATGTAATCAACTATTACAAGATGGGTTGCTGATTGACAAAGTGCTCAGCTCACTCTACAAAGAACTCCTCACCGAGCTCTTCAATTCCCAAGTGGTTTTATTCAAGCTCCACTCAAACTTTACAAAAGTTTTGCTTTACACAAGAGAACTCTCAAACTCTCAGTTACAAGTGTATAGGAGTATACAACTCACAAACAAACTCTCTAGCATGAGTAGATTTACAATCAAAGCTCACAAGAACAAAACAGGAAGAATGTTCAGGAATATCAGGTAGATCAATGATTTTTGTCTCTTGTTGTTTCTTCCTCTTGATTCTTCTATATAAATGCAGTTGGAGGCTAGTATATATACCCTTGCATTCATTCCATCAGTTGGAGGTGGTTGGGTATCATTAATGAGCGTCCAGTCCGTTATAACGTTAAGAAAAATAGTCGTTATAACAGAGGGAGTCGGCTCCAGGTCTGTGGAGTCGACACTTCCTACTTCTGCATTTAACAGACGATGTTCACTGAGTTCATGAGTCCCCTCTTCATGTCGATGAGGCGACTCCTCATTCATTTGTCTTCTTCAACTTAGGCTATTGCTGTCATGAGGCAATACTTCATCTTCAGGTGTCCGCTCATTGATTATTTAAACTTCAAGCCTTTTTACTTCTGCTGGCAGGTGGCGACACTTCGCCTTCATGTGTCCGCTCATTGATCATCTTATCTTCAAGCCTTTTACTTCTGCTACCAGGAGGTGACACTTCATCTTTATGTGTCCGCTCATTGATCATCTTATCTTCAAGCTTTGGCGTCTGTCTCTATGAGGCGACGCTTCATTACAATGTGTCCACTCATTACCCACTTGGTCTCCAGGCTTTTTGCTTCTGTGTGCAAGAGGCGACACCTCATTTCCATGAGTCCCCTCTTTGTTCAATTTGTCTCTAAGCCTTTTTGCGTCTGTAATCAAGAGGTGACTTCTCATTTCCATGAGTCCCCTCATTGCCCAGAATTCAGCTTTCAGATTTCTATTGATCAACCTTATCAAAGCACTGGTATAAGAACTTCAATGAGTATGTCTTTCGGGTATGATGATCAATCAAATCTTCCTAACTCATCAGAGTTAACGTCTATTCAATTTTGGATTGAATCAATCATTAGATGTTGATCTTCTTCTTGAATCTCAAACTGTTAAAGCTTCATTTGATTAAAGCTGAACTTTTCTTCTTCATTTGCAAAGCTCCTTCTATCATTGTAGGATATCTTCTTCAATGCCAATCTTCCTCAATTGTGTGAAGCTTCACAATGCTTCAAATCTGGTTTGCTTTCTTTGATATCAATTCTTCATTCTTCATTAAAGATCACTTTACTGAGACCATTGCAGACTTGATGAAATCTATTTACACATCTAATCTTCATTGATCCTTTACATTGCAGAAGAATACTTCACTTGGATTCCATGTAGAGATCAGATATTCATTGTGAGCCATCTTCTCAGCAACTTCAATCACATTATCTTGAATTGGTCTTTAGCATACCAGATGAAATCATCTCTTGAGCATTTTCCAAATTCTTCAATAACCAATACATCTTCAACTGAGCATTACACCTCTTCAACTGATCTTCGCAAATTCTGATGAAGTCTTTAGTCTGGTGCAAATCAGTCTTCATTGAAACTATGCACACTTGAAAGAAGTTTTAATTGAACACCTTCAATCTCTTCGAATGTAAGACATTTTCTTAAAGTAGAGATAGGTATCTTTTTCCAGTTTGGTTCATTGCATAGCCCTTTGAATTCATTGCTTGCTTCTTGAACTTGTTGTGCATTCTTCTTGACATGTATTAGACTTAAGATTCAACTTTAAGTCTTAGTTATGAGCTTTGCTAATCTGCATACTAAGTAGATTCATTAGTAACATAACACAAGATTTAGTTATCATCAAAATCAACATGAGAATTAACCTTGAGTCAACAAGGATCAACCTTGACTCAACATATACTTGGTGTTGGAGTATTATCTATATATGATGGTTTATGATCATTATTTTTTGATGAATTATACAATGTGATTTCAAAACTAACATAGTTGTGGTGATACAAGTTAAAGGAGGTCAAGAACCTTCAACGTTAACCAAGGAGTAACTTTATCGGGTTTGTGTGCGATGACATGTGGGAATATAAGATAATCTTAATCATATTGAATGGATAGTGTTGTTGCTTGTAAGTGTATAGGTGGGGAGTTTGGATAATCTTATTTATATTGAATTACTTGTCTATTGCTTACATTAGTGATTTTGGTGATTATATATGTGAGGTGATATTAGTGAATATATATGAGGTGATATTGCATACCATTTATTCTGTATGCTATGCATTGCACGAAAAAAATGTATAGCCGATGTGGAGTTAATCTAGCCAAAAGGTTGTCGATGTGGGTCATCCTTGATAACAAGCCATCGATATATTGGGCCAATGTTATCTAAATTGTGCACACATTTGTAGTGTTTCATGCATTGCATTACAAGAGATATTGTATTTCATGAATCATATTACATTGTTGGCAATGATAAGAGAATGATTACATGTTGTGGATATTGGTATTATGTGGATAATTATATATCATTGATTGGTGGATTATCTATTGATAGTTGATTCTATGATTATGCATATATTATTCTTTATGAGTTTGATTATCTATCGTGAGCATGTTGACAATTAGCTCACACCTACACAGACTATTTTGACAGGTAATGTAGAGATGACGGTTTAGTTCATTGTAGTCTTGGTTTTTACTACGGTGACATTCATGATGGTGTCAGGATATTGTGTCTCGAGACTTGGGAAAGCTCTTGTTGCTTTACTTTCAGTTTCTCATCATATTTGTATAAGACATTGGGATTTAAGTTATATTTGTATTTTATTTTATGTTAACTTGAGTTTTATGTACTTATATTTAAAATGATGTGTGTAAGGTTATGAAATAGGTTACTCTGGTGTACTTTAGATTTATGTATAGTTGATCCATGGCTATATAAAGTAATGGTGTTTATTCCGCTGTGTTATATTTTCAGGTGTAAATTAAGGTGTCGTTTGCAGGTACAATGACTTGTGCGATCACGTTTTATCTAATATAATACTAATAATGTCTAATTGAGATAAGAGTGTGACAATAAATCTTCAAAAGCTGAGATGCCATAACACCCCTCCTCATTACCAAGGTCTACCGTTAGATGGGGACCTAAGGAAAGTGATGCATGTGTGAGAAATAACAAATTAATTCTTTTTATTATATATATATGTTTTACAATAATTATAAGTATAAGTTTTTTCCGGATTTGATGTTTTCTAAAGTTCTTTAAATTTAATTTGTGGTTACATAATTATGCATTTTCGTACTAAAAAATAGGTAAATAAAAATTATGTAGTTCTTTCTCTTTTATCTCTTTCTAGCAGGCTTTTAAACTTTATCTACTATTGGCTCTTGCCATGGCTTGGAGTGGAGTGAACGGCTTTTTTGTTCCTTCTGTTGGATAATAATATTAGTTAGACAAATATTTTGTTTTCCCCTTTTATTTTGGAGATACTCTAAAATTACTCTACTCCTTTCATTTTTTGCCTCATTTATTCAGAAATCGTTCTTCTGGCTATTTCCTTCTAGTAATGTTGTCCAATGTCTTCCCAATCCTTTCTCATAAAAGCGTATCAAGGATAATTTTTTTCCATCATTTTATTGTTTACTTATTTTGTTAGTTATTTATATAGAAATAAAAGGTATTTTAATTTATTGTTCTTAATTTTTGTGTTCAACTATTGATGACTTCACTCCACCACAAAGTATGATGTAATTTTTTTTAACCCAAACCCGACTCATTCGTTTTAGGAGTTCAAAAATCTTAATCCAAACCTTTAGAGGTAAGGATTGGATTTGAACGAAAGAGTGGGTTGCATCAAAATCTGTCACCCATAATTCAAAGAGCTCCCTCCTTAGAAGGAAAATAATAAATAAAAAAGGTAGAAATGGCAAACATGGATACTGCCCAACTAGAACGGCGAAGCCCCAAAGAAACTCGATTCAGGAAATTCGAACCCATCTCAAATCCAATATGATCACATTTAAACCCAATTGATGAAATTACCCTTTAATTTCAATTGATCTTCCTCCCCATGCACTGATATTTATGGAAAATGTACCTGCCTAACTTTTAATAATATTCTGTTTAGTTTTATTGTTTCTAAATTAAAAAAAAAAACATATTTTTCTGCTATGGTCACACTTAGGTATCAATGCTACTCAAGTCGCCCCCACTTTCATATTACTCAACGGAAAAAAAAAATCCATCTATTCAAGAAATAAAATTTACTTTTTTTTGCTTTGTTTTGATATACACAAGGCAATTTACTAACAAGTGTTGTAGATCTTTTGAGTTAGTACTACCTTGTAGCTTGGACCAAGATTGCAACTAAAATTTGAAATTAGAATTTCGGAAGAAGTTAGTTGAACTAACCTATTAATTTCTTTCTTCTTCCTTTCCTTTTTTCTTTGGATAGGGCTGCGTTTATCTCTCTTACTTATTTTTATCAAAATAGGGTCAAATCTAAAAAAAGAAACACATAACACGAATCTCTGTAATTTTAGAGAATTATAAAAAAGATAAGTCATAAGTGCATTTGAATCATTTTGTGAAGATAAGCATACAAGTATATAACTCCTTTGGATTTAACTTAAATAAGATTTTGTGATAGGAATATTTTTTTATTTTATATATTTAAAATTAAACATCTAAAAGACAAATTTTATATAATAAAAACTTAATCAACCGGAAGGATATTTTTGTTCTTTTGCTAAATTTCTCACCCATTCTGCACTTAAAAAGTCCAAACCGGTTATTTATTTGAACTATTCTGTTTGTTCTCTTGAGGGTGGTAGCAAAATTCTGTTTTCTTTTGTTTCGATTCTTTTGGACAAGTTTCAAACTTCGAATCTTTCCGGCAATTTGTTTAGCCTCACTGCAAATAAACCAATTTCACATTCATAGCTAAAGGATTTGGTCACAAAAGAGCTCACGGTGTTTGCTTCAATGGCCTCTCTCTCATCTCTCACGAAATCCCTCTCACAAGCCTCATGTCCTTCCCTGAAATTCACTGGTCACTCTACGAATTCTATTGTTTGTCCCCAAAATATCTCCTTTACTGGCCTTGGGTTCCGATCATTTGAACTCGGGGTCATTGGAGGACGGCCGTCGTTGGGACAATCCAGTGTTGTTAAGAATTCAAGTCAAACTGAGGCGTTGGTTGGTAAGCTTTTCACAATTTCTGGAACATTTCCTTAATGGGTTTGGTAAGATTATAAAATTTTCTTATACTTCTGATGATTGGCTTGTTTAGATTTCAATTACAATCGTTGGTCATACACACACCCATGTATTTTCTCTTCTTTTTTTTTTTTATCTATTTATTTATTTATTGAAGTTCATACATGTATCTTGGGTGAATACAATTCAAATCACAATTCTGTTTGGAACTCGTTGAATGGAAGGTAAGGGAAAGGGAGAGAAAATAATTCTTTCCTGTTTGATTCTACTTAGGAAGGAAAAGGAAAAGCAAGGGAGCCAAAGTAATCACTCTCACTCTCTCTTTCTTTCCTCCTTGCTTTGAAGCAAATTTTTTTTTTTGTTTTTTCACTTTCCTTTCATTTTCTTTGCAAAACTAAACAGTAAAGGAAAAACACTTTGCCCACCATTTATCTCCCTTCCTTTCCTTTCCCTTCTACAAGTTCCAAAGAGGCTAAGGTGTTTGGATTTCTCGGAGCATTCCGATCAATCTCCTTTCCATTTTTGTTACAGTAATTTTACATTGTTTCTTATTTGGGAATGCATAACTTTGGAGTTGTTATGACTAATGTTGGTCTTTGTTGTGGCAGAGTCTACTCAAATAGCTGATGTCCCACTTCTTTCTTGTTCAGAGGTTCTCGTTCTCTCTCTAATTATATTTAATACACTTTTGCCAATTTCTGGACTTCGCGTGTACAGGTTAATCCCTCTCGGCGTCTTTTAATACACACAATTTCAATTTTCAAAAAGAAAATTTGTGTATGTTGGCTTGTGATGCGATGATGTTAGATAGCCTAGATCACAAAACTGATAAATATTATTAATTCTGAACCGTCCCAAGGAAGGATTATAGCTTTATTTATACAAGAATAATCCTATTTATAATAGAACACGAAATACCAAAGAAAAAAGAAAAATGATAAAAAAATAGCAAATTTGAGTTAAGGCCAAATTTGGATACTAGAAACCAAAATAATTATTCTAAACAAAATCTGGTCAAATTTTGAGATTTGTAGACCCTGTTACAACTGAAACAAAATCTTCCAAAACGACAAAATCACTAATTTGAGGGCTTTAAAGATGGAACATAGAATGGTGAGTTTCTTTCCTTTGGCCATTTCCAATCAACCCACCAAATTTGAAAGATTCTGAGCTCGTCTAGAAAAATGAGAAATTTACCCCACCATATTTTTTACTCTGTTTCGACTTCTGCGGATCCGAATACTCTAATTTTTCTTCAACTACCTGTTCTACATCAGCTTGTGTTGCTAGTGCTGCAAAAAACAATACTGGAAAAAGAAAGATAACCAACAATTTTACTGGAAGTAGATTATGAGGAGAATAAAAGTTGAGTAGTTTACTTGATATGGTGCTTGTAATGCAACATTTGTCTTTTTTAATTAGCATAAATAAAAGCTGAAACTTTTAGCTTCTGAACTGTGTAGTTTGAAAATTAATAGCAGTCTAAAACCAATGGTTCATGGTAATTCTGTTTATAATGCTATTTCTATTTTTGTTAAGGCCATTGAAAGGTTAAGAAGTAGTCAAGAAAGTTACAAAGGCAAGCAGGAATTTTTGGCTATGTATTCTAGCATTTATGGTGGAATAACAACGGATCCAGAGGCTATGGTGATCCCCATGGATGACCACATGGTTCATAGAGGGCACGGTGTTTTTGATACTGCAGCAATAATGGATGGGTCAGTGATTCTAGCTTCACAATAGACTTTATCAATTTCTTTTTAACACTATGTAATGGCACCCTTGAACAGTATAGGGTCTTGAACGGTTTTTTGCATGAATTTCCCATATGATTCATTCACAAGATACAGAATTTGTGGCATGAGTTTTAATAAGGCAGTCATATATCCAATATTTTCTTTCTCATGTACTGAAGCTTCTAATGGTGCTCTGTTTATGCTGCTTCAGACTCAGGAAATAGTGTCACATTATGTGGTCAAGCATTAGGCTCTCCATTCAAAAGCTCATGGAGTCAAACCTGTAATTGACTTGGTTATTTTGTTTGATCCAGACTACTCAACTTAGAACTTGAGGAATACATGAAATTGTAATAATTTTGTCATCAGAATTCAAATTTTCTCCTAAAATAATACCAACTTTTATTTCATTTGTTACTTTCATATGAACCTAGTTGTCATCTCTTTTGAGTTGCGTATATGCCTTTTCCTTATATGTTCTAGATGATATTTTTCTAAAATTTTCATGAATGTCTGTTGTGTGCGCACATATATATATATATATATATATATATAGTAGAAGAGAGAGAGAGAGAGAGAGAGAGAGAGAGAAATTCAGATTCCATGTTACACAACCAAGTGTCCAACAAGCCAAGTCATAAGTTTTTCCTGTATCTTAGTAACTGTTGTACACTGCAATTTGATATGTCTGTTATAACTCTTTCCTTTTGCCTAGGTTGGGAAATAAGTAAGCCTGTCGACAATTGCTATTTCTCAAACTAATTACTGAAAGCATTTTATTCAATGTTCTTGGCATCCCAGATACCTATACGAGTTGGACCAACACCTAGATCGTATCATAAGGTCAGCAACAATGGCCAAAATAAACCTTCCTTTTGATAGGGAAAGTATAAGAGGAATACTCATACAAACTGTGAGTGCTTCAAAATGTAGAAAGGGATCACTAAGATACTGGCTTTCAGCAGGACCGGGTGATTTCCAACTGTCTCCATCCGGCTGTCATAAATCTGCTCTTTATGCCATTGTAATCCAAGATCAATCACCAGCTGATCAAAAAGGCGTGAAAGTAGTAACTTCATCTGTTCCAATGAAGCCCCCTCAATTTGCTGTGATGAAGAGTGTGAATTACCTTCCCAATGTGCTTTCAAAAATGGAAGCTGAAGGAAATGGGGGGTATGCAGCAATTTGGTTGGACGAGGAAGGATATGTTGCTGAAGGGCCTAACATGAATGTCGCATTTGTTACCAAGGAGAAGGAACTTGTGATGCCTCACTTTGACAAAATTCTTAGTGGGTGCACGGCTAGGAGAGTTTTGGTTCTTGCAGAGGGACTGGTGAAGGAGGGGAAGCTTCGGGGAATAAAAGTAGGAAATGTCACTGTGGAGGAAGGGAAAAGAGCAGATGAGATGATGCTAATTGGTAGTGGAATTCTTGTTCGCTCAGTGTTGCAATGGGATGAACAGATCATTGGTGATGGTAGGCATTCATTATTATCTCTTATCATCTACAAATAATTCATTTGATCCCTATTTATGTGCTGGTTGGAAATTAGTTTGTAACATTTGGTTCTACCGGAAGTGATTCAGTTTGATACACATCACTCATTTAGTTTGGTAGATGTCTTAGAACTGTACACTAAAGGTGTTCTCTGTTGGTAACAGTAGGGACTAATATCTTCTGATTGAGAATGTAGACCAACTGGAATTGTCTATATGATTTCTAAAGCTTTTCCCCAGATTCATTACTCAAAAGGACTTCAGGAATTATTTGTAAAACGAAATTAAAAATACTTGTTTCCTGGGGATTGGGATCAAAAAAATATTTTCTTCCTCCTGAAGTGCCTGCCTATGCACTATCTGTTAGTTTGACTAACCCACCCTTAAGGTATATCTCCTTAACGTATATCTGAGACAGGGCATCAGATACCATTTTGGTGTCCCAATACTTTCCCTGAAGTTGTACCAAGCAAAACCTAGTTATATCCTCTCTCTCAGTTTAATCATAGCACTTTGTGTTGCATAGAGAACTGTTCTAGAAGTAATGTAGAGTTCTTGGCTAGGATATGATAATTTGCAATGTCTGTTTCATTGTAGGCAAAGAAGGTCCTGTGAGTCAGGCTCTCCTGAATCTTATTGTTGAGGACATGAAATCTGGTTCCCATACAGTTCGAGTTCCTGTTCCTTATTAGGACGCTTCGCTTTTCTCAATGTGGGGTGCATGGAGAACTGGACTTCCAATGCTGGAAAGCTATACTGTTCCATGTTTGCAAACCACGGATTTCATTCGAGAGTTCTGGTTGACAATATTCTGTAAGTTGTTCTTTGTAACATGAATAAGCAGAGTTCTTGCACTGTTATCAATTGTCTCTACTCAGTAAAAAAGACAACTCTCCGTTGTAACTTGTAACCAACTGTTAATTCTCAGAAAGCAAACTATACTTGCATTTTGTGGGATCTACAGCAGCTTCTGACAAAACTCTATACCCTGAACTGACTTATGGTAGCAAAACATGGTCTTAGAATATACTAGAATATAATGTATGAAAATTAGAATATCAATATTTATGAACTCTAAAAATAACCACAACATAAAGAGGATAAAAAGACTATACCAGGTGCACAAAGAAAAATGTTAAATTGTAGAAAAAATAGCTAGAGAAAAGAGAGATGGGAACTTGCATCGAATCTGTATAAATAAATGATCACATAAGACAGATACCTAATATTTAAAATTTTAATTTCTGCAAACTCACCTGAATATCCATTATTTGGTTTGAAGTTGTCACTTTAGAAATGAAGGAATCTTGTGATAAATCAAAAATAAATCGGATAGTTACAAACACACATACAAAAACTTCAGAATCAAGAACTAAAGATTCATATAGAGTAACTAATGAGACATGTTCTCCTTGTGCTATAATGACAAAGAAAAAAATAAAAGTTCAACAACATATGTAGAGACATAGAGGGTGGAGGAGAGAGAGGGTGGGGAGTTGCAGACGGGCTTGCCATAACCATAATAATAATTAGAAAAATAAGAATATTACATAACAATACGGGGAAGATCAAGTTTTGGTAAGATTTATGAAATACTAATGAGAGAGATTGAAGGGAAAGATTATAGGAATCATACTCCCATTAGTGAGACTTTTTAGGATTTAGATAAGAGTTTTATGAAAATATGATCTTTATGGAGAGATTTGAGGAATCATAGAACCATCCGGTTTTAAATTTTTTGGGGGGGAATTTTTTTTCCTTTTGGGAGAGAGGGAAGGGTTTACCACGTGGCACTCTAGTTTTTTAGAATTTTTAAGAAATTAGGATTGAATATTTGGAGGCTTGTGGGAGCTTCAGCTACATTTGCATATATAATAAGATTTGTTTCTTCATTTCACCTGGTGTTGTGTTGTTACTGAGTTGTGTGGTAGCCCTTGTCCTTATAGACCCTTGTTTGTTTGTCAAGGAAGTGAGGGAGAAACTGGAAGAAAATATTGCAATTTTTCAATTTTTTTCCTTTTTAACGAGTCTTCTTTGCAGTTTCCGAAGTTTTAGTATAAGCTGATAGGCCATATTCTACACCACACACGGCACTAAATTATGGTCTATGCTCCAAGGAGCTATGCATATTTCACGATGATACACGGTGAATTTTAGTCTTAAATACATAAATGCAAAGAAATCGGGATTAGGCTCCAATCCCTACTGCATTTGCTGGATTGATTGGCAAATTATATTGAGCTAGCAATTTTCTATGGCCCTGGTATTGATTTATGGCAACTGACAAAAAGATAGAGCTGCCTGACAAGTCATGACGTATTAATGTATATATGTTATTTGGATGCCTCTTTAGGGGCATAAAAAATTGGAAATATTACTTCTTTTTTTGTGTTTTCATTGTTAATGATGTTGTTAAGCATCTTGCCTTGGTTGTATACAGATATTTCCTAAGCCATTGCCTTCCAAAAGGTGATGCCTATTTGTTTTCATCTCACCCTTTTCAATGCCATGAAGATATTACAAAACCATAAAGCATATATGATGCTGTATCTGTGTAGAGATTTGATTCTCTTAGAGTTTGATTTTTACTTAAAAAAAACATATACTTATGCCTCTCTGTACTAATGCTTCATTTGGAACTCGAATTTTCGGTTAAAAAAATAAAAGAAAAGAAAAACGTGATGAAAAATAAAACATAATTACTTTTTCATTTTGTTCAGTTTTGCTTTTTTCTTTTCTTTTTTCACTAAAAATTTGAGTTCTAAATGAAGCGTAAGGAAGATCTATGTTTGGATTCTTATTTCTTTTCTTCTTGATCCGGCACGTAAATAGCATGAATAGATATATAAATTAATAAAAAGCAAAAATATAAAAATATATATGTATATTCAGGTCAAACGGAAGATAAATGTACAGGAATCAGTAAATTTTTTCCTCTCTTTTATTTTTCAATAAAAACCTTTCTTTATGCAGGTAAATACCAAAAACATGTTTTCCTTTTCTCGATGAAGTATCCTATTTTCAAAACAATTTGCAGCAATTTTTTTCGACTTTGGTGTGGGGAGGACTTCATCAGTGAAGGCCATTCATGATTAACACAGCACACATTTTCTCAATCAATGTAAAAAAATCATAATAATAAGTGATCATGGACTTCAATATCCTGCTCATAAGATCGGGGTTTGAACCTGGCACCCCTCACCACAATATATAAATGATATTCTTGTTGTAAAATAATAATAATAATAATAATAATCATTTGTGGGCCTGCTCAATGGAGAATTCCCATGCATGACTTGATTGTGTGACTCTAGAAATTTGAACAAAAAGAAATGAGAAATTAAGAGAGATTTGATAAGTAGATGGTAGTGATGCAGTATAAATCATAATAAAAGCATAGATTCTTAATCTTGCTAATTACATTGATGATAAGAATTCCACAGCGTTTTTTGAGTATGAGTTGGACCATTATGAAAGAAAAAAAAACGGGGAGAAGAAAATGTAACATGTAGGGTCACATGTTCGTACTCTTTACTCTTGCTAGGAATCCCACAATGTTATATTGATTATGAGTTGGACTATGATGAAAAGAGAGGAGAAGAAAAAGTAAAATGTAGGTTCATAACTCAAATGTTATAACTATTTACTTTTATATTTGAAGTAATAGGTTTTAAACACGAAAACAGTTTTTTTGTACGCGAATGTAAGATTGTATACATCTGATTCTCTCTAAATCCTGTTGTGGCAAGAGTCTCTCGCATTAGGCTACTCAAATTATTGAGTTTTTATTATTTACTTGATTAGAATTTATACAAATTTAACAAATTTATCTATAATTCAATAATCTTCTAAATCCATCTTGAGTCCTATATTAAAATAAATAAAACTCAAGTTCATGCTATGTAAAACCATGTGGGAATGTATCAAACTTGAGCAATAATTACTTAATAATTAGATAACTGTCTTTGCCTTAGATAGTAATTTTATTATGCCTTAGTTAATGAGAAAAAAAATAGGGGTACCAATTATTGACCCGACCACAATCCTACCCATTTTGACCCTTGTTTTTAATGATTTATGTTGAGATATTTGACCCGTTTGTGTAAATGGGTCGAGTTTGAGTTGACATCTTTCAACCGATTATAAAGGGTTAAGCCTCATTGAAATTATTTAAATAAGAACTAATAATATTACAACATTAACCCATTATGAGTTTCACGTTTATATATTATTCTCACATGTTTTGTTTACTTAAATTTTTTTATAATAGTTAATAATATAATTATGTTTAGTAAATTTATGTCATTTGTGCCACTCAATAAATTGAAAGCCATATTGTCAACCCCATCTAAGCGAGCCTTAGCCAATGATCCATACACAGTAAATTCATAGCTTCTATAATAAGATTAATGGCTTAAATGATTAGGTTAAATTTTAAGAGTAATTACACTTTATACTCTTATAATTGGAATCAAAATCATATGACTCCTGCAGTTTAAAAGTGAACATATGATTTTCTGTGATTTAGACTTATCTGTAACATGCATGAAAACTATTAAATTTAACAAAAATTATATCATACGAGTATTTTCATCATTTTATATATTAAAATTAGAACATTAAAAAAATAATTTGGTAAAATAACAAAAAAAGAAATTGAAAGACAACTCTTTATTTTGGTATAAAATGACTAAATCGTCTTTTTAATATTCTAATTTAGAGAAAAAACGACATGATAAAATTTTCGTTAAACCTAACGATTTCTATTAATTTTGTAAATAAGTTCAAGTTACTGGAAATCATGAGTGCACTTTTAAATCACAATGGAGTCATTTAATTTTGACTCAAACTCTCTAAATTTTACTACATAATTTTTAATGAGTTAGGTTTTAGGATCCGCTTATTATATGAGTCAAGTTCGAATTAAACAAATGTGTACTGTAATAGGCATTAAACCTAACCTAAAGCCCATCCCATTCTCGCGTTAGATTCAAAGATAATTTTTTTCCAAACTTTCATAACCTACAATTGCTTCAGTACCCTAAGTCGCATCGCTGAATATCTAATTCCCAAAAACTCTATGGATCTGTTTGACAAATACAAAAAATATTGAGCGAAATATATAATTGTGGGGTTGTAAGTAACATTGACGAGACACTTAGTACCCTGCTTGTAAGTCCCAAGTTTGAACCTAGATCCTCTATATGTAAAATATTCTTATTGTTCTTAAAAGAAATTTATAGCCCATGAACAATAGCCTAATATTTTGGAAAAAAACAATATCTTAATTCTCACTTAGAACAAACTAGCGTAGCAAGTATGGGTATAGTTTCAACTTTTAACCTATTTAGCATGTGAAAAACACATATAAAAATGGTATATATTATATCGATAGCAAAAACAGTATAATTCAATACAAATTAAAAACATACACAAATAAAATAGACTCTCTTCTACAAAAAAATTACTTAGTGCTTAGAGCATTGGTTTTGCTTCGCCAAACACAATGTTCATGGATGTCATATCTAATGCAGTAAGTGCTTCAAGAATATATTTTTTTTTGTTTTTTATCAAACCATGTCTAGTGTATAGCACAGAATTAATAAAGACATTAGTAGATGGAATGTTGGTGTTGGATTGAAACCGGAACTTTGTGAAACTAACTCCAAAGCCCAACTAAATATTCATTAGGATGGCAATATGAAGTTATGAACAATTGTGACCAGAATTATAGTTGTTAATTTCGTATCGGTCAACGTATTATTTTTGTTATTAGTACGGTACGTATATGTATTAGTGTATTTTAGCATAACGTTTTCAATTTACTGTTATAAATATTATATTTTTATAAAAATATGTGTATTTATCTATAAATTTTAATGTACATAAATAATATTATCTATATCAAGTATTATTCAATACCAAATTATTTTAACACAAAAAGGATTAATAAAAACAATATAGTTTTCAATTATAAGAAGCATTATAAAATAAAGTTTCTAATTTTTCTCTTTTGTCAAAACAAAAAATTAATTACTTTATTTTAATTGTAGATGTTCAAGAATTAAAAGTAAATATATATTATCATTTTGCAAAGAGGGTTATATCTCGTTATTTGCAGTGTGTTTATAACTTTATGCATATATATATATATATATATAGAGAGAGAGAGAGAGAGAGAGAGAGAGAGAGAGAGGCGGTGAATTTGTTATTTGTAGTTCAGTACATTGATGAGACAGAATGAAGTATATAAGTTAGAGAGAGGGAGAGGATGAGAGGCCTGAGTTGCATTAAATCAACGTGTCAAGTTCATTTACGTTCCATTTGAAATTTTCACAAAAAATTTGAGTTTCAAACATAGTGGTTAGCTGATACATGAGAAGATATTTGACCGAAGAAATCACAATAAAAAAAGTGAAATCCGGACGTTCCGAGGCAACGAAACATGCGAGATGACCGGAAAATGACAAAAAATGCCGGTCTAGTCCGAGATTTTTGCCCGAACGAAACTTGAAAAATGCTGGTGTGTGCCTGCAAGATCTTGACGATCAACCACCACCTACCTGACAATCGACCTTCGTGTGAGTGGGAGGGACAGAAGAGTTAGAGAGAGAAGAGAGTGGTGTGGTTTAGGAAGCAAAAATGGAGAGAGAACTGATTAGGTTATAACTCATTGGAAAAATGGGGCTGGTGGTCCATTTTAAACATAAAATTGATAATAAAAATGATATTGTTATTTTAGGTTACTAAATATGTTTTTTTGTTTTTATTTTTTTACCAAAACATAAAAATAGAACACAAAAAGCTAATAACAAAAATATACAACAAAAAATAAAAATTAACAGCGTTACTAAACGGCCCCTTAGTGATAAATCAAGCAAGAGAGAGAGATTATAACTATTTTCTCTTCATTTCTTTTCCTTTCTAACAACCTGCAAGTAAATATTTTTTAGAGTTTTTCCTAGATTTGAATCAAGTATTTGTGATAGAAAAGAAAATAAAAAGAAAAAGGTAAGAGAAAACTAAACAAAAAGAAGGTGAATTTTTGTTTTATTTTTTTTCCTTCATTTTGTCCCTTGATAAATCTAGGTTCTAAAAATAAAACAAAAAGGGCAAAAAAGAAATTTTATTATTGTCCACAGAGCACTACAAAGACAAGTAGAACCATAGTCATTTGAATCAAATCGGACCGATGGGTGTGGTTTAATCAGTTGAATTAGGAATCGGAACTTGAATCGGTCCGATTCAATTAAACTATGAGAAATACATAAAAATTGGGTTGAATCGGCCAGTATTTTAGAAAATTAGTGAACTAGTTTGTATTTAGATAACTAGACAATTTAAAAAAAAGTCAAAATAACATAAATTAAGCATGATTTAAAATTATATATATTTTTTAGAAACATGTTTTTCAAAGAAAAATATAATTGAAAAGTAAAAACTTTAAACTAAAACTAAAAAAATAAATAAAAGAAAGAAAGAGGAGGATACAAAAAAATAAGACAAGGCAAATAATGCATAATCTTACTTTCCTACTTTGTATTGTTTTTTCATTTTAAACTTATGTTTCTATATGCTTTTCAAATTATAATTGGATATATCGATATAATTATCACAAAAATAATAATTAAAATTTATAAAAAAAAAATAAACTAAGCCAAAAATAGAAAAAATAAAGATGATGGTATATGTTTAAAAAAAAATAGAATAGGCAAAAAATAATAAACTTTATTTTCTTAGTAATACATATTATTGTCAAGTTTTATGCTATTTTTTTAAAAAAAAAAAAATACTAGTGAAAACTAGATTAAAATAATATTAAATTAAAAGAAAAATAAGTCCAATTGAATATTTTTTACTTATTTATTTGTATACATTTTCTTATAAAGTATTTATTTTTATACTTATTTTGAGTTACTGCATGAAATAGAGTATCACTTAACCCATTAATAATTTTTTTAACTATTATTTTTATTATTTATTTACTACATAATCAATTAAATTGATTGAATTACGATTGAACCGATAAACTATTGAACTGGTGTTTTGACCGGTTTAATCACCGGTTTAATTATGATAGCCGGGTAAAACCGTCGATCAAAACGGCCGTCGAGAGAGATGTACACCTCAGGGACAATACATATAACCCACACGTGTCCAATATAATTGGCTAAAGTTAATTTTTATTTTCACGTTTTAAATTATTGGTAGAAAACAAAAATTGGCACTCCTAACTCCTAACAGAAAAAGAAGAAACTAGCGCTCACACAGGAGAAAAGCAAGAGAGAGAATAAAGAGGAGAGAGAGCCCTATCGGCTTAGGACTTTGGAGAGAGAGAGAGAGAGAGAGAGAGAGAGAGAGAGAGTCGTATGGAGTCTACGGACTGTTCGATCTATTTTTTATTTTGAGTTGTAAATTATTTTTTAATTTGAAATTTATTTTCTGGGTTTGATCTTCTCGTATCGGTGACTCACCGGATTTTTTCGTGATCTCGCCGGAAAAGTGCACCTTCGTCAGATTCCGATAATCTCCGGCTTTCCCAGGGTTCAAATTCGAAGCAAACATGGTCAATTCTGTGGTCGAACGGGCCACGAGCGATATGCTCATCGGTCCAGATTGGGCCATGAATATCGAGATCTGTGACATGTTGAATCGCGATCCTTCGTAAGTATCACGCTCTTTTGTACTTGTTTTATACCAATTTGAATTGTTCTTGTTCTTTGAGATTAGTTTGTGCGATATATAATAGCATCTTAACTACAGCTTTTCAATTGACGATATATATGCTTTATTGGTGTTTCGATGTATAATTTTTGGATTGTGGTCTTGTTAATTTGATTGGGCAGTGTAGGATTTTGGGTTGAAACCAGGGATTTTGGAGGTTAATATGGTGTTTCGATTGAAGCTTATGTGTATTTTTGGTTATTTCGCAAACCTTAATCCTAAAGCTCTTGCACTTTCTTATTCTTCTTCAATTTTTTGTTAACTTCATAACTTTTAGTGGTTTGAGCAATCTCGAGAGCGATATGGGTTAAAGTTTATTGTGTCATTCCAATATCTGAAGTGAGAAGGTCATGGTGGATATAGTGATGACATTACTGTTATCAAATACTTCAGTTAGTTGTTGTGTTCGTGAGATTAAGAAACTTTGTCACCAGTGAGTTTGGGATTTGATTGCATTATTACTAGCAACTAAACAGGTTGGATGCTAGGATAGGTTTTAGAATAGAGACAAAGAGTTCAATGGAGAGTGACAGCTCAAGGTTTCTGTGGAGATCCCCCGCGGGGGGGGGGGGGGGGGGGGAGACTTGCACTGATGATTTTTTGAATACATAGATATGGATTACCTACGTGCTTGCTCAAAGATGCTAGAGAGCCTTCATAATCAGATCATGAGACTTATTCCTCAAGTACTTTCCATTTATTGTGGGACATATGGAGAGAATTGAAGATATTGAGAAAAAGATACCAATAGGGTTGTAAAACAAGATGAGTAGTTCAAGCTTGGGTTGAGCTTGGTTCATTTAAAGCTTACTTAGGCTCATTCGGTAGACAAAACGAGGCAAGCTTGAGCCATGCTTTCAGCTCTACAAATAGACAAGTCAAAACATGGAAAGAGCGATGACTTTCACGAGTGAGTCACCGTAAGAAATATGTCCTTGATTCTCGAAAGAGGTACCGTTTCAAAATGTATGGCCTTTTCCTTTGACTAGAAAACCTTGTTTGATATACCAATTTACTATCTGATTGAGCCAAACCTAGCTATAATTGATCTCATTGTATTTTCAAGTCGAGCTTGAGCAAGGTTGGTTGTTGTATAGCCAAGCTCAAACATGACCCAAATTTTAACAAGAAAAGTGTGAATAGCTTTGTACTCAGCTTGGTGCAGTTTACACTGATACACACCAAACCTATGACATGTCCAAGGTTCCCCCGCCATGTGTGGGGCCAAAATATATATATATATATATATCTGAGTGTATATGTATATATCAGGGATTGGTATTTTGCTTCAAAGTTATTCAGATTGACTAGAGGCTGGATAAGGTGTACAAACAATATGAAATTCTTGTTGTTGTGTTTCCAAGTTAGACAAACTGAAGCATCTAGAGGCTGGCATATTGGGCCAATTTGTGTGAATGATTTGGTTCAATTTGTATGGAGGATTTCGAATTTCTGAATTTGATGGCCTTCTAGCACTAGTTATTGTGATGTTAAAGAACAAAGGTTTAATGTTTAGATGGGATTTTTTGTCATGTAATTTGACTTTAGTGGCAATGTAACCCACAGAGAGAGAGAGAGAGAGAGAGAGAGAGAGAGAGAGAGAGAGAGAGAGAGAGAGAGAGCTTTCTTAATACTTTTCAATCACCATTCATCTTAAGGAGCTAATCTTATATAAATTCATACGCACCGTTAATACACGTTTAGGGCACTCTAAAAGTAAGTGAAATATTCTAAATCATGTCTTGTATGATATGGTGACATGCATGATTGCAAATTTCATCTCCAAAACCATTAAACTTTAAAAAATGAAAGTTGCAGTAACATTCAACAATTTATTCTCAATAAATGAAATCTTCAAAAATGATAGTTAAAGCAAAACTGGATACATTGTTAACATTAATAACTTGGTTTATCGTATTCTTTGGGTCCCATTTCAACTTGCATGGATCAAGTAATATTGTTATGTAATTTAATTATTGTGTAAGGAAAATGCTTCAATCCTAGATGTTATTTTCCTTTGAATATAGTCATGAGAAGGTGTTATGCCATAAAAAGTCAAGAACAAAGAATTATCTTTATGTATTCCTATGTAGTTCTTAAATGGTTCTTTCATCCTCTTGAGATTCAAATCAGATGCACCTTATATGATGTGTTAACCTCAAGATTATGATATGGTGGTTAACTAATTTCTGGCAATTAATGTGATATTAAGAGATTTTAATAAATATTGCTATATCTTTTTATTTTTAAAAGCATTACAGGTTTTAGAAATGAAATATGGGGCCTTAAATGTGCTGTTACATTAAGTAGGATGCTTTTAAGCTTTTTTTCACTTATTTTTCTGTAATGCCTTTAACTAGGTTTTATGGAGGCAAAATGGTTTCTGCCCTTAACATGGAAAAAAGTTTTGAAACTGATTGGTATAACTCATCCTCCTCCTCCTCCTGCTTCTATCTCTATCTCACGCTTCCCTTTCCCTCAACCAGTTTCTTCTGTTTTCTTTAATTCTCACCTGTTATATTCTTCTTAGAAAAATTTGCTATTGGTTGTGTTACTCTAGTGCTTTGTCTAAGAGGGGAGAAAAGACAACTTAGATGCTGTATTAGCTTCAGAATTAAAGCCTCTTAGGCAAAGCACTAGAGCCTCTCCTTTCCATTTTCTTTGTTTTTGTTAACTTAATGTTGTTTTCCCTTATCTTGGTGTTGATTGCATTATCAATGTGGATGCAGTCAGTAGTCGACAAGTTTCACACCATTATGTAGTTATGAATCTTTTGTTTTTGGTTGTTTCATTTTCCCCTTGGAGTGGAACATACCATTGCTGGTGCATTTTGGTATACCACCATATGTACGCATGTATGTTATTCCCAGAATACTTCAACTGGTAATCTATTTAAGGTCACAACCCATTCCTCTATCCAAGTCCTACTCATGCTTTTCATGATCTGAACCTTTGTGGTTTTCCATCATCCAATCTTTTGAATTTCGGTAAACAAGAGTGGACTTCATAGTCACCTTTATAGATCTTGGGTGAAATTAAAAGGACTAAGAATGGATACAAACACATAACATAATATCAAATGATATGGACATGCTGAGGTGGAAATTTTCAAAAAATGAGCACGGACACGATATAGCGGGAAATGATAAAATATTAATAATATTAGAATGAAAATAAACTACTCATATCCTATTTCATAGATTGGAAAAAGAAGTGGGAAGACAAAGTTCTACATGACAAGCTCCATATATTCACAACTAAAATGGAAGTCCTTAGCGTTTCAAAAAGCCTAAAAAGCAGAGTAATAAGTATGTTTTAATAATTAAAGTGTGACACATGTAAAGAAATAGAGAGAGACAGTCACACAATATTCGTTGAGGAAATGAAATGGAAAGGTTAGAATTAAGGTGATCTCATTTAACTTAGTTGGCTAGAGTGGTCTCGTTGTATAGCTTGAGTGGTTCTACTTCTTCTTCTTCTTCTTTTTCTCTCTCTCTCTTGTTCAAACACAATTTGGGAGTAGAGTAGGCTTTATTCAATCAGGTTGCCCCTTATTCTTCAAAATTCATATTTTTCTTGAAAGAGTTAAAAGAACAGTAGGACACTGTTGGACGTGTCCAATGTGTGCTGTGTATCACACAACACCTTTGGACAAGGACATGCCACCCTATGCTTCCTAGCATGAGGGTGAAGTTATCATTTTAAATGGAAATGAGCGAAGGTTTGAGATTCAGGTTGCTTTTCTTTTATTGTTCTCTTTCTTTTGTGAACAAGGGGATCAAATTCAGCAATGCAATACAGGGCCACTCATGTACCATCAACTTGGGGAGCTCTCAACTATCCATTTATATATCTCTTGCAAAATACATATATATACCAGCGGTAGCCCAGCATCATAGCTGAAGATAACATATTTTGGATGGAATGGCTGTAACAACCTAGGGCCTTCAGTGATTTTAACCAAGATAGAATAGAGGTTGAATATAGCATTTTTTCATAGTAGAATGACAAGTTTTGGCTGGAATGTCCTTGATAGAGGACAGAATTGACAATTATGCTGTGTTGGACTTGCATTTGTTTCTTTTGATATATTTTTAATTGCTCTTTCATTGCTGTGGAGGCATTTGTACTGTTAAAATTTGGAGAGCGGTCAAACACTATAACGTCAATGGAAAAATAATTGTCATTCTCAGATGCACACTCTCATGCATGTTTCTGCTGAATCTCAAATGTTATTATGAGGTTCACAAGTCATGCTAATGTACTTCCTGCTTGGGATAACTCCTGGGATCTGCTGATGATGAATTTGTCGCATTCGAGGCATTAGGTTGAAATCATTGTGGCGCTCATGAACTTAATAGTTAGGACCAACTTGAATTTTTCATCTTTCATCCTATTTGATGAGCATACTTGCTTCTACCACTTTTATGCATATTGAGTGTTGTTATTCGATCTTCTTTGCTTCATTTCTTTACTAGGGGAAGTTTTTATGTTGATGTTGACAAGTAAAGTGAATTTTGGGGTTGATTTTTCTGTGGTGGGTATCATTAATTTGGTTTTGGTTCACCAGGCAATCGAAGGATATTGTAAAAGGCATTAAAAAGCGGCTTGGAAGCAAGAATCCAAAAGTTCAACTTCTTGCCTTGACAGTAAGCTCGGAAAAGACTATGTTTCCTTTTCAATTACATAATTGTTTTCTTTTTTCTTTGTTTTTTTTGGATTATTTTTCACTCTACTTTGTCCCCTATGTAGTATGCATCACTCTGTAATCTAGGAAGCAAAGACACAATGTTTAGGGTGCCGTAGCGATGTCGGACGCATGATGAACACACATACTCCTCGGAGACGCCAATTGGCGTATCCAATATTTATGATGATATTTATTTTAGTGGACACTTCTCGGAAACATCGTGGACGCACGTGTCCACTAGTTAGACACATTTTGGGATACAGTGAGGTTGAAATGTTATTATTGAAAGTATTAAATGGAATCGAATTTACAAATTTCAAAACTTTAAAACACCAAAACATAAAACACCTAAATCCAATTTTTCAAATGTTTAACTTGTTAGTTGTTGTATTATAATTGTGATCTTATTTAGTTGTTTTTATCTTGTTTTTGGTAATTTATGAATTTTACATTCATATACGTAACAAATAAAAAAATATAAAAATATTTTGTTGGCCATGTCCCTGCCATATATGTGTCCTCATTTTTTAAAAATGCCGTGTCCCGTGTTCGTATCTGTACCCGTGTTCGTATCCATATCCGTGCTTCTTAGTCTGTAATCATTAAGTTTGACTTTAACAGTTACATGTTGTTTACTTTTGAATTCTCCTTTATCTTCAGAAAGTGTTTACAGCTACCTCCTTTGGGTGTTTTGTTTATGCGCATGCTAACAATTTATTGTAAGAGTTACTGCCTTTGTTTTGGTCAAATGTTATGTCTGTCTGGTGATGGTAGCATCTTGTTGAGGCCAATCTATTTAGAAGGAACTGCGTAAGCTTTTGTCATCTGGCAGTGTTGCATTCAGTCTTTGTTCATGAAGTGAAAAGTTGAAAACTATCTTGTGATCGTAGCATCTAGTTGAGGCCAATTCTAGTTTATCTTGTAGAAAGTTTGGCTGTGTTGCATAGTCTCTTTGTTTACTTGTTGGGAAAAACGTAGTGAATTTAAGTTTCGTCTGTCACCTTCATTAATGGTATTTTTGTGGTTGTTTCCACAGGGGGAAACATCTAAGTGGGGGCTTACAGTCATCGTTTGTTCTTCTTCAAATTAGAAAACAAAGAACTGTTGTTATCATTTAGAGGTCATGTGGTCTTACGGCAATCTATTACATTTGAGTGATCCCTCTTGCATTTTTTTTCATGTCGCCCATTACAGGATGCATGTTTTGTGCTAGATGGGATGTCATTGGCTAGAGAAGTGGACATTTGTGTCTTTTTGAGCCTTATTCTCTATTCTCTTCAATGGTTCTCCTTTGAGTTTTTTTGGTTGGCAGCTCTGCTAACCCCCACATCTTTACCTTGTTATGTTGAGGTATTGAGCAAGATGTTATATCATCTTTAGATAGGTGGTTTCTTTTAATTTGGCTCTTTTATGGGTTTAGGAGACTGCATGTTTTGTTTTTATTTTTCTGTTTACTTTGGTTTTTTGTTACTTGGAGTGAGCTGAGTTTTGGAGTTCCATCTGTAGATGCTTCAATTAATTTCAAGCTTCATGCTCAACTACCAATGACCCTACGCTGATTGGTGCGGGGGGATCTGATTGATGTGGCTTATTATGTCGGTATCAGATTGCAGGATGGGATATTTTTCACCATTGAAGTAGTCACTTAAAGTATACTTATCAAAGTGGGAAAAAAAATTAGTTTTCAGGTATATCAAGTGTTAGCCTTGTAGATTTGGTATTCAACTAGTAAATCAAATGCTTGAGATTGGGAAGCTTCTACTGTATTGGGTTCACAAGTACGCGACAGAGCAACATGCAGTGAATTGAAGACCATTGAAGCACCCAAGTTAATAGAGTAGTAAGACTCACTTGACCATACAAGTCTACAAGGTGTCGATGGCAAATTTGGTTGAGATATGATAAATTCCACCAAGCGTGCAACATTGCACATGGAATATGCCCTTTTATATAGTTAGCTCATTTTTTAAGATCTTATGCACTAACATTCAATACTTCTCCAAAAGCAATTTGACCAAGTATATCACCTAGTGTAAGGTAAGTAATTCTTGCACCCTACCCCATCGATCAAGCGGACCTAGGTGTGACTTCTAAGTCAATGCATACTTGGGCTATCTTGATTGATAGTGTAACAGTCCCATAAAGGCAAGATCCTAGCTAAGCTTGTGTTCATTTAACTTTGCTCAACTTGACGAACCTTAGATAGTCTTTTGATTTAGTTGGTTGCATTTCCCCCCATGTAATGAGCTTGAGAACAAACAGATGGAATATCTTCACTTTAAGGAGTTTTTGACCCCAATATTTTTAGTTTTAGAGAAGAATACCCAAAGTAAAGTTGACCCCAAAGCTGTGGAGCAAAAAACTAGTTACAAAGCCTGTGTTTAAACTGAGGCTCTATGTCTATAAATTGAAATATGACGCTTACATTTTTGGAGGAAGCCTTTGTCTTTGCTATTATATAAAGGAAGAATACCATTTCGGTATTCCCCTCTTTGTGAAACCGTGCCAATATTTTCGTTCCTTTCCATAAAAACAAACAACTTCATGCAAGAATGTTTAAATCTTTTAAATCAGGAATTTTTATTTTGGAAACCAGTTTAAATTCAACTCATGGGGAGTTTGTAAATATTGGCTACTAGTTTTAAGGAGAAGAGAGACACGGATCTGGTGTCTGGAGAGTTGATTACTAAGACAGGAGAGAATAACTAAATAGGGGTTAAATTTATATAAAACTGTAACTTCTTCATCCTTTGTTTTCTTATACATATAGTGTGTGCCCAAACACTAGTATCTGTAAAGCAAAAGCCTCCACTAAGCCAACACTTGAAATGGATGCTGTATATTCTTAAAGTTAAAGTTAAAGCTGCTACTGAAAATGGGGCTTTTTAATGAAGCACTGCAAAATCTTTAGGTATTTAGCAAGGTAATATAAAGTCTCCAAAAAAAAAGCTCGACTTACCGTGCAGGTAGTGGTGACAATTTTTGACTTGACTGCCTAAATGCTAAACCTGAACCTTATTTGTAAGGGCAAGGGTTAAGTTTTTTAGCCCGTTTAAATAGATAGGTTGGGTTAGGGTTTGCATCTTTCAACTTGTTTATAAAGGGGTTGGGTTTGGGTTAACCCTTTTGGACCTGATGGATCTTTTTACTATATTATTCTTTTGAAAAATAATCCTTAGAACCTTAAGCCAAATTGTTAATTATTAATTCTACTTCCAATACATCATTTTAACTAGTTATGATCACTTTATAGTATTAATTTCAATAAAATATAATAAATTTGTATTAAAATTTAGTTATTTTGAGCAGAATAGATATTAATTTTGTTTTGAAATTTAATTTTAAAAATAAATTAATGGGGATAAATGGGTTAGATAGGCAAGTTAGGCCTTATGTAACTTTAAATGGGTTGTGTTTGCTTTAGGCGTCTTGACTTGTCAAGTTTGCGTTGACCAAATCTGTGTCACCATGAGTATTGAGCCGACCCATTTCCACCTTTGCATGGAGGTTCCTTTTTCCCTTTTTTTTTTATTTTTTATGTCTAAGAGAAGATAGAGCCCCTATATGAATTGGAGGCTTTCGAATCAAAAGCTCCATGTGGAGGCATGTTCTGTATTGGCATATCCAGGATGTTGGTTAAGGAACATAGACTCTGTCTTTCTTAGGGAATCTTTTGATGTAGCGTATGAACAAGAAAAGGTGCAAATGGATGCTTAACATGGAGTCTGCTTAGGACTTTTCTTAAAAAAAAAAAAAGTGGAGCCTTCTTATGACCTTGTCTTATCACTTTTGGTAATGCCCTTCCTCTTTTACATCTGTCTATATAGTGTTAGAACTTTTGTTTTCTTATGTCTTAGGAGTATTTAGTAAATTTTAATTTGCCAAATGTTTAGCTGTAGTACTGATCATTCGTTTCAATCCAATGAATTGAGATTTGAAGATTCTATTGCTTGATGGATCCTAACCTTGGGAGATGAAGCTGAAGGAATTTTTCATGAGGTTTTTAGAAGATTATTTTCATCCAACTGAAAATAGTTTCCTATACCTATAAAAAGCTCGGTTCTCAGTTTGAGTCAGCTTACACAATTTGCTAACCGAGAATGGTACAAAATTAGATCAGTTATTTTTTTGTCTGGGGACCAAAATTGGAATAAATCCCAAACGAACCTGACCTCAAGTAGGTTCATCCACTTTGGTTCTGAGATCACCTGGGACCAGGTTGCACCTCTAACTCCAGAGCTTGAAACATGTTGCTACAGATTGGGCAACTCATTCTTTGCAATTCCATTGACCAATCACTTTGAAACCTGAGCCAATTCCAACCCCTTTTTATCTGGAAAAATTTACATCTTCTCTTCCATCTTTTTTACCGGAAATGTACTAGTTTGGAGGTTAAATATAAGAGAGCCTGGAGGCTTTTGAGGTAGCAGTGACGTGGAAACAACTTTTTAAGTGAGCTATAATGCTTGGCTGCCAGAATTTAGTTATTCTTGTGGTAAATTTTCTGACTTCACTGGCTTCAAAATTTGAAAGTCTAAAAGATCATTAGGCCATGTTTTCACAGTTTTCAGTCAATTGGTTTAGATCCATTGTTTCTCTGTTCTATCAGCAAGTGTCATGTACCTAGTTTCCAGGGAATGCTTCAACCCATTCGTAGCCTGTACTGATAGAATCATATTAGTTATGCGACTCTTGCTTTGATTGGTAAAAGTCTAGAAGTTGATTTGGTCGGAGCAGTTTAAGTTGGTGACATACTGACGTGTTATATGGATTGGTGCAGTGAGCTAGGTACCAAAATAGCTAAGCCTCCCTTGTTTTTTTTTTTACTGAATCTTTAACAAGGAAAAAATGATAAATAATCTAGGTTAGATCTGGAAATGTTATTGATGTTGCTGTTACAAATGTTTTGTTGTTGATAGGAGCCGTAAATTTATTAGTCATAAATGGGAACACGAGGAGCAGGAAAATCATCTTGTAATAGCTAAAGAAAGTAGACAAAAGCTACATCCTTGAAGCAGATACACATGTGAGGGCCAAATGATTTTCGTTTGTGTTTAAACCCTTTTATAAGCTAAAAAAATCGGTTTTTAGTCAGTTATATGTAGAGTCGTAGACCCTGGAGAAACCGGATGCCAGAATCAGAATAGGTCCAGTCCAGGGGACAAATCAATAGGAAATGCTATTTGCTTCGTAAGAATAAGAATTCACTTCTATGAAAGAGTTTCACGGGAATTGTCTTGTGTGTTAGGGTACTGTAAGTTTTAAGGACCTTAACCATTTTCCTGGTCTGGCTGATATCAATGGAATTATGGATGGATCACACGCAACTATGATATATGTCTTGTAGATGTGCTTTCCATAAGGCTTGCCAAGAGGGCTGTAAATCCTGATTTACTTCCAACTTTTGAAATAGCTTCACTTTTCAATTGACTGAAAACTCCAGTGATTCAGATCACTTGTACAAATAAGTTGGCCTCATCTATTGGAAATTCGTTTGCAACTTGAGATAAAACTCTCTGGTGTCTAGTTTTTATTGAATGAAGTGCTACATACTCTTGTCAATCTCACAACATCTCACAGAATACTCAATTGATTTTCTTGGTCTGTCTACCGTATTCTAGCTATTGGAGACAATCATAAAGAATTGTGGAGACATTATCCATATGCATGTCGCAGAGAAAGATTTGCTTCATGAGATGGTGAAAATAGTGAAGAAGAAGGTTAGATTATTACTTCTACCATTGGTTGCTTCTCTCTATATGCATGACCTGCTCTTTTTTTTTTTTAAATAATGATTCTGATATGTTATTCATTTTTATAGCCTGACTTTCATGTCAAAGAGAAGATATTGATTCTAATTGATACTTGGCAAGAAGCTTTTGGGGGACCAAGGGCAAGATATCCACAATTTTATGCCGCATACCAGGAGTTATTGGTAAGTTGTGTATTTTGAAGTACTTCTCAGATTGAGAGGTATATATTTAAATGAGAAACTCCACACCCTTAAGTATTCATATTTTTATGGACCATTTGCTAGGTGTGAGACTGTGACAGTCATTTCTTTTTTGCTTTTATTATATAAATAGAGCTATTTGACCACCAGTTTTTGTTTTTTAAGTTCTCTGAGGCATATTGCTTATTAATTTCAGCGTATTGGGGCAGTATTTCCTCAGAGATCTGAAAGCTCTGCCCCTGTATTTACACCCGCACAAACCCAGCCTCTAACAGCACATCCGCAACATGTTCGGACTCCAGAACATAGGCCAGAAGCGTCTGAGTCTTCTGCAGAATCTGAGTTTCCAACATTGAGGTACATATTAGTTTTTTTTTTTTTTCCTTTTCTGTTTGAAACAAAGTTAATTCATCATTTAACATCCAATCAATCAGTATAGCAACCCCCACTTTGCCAGTTGGTGCTTTTTTCCAGTAGCATTTAACTGTTGATCGTGTACAATTTTGAGATCAAATTGAAAATGTGAAACCAATTATTCTCATATGCATTTTCTGAAGAGTACCCTTCGACCTTTATGCAACATGCATGTTGGGTGCTCAGGTGTTGTATTGAAGGCATGGAAAGAACAAATGGTGTGTAAT
The DNA here is from genome assembly GCA_033060915.1 of Euryodendron excelsum. Taxonomy (NCBI): domain Eukaryota; kingdom Viridiplantae; phylum Streptophyta; class Magnoliopsida; order Ericales; family Pentaphylacaceae; genus Euryodendron; species Euryodendron excelsum. Next base: position 34,122,070 of record CM065378.1, on the reverse strand, counting down.
GGGTGTACCTGCTGTTATGTAATGGTAATGCCAGCCTGAGGGTAAACAGATACGGGCATTACAACACCATTATGGTTAAATAACATCCATTATGCGGCCGTTATGGAATTTTACACCGAAACGGTCGACATCGAATGGGTTTAAAACCCATTTTGGAACGAATTTTCTACTCTTCAGCATTTTCTGTCTGATTGTCTGGAAGACTATAAATAATTTAGTGGCATTATGAACTTTTTACAGAATTTGTATTTTTGTTCATATAGGTGGTGTTTATTATATTTTTTTCTTCGGTACAAGTGTTTGTAAAGTTATATCTTGATTCCATGGATGATTTATTTATTGCACATTGTGAGAGACATGACACGTTAATTATGGGGTTTGAGGGCTTTCCAATGTTTATGGCGATTGAGGGCTTTCACTGTTATTGGGTTAAGGTTTTTGCCCATTGTTTAGATCTCTGATGTTGTAATTTGTGGTGGAGCCCCTGCATTTCGTTTAAAGCCTGCTTATTATGCTGTGAGCTATAAAACTTTTTAAGTTTTTTGAGAGAAAAATCGAGAACATATAATTTCATGCAATTTATGATAATCAACATTTGTATTGGCAATGTGATGCATGGGTGGAAGAACACAAAGGGAATGATATAATGTATCTCTACTAAATGACTTAAAAACAAATACAATAGAATATATTTAGTAATGTTGAATTTTAATTCATAAAATTCATCTAAAATCATCTAAGCTGATAGAATAAATCATTTTGGATTCAAAACATGCGTATCAATAAATTTTACTGAAATTGGCTAATCTTAAAAAAAAAAAAATTCATGGCTGCGGTGACTGCATCCGTTAGGTAACATCTGCGATGCCAGTGACGGCATCTGTGTCTCAATCCTCGACTGCAATTTTGTTCTATGAGTGAAAATGTGTGTATCTTTAACTTCTGACCTGATTCTTCATTCAATTCTTCTTCTTTTGCTCCTAAAGTAAGATATAATTAGATAAGTGATTGAGGATGCAATTTTCTGGTGCCTTCAATAATCATTTATTCTATTAGATAAAGCCAACACAAGTTTTTTTCCACAGGCAGCGTCAGCTCCAGTGAAAAAAAACATGAAATAACTGTATGAGACATTAAATCCAATGAGGGGACGAAGATGTGCATACCGTGTCCCCCTCTAACGGTGAATAATACATGTGGAACGAAAAAGCAACCAAATAAGCCTAATGAGCTGAGTTTGGGCATGTTCTGGCCAGGCTGTTAAACTAAACAAGTCTTGAAACTGGGCACGTCTGTTGACTCTGTTAACTTATGGATAAACAAATTTGTGCAAGCCCATAGCCAGTTTGAGCTCCAGCTGTTCATAATCAGCTTGGTTTGTTACAGCCCTAATGTTAAGTCACTTTTGTTGCTTCTATCTTACGGTGCAATTTTTTTCCCTGACAAACTAATTTCTCTTTGTTTCGTTGATTAGACAAAAGGGGATTAGAGTCAAAGCATAAACTAAATGAGGCCACTGTTGGTTGCATTAAAACTCTTTTGCATCTTCTACCCAGTTAAAGGTTATTACGTGTGGTTATGCATCTTGGTTTCTAATCGATATTTCTTTGCTAGCTTGACAGAAATTCAGAATGCACGAGGTATTATGGACGTCCTTGCAGAAATGCTGAATGCATTAGATCCAGAGAACAAAGAGGTATATTTTCCAATCTATGAGTTGTAAAGCAGACATAATTCTTTTCTTTCTCTGGTGTGACTTTGGTGTAGTGAGGTCTATTAATGATGTGGTACTCTGTGAAAAATGCGACAGGCTGAACTGATAGTGGGCTGTTTGGACTTGGTTAAACCTGTGCTTGATACTTGGTTTGATCAGGGACTGAAATAATGCTCAAATTAATAAGTCTATTTGTTGGTACTCACCATTACAAATCATAAATTTTCAAATTTTTAAAAATTCATACATGAGTTGCACCATTTATATATTTATTTTTTGTTGAAGATTTTCTACATATTACACTCTCAAATCCAGTAGTTTATCTTTGCGTTGAGTTAATCATATTCCCACTTTGCAGGGGCTTAGGCAGGAGGTTATCATTGACTTGGTGGAACAGTGTCGCACGTACAAGCAAAGAGTGGTACACCTTGTTAACTCGACTTCGTAAGGCCTTGTATTACTTATCCCATTACCTATGTCAATTTGTATAATGACTTTTCATCTTACAATCTTTCTTTTATACTCTTTTTTCCTTTTCTATTTTCCTTTATGTTTTATGGTGCAATAAAAAAGGCAAATTTTATTGCTAGAGTGATAGAGGAGCAGCTAGGTGAAGCGGGGTGAACAACCAGAACCTAAAATAACTCAATCAAAGCGGTAAAATTGGCCTCTGATTTGTTCAAGGCTAGGTGTCAAGGGTTGCACTTCTAGTCAACCCCTTGCCTTATTGTACATAGCTTCTCTCAAAGCTACACGGGATGCAAAGTGTGCTTTTAAGATGCCTGAGGGTGTACAAACATGTTTGGGACAAGTGCGAAGCAAAGCTCCAAGGGTTGCCCAAGAGTGCCCCACGGATGCCCAAGTGCCCAGCCAAGTGCCTAGCCAAGCAGCCAGGTTGGCCCGAATTAACCTCACTTTGGCTGAGAATGAGGGGCAGGATAACCTCACTTTGGCAGCCACGCGTGCCCAGACCGTGTGCCCATGTGCGTGCCCAGCTGCCTTGCCGCGGGCACACGTTAACCTCACCAGTGGCGAGAAAGAGGGGCGGCTTAACCTCACTTCGCGTGTGCCAGCCAGCCAAGCCACGTGCGCGCGCGTCATGCCCAGATTGGGGCAGGTTAACCTCACTTTGGCCTTGCCAGTGCGTGCCAGATTTACACACAGTGACACCTTTTGCGCAATTTTGGCATTCGCATAACTTTGTCGTCCGGAGGGCTTTTTGAGCAAGGTTTTTTTTGTTGGAAAGCTTTCAATGTAAACTTTGAAATGCACGAAAGCTTTTCCTTTATTTTGGCTTGTAGAATAAATGAGGGTCAATTATGACTCCTCGCACACACACTATGTTTCCTTGTGCAAAGTTGTAAATGGCTAAAAAAGCATATATAAGGGGGGAGAGCACGGTAAGTTCCGGACCACCTTGCTAGCTTTTATGCCCTACTTCTTAGACATTGTTTGCCTATTGTAATAGCATACTTTGATGCTTGTAATAGCTTGCAATTGTCAATAAAATGTCTCTTTTCGTTGCTATAAAGTTGTTGCTCGTTGCTTACATTGTTGCTAGCGTTGCCTACCTGTTGCCCACAGATTTCTAATTTTTGTGTTTGTCTTTGCATACAAACACGTGGGGTGTGCTTTGGCGGAGATTGTCAAGCGTTGGCAAGTGCCACACACGGCCGTTTGCCTATTCCGCGGGCCGGCGTGTGTCAGTTGGTATCAGAGCGAAGGATTAGCTCGGAGCTTGGGGCATTGTGCATCGCTTACTACGGCTTTCGATGCAAGCAACTTTCAATATGCCTACGTAACGGGAAAGGTTGGATCTCTTGGAGGAAAGGGTGGCTAGGATGGATGCCTTGTCGGGTGCTTTGGCACATCTTGAGGGACGGATGCATAACTTGGAACAAGCTCATGGCGTTGCTCATGTGCATGACCTTGAGGAGATGGTGGCAGACCTTCGGCTTGAAATTGAAGAGCTGCATGGCAAAGTGAATGTGCTAACTCGTGCGGTTGGGAATGCACCGCAATGGGGGGGAGACGCTCCTAGATGCCGTGTGCCGGAACCTCATGCCTATGGGGGAGCCCGTGACGCAAAGGAGCTTGACAACTTCCTGTTTGACATGGAACAATATTTCAAGGCCATAAGGGCAAACACGGAGGAAGCCAAAGTGACCATGGCCATGATGTACTTGTCGGCCGACGCCAAGTTGTGGTGGAGGACGAAGTATGATGAGATGCAACGGGGCATATGCGTTATTGAGACTTGGGAGCAGTTGAAACAAGAGTTGAAGCTGCAATTCTTTCCAAAAAATGTGGAGTATAATGCACGTCGTGCTTTGCGAGATTTGAAGCATACGGGCACCACAAGGGACTACGTCAAGCAATTTTCTGGCCTCATGCTTGACATCCGTGACATGTCAGAGAAGGAGAAGTTGTTCTTTTTCCTTGAAGGCTTGAAGCCTTGGGCAAGGGTTGAGCTACACCGGCAGCGTGTGCAAGATTTGGCCCATGCTCAAGCCGCAGCTGAATGTCTTGTGGACTACGCATCTGAACCTAAGCAAAGGGACAATTCCCCACGCAAGAATAGGGGCGGTGGCAAGTCACAAGGGCATGGTAAGCCCAAGAGTGGGGGAACCGATGCCGCATCCTCATCCAGGAGCAATTCGGATGGACGGCATGCACACAAGAACAACTATAAGCCTTACAATCATGACAAAGGGAAGGCCCAAAGCAACCAACCGGGCAAGGGCAAGGGCCCAATTTCGTGCTACCTATGTAGTGGACCGCACCGGATAGCCGAATGCCCACAAAAGAGAGCCTTGAATGCATTGGCTTCCGTGGCTGATCACACGTCGCAAGCAGCTTCTAGTGACAGCGAGGAAGACGACCGCAGGTCTAGGCAAAGCTCTAGAAGTGAAAGAAACTTCGGGGGAAGTAGGGTTGGGGCTTTCCACATGAATGCCGTTGCCAAGAAGGGTGACAAGTCGAAAACTCATGCCAAGAGAGGTGGCAATGTTGTTGATTGGCAGAAGCTTGTGAAGCAGCTAATCGTGCCTAATGACAAGGGCAACAACAAGAGGAAGAAGCCCGATGACAAGGGTAAGAAGCCTACTGAGAAGGTTGAGACCGACACAGTTGGCACAGAGACTAAAGAGAAGAGAGTGTCCACCAAAGGGTTGATGCTTGTTGATGTCAAGATCAATGGCAAGCCCATACATGCACTGATTGACACCGGTGCCACCCACAACTTTATTGCTGGGACTGAGGTGGAAAGGCTGGGGTTGTCTTTGGAGAAGGACTCTAGCAAGATTAAGGCCGTGAACTTGGCAGCGCAGCCCATCTATGGTGTTGCACGAGCGGTGCCTATGAAGGTAAGCTCATGGGAAGGAAAAGCCAACTTCACTGCGGTGCCTATGGATGATTTTTAAGCCATCCTTGGGTTGGAATTTTTAAGGAATACGAAGACGGCGGTGATGCCATATTCGAATTCAATATGTGTAATGGGTGAGAAACCGTGCTTGATCTCAACCATGTCAACCACCAACAGCGAGAAGTTCATCTCGGCAATGCAACTGAACCGGGGAGCTAAGCGGGGTGAGCAGACTTGGGTTGCTGTGTTGAAATTGGATGAGTTTCTTATGGAAGGGCCGGTACCCACACCAGTGAAGAAGGTGTTGAGGCAATTTGGGGATGTCTTTCCAGAAAAGTTGCCACAAGAGTTGCCTCCACCACGTGGAGTTGATCATGCTATTGAGTTGGTGCCTGGGGCAAAGCCACCAGCAAGGGCTCCTTATAGAATGGCCATGCCGGAGTTGGAAGAGTTGCGAAAGCAGGTGAAGGAATTGCTTGATGCGGGCTTCATAAGGCCATCTAAGGCTCCCTACGGTGCGCTTGTGCTGTTCCAGAAGAAGCATGATAGTAGTCTAAGGATGTGCATAGACTACCGAGCTCTTAATAAGCTCATAATCAAGAATAAGTATCCTAATCCGGGGATTGCGGAGTCTTTTGACCAGTTGAGTAAGGCAAAATACTTCACTAAGCTGGACTTGAGATCGGGATACTACCAGGTGAAAATTGCCTAGGGTGATGAAGCCAAAACGACTTGTGTCACTCGTTATGGCTCATATGAGTTTCTAGTCATGCCATTTGGCTTGACAAACGCACCAGCGACCTTTTGCACCATGATGAATGAAGTCCTTGATGAGTACCTTGACCGGTTTGTGGTGGTATACATCGATGATATTGTGGTCTACAGTGCTACGATGGAGTAGCATGTGGAACACTTGGCTAAGGTCTTTGCTAGGTTGCGGGAACACAAATTGTATATGAAGCTTGAGAAATGTGAGTTTGCTCAAGAGAAGATTAAATTCTTGGGTCATGTTGTTGGACATGGCAAGATTCGTATGGATCATGACAAGGTGAAAGCTATTAAGGAGTGGCAACCGCCAACCAATGTGTCGGAGATGCGTTCATTCCTTGGTTTGGCTAATTACTATCGGAAGTTTGTTGAAGGCTACTCAAAAATAGCAACACCGTTGACTGAATTGTTGAAGAAGGGTAAGGCTTACGTGTGGACTGATGAGTGCCAACGTGCCTTCACCGAGCTAAAGGATGCCATGATGAAGGATCCTGTGCTAGCTCTACCAGATATTGGTAGACCATTTGAAGTTCAAACGGATGCTTCAGACTTTGCTTTGGGAGGTGTTCTATTGCAAGATGGACATCCTATCGCCTTTGAAAGTAGGAAGCTTAATGATGCCGAACGTAGATACCCGGCACATGAGAAAGAGTTACTTGCAGTTGTGCATTGCCTGCGGGTTTGGAGGCATTACTTGTTGGGGACTCGTTTTGTGGTCAAGACAGACAACACGGCGGTTAGTCATTTCTTGACACAGCCCAAGTTGAATGCAAGGCAGGCAAGGTGGCAGGAGAAACTGGCTGAGTTTGACTTTGCGTTAGAGTACAAAGCCGGTGCCACTAATCATGTAGCTGATGCTTTGAGTCGACGTGGAGAATTGACCGCGTGTCACTACATGGGTACTCTTTCTACCATCTCTAATAAAATGCGGGAACAAATTAAGGCCAATCTAGACAAGGATGCTATGGCTGAAAACTTGATGAACCTTGTCAAGAAGGGCAAGACTCGCCAGTTTTGGGTACAAGATGGGTTGTTGTTGACAAAGGGCAATCGCATCTTCGTTCCTAGAGCTGGTGATTTGAGGAAGACACTCCTTCGGGAATGTCATGATTCACTTTGGGCAGGACATCTAGGATGGGAACGTACACTTGCTTTGTTGAAGCAGGGATACTATTGGCCCCAAATGAAGGATGATGTGGAGGAATTTGTGCGCACATGTCTCATTTGCCAACAAGACAAAGTCGAGCACAAGAGGAAGGCAGGGTTGCTTGAACCGTTGCCAGTGCCGAGTCGACCTTGGGAGAGTGTGTCGCTCGATTTCATCACTAACTTGCCAAAAGTGGGGGAGATCGCCACTATTTTGAATGTAGTGGATAGGTTTTTCAAGTATGCGACTTTCATTGCCGCACCCAAATATGTGTCAGCGGAGGAGACTGCCCAACTCTTCTTTAAGCACATTGTGAAATATTGGGGTGTGCCTAAAAGCATTGTTTCTGACCGGGATACACGCTTTACGGGTATTTTTTGGACGGAGTTATTTCAGCTTCTCGGGTCAAAGCTTGACATGTCGTCTAGCTATCATCCGGAGACCGATGGTCAAACGGAGAGATTCAATTGCATGCTAGAGGAGTATCTCAGACATTATGTTAATGCTAATCAGAAGAACTGGGTACAACTTCTAGACGTTGCACAGTTGTGTTTCAATTCTCAAAAGAGTAGCTCTACGAGCAAGAGTGCTTTTGAGATTGTAACCAGCCAACAGCCACTGTTGCCCCACACAGTGAATGGATCTTATGTTGGAAAGTCACCAAGAGCGTTCAATTTTGCCAAGGACTACAAGAAAAACTTGGACATAGTGCGGGCTTATTTGGACCATGCAGCTACAAAGATGAAGAAATGGGCTGATGAAAAGAGGAGACCTTTGGAATTTAAAGTCGGTGATCAAGTCTTGATGAAACTCTTACCCGAACAACGAAAGTTTTTAAGGGGTAGAGACAAGAGATTGATACGCAAATATGAAGGACCAGTGACCATCTTGAAGAAGATTGGCAAGTGTGCTTATAAAATTGATGCTCCTTCATGGTTGAAGATACATTCGGTCTTCCATGTCAGTTATTTGAAGCCCTATTTTCCAGACCAAGAGGATGAGTCTCGGAATAAGTCCCATAGACAGATTATTGTGGCAAAGGCGGACAAGAAGAAGGTTGATCAGATACTTGCCCACAGAACTATCACAACGTCCAGGAAGCAAATGTTGCAATACTTGGTCAAATGGAAGGATCTTGGAGACGAAGAAATCAGTTGGGAAAAGGAGGCGGACTTGACGGCTTTCAAGGAGGAACTTGCTTTATATTGGCGGGCTGCGTCGTCGAGGGCGCCGACCGATCAAGTGGGGGAGAGTGTCAAGGGTTGCACTTCTAGTCAACCCTTTGCCTCATTGTACATAACTTCTCTCAAAGTTATACGGAATGCAAAGTGTGCTTTTAAGATGCCTGAGGGTGTACAAACATGTTTGGGACAAGTGCCAAGCAAAGCTCCAAGGGTTGCCCAAGAGTGCCCCACGGATGAGGGTGTACAAACATGTTTGGGACAAGTGCGAAGCAAAGCTCCAAGGGTTGCCCAAGAGTGCCCCACGGATGCCCAAGTGCCCAACCAAGTGCCTAGTCAAGCAGCCAGGTTGGCCCGAGTTAACCTCACTTTGGCTGAGAATGAGGGGCAGGATAACCTCACTTTGGCAGCCACGCGTGCCCAGACCGTGTGCCCATGTGCGTGCCTAGCTGCCTTGCCGCGTGCACACGTTAACCTCATCAGTGGCGAGAAAGAGGGGCGGCTTAACCTCACTTCGCGTGTGCCTGCCAGCCAAGCCATGCGCGCGCGCGCCATGCCCAGATTGGGGCAGGTTAACCTCACTTTGGCCTTGCCAGTGCGTGCCAGATTTACACACAGTGACACCTTTTGCGCAATTTTGGCATTCGCATAACTTTGTCGTCCGGAGGGCTTTTTGAGTAAGGTTTTTTTTGTTGGAAAGCTTTCAATGTAAACTTTGAAATGCACGAAAGCTTTTCCTTTATTTTGGCTTGTAGAATAAATGAGGGTCAATTATGACTCATTGCACACACACTATGTTTCCTTGTGCAAAGTTGTAAATGGCTAAAAAAGCATATATAAGGGGGGAGAGCACGGTAAGCTCCGGACCACCTTGCTCGCTTTTATGCCCTACTTCTTAGACATTGTTTGCCTATTGTAATAGCATACTTTGATGCTTGTAATAGCTTGCAATTGTCAATAAAATGTCTCTTTTCGTTGCTATAAAGTTGTTGCTCGTTGCCTACATTGTTGCTAGCGTTGCCTACCTGTTGCCCACAGATTTCTAATTTTTGTGTTTGTCTTTGCATACAAACACGTGGGGTGTGCTTTGGCGGAGCTTGTCAAGCGTTGGCAAGTGCCACACACGGCCGTTTGCCTATTCCGCGGGCCGGCGTGTGTCACTAGGGCACGGTCTAATTTGGCCTGTCCAGGAGATGAGTTTTTTAACTGCCATACCCCCTTTGGGTCTTAACCCCCTTTTGTTTGTTGGAGGGCTTTTACTGAGTGTGTATATATTATTGTATGAAAACATGCATGACATGTATTCCAAGTGCAGATATATTATTGAATGCTACTCTACATTGATGTTCATTATAGTTGTTCTCAACTTGTACTGGACCCTATTGAACTGTTTGGACAATCCTTGCACTCCCTTCCAGTTTCTTGACTTTCCAGAGGCAGTCATATCAAGACCAACCTTGTAGAGCAAGCCTTTTAAATGCCTCAGTTGGGCACTGTGAAGTCATTTCTAAACATGCTAGGTCATCTGGAATTAGTTGGTGTGATTTAGCTTCAATTGTGTGTATCAATTTTCTTTGCTCATAACTGAAGGGCTCAAACCCTGGGAAGATAGGAGTCAACTGGAGGGCTCGAACCCTGAGAGTTGGATAGGCTCCTTGCCAATTTTGTTTTTGAACCTGGGGTAATCCCCTAGTAGTTGTAATTATTGGTTATTTCTGTAAAATTTCACCTTACATACTGAAAAATTAAAAAAAGGATGGAGGTTTGATAGGTGAAGCTTAACTTGTCTCCTAACTAAGGGGTTCATGGAGTGGAAAGGTAAATAGAAGGAAGGTATAAATGTCTAGCTAGGCCAATTGGTTGGACATTCTATACTCAGTCCTTCCTAGGTAGACAGTTGCTTGCATTTAAATGTCAAGTTAACAAGTGTTGCCTTGTGGCCCTTTGATTGAGGCATTTTACTTCTCGTCCTCGGACCTTTTAGCAAATTCATTCTCTCTTTCGTTGGCATTTGCTTGTGTTTGTGTTTGTGATTTTCAAATGAACAAGATCTATATAGGATAAGGAAGGCCTTTGGACTGGATGATCTAGATGCTAGAGCTGACTCTTTATTTTTATTGCCTTAAATAAAGTTGTCACTATGTATTTTCATTTACCTCTTGCAGGGATGAATCTCTGCTATGTCAAGGACTTGCACTGAATGACGATTTGCAGCGTCTCCTAGCCAGGCATGAAGCCATGACTTCAGGAGCTTCTGTTCAAATGGAGAAACCAAAGCGTGAACCTGTTCGAGCACTGGCTAATGTGGACGCTCCTCTAATTGATACAGGAGACAAAAAAAAGTCTGATGGGGGGTAATAAACTTTTGAATTTTTTTTCCTTGCAGTATTTGCACTGGCTATTACCCCTGATACATTGGTTATTATGGGAAGTATTGCGATGGCTAATACCCCCTGATAAATTGGTTATTATGGGAAGTTGTCCTTCAAAATTATGGTATGGGACATCTATTCATACTATGCTGGGTCTTCGTAGAGTCTATCCAAATTCATGTTTGGGCATAGTTCATAGATGTCAAAACATGTGTCAGGATCTGTAGTTGATAATCCTTTTTTTTTTTTTTTTGGGGGGTGGGGGGGGATATTTTGCTGTTGGGATTGGGTACTCATGTGGCTGAAGTTTACATTTCTGACTATAATTCCTGTGGTTTGATTATTTATAGGGGATATGTTTTGCACAATTTTAGCAAAAATCCAACGGCTAGACTTGCTAGACACTAGTGAATTTAGTTTTCACCCACCTTTTACATGCTTGATTGAATCATTGAACTTTGGAAGATTTATGTAATGGATGCCTAGAGTTTGTGTTATTCTCATTAGGGACCAAACGTTTTGGCTTTCTGTTTTGATGATGTGCTGTTGATATTGAAACAATTTTACAATTGAAAGTTCTTTATATTCTTCTTGAACAGATGATTTTATTTTATTTTTCTCTTCCACATCCCTCTCCTCCTCCTCATCATTTGAGGACATTGAATTTTATTATGGCTGGAGCATCAAACCTAGTGTGAAATTCCCTTTTTTTTATATGTAAACCTATAGTGAAAATTTTAAAGAAATTTTACACCTTTATAATGCAGCTACTGGCTATTCTAAGCTGTAAATACCTGGATTTCTCTACAGATCCACCTCCAATGCTGGTGCAGGGATGCAACTGCTGCTTCTTGATCCTCCTGCCACTAATGGTCCAGCAACAACTCCGACAAAGGTTGATCCTAAAATGGACCTCTTGAGTGGTGATGACTTCAACTCACCTTCGGCAGAGAATACACTAGCTATTGTTCCGGTGGGAGAACTCCAGAAAACCAGTCCTGTAGCTAATCAGCAGAATACCCTTGCTCTTGTAGACATGTTTTCTCAAAGTAATAATAATCAACCTGTTTCTCCAGCTGGACAGGCATACCCCTCAATGCCACAATATCAGCAGCAGCAGAATTTTCAACCTCCACAAACCTCAGTTTACCCTAATGGAATTGGCCCAAACATGATGGTACCTCAATACGAGCAGCCACTATACACACAAGGTGCTAATCCTGCCTGGAATGGACAGATATACACTCAGCAGCAGCCACCTTCGCCAGTCTATGGTGCACTTCTAATTCATTCTATAAGCATTTTTTTATTTTCAAAGGTCTACACATGCACTCTTACAGATTCAACTCTGCAATCATAGTGTGGCCGAACACTAGACAGCTAGTTAGCAGCTCCAATTTTTCAGCTGCCATGTCAACCCACCGAAACATGCTTAAATTGTGGAATTGGTTTGGCTTAGCCTATGGCAAACCTTTTTTCCCCCCTCTTTTTTTCCTTCTTCGTTGTCGGTGTCATCTTTTGAGAAGTAGCCTCCTTCAAACTATTTAAGTTCAGGTTTGAGTTGTTGGCCAAACCTGTTTATTGTCTACTCCAGGTTTTGATTGCACTTAAGCATGTTGTTAGAGACACTCAGTTGGATCTGAGCCATTGCAACCCCTAGAGCTTTTTACTTATTCATGTGAAAAGCCAGTGATTATCTATCGTCAGAAGATTTTCATGGAACTGACCCACAGTAATCAGCCAGGGCTTTTGGCACTATGGAGAATGTTGATGTAGAGAAATTACTCATTTTGCATTTAAGACCCGTGACCTTGACATTGCACAACGTTGTGCAGGTGCTCAGAGCACTAGTTCGCTGCCACTGCCACCCTGGGAAGCTCAACCAACAGACAATAGCCAACTAGAAGGCAGTCAATATCATCAGCCAATGCAGGTTACTCAGGTGGGTGTCACGCACTCCCAGCCAATGCTGAGTGGCATGCATCAAGGATTTCAGCCTATGGGGAATGGTCAGATGGTGGGTATGTATACTCAGCCAATCACTAGTGGCCATCTCTCAGCAATCAATAACCAGGTTATACAGAGCCATCAGCAGGTAGGGCTGCATCCTCAGCCAATCCAGGGAGGGCTGCATCCTCAGCCAATCCAGGGAGGGCAGTCAATGGGTGTGTATCCGCAGCAAATGCAATCTGGGCAGACAACTTTTATGCATCATCAACAGATGTACAGCAACCAAATGGCGGGATATGGCTATGGTTACGGTCAGCATCAAAATGCTCAGTTCCTTGAGCAGAGAATGCCTGGGCTATCTGTTAGGGACGACGGAGTCTTGAGGAATTCTTCTTACCAGCTGTCTACTCCATCCTACGTGCCATCTGGAAAGCCCTCAAAGCCAGAGGACAAGCTGTTTGGAGACCTTGTTGACATTGCAAAATTTAAGCCGACAAAAACTGCTCCTGGCAGAGCTGGGAGCATGTGAAATAATGTCTAGATTTGCCTTTTCTCCCTTAATTTTTTTGTTTGCTAAGTTGCTTTGTGATTTTTACCTTTCTTTTTTCTTTTAAGTTTCTATCATATATATTCTTCACCTTTGCCGCATAATTATGTTGCTTGTTTTCATTGGATTGTGTACATTCCTTGTAGGAAAAAACAAAAGAGAAAAAGTTGGGAAATTTTCTTTTGACTTGGGTAGAATTTATAGAATTTGGATTCCTTCCAGTTAGAAGACTTACTGGAGCTTTATTGTGATGTGCGGTTAAGGGGATTGAAACTCACTTTCCAAATGTGAAGATGGATGAAACCATTCTCCTGGTTGAATTGTAGGGACTTTTTAAGTGTTTGTTCTCAAGAATTGTCATGGCCTTTTGTTGTATGTATTGTCAGAAATTTAAGATAGATAGTTTATGATATTGCGACTTAACCTTCAAGGACAATAATTAATTTAACATGTTGCTGCACGAGTGTTATCAATTCAACATGTTGAGGCATCAACTTAAATTATTCATGCAAAAAACTAATTATTTTTCATATTTTAGTTTTCCTCCGAAATTTCCTAATATTTCTTACTACTAGTTACGAAGATTCCGTGGTTGAGGTCTGTCAGGATTTTGTAAGTATCAATGTGATCCCCTAGTAGATGGTCTAAAGCAGCATGAAAAGCAAGAAGTGGTCTGAATTATGGTGCTGCAAACAAGTAGAAATACTGCTCCGTTTTGAAATAACAACTTCTGCGTACCTACTATCTGAACCTTTTGGGAACATCCTCCTACCCAGCAACAGGTTTCTCTACGGACCTTACAATCAAATCCATGGATTGTATAAGTATTTTGTTGACCTTGAAAATGGATAGAAGGATCAACGGGCATGAGGTACTGCGGTGCAATCAGGAAGCATGGCAGGGGGTTATCCGAAGAGTCTTTGATTTGGGTCCTTTGTAGTGATCTTTTGACATTAGGGACTTGCAGGTATGGTGCTTGACTGGGCATCTTGCAGATATGTTAATTGGAACACAGTCTCAAGAGTTCTAATTGACACACAAAGAAAGATATATGGTTCTATTTTTCTTATCAGTAGAGTGATCTTCATTGCTTCTTTGTTCTTGGCCTAATAACTACTGGTAACTTGATGAGAAGAAAACCTAAGAAATTGACAACCTCTCCGCATGCATGGTAAGGTTTTGCACATATGACCTTCTCTAGACTCTGCAGATGAACTTGAGGTATCAGTAGAGTGATCTTCATTGCTTCTCTGTTCTTGGCCTAACAACTACTGGTAACTTGATGAGAAGAGAACCTAAGAAATTGACAACCTCTCTACATGCGGGGGTAAGGTTTTGCACATCGGACCCTCTCTAGACCCAGCAGTGGCAGAAGCTTCGTGCACTAGGTTGCCCTTTTTAATTTTGCTAAACGAATACGTTGCAATTGGAATAACCTGAACAACCATACATATTGGTTGGCAAAAGCAATGCAACAAAAAATCTAAATAGAACCTCCCACAATTAAACCTAATAATCTGCATGCTTCATCACATGGCATAAACAGTTCAGTCATTGGACTTATGAGAGTAAGAAATAGAAAACCCAATAGGAAATATGGAATATAAACCAATTCAAAATAAAATTATTATCGATCAACTCTTCTGTTCAGGTTCCTCATTGTTTAAGAAAGAACATATTAGAGAGTCCGAAGTATCGGCCTAAATCTGTGAAGGTTGATTTTGCATTATGATGGTATAAGAATCCATCTGGCAGCAAGCTGTGACAAAGGAGAGGATGTCATAAAGGTAATGAGATGCCTGCAACACAGACAACACGTGGATTAGAAAACATATCAGGATCTACATTCATGACCATAAATAGGTTCTGAGAAAGCAAGGTTAAAATGTGTTAATGAATTGACTACGCCTAGCAATCTTGGTTTTGGTCTATGACATGCTCCAAAATTCTTAATGAGTTCAAACCTTCAAATTCTCAATCCAATTTCTCATGGGTTTCATGCACCAAATCGTCTATGAATTGCTACATATAGTTTGGGGTTTGCAGATCCTCCAAAATTTCCTCCAAATTGTTTAAAATGTCCCCATTGTGCTAATTTTAACTAGATCTACCTAGATAATATGACGAGATAAATTGAAAATCTTACACTGCACAGTTCATATTTCTTTCGCTGTTTCAACCATTTTTTTCATTTTTTTTGCTCTTGGAATATTAATGTCTGATCTGCACCAAATTTTGACTTTTCTCTCAGAATCTACAGTGAACTTTCCAAATCTGCCTTACTATCTTTTTCCCTAACCAAACAATATGATCAATTTAGAGTTCTCTTATCCCATTGGAAGTTTCAGGTGGGCAAACACGAGAATTACTATATTCATTTATGTGCTCTGAAAAGAGTATGCTAAAAAGTTGCTCTGAGCTATTCCAGTGTGTACTGTGGCACTGCAATGCTTGAACAGTAGCTTGCAAAATACAAAATCCTAACTTGGACAAGCCTATTTGTGCAATTGAGTTTTACGACAACCAAAAGTTGTTAGAACACTTACAAGGTAAATAGAATTTTAAGTGAAGCACCCTTAGACAGATCCTTACAAGAATCTTGCTATATCGATTGCAATATAACTATTCTGCCAGTCACAGCCAACGCATACATGCTTGAGTGTATCCCTGGTTTTCCTCTGCCGGAATTATTTCTTCTTTTTTCCTTGTTATGTACACTTTCAGAATAGTTTTATGAGTCTCGTTTGAGGACTTTGCTTTACTTACACCTTATCATTCTCCTTTGGCAATATTAACTATGTTTATCAGTATTTTGCCTACTCACAGTTCAAAAGTGTGCGTTTAGGTAATTTTAGTTTTTGTCTCATTCACACCTTATTTTTGTGCATCACATACACACAAGACACCAATCCACATCAACTCATGCCACTAGTAATGAGGCTCAATGACTAACATTGACACTGAAAATCATACATTGTCCACTATCTACATTCTCATGAATATAAGTTTAGAGAAATGAATTCCCTCCCTGTCAACCAATGCTTAGGTAAGATAAACTAGTACAATCATTCTCTTACACAGTGAAAATTCTTTCATAATCAGCCCTTCTGTGATGACCCTTCCCAATATCCAAACTTCTTAACAAGAAGAGATAGTGAGAAGGAAGAGCAAGCATCATAATGGAAGTGTATTTGCATGTTACTATGCCGTATGGTTGAATGTTTCTGTACTATGTGAGCCCAACAAAATTTTACCTTGACCTTTCAAAATTCAAGAGAATTTTTATCTTAACCTCTTAATGAAATCCAAAAAATTCACCTTGGCATTCCATGGCCCCCCTCAACATAATTTTTGGTACCGTCCCTGAGTACACTAAGCTGTGACAACCTAATTGATAAAAAAGCCACTTTCCTTGGTTAGGAAAATTATAAAATTTGATATCTATGTATCACTCATCTTGTGTTGTGAACAGACTGGTACAGGAGCTCCAACTGAGCAATACATTTAGCAACACAGATGTCAACAAAGGTATTACAAGAAAGTCAAAGTTTTTATGCTTCAGATACAATATAGCATGGACTGCAATTTGGCTAATCTAAAAAACTAAAATATTTCATTGGAAAAACCCAAAAAGAAGTGTAATTAAAAACTTTATTAACATCATATTAGTTACTACCAGAAGATGTCGATATCTAATTTTTAAGCTCACATATGGCTGGTAATCCAACATCAATCTGATTCTACATTCCATACCTTAATTCTGGATTTCTAAACAGAGAATATTTAATTCAAGCATTTAATTTACTGTAAATTACAGATCCGAATCTGCATCAGAATATCAAGAATCATCCTCATATGGCATGCTGCCCTTTGATCATATAAAAATAAAAAAAAACCCTAAAATCCATTTGTATACTTATTTAGCAGTCCATGCTTATTTTTGCTTGTGTGAGTATATATATATACATGTATGTATGCGCGTGTGCAAGAGAGGTCAGAGACATTTATCTACCTTGAGGAATCAAACCCCAGCTCTGAGACTCTGCGGAAAGGATTGATCTCAGGCGAGCCGGAGCGATCGCACTGTGCAAAGGCAGCATTGACACCAAGCAGCTCAGCTCCACCGGCAATCTAACAAAACCCCATAGCCATGAATAATTGAATACATGAATCACACACACCCACATACATATAGGTGTGTGTGTATATATGTATATAAACACATATATATGCAGCCATAAAGTGAGACCCATTTCAATTCTGACAATTACAACAACAAATATCAACAATTGGAGTTAAATTCCTTCACCTTGAAACAGCGGAAATGCGCTTTGCTGAAGCTGAGACCTGAGAGCGAGAGCTTGGTTTCAGAGGCGAGACGAATTGTGAGACTGATTTACGATGGACGGCCTTGAGAGAAAGAGATGGTAAGCAAGTGGATAATCTGGAAACAATCCTCGAAGCAGACATTGTTCTTGTTGCAGAGCTTCTACCGAGGGAAGGGGGAAGGGTTTAAGCAATCGTTAGGGTTCTACTTGTCATGCATGCCGTGGAGGTTAGTTTACGCTGGGTGCGTATTACACGCACATAAAGGTGTTAGGTTACGGGGTTCAGTTAATCC
The DNA here is from genome assembly GCA_033060915.1 of Euryodendron excelsum. Lineage (NCBI taxonomy): Eukaryota > Viridiplantae > Streptophyta > Magnoliopsida > Ericales > Pentaphylacaceae > Euryodendron > Euryodendron excelsum. The sequence continues at coordinate 34,104,406 of CM065378.1, read as the reverse complement.
GTGGACAGTATTATATTGTCCAGGGTTAGAAGGACAAACAGCGACCGTCTCGGATGGTATGACGTCATCGAATAGCTTGCGCCAATATAGTAGACTTCCACGCGCCTATTCACATTTTCCTTCTCAGAATGTCCGAGTCGGCCGAAGTCTGAAGACTCTGAAGTTCTGATCCATCTATCGCTTTAGGGTTCTCTTTCTCTCTCTCCTCAAATCGACTCCTGAAATTGAACAGGTGAGTTTTCTAGTTATATCGTAATTATCTTTTAGTTTTGTAACTATTGATTTTATTTACCGATCGGGGATCATGCTCTGTTTGGTTTCTTGGAAACCAAGGAGGAAAACGACGGGAAATATTTGAAATTTGCAATCATCTAGGGTTGGAATAGTTTGTTCCGAAGTTTCAAATTTTCTTGTTCTTTTTTTTTTATTTGCTCTCTCTCTCTCTCTCTCTCTCTCTCTCTCTCAACTGGGTTAATTTTAATTTATGCTATATTGTTGTTCATTTATGCAGATATTGAGTTGCTTTCAGATTTGCTGAGCTTTCTACTCACTGTATCATTATTCAGTAAGCAGAATCAAAATGCAGGTTAGTTTGTGTGAGCCCGACTTAAAATTTTGAGCTTCATTTATCTCCTGAGACTTACTGAATATTGGTGATTAATTTAACACCTGAGAGTGGCACATCATATGAACTTACTTCTCCAATGTATTGACATCTTAGAATCTAAAATGCTATTTAGCATCTACTTCGAGTTATTTAAACGTTTATAACTTCTAAACTTGCACATACGTGAAATTTGACTTTTTGCCTTCTAGGTACTGTATATAGCATGGGACATCTGGATGTAACCTGTACATATGATTATTTGTCTTTTGGGGTTTGCTTTACTTTGTGTCTAGCATTCACTTTGTCGGGGTAAACTTCTTAATTTTGGGCTGAATGCAGGCATCAAGGGCAAGGCTTTTCAAGGAATACAAAGAGGTGCAGCGAGAGAAAGCAGCTGACCCAGATATTCAGCTAGTCTGTGATGATTCCAACATATTTAAATGGACTGCTCTTATCAAGGTATATTTTGTTTTGATGGTGACAGTCCATTGTTTTATGCTGTGTTGGCTGTTGCTTGACTTTATTCTGTATCCAGGGTCCATCTGAAACTCCTTTTGAGGGTGGTGTTTTCCAGCTTGCTTTCTCTGTCCCTGAGCAGTATCCTCTGCAACCTCCTCAAGTGCGGTTCTTAACTAAAATATTTCATCCAAATGTGCATTTTAAGGTGTGAATCTCTTTGCTAATCTTTTTGATAATTTACTTCTGTTCTTTTTTAATGCAATCCATCCCTTGTATTTTGAATGGCAAAAGGATGAATGATGGCTGTTGTTCCTTTGTATTCATAAATGTACCTCATTGCATTGTGGATGACATTTTGAATTTGGTCTTACACCGTGTCATTGAATCTTCATTGCATACTACTTTAGTACTTCCCAAGCTTCTGTGGACCTTGCTTCTCTAATGATTTTTGCTACTCTGTTGGAATAATAATTATCTAGAGAATTGACGTAGTTAACGAAGGGAAGAAGGTGGGAGAAATGTGCAAAACAATGCTGTAAAAGCTCATCCTAAAGGATGAGCAATTGTTTCATTTTATTTTATTTTATTTTCTGTGAACCTGCTCATAGCAAAGATATCTTGATTCTCCTCCTTCTCTTATTAATCTTGTTGAAGAACTGGGAGTTGGGGGAAAAGGTTGAAAGCAGTTATAGTTCTTTAGAATGGCCTTGGGCAAAGCAATTTCTAGAGTTGTTTGAAAATGTCGGCTTAAAATCCTATTGCTTCCTTCTTAACTTCTTCCCCCCTCCCCCAACCCCCCTCAGCGCCTCCCCCTCTTTTTTTTGTTGGGTGGGGGGCGGCTAGTTTCCAGTTTAAAACCTTCCCCCCTTACAAAGTACTATGAAAACTTTTCATTCTTGCATCTCAAAACAAACAGTCACAGTGTACTTTCACTTTGGTTGGTAAAACTAACTAGGTACCTTCTTGTGGGCTTTATGTATGATGAAACCAAAAACAAATGCTGAAAGTTGTACGATGAATCCAAGAGTGCTGAAATGATAGATCAGTTACTCAATACTCTTTTTGTTTACCTCCTTGCAGACAGGAGAGATTTGTCTTGATATCTTGAAGAATGCATGGAGTCCAGCTTGGACACTCCAGTCTGTTTGTAGGGCTATAATTGCTTTGATGGCCCATCCAGAACCTGATAGCCCTCTAAATTGTGATTCAGGTATAGTTGGTGCAATGCTTTTATGTCCTAATATTTTCTGGTCAGATAGGAGATAAATAATTTTACTTTTGAATGTGGTGTGTACACTTTTTTTTACGATTTGAGTCACTTGATGCCCTAAACGATATGAATTGGTTGGTGAATTGCTAGAGGGCTAGAATCAGTGAATCAACGGGTGAATCGATGAGCGGTCAATTCACCATTCATTCTGCTGAATGATTCTTTTATTTTTTAGCTCATCTTTTATTGTTTATTTTTGTTGGAAAATAGGTCTCTCAAAGCATTTTAAAGCTTTTGAGGTTGTTCTATACCATTCTTCTTATTGTCTTGGACCCTTTGTGTACTCAACCTCCAACTTTCAATAGACAGAATTTCTTCTTTCTCCCCCCACAAGACTTCATATTTGAAATTTGCCTGTAGCCATTGGTTTTTACTTGTGAAAGGAGGGTATTCATTGAGAGGCTTGAGAAGTTTGGTGGTTTGGGTACTTTGACCCCTTTGAGGTGAATGTTTGGGAACTTAATTTATATAAACTGTGTTGTTAACTTATTTTTGGTTGAAACTTGGGAGTTTAGCTTTGTTTACATACTTTGTTGAGAATGGTTGATGTCAAAAAGAGAGAGAATAAGGCTAGTGACCTTACATGGGACCATGTTTTGTGGAGAGTATAGATTAGGTTTGATAGAAATGATAGATTACTTGAAAAAATTGATAATTTTGGAACTTGTGATGGATTTAAGAATTATTGTGCATATTTTGTTAAAAGTTTTATCTCATTTTGTATTTTGTATCTTTTAGCTTCTTGTACGATGGATCTTGAATGCTTGTTCCCTGTAATTCATAGTAGTTCTTTTTCCCCTTAAGTCAATATGTTTCAAGTTAATTAAGGCACACAAATACATACGTAATACACAAAGCTCAAACCCACATCTCTTCTTGGCATGGAGGCAAGTGACTAACCGATTTGATCGCGTGGTCACCATTCACAACAAGTTTTGCATTAATATTTGTCTAACGATTCTATGTATAATGGGTTCTTAATCTTTTTATGTATACATGTTGCATATATTTTTCTATCTATTTTAGGACTGTTCTTGATTTGATTTGATTTACAAGTGAAAATAGCGAATTTTTATTCACGATTCATATCTTGATTTAACAACTATGGTGATTAGTGGGCTGTTTTGAAGAAAATTAAGGCATACTTTGGTTGTGGTTTGGTTCCTGTTTCAAAAAATTACTGAGACTGTGTTTGGTAGATTGGTCCTCAAAACTGTTTTTGGAAAATTTTTCTAAAAACACCTCAGGTTTTGGAACAGAAAAATGATATGAAAACGTTGGTGTTTTCCAAGTTCTCGTTGTTTTTGTTTCCAAAAAATGAAAAGGATACCACCACAAATTCTTGATAGCCCTAAGGATAGACAAGACAGCGAGAACCTACTTCATGAAAAAGAGGGTCAGAGCTTGAATCAACCCCTTTGGCTACCTCCAAGGATTAATTGCCAGGGGCTTATGGGATGCAGGGAATACATAGCTTGAGTACAAGTTGTGTTTCCTAGGAGGTATAGAAATTTCGCCAAGATAAACGTTATATTAATAATAAATAAAAATATTGGCGTTAATAAGGGCTATGGATGCATATGTCGCAAAAGGGAAAGAAAAATTTTGAAATGTGAAATGATTAAAAAGAAATTATCAGAGATGCAAAAGAGCTACAAGCAGTCACTGCTTGTAAGTTCTTTTTACTCCATACTTTGGCATTGGTGCTTCTATCTTCATGCTTATCATGAGTCTACGGTCATGTCCTTAAAAAGGGATAATATAATGCGACTTTGGAGAAGTACAAAACAGCATTGAGGAGGATGATTGCTCAATGTAGCAATAATGTGTCCATTTTTTGTGATATATTTATGTTTTTTTATATATATAACCTACTATTTCCTATCTAATTTCAAAATTTTGAACCTCTTTTATGACTACTAGTTGCCCTTAGTGACACTGAAGAAGGCGGAAGAAGAAAATCATTTACCACTTTGTTTAATTGATTTATTGTATGGGAATGTCTGAAATTTGAGTAGGTAGGAGGAAGCCAAAAAATGTTTTAGGACCTAGAGGGATGAGTGTTAGTATGAAGAAGTGTGACATATGGGAGGAAGCCAACCTGGTCTTTGTACCTGGAAATGTGAGTCCCCTGGTTACTCAATTAGTGGAGAAATGGGGAAAAAAAAGAGAAAGAAAGCCTCGCACGATTTTGGGACTTGGAGGTTTGTAGTTTATGTGAGCCAGATGAAATTTGAATTGTCGGGTGGAAGGCAATGGATCGGAGGTACAGTTCCTACAGTTATCCAATTGATCAGGAAGGAAATTGAAGGGTGGAAAAAGGTAAACGAAATAAAAATAAAAAATAAAAAAATGAAGCAGGAGTGTACTGCACGTGAGCCACTTACTACAGCACAGCAGTAACTTCATTATAAAGATTCATGACATGATACAGCCAGTTATTAGGAATTGGGATATCATGAATCCTGATTGACTACTATTACAGTCTTTTGTTATTAATTTTGCCATCATTGGAACTCTTTAGATAACTCTCAGGGTAGGGCAAAGAAGCAGGGATAAAGGACTGATATCAACTAAAGTTTGTCTGTGGTGTGGTTTTCTTTCTATTTCATTTTTTGTATTGGGGGTGGGGGCCAAGGTTTGTTCTTGTGGAAATACGAGTGGTTTCTAAATGTTTGCCTCATTTAGGGATTTGAATATACCGATTTGGGCTGACTGGACCCAAAAAAAAAAAATCCTATGAAGCTCTGGGAGAATAAATATCCTATTTGATTTTTAGTTAGCTCTGCAGCTGGTCTGCATGCAAGGTAAGTAGGTTCATAACCAGCTGGCTCCGGAACAAAGAAAATAATGATATTGGAATTAGGCCCTCCAATCCCATTGGCCTACTGCCAGAGGTGGCCTGAAGATTCTTTTTCAAATATATTAGAAGCGAGTGATACAGGTAAACCTGCCAGATTTGCACATTCGACTTACGGTTAAAATATGAATTTTTCTTGCAACCTTCACGCATGGGTGCTCGTATTCATTCATATGTTTATTTTGTTTCTCATTGTCGTTTACGGAGTTGTTTGGACTGAGTTGCTTTTGCTCAATTATGTCTATCATGCTAATTGGTCACTCTTGCTCTTGCATAGGAAATCTTCTCCGTTCTGGTGATGTCCGAGGATATCAATCCATGGCGAGGATGTACACGCGGCTTGCAGCTATGCCCAAGAAGGGCTGAATTGATGATTCGTATCTGTCTTGCTTGCTATTAGTGCTTTGTCATACTGTGTGCATAAACAATTGTGATAAAAAAACACCCAAAAACTTGTGATTTCTAGAAACAAAACTGTAATTCTTAGTTCTGCCTGTGTAATGTCATTGTTTCTACTTGTCACGACTAAATGCTTGAGAATGGCTGAACATGCCTTCCTCGTTAAAATAGTTGAGATTTATCATTCTAATTCTTAGTTATGCCTGTGTAATCTGGTTATTTTGGATTTTAAGTTGGAGGTAAACATTGAAAATTCATGGCTAATATGAAATAAACAAACTTGGATGCGTCATACCAAATTTTAGGCACAAGATATGTGGAATTAATAAAATTCAAAGAAATTCTAAATTAAATGCATTGAAGTTTTAGTACTGTTTGCTGAAATCTGTCACAGAATCTGGATCTCCCAAAAATAATAGTTTGGATCAATTAGAAGACATGTTTGATTAAAAAAAATGGAAAACATAGAACAATTGAGTCAAAAACAATCAAGGCAGATAAGGAGGACAGTTCTTTACATCATGACCGAAATCTACATTTCTTATGGGGCAAACCCACAGAGCAGCCAGAAAATGATGGATTATTATTTCTTTTGGGGAGATTTTCACATCTTTCTAACAGTAGAAAGGCACAGCAAATACAGAACTTACTGCCACAAACCATACTTCTAAACATAAAGGATTCAGAAGTTCTTAAATAGATAGGTACAACATTGGAATGATATGTCCTGGCAAGTCGAGGTAACAACAAATATCAATTTTACATTTACAGAGTTTTCTTAATGATGAGCCATCTTGAGGAACCTATCAAACCAATCACTGGCTTCTTTTACCATCAATGAAGTCATTTGGTGCCCAATTCCTGGTTCTGGTATCAGCTGCAAGATGACAAAAAAAAAAAAAAGATATCTGTTAAGAGTTAAGAATTCAAAATTCAAAAGTTGAAAGACTTAAGCCACGCTTACTGTTAAGAGTTAAGAATTCAAAATTCAAAAGTTGAAAGACTTAAGCCACGCTTACTTTCAGCCAATCCAGTATCTGTAAGCTTTATGTACACTCAAAGAGTATCAAATCGTTACTGTAATCGCTTTTAACAGATGACACAATTCCATACCTTGAAATTATCCAGCCCATTGGCCTTCTCATAAGCCGTGCATGCTCTCGATGTGGGAATTTCTAGACCTTCAATTGGGCATCGAGGATCTGCTTCACCTGTTTGTCCAAAACAATGTTTCAAGTCCAAATATGTTCTTTGCTTCTAAAAACAAGGAACCTGATTGGAGTGAAAGAAGTGGACATACCATTTAAGATCAGCAGAGGCCGTGGTGCAATAATTGGAATTGTATAAGGTGAATCAAACTGGGAGTCTAAACCAGGAGCAATTCTGTCCCACACCTGGTTGAAAAAGTAAACCATAATACATGATCCAACTTCCAGTGTGCATTGCAGAGGAACAAGCTCAACACAAAGATGCTTATTGGAGGACAAAAATGCATTATGCATCGAGAATATCTAAAGCCACATTAGAATGCTGATAACTCCAAAAGTATAACTGGATTGTCCAGACAACAAATTACATAACAGCAACTAACCTTCTCCACCACTTCCTTGTCAATCGCACTCTTGCCTAAATCAGTCCGTGCTTCTGAAATAAATAAAAAAACTAAGAGCATGAGAAAAACAATACATTCATTCAATTCAAGAAATACGCTTCCATTACATGGGATACTACAAATATTTCAAAGAAGTCAGAATAAAACTATTTAGATGCAAATAGTAATTAAAGACCCTTACAGTGTTATTACTGTGTCTTAAGAATGGTTACAACTACAGAATGGAGTTTGCACTTAGTACTCCAACCATTAAAAACACCAAAGAGTTGAAGCTTTATTTAGTGAAGCCTCCATAGAAAGGAATTTTGCAGGGAAATTTGCTGATGCTACGCCAAACAAGTAGTAAGACTACTGTACAGACAGGAGCAATATAGGCACCCCTAGTTAAGTAGTAATTCTTTTCTGATTTTTAATTCATTTTACATATGTCTCACCTTCAAATACAGCCTTGATACTGTCGACCCGAGCCTGCCACTTATCATGGTCTATAGCCCATCGAAATCCCTATGAGCGTTTTGCATAAACAACCAAATGTTCCATCACAATTTTCAGTACAAGGATTTAAGAAATATGCACTTATGAGTTATCACATGAACTTCAGATAAGCCAAACCTGAACCCCAATTATAGGTGCAGCCACTGAGTAGCGGGTATCAGCAGCGGCAGCAAACCATGCATGCATTCCTGCATTGGAGAATTCCTCTGAGTTCTGCATGTTATAGCAACTATGAAGTTCATATTTTCATCCTTTAAAATGTTAGTCATCCAACCTCCAAGCGATTCACCAGTAATTCCTATCCTAGATGGGTCTATATCCTTCCTTTCTGTAAGATAATCTGCCAGTTTTATTAAGTCCCAGACCTGCAGGATTGAAAAGCATTCCATGGAATTTCTCTATGAGCCACATAAATAGACTAATTAAATCCAAATTATTATAAGTTTCATCTGACTCATAAATTCTATTAAATAAAATGCAATAATGCAGTATGATATGTTCCAGAAACAAAATGAATGAAGGAATTACCGTATCAAACACAAATGGCATTGTATCACCTTTTTTCCATGATGATACAAGAGCCTGCAAGATTATAGCAAAATGATATTAGGGACAAGGATGCAGTTTTCAATCTGGGACATGTCCTCAATCTTATGATTGAAGCAAGTGGATCCATAATCCATATGCTAATAAGATTTGTAACCAGTCCGTAAGGCATTGTTGAAGGAAACAAAAAAATGAAATACATACATCTCGGTAGGTGGTTTTACAGCCGGCACGTTCCCCATGGTAACGAGAATCAATGGCAACAGCAATATATCCTCGTGAAGCATATGCCTGAAACAAATAAAAGATATATAAGACAATCCCTTGTGCTTACAAAGTCAAACTGATGAAAACAAGGGCCTCAGCACACCACAAAATAGCTACCTCGAGTAATGGCCGTAACCATTCTTTGCACTTATTGGTACTATGCAGAAAAACAACTGCTGGCCTTCTTTGATGATTGCTTTCATTCATGCTCAAAATCAGCACAGGCAAGCGTCCTTGCTCTCCTGACTAATGAATACAGTAAGTCCCTTTTACGCTCAAAACTGCAGAAGTGCAGTCATAAAGAATTGAAGTATCCATTGAGGCCCCCATCAAGTGCATATTTACTGGAGAAACTTCCACTTGAAAATACACTAATTTGTAGTGTTTATCTAGACTTCTATATTGGAGGTGAACTCAGTTCTATTAATATTGTTGTGTGATATCTTGTATTTTGTGTGCTTATAGATACATTTGACAATCACCTAGTTTTAGTAATTAGGGACCTCTGAAGAACTTTTGGCTGGGGTAGCACCACAGCTCAGTTGTTAGGGTGCACCCCAACTGAGTAACAAAATAGTCCCTTACAATCAGCTTACAGGATGCTTAGGGAGCACAAGGCTTAGTGGGAGAGCTCAGAGGTGCATCATGGTGTCATGTAATCACACTTCATTGTTGATAGTGGATTGCTTTTTTTTTTTTGTTGGCAAGGGTAGTTGATAATGGATTGTGACCCCCCCACATTTTTGTGTTCAAATTCAATATTTTCATTATTAATCCCATGGCTTTGTACAACATATAATAGTTTTTAACCAAATTCCACATGGTTTTTATTGACCTAAAGAAAAAAAAAACAAGGATTTGCACGGGTGCATGGTGCCTGTGTAGCTGGGATGGAGAGTTGAAAGCTAAAAGCTAAAGAGAGATGCTTTAGAATCAAAGGTGCAAAGCATAAAAGACACCCAAATGGCCCATTTTTCTACCACAAGTAAATCCTTGATAAGTAGACGGGGATTTGAAGATGATGCTATCCATAAATCACAGCAGATGAAGAGAAAAGTTTTCAAGATGCTTTGTTATCAGCCAAGACCTACGGATCTAATTGGAAGTTCACTGGCGGCGGCTAATACCAATAGTGTTTTTTTCAAACAACGTGGAGCAGTCAAGAGATTTGATGCCCATGATGTAAACTGTGTTATATGGAATTGGATAAGTGCATTGGGTGCTTGAGTCTAGGGGCACAGGATATAGCTAAATATTCATTTTTCTGAATAGTCTTCCTTCATTTCCTCAATTAAAATGGTGGTCTTATGTAGTATAGAGCATTAAACATCAGCACTTTCACTCATTTTGAAGCACCCGTGTCACAAGAAGTAATATAGTAAAGGAGTTGATGTAAAATTACATAGTAACTTGAATGACCAGATATCCTAGCTGGGTTAGTATACTTAAATTACTAGATATCCTAGATGAGTGTATGTCTAATTAGACATCTTGGGCACATATCCCATACCCTTATCTGAATATCATGTGTTTGAGACTGGTACTTCACAATTTTACAAGAGTTCATGCAACACAATAACTATGGATGCATTCTGGGAATGACATGAGAAACTTTGTTCTCTGGCGTGCAAATGATTACCATTGAATAAACTACTAAAAAGGGGTAAGTATAATCCATCACAAACAATCTAGAGACAAGATGACGTGAAGTGTAGCAACTGTCCGTTCATGTACAACTACAGAAGTCCAGACTAGTGTACGGTCAAGATCGTGAAAGAAGATGCTGCAAGAACAAGATGAAGGTAAAGAGAAAAGCACATCCAGATTATGATCCCGTATGAACTCAAATAAAACCACACGAGGAAGATGGTTCCACATACCGGACTCAAAGAAGGGATAAGGCGTTGTTGGTTTGAGGCATTATATGATCAACTTGTGTGGCCGGGCTCGTGAGATCATGCCAACTTCCATTATTTAGCCAACAAAAACAAACTTGAACATGAAAACGTAAGTTTTAAACTTCACTTTAGTAGAAAATATCCCTAATTTAATAAGTGTTGCCTGAAACTATTTACAGGTTTTTTTTTTTTAAATATCCAAAATCTGTGCATCATTTCTAAAGAAGAATTCTGGGATCATTTTAAAACATATTCAACTACTCATAATAACATAAAATTCTGCTACTTGTCCCTTTCAAATACTTTAAATATCCCATTAACTAAAATATGCTAATTGCCACAGCAGACAAATATGATCAGCATGCAAAAGTCTACGCACCTCAGTGATCAAGTAAAAATTTTCCTCTATAAGTAGATCCTTAAGATTGGGAATGTCTGCCTTTGGACAAGACTCCATTGCCTGTTAAAATTTCAGAGGAGATATATTAGAATGACCCCATCAACAACAGCTAACAGGTAAGCTAAAGATCCTCAAGGAGATTTCAACCTTACTGAAGCGTGGCCGGGGAGTTTCCTGGTACATAGGATCTGCCACAGGTTTTCCAGGCTCCACACATAGTGGAACTAAAAGTTCCAATAATTGAAGGAAAAAATACAAAGAAGGAAGAAGAAGAGACCAATCAGACATATTGTAGGAAGAAGCTCTAATTTCTTGAAAAAGTAAATATACAGACGCCATAATCTTTGTAATATGATCAGAAACTAGTGCACTTCAGAACCACAAAAGTTAGCCTTTTTTTTCTAAATAAAGTTAATAATGATAATGTAATACTAGGAAGTATTTGTTTAGTAAATTTTGCTTATAAAAAATAGAAAAACATAAAACTTTCCCTTCTCTGTCTACGCTCTAGAAGATCAAATTACGTCCCCACAATGTCAAGGCAGATTGCATTTTGCCAAATCAATAAGTATGAAATCCGATATTGACATAGTTTGGCAACTCACTTCATCATAAACAGATTGTTACCATACACCTTCCCCAATTCACATTTCTATAACATTTGTTCCTCTCCATTTTAAAAATTAAATTCTCACGTTAAGCTTGTTTATATATCCATTCGATTCACATTTTCCATCCTTCGAGAGGAAATTTAAACAAGGAACAACCATCCATCTACAATTAGCTTCACAATTTGAGCTCAAAAGGTCGAATAAATATCAAAAGGCCCATAAACTATTTCGACATTACTTTACAATTTCACTGAGAGAGAGAGAGAGAGAGAGAGAGAGAGAGTTGACCTTGAAAGTTTTAGATAGTAATCCGAAGTCTTACAACCTAATGTCATACTGTTCTACCATTTCCAGGCAGAGAGGAAGGATAGAAGTTTATACACTTACGAACAGAAACAACTCATTCGAACTTATATAAAGTCTCAGATCACACAGAGAAAGGGGTACTAACAGTGACACTACTGATTTGAACTCAACAAGTCAAATACATATAAACGCATAGATATAAACATCCTTATACACATACACACACATATATAATCATAATGTGTATGTATACATGTATATGTGTATGTACGTAAATAGAGAGAGCTCAATTAATCTAGAGCAGTGGCAGAAAAGTTCAATTGAGACACAGATTTGTAATTCAGACCTTCAGCAGATCGCCGACTACGAAGAACTTGAAGGAACTCAGAGCGAAGCTTCGCGGCATCGATTGCTTCCATTTTCCGATCTGTAGACACAGTCGTTTGCTTGTTGATGAGCTGTGATCGGTATTTGTAGACCGATGACCAAGAAGGGAAGTTTTTTGGCGGGTACGTTCCCACGCGCGAAACGTCGCGGGCGCTTGTGTGATGGGAGAGGGCTCGCACGTAAGAGAAGTGAGTCACGTGCGTCATTATGCTGCCAGTGATGAGAGTATTGCCGTCGGGTGCGTTATCGCCTGCGGAACAACAATCGACCTCATCATCGTCTCTTTCCTTTCTCGGGCGGAGAGCGAAGAGGGCCTTCTGGGCCTACATGTTACGGTGGAGCCTTGTTTGTCATGTGAAGGCACAATGATACCTAGCCACGTTGCAATGGTCTTTGGCTTTCAAAAACAAAAAAATACCCATATAATTTTCATAGCAGCGTCTGCTAATTAAAAACTTATTTGAAACCAATTCACTAAATAAATAAATAAAATTTAAACACATTATAAAATTTGTTAATTTTTATAAGTTTGTTTAAAACTTGTTTTGATTAATATATTTTTTTTTTAAAACTATATATATAAAAAATTAAGTTATTTGAGTCCGTTTCATAATTAATTCGAATGTAACTTATATTTAATAAACTTAAATTTAAATATATTTTAAAATTTGTTAAATTTTTCAAGTCAAACTTAAACCATTCTTCAGCATAATTTTCGAAGGCAAGACTCCTATTCAAACTTTAATATTTAAAATTCGTTTGGTATTATGCCACATCTTGATAAATCATACAATCTTTCATTTGTGTGCTTGAAATTTCTGATTGGACGGTCAGGAGTTCTTTGGCTGAACGTTGACAAACTGGTCACTTCTCTATCTCCAAAGCAAAGATGGCATGTGGTAAGAAATTTCCAGCAGATAGTACCAACAAGCAGAAAAAGCCAGGCCACGAAAATGGATGGAAGCCCCACTGGGACCAGTAATTATCTTGGATAACGGTACACGTTAGCATAATATGATATGACATTGCATTTAAATGATAATATATGTATAATTTTAAATTTTAAATATTTAAAGTAATATTTATAATATTTTAAAAAATATTATATTTTTTTACATATAACATTATAAAAATAAACTGTTACACTACATTAAATATGCTAACGGGATGATGGTCATTGGATAATATTGCCAGTGGGACAAAGTTCTTTTGAGCACATAATCCTTTACGTCCGGGCAATTTTGGGTCCACCACGATTGTACGGACAATTGCGGTTCGAATTTCGCCATCCACAAGAAGTGTCCAGTTTAGCGTAAAATGAGTTTCAACCACGATTGGTGTCGATATTTTCTTTCTGCATATTTATTTTTAGGGCCCTAAACTAATCAAGTAGGACAAGTAATGAAATATTCTCAACATATTTTAAAATATATTTAAATTTAATTTGTTTATCTTTTAAATAAACTTTTATCTAGTAGATTGATCCCAAGTAACTTAATTTTTTTTATACAATTTTAAAATACATATAAATTTATTAAATTAAACTTAAATAAGTAATTAAGTAATAAATTTTAAAATATTTTTGAACCGAACTGATCACCACGAGATGGGTTCAAGTAGCACAACACTAGTGACGACACAAACCCACTTTCATGGACTGATTCTTTATCCATTATTCATAGTAGTGGGTCATGCTAAGAAATGCATGCAGAACGCACTTTCGTGTGAGTATAAAATTAAGAAAAAACTACAATAGTAGATTCGTTTGGCATTTTCTTCTTCCCTACATGTTTGCTCTCTCTCTCTCTCTCTCTCTCTCACACACACACACACACAAACACATCTCTATTATATAATCTCCCCTGTAGCATCAAGTGAGCATTATTTCTTGCCAAGTCAACATGAAGCCTTAGAATATATTCAATATCGACCTTTTTGGTTGAAGGGCTATTAGGTGAGAGTGGGTGAGGAGAGTGGTTAACCTAATGATGGTATTGCCTAGTTATAGATTTGACTCACTTCAGGCTTCGTCTCTCTCTCGTGTATAAAAAATGATAATAATAACATGAAAATAGGTGAGAGTCCATAGTTACCGGCAAGAGAAGCGAAAGAGAAAAACTATATGAGAAATAGAAGCTTGAAACATGGCTTAAAAAATAATGCAAAACAAAAAATGTCAAGTAATATGAAATTAAATAATATATTTATAAAAAGTTATAGCAAAAGCCCCCAAACAATGTAATATAAAGTAGTTAAAAATATACTTAATGATAAATGAAATACTAATACTGCATAATATCCATAGATTTTTATTTAAAAAAATTATAGATTATTAAATAATAAGATTTGAGAATGTTAAAAAATAGAAATTACGAGAAACAAATTTTTAAGGAGTTTCCACAATATTTTTTAAAAATTTCTAACAAGTTTTTTTTAAAGTATGTTAGGGTATCAAAAACGATTAGGAATCGTTTTTAAAAAATTTCTCTTAAAGTTTTATAAAAGTTTCATCTCTTTCTAGAAGCTGAGTTTCCGGAGAAGTGAATTTTTCCGCTCGAGGAGAGTTCCATGGTAACTATGAGTGAGGTTCCAATGGGAAATGCAGGTGTGGATTAATTCCTTCACCAACGTACACTATTTAGTTGCCCCAAAAGCCATATCTCAAAAGTCGAAAACATAATAAGAGGCTAATTTCAGAAATTTGAGATGAATTGCATTTGCTCCACACCAAGACAGACAAAGATGAAGCTGAGAGAAATGCTTCAAGTGAACCATAAATATATTAATAATAACGGGTCAGTCGCTATTGATTCTTCAATCAACAACAGTTCTTACAATGGGACCCAAGATTATATTATAGGAGCATTATGAACAGTCAGAAATCATGAATTCATGAATTCATGAATGAACATTACAGAGACAGTAACATTTCTGAAACACTTACCTTATAACATCTGTTTCTTGATCTCTGGTTGTGTCTTTCCATTTGTATGCCGCAGTTCAAACTTAGAAAATAAATTATTACCAAAAGGGACTGTACTACCAGGCTCTGACATTTCAGCGACAACCTGACCAACAGATTTTACCACGCCCGCGCCATCAGGCTCCTTGTGACTTGTTTTGGTTTTAGTAGTCATGATGCCATTCTGCTCTGATTCTTGTTGGATGCCTGGTATGGGTTTGGCTAATGGAGAACACATAGCCTCTGCAAATGTCAATAACAAATTTTTATTAAATTAGCTGCGGATGTCAAACATAGACAATATTCAATAAAAATGCAGGACGAAGTATAAAACAAACCAAGTGCTTGCAAGTTTCTTGGAATGTGTATATATATCCTAAAATCTAAGACATTATTTTGAATTTCTCCATTTTGTATTTATTTACCTTCCAACATCTTCAACCTGCTGCAATCCAAAAACCAATTACCCATGGCCAATCCGAAGAGGAAGTCCCAAAAAGTATGAAGAAAAGTACGAACAAACTCTTATGTGCTCTCAGACCAAAAAAAAAAAAAAACTCTTTATGTGCTCAGTCAATTTCAACAAGGTTCAATGGTGAAATTGACCCTAAAACTCAAAATCCTTATCGGTCCTCCTGCAATATTTTATTAAGAGTGAATTCAGATGAGACTATGAGAATTGCAGTTTCAACATTCAAACGTATGATACATCACTAATCATCTAAAATATCGCACGTGTTTTGAAAAAGAAAAATAAGAAACAATAATTTAAAACTCTAGGTGGGCTTAGAATGATAAGTGCTTCTTTTCACTCAAAAGCGCCACTTACACAATCAGCCAGTGCCAGTCCCTTTATGTTGTAACTCCACAAAGCCTCGTCCCATCATATAAGGCCTACCACTGGAGTCTCTTTTCATCCATTCTGCTCTATCTAAAACAATGCATCCAGTCAATTTTTTTTTCTTCTTTCCTTAACTGATGTCAAGTTTTATCTTTCCCTTGTCCTAGAATTGCCTCGATGTAGACCATGTCAGTCTTCGTTTGTGGCGCCGTTGTAGTCCTTGTTGGGCAACCATCTTAATCTCTCTCCAATTGGTGCTATTTCCACCATCACTCGCATTTTTCGCTTCTAAAGTTAAACCTTTCTTGTCTTTGCACACATCTACCTTAGCATCCACATGGCAGACACTCAAGCTTTGAACAAATTCTATTTCAATATCCCAGCAATTTTACTCCATAAAGCATGGCTGGTCTTATGACCAATTATACAATTCTATTATTTTAAACTCGGAGCTCTATGTCAAGCACACCATACTCGGAAGGCACTGTTCCATCTAAACCTCCTAACTATATTTTTATAAGTCTACTTTTGCTGAAGTACTATACCCATATATTTAGTGATAGTCCGACTTTCCTCAAACCCTCTTAATTTTAAAGCTTCTTTCTAACTTCTAATCAGCATTTGCCGTCATTTAGTTTAATCAATTAAATTACTATAATGAGCAAACAGCTGGTGTAATAGAATCAAAACTCTAAACTAATCAGGATCCTCACATTGATATTAGAGTTTAAGCAATTAAGGAAACCCAAAATGAGTCTTGATATTCCATAGTAGCAACAAATCAAAGTTCAAAATACGCCAAAATGGAATAGCAGAGGTCCCTCACCTTTAATGCTTCCACAAGTGATGAGCCCGTTGAGAAAATTCCAGAACTTTGTCAAGACAATCCTTTCCTGCTCTGCATAAAGCTCTGTGAAGATCTGCCCTTTAGATGACTTATTAGTCATGTTTTCATTACAGCTTGCAGCAGCATCAGGAGACCCAGCTGCCATGAGCATTGCATCTTGTTCATCACACATCAGTGCAAGTGTTGCAGGAGACAGTGGCCTTCTAATTTGTGCATCACTCCCATCTGATCCAGAATCATCCATTCTGTCTACTTGATTCCCACCCAAAAGATTATCAGGAATAGAAGCTTGCACATTATCTTTTATTTTGCTATGTTTCTCTTGAGCAGAAGAAACAGTAGAACCTTCAAGCTGATATCCTTCTTGTTTATCCATTTTCACTTTTTTGTCTGAAAGCATCAAATTAAAATTCAAGAGGCGAATCATGTGCTGGATGAGAACATACAGGGCATATCTATCATACTTCTGGTAAGGCAAAAAAAGGAACTTCAGGAATACAAAAAGAAAGAGAAAAACAAATTGAGATCATTATGCAAGGGACCATTCGCAATTTCGTAGCATATAGTGATTGGTTTTATATGAATATGTGAAAATGGTTTATATATATCTTGTACAAGACAATCAGAATACTCACAGCAATCATTCATGATACACTGAAATGATAAAAAAAGAAAAAACCAAATGACAGAATGAAAATAATAACAGGCATGCCTTGGTCCCCTGGGCATTCCAAATGATGTGAAGGGCCTGTCTTGCACATGACATAACATGGTATAGGTAATAAATAAACAGCAGACTACTTCCCATGACATATGTACCCAAAAAGGCATGTATGACAAAGAACAACAGGAGCACATTCCTAATTTGCAAGAAACTCCGTAGGATCTTTCTTAATATGTTTACGCCTTGCATATATCTCTCAAACTAAGTGAATAACCTAAAACTGAGAGTATAACGGAAATAAAAAGAGATTCCCACAAACACATAAGGGCACTAAGCATACCTCATATTCATATCTTGTGTGTCGAACTGCTAGTCATGATAATAGGTCAGATAATTTGGATTGAAAATAGAAAATAAAAGCTACCAATATATGTGAGGTAAGCAAATTTCATTACAAAACAGAACCTAATCTCCACTGCCATTTAAGAGTCTTCCAATATTGTAGTATTACTACAGGTGGTCACCATAATGACCATGTTAACACACACTTACAAAAAAAGATTTAGAAGAAGAAGAAGAAGAAGAAGAAGAAGAATAGATACCATAGCCATTTTTATCTCGCTATTATTTATAAACCAAATGTGATTAGACCTGGGTATAGACCTGCATGGGCCTTTGTAGCTTCAGCAGAAGCTATGACCAAAAGTGAGCAAAGCTCCTTCACGTCCTGTGATTGAAGAATGTCTGCTAACGGAGACCTGAAGTCATACACAGCAGTACGAGTCAGCTCTTGAAAGCAAAGAAGGCAAGCGTTTGTTCAATAGGGACAGTATATTTGCACAAAAAAGTGCAGAGTTATTTCTAGGTACATATAAGAGTCGAGAACATTACAACGTCATAAATTTGAAGCATTACCTAGACCACATAACTTCAGTAAATACACACCTGTATGTCAACTTGGAAGATCCCAGAGACGTTGCTGAAGCAGTGCAAGAAACAGGGGCAGATAACAGAGATGATGAGGCAACAGGAGCTCTTAAATGGTTTTCCTGAGTGAAATAGGAGCTGTCAATACTAAGTTTCTTCCCTAATGAGAATGGAGGCAAGGAAAAAGCATATCTGAAATCTTATTTGAAGTTGTGAGGTTCAGAAAATTTACTTAAGGTCCAATCAAACAAAAGGCAAAAGCCAAATACACAGAAACTGAAGTCAGTTTGCCACATAAAATAGAATTGCAAGTAAGATGTGTCCATTCAAGTAGAAGTAGCATTACAGAGAAATTTGCACCTACCGATATAGCACTGCATTTAATATTTATCTACAGCAACAATAACCTTAGAAATTGAAACGGAAAAGAAAAGACCTGTCTAGATTAGATGTAACAGTATATGCTTATTATGATCAACCAGATAATGTTCTATATTGAAAAATCAGACAGGACATTGCTATACTTGGAGATTCTTAGAAAACTTGCCTGTTGAAACTGTGCAATCCCATGAATAGATTGATCAGCGGCTGTTGCACCAAAAGTGAGTTGCTGATATTTTCTCTTCTTTGATGCTGGAAAGGTACCAGCATGTGAAGTCCCAATGGCTCCATTAATTGCTGCATTGGCTGCCTGTTGAATGTATGATATAAAATTAGCATGGTCCCCATGGAAAAGAGCCCTTCTCTCTTCACTTCCTTCAAAGTTCTTGCAGTCCATGCATTTACAATTTTCAGAGCACAGAATGTTGGCCTGAAAGCACTCGCAATACTTCTTGAGACACCCCGATTTTTTACAGTTACATCCTTTGTTGTGTTTTGCCGTCACTGCAGCATCCACTGCCTCTTCCTGCATTAGTTTTGAGAGTTCAACTATATGTCATTCTTACTGAGAAATATTGATGTTTAACCAAAAAAGGAAGTGTAGAACTTATTATATTCTACCAAGGAATTATCAAAGTTTCAATCTTCCATGAAATAAAACAGGCGTAATGTTTTGACCAAAAAGAAGTCAAAAAGACTTGTTGCAGTAAGAAACTATGGACACCAACTTATGAAAAAGGCAAAAAGAAATTATGGACACCAACAAAAATAAAGAGGGTGAGACTTAACAATGAAATCAATCCATTCAAACAAAAAGTTCTAGGACTAGATAAATTAGCTATACTTACTGACAACCACAGAATAAGCTTCATTATTAGCAACATTTCAAATATTTCACATTTCATAACTGAAAAAAAAAAAAACACTCACTAATCAATCCTTAGTAACCTTGAATAATAAGTAATGGGGCGACCATTAGCCGTGATGGATATGTAGCAGCGAGTAGCTCTACCAATGTCGGTGCCCAGTAATTATATGAATCATGGAAATGATAACCATTCATATTTTTGCCATTAAAGGAGATGACAGATGTAATAGCTCAACAAGCTGCTGCAAGGTGATGATGGCATCAATTTTGTTGTGCTTGCAATAGCAGGAATTGAACTGTGGTATTTAAATATCCCAACAATCAGCTTGAAAAGTAACTAGGTTTGTCCATTTGGTTTATCCAAAAACAGTCCATTATCTAAATGAAAACTGTTTTTCTAAAAGGTACATAAAAAAAAAGTTAAAAAACAAGACCAACTGCTTGTAAAGTTTTACCTCTTACATTAGGTGATATACAGATTAAATCTACAGTACTTACTACAATGCACACAAAGATTTATAGGCCAATCAATTCACTTACATATTTTGGCTTCCTCAGTAAACAAATATGCATCTGATAAAACCATAACTGTACGCTAAAAATAGTGAATTTGCAGACCCAGCGAGAAAACTTCTTATCCTAAAAGCATCCAATTTTGTTCCATGTGGAAGCAAAATAAGTAAGGCACAGCACCAACAAATCATAAAACCACACACTCACAATCATAATTTATCATGAAGTTCCCATCAAATTCCGTAGAAAATGATAATCAATATCTGGAATGATGTCGGGGCATTTAAGGTGGTGTACAGAAGTAAGCAAGAAATGTTCAACAGCTCAAGTGAAAAATGATAGCTGAAGTGAAAAATGAACCTTTTGATGATATGAATTGAATTTAAGAAAAAGGACATTGACACAACCAAATCTCACAATCAAACAATGTGAGACTGTATATTAAACTAATCTCACAATCAAACAATGTGGTCATCCAAAGGAATGGTACTTCTAGTCTATACTCGATACTAATGAAAAACTGGCACATAGGCAAAAATAAAGCTGATTTACTAAAATCTGCAAGAACAGTGATCAAGCAAAGAAAAACGTTACTATTAACATCAGAAAGTAGCTATAATTGTTTCAGAATTAAGGGAGTTGGTCACATACCCTACCATCCTGCGATTTAAGTGGACTGTTAGCAATCTTTGGTCTGAAAGCATTAGGGTTACGTTCTAAGGTTGCTCCAACAGCCTCTTGCCTAGCTGCATCATGCTCAACATTATTGTGACAATTTGTGCAGTTGCAACCATCACAATAAATCCCCGAAGCAAAGCACTCACAGTACCTGATGATTATTATAGTCAGCATTACAATGTCAATGATTTAACAACTTCAGAAGGAAAAAAAAAAAAAAAAAAGACAGTGCACCACATAACATCATCAAATTTCGTATATATTAGATTTTTAATGACCAAGCATCCTCTATATCATTAGCTTGTGTGCCACAAATCAATGGATAGTGGGCTTTTTTCTTAAACATTTTTGATCTTATAGAAACACACAACCACATCCATCTATCCACCACAACCAGGGTCAAAGAACAATATTTAGGACATGAAATATGATCATCTGTTGCTTAACCATTTTAATCCAATCAAACCATATCATGAAGCAAAATGAACATTGGCATTCCTCAGTTACAATGATTTGGCATACCAAAATTTGTGCACAGCTCAATTTTCCATTAACAACTTCATATGGAGGAAAGAGCAGGAATGGAATACCCATTTTTCCAATAAGTCAACACGTTTAAGAGAGAGAGAGAGAGAGAGAGAGAACTTATACTGTGACAATTCACTCTCCTGCAAATAATAGTCCGGAGAAGCTAAAACAGTACAAAGATTTTGGATGCTCTTTTTGAAACTAAACCTGACACAACCTAAGTTTTGGCAGGTAAAATGTTTGTTCCTGCAAATCCTCACTACAGAGCATCCTTCCAGTAAGAGGGTTGGGAGGTGAAGTTAACCAAAACCAATGGCTAGAGCTCCAAAGTTTAAGGTATGCACAATTACAAGAGTGTATTAACTAACATTCATACAATCGGCAAAGTACTTACAATTTCAAGCACCGAGAGTTCTTGCAATTGCACTGCTTTTGTTTCTTTGGAGTACCATCCTTTACTTCAATGTCACTCCGTTGTCGTGATTTTGGAGACTCAGTGGTGCTGCTGAAACATATGTTTGCACAACAATCATGTAACATTGAATAAAATGGTTTAATATATTCTCATAAGGATATTAAAACGGCAATTCTAAAAAATTGCAAAACACGACACAGTGAATACATGGCAAAAGTATATATTTAATAAATTTTTTTATATGTCCAAATATACAAATATTTTACTCAAATAAAAAGAAATTACAAGATAACACTAATTAAAATAAAAAATTCATGTATATAGTTTAAGTGTCAAATTAGGCATAAAATCACATTATTTTTATTTTGTAGTTGGATCCTATGTCATTTTCTTTAAACTTGCAATGCGTTCCATATCTGTCTAAGTAATGGACATGTGTGTCCAAGTGAAAGACGGGTACATAAGCCCCTACATTGTTGCTTTCCAAAACACACAATTGGCATTTCATGATTTCAACTACCCATAGACAGATAGTAGGTGTTAGATGTTATACATATCTAAGTGTCAAATTTATCTAATTCTTATGTCCAAAGGCAGTGGATACGGCAAAAATTCATATTTTTTTATTATACTCCTTTTATTTGTAGGATAAAATAGTGTTTACAATATGCTATAAAGCATTTCATGATAATATGAAAATATTATACATATTTATATGATAAACTCGAATTATTAAATATTTTAGTTGGGTGAATATCCAATTACACTTGTCGAACACGTATACAATGCCCATACTCTTAATCAAGTTTTGTTATCCAAGTGTCTAGTGTTCGAAATGAGTACTTCATACATTTTAGATGAGTCCGATTAACATATAATATACATATACATACACGTTTGTTTGTGGCTTAAACTTCTTAATGTATATACTTATTCAGGAATTCCAGAAAAAAAATGTATTTTCATTAATTTTATTGTAGTTCAATACTGATTATATAGTGTTGTAGAGTTATATTTTATTGCACTAAAATTTTTATAGATCCGCCAATTATCATGCAATATTAAGTTGACATTTTAACATTCGTAATCACTTCTACAATATGACAGCAAAACAATTAGAAAATCACTTTTGGCAACTAAAAGCAGTTATGAACTAGAACACCCAAAGATTCCAAACACTAAATTGATTGCCAGGGCACATTTGGTTTCATTTTCGAAAACGGTCTTCTATTCTTGAAAACAGAGAAAACAAAACTAGTATGAAAAACTTGTTTAACAAACTATTCCCAAAAACTATTTTGGGGAAAGTTCTCCAAAAACATCCCATTTTTAGAAAACAATTTTAATTTGTATTATCAAATTCACAAAAACAGTTTTCCATACAAAACTGATATCGATATGGAAACGATGGTTTTTTCAAACATTTCATTCTTTTCCTTCCAAAAATACAAAAACTAAAATGAAAATTTTGAAAACGATTCTGAACAAGGTCTTAGAGTTCTCGAGTTATGTTCCACATTTCACAATATCTATAATAGAATGAGAATGGTAATTCCTTTCATATTTTGTATCAAAAAAATGCGAAGTAACTTACCAGGAAACAAAAAAAAGAAAGTCCATGATTTGGATTGGATGTCACAGTTCAACAAACATCACAATTTTCAAGTTTTTATTCACCATAGCTGCTTTTCCGTTAGAGTTGCATGAAAAATTAAATATTGTTGATGAATCCAAAGCAAGCTTCCACCTCATCAAAAAGTTGCTCAAGACCCCATTAATGATATCTCCTCAACTTTTAATCTTTAATGATTTATACAACAACAGTAACCGATACGATGTTATCTATATATTATTATTCAATAATCCCGATTGCAAGATTTACACCTCATGCAACAAAATGTACTAACGTTTATAATGTAGAATATGGATTTGAATCTTTCCAATATGAGATAGTTTTCACACAAAAGTTCAAACCTATTTGATTTGACTTCTAGTTGTAGGCTCGTTGCATAATTTAGACCCCTATTGCTTATTGTCACGACCTGCCTACCTCCAAAAAGACTACCTTGACTTCCAAGGTTGTCCTACCATATTTAAGGCACGTCAACTATACTTCCTAGGTGATGAAGGATTACAAGGTTTCTCGCTTTGCTGTGCACCCTCATCATATGAAAGGTAAAGCGCAATAAGCCTTAAATATAAGAGTGCAACCCTGAAAGTCTGCATACTCCTTATGGAAGCAAGCATGTCGTGACTCGAGACACCAATATTTGTGAATGGAGAATTATAGGAAAACGTTTCTTCAAGTAATGTGGTTAAACAAGACCCCATACAAAGATCATTGAATCTTTCTCCAATAATATGTTCTTGCAAGAAACCTTGGTTTTTCTATGGAAAATCAATTAGGCCTTTGTCAACAAGCCTAGGCATGTCTACACCCCATTGTATAACTAGACAGACTTACAGTTACTTCATATTAGAGTTTTTTGAGGATTGCTATCTTTTTAAGTAGACAAATCTAGAGAATCTCCCTTCCTCTTCCTTTTCTTTTTCATTTTTTATTTCGTAGTCTTCTCTATGATATCCTCACACAATTAAAAAAAAACCCAAAATGTGACATCTCTAACCATTGATAGCTCAGTTTTATAGTACAAGTGTAGATTACAAATAGAATGTGAGGGTGCAACTCTTGTGGAACTCTTGTGAATAGCCTTTGTGCCATATCTATATCTGTTCTGACAAGTGGGCAATTCCAAATTTTAATTTTAATAGGTTCTGGGTTAGAGTCTAAATAAGTGTATTAACTTTTCAAAGTCTCTTCAGTCATTAACTTCGTACTTAATCAAATAGCAAGAAACCTGGTTTACACAACTTTGAGCATTAGAAACAACTTATCATCCATCTACCATGCAATTAATGACCAACAATCAATCTTGAACCCAACGTTCTAGGTAAGTGCAGTTGTTCTTCCCAGTATTACAGTTTTGACAGTATATTAGACGAACTTTTGTATGTTAATAAGTTTCATCAGAAATGCCCACTATTTACCACAATGTGTACATACATTTGGGTTGTCATTTATAAGTCCATGAATATAAGAGATGTAAACATCAATAATTATCAACATTTAAAATCTTCAGTTCATTAATATCCATTACTCCCATACCAAAATAGAAAGCTCTCTTTAATAGGGCAAAGAAAAAGAGGAACAATCACATAAATCCCCCAAAAATAAAACATAAGAAAATAAAAACATACACTACTGGCAATGTCGGCCGGGGCTGCGGTTGGACTGGATGCGCTACCTTTGGCGCCCGTGGCACCAGTTGTTTCATCCGCTGTTGAGGTTGTAACTGTGGCATTGCTTGTGGTTGTGACTGCGGTGTTGGTGCTTGTGGCCGTGCTAGTGCTAGTAATTTCGATTGTAATTGAGCTTGCGGATGCTCCGGCAATATCGCATTCGCCGATGCCCTGCACATCGCCGTGAAATCGAGTTGTCTCGCGAGCTTCCTCTGTGGAACATCGGATGCCGTCGCAACCATTGCCGTCGCCGCCGCTTCACTTTGCTCCATTACTCCACCAAATTCGATAACAACCATAAATTACACACACTAACCAAAAATAAACAAACATAAACCCCTCGGAATCCTTTTTGATCACAGCATAAACCCTAAACAAAGCTCACAAATTCAAAATTTTGAATATTCCCCAAACAAATACGTTCAAAATGGGGAGACTATATAATCACAGAGTTCGGAATGTCGCCGGAATCTAATACAGTCGCCGAAAAGTTTCGAGACTGGGTTTGCTCGGACGGTTTATTGAATGGGAATGGGTTTTGGGTTTAGAGAGAGAGTGACAAATGAGAAGGCTACCCTGGCGTCTGGACTCTCTCCCTCGTCGACCTTTTGAAATTCAATTTTGTAAATAAATGGACGGTAGGATGAGGAGTGGTGGCTGATCCGACAGTGGAAATTAAAAATAGATTATCGGACGGTTGGGATTCGGTAAAAGAGGTGGGTAGGATGGTCAACAGCCGTCCGATTGAGAAAGCGATGTGAGTGCCGTGAGAGAGAGAGAGAGAGCGCTTTATGTCGTGTTTGGTAGAAGATTATTATAGGGGGAATTTGGCGGTAATGAAGGCTTAAATGTGATTATGTTTCGCTTTATTGTACACGCGTACAGCTACAATTGTTTGATGACTACATTAAATGAACCGATGGTATTTGAATTTATTGAAAGGAGATATAGTTCTTAAAAAAATTATTAATTAAGTTAAGAAAACATTATCTTCCAATAAATTATAATAATTTCACTAAAAATGATGAATTTTTTATTTTAAAATAAAATACTCTCATTTATTGAACAGAGAGAAGGCGGGGGCCAGCCCCCTAAACTTTTAAATTTTCTTTATCTCCTATGATTTTTATATATTTATAACAAAAAATAGTGTATTGGCCCTCCCTAAATTTAAGAATTTTACCTTAATCTCTACAAAAATTTAAAAATTTGCCTTGAGCCTCCTCAACAAAAATCTTACCTAGGCTTAGTGCTCTCATTCAACTTTTAAACTTGTATCATTCCTTTGCATTAAATTTCAACTTCGTAAATTTTATACTTCATTTTTAAATGTTTAGGCAATTACATGGCATGCGTATCATTTAAATTTTATTACGGATTAAAAATAAAATGCAAAAAACATATATATAATACAGTTTTATTATTAGATGGTTATTTAACATATTTTTTAAAAGAATAATGTTATATACAATCACATTTCTCAATATTTTTTCTCATTTCTAGACACAACGCTGTAAGGCCCCCATTAATAAATTCGTGTGAGACTCATTCACTTTGTTTAGGAAGTGAGAAAATGAATTGAAAAAAGGGATTATATATAGTATTTTTCTTTTTAAAAATATTCAGTTAAAAAAATTCAAATACGAGAAAAAGTTAGGCAAAATTGTTGCAATTATACAAGTCTTACATGTTATTCAAAGCATGAACTATGTTAGGGTTCAAATTTTCTCATTTATTAAATAGATAGGAGGGGATCTTCAATTTTTTTTCTTTCTTTTATATATAGACTTGAATTCAAGGATCCCAACTGAAAAGAAAAACATAAGAAAGATATGGAGATTTGTATTTCAAAACCATTTATCAATGAAATGATGCCTTCATATAAAAAGCGATAATAGATATTGAAAAAAGTTTGTAGTGCTAATCCCTGAAGTGTCAAAACCGTTTAATTAAATAATTATGCTTTATTTGAATATTTTTTTAATCTTTACTAAAATTATATTCCAATGTTATCTCCAATGTTTTAATTCTTTCTTTAACTATATTGCGTCACCACTTATACAGTGTAAAGTTATAATTATTTAAAAAAAATTTTCTTTAACGTTATTTTGAAACAAAGATTCAATCACCAACTGCAAGTCAGGTGACGACATACTACAAAAATGATAGAAAAATAAACCCAAAGTTCAGTGTTGTCATGTATCAAACATACAGTCATTGACAAATATAAAAACAAAAAGAAAATAATTTGTATCTTGCCCACCACACATGCAAGGATCGTGTGCATTCTATCGTTTCAAAACATCAGTCGGGTGAGGAGATTAGTTTATTGGTGGGATGTCCAACATGTGAGATATATAAAAAAGCGTGATACAAGAGTTGTTATAAAATAAAAAGAATATAAAATAAGTAAAATAATTAAACATATTATAAAATAAAATTAATTTTTTTTAAAATTGTCAAATAATAGTTAGATAGTTATTCTGAAATTATTAGAGATAGATATTCTTAATCATCTAAGATTTTATTTCTATCATACAACAAAATATAAAATACAACTTGAATATTTTATCTACATTCTTTACTTTCTTCTTTTTTCTCTATTCATTCTCTCCTCTTCTTTCTTTCTTTTTGCTTCTTATGTGTTTCTCTTCTATTCTAAGCTCTCTTTATATAGAAGAGAAAAGCCGAAAACTTTGACTAGAATTGTAGTATCAATAATGTCATCCAGGACTTGTGAGTCATTCACAATCATTTCACAATACTCCTTGAATAACCACCACACAAGATATGACTCATTAAAACCTTACTAGGAAAAATTCAATAGAAAAAAAGAATTTTAGCGAAGGGAAAAGAGTACAACATTCCGGTACAGTATAAAATGGTGTGGGCACATTAAAATTGCCTCGTTAAAATCTTACCCAAAAAAATCCTATGGGAAAAAAACTGTTGACGAAGGAAAAAAAAAGTACAATATGCGACTCCCCTCATTCATACATGTGGTATGAAATTAATAGCTTTAATTGTTTAGAATGAATAGATCTTTAAGACGACACTTGCTAATATTGTATACTAATTTCTCAAATGCTATATTAGGAGTGATTTAGTAAATAAATTTGTCAAATTCTTACTTGAATATATCTGTTGGACATCAACATCACCATTTTTTTAGATTTCATGTGTATAAAAGAATTTTGGCGATATATATTTGGTTCTATCACGTTTGATGTAACATCTCTTAATTTGTGCAACACATGCTGCATTATCTTATATAATATCATTGAGATATCTTTGATCAAGGATAGTCTGCAACCTTTTTAAATATGTTGGATCATAGATTTCAACTAAATGCACTCTCGACTTGCTTCATGAATTACAATGATCTCAGAATGATTTTAAGAAGTTGCAGTTAGTGTTTGTTATACAAATCACCAAGATATAGCAGTGTTACGATAAGTAAATACATACTCAATTTGTGACAGTACTTTATGTGGATCAGAAAGGTAACTAGCATCTGCATAATCAATTAACTCTAATTCTGGTCCTTTTGAATAGAATAAACTCATTTCTGTTGTTTCTCGGAAGTAACGGAATATGTAGTTACCCCTTTCCAATGCCATTGAGTTAGTGTAGAACTATATCTTGCCAGTAAATTTACAAAAAATGCAATATGAGGTCTTGTGAAATTTTTAAAATACATAATAGCCTCAATAGCACTAAGGTATGGTGCTTTAGCACCAAGAATTTCTTCATTATCTTTTTAAGGGCAAAAATGATTTTTTTATATATCTAGTGATCGAACAATCATAGGAAAACTCAATGGATGAGCTTTGTCCATATAAAATCGATTTAGAAGCTTTTCTATATATGTAGACTAATGGATGAGAATTCTATTTGATAAATGCTCAATTTGTAATCCAAGACAAAATTTTATTTTTCCAAAATCTTTTATTTCAAACTCCTCCTTTAAATAACCAACAATTGTTGTAATCTCTTCAAGAGTTCCAACAAGATTCAAATTATCAACATAGACTGCAATAATAGCAAATCCAAATTTTGATTTCTTAATAAAAACGCATGGACAAATTGTATTATTCACATATCCTTTTTTCAATAGATATTCACTAAGACGATCCAGATTGTTTTAACCTATACAAAGATCTTTGAAGCTTGATAAAATATAAGTTTCAAGGTTTTGAAATATTTATTTCACGCATTTTAAATCATTCAAGAATTTATATATATATATATATTATTATCTAATTCACCATATAAGTAGGTTGTCACTACGTCCATTAGAAGCATATCCAGTCCTTCTAAGACTGAAAAACTAATCAAGACTCTAAACGCAATTACATACATTATAGGAGAGTATGTCTCCTCATAATCAATATTAGGTCTCCGCGAGAAACCTTGTGCTACTAGTTGCACTTTATATTTCACAATTTCATTTTACTCATTTCATTTTCGCACGAATATCCGTTTATATCCAGCATGTTTTGCATCTTATGCTGTTTGGACTACGAGTCCAAATACTTTATGTTGTGCTAATGAGTTTAATTTTGTCTCAATAACTTCTTTCCATTTTGGCCAATCATTTCTATGTTGATATTCATCAACTGCTTGTAGTTCCATCACTTCATTACTTCTTGTAATTTCGAGAGCTACTTTAAATGAAAATATATTGTCGACAACAATTTTATTTTTATTTTATCTTTCTCCTGTATTCACATAACTTATTGAGATCTCATTATTTTCAAGTATCATTTTTTCTGCAGAGAGTATCTCTTTAGGAGACTTCTCTTTGGAGAATTCTTTTACAGGAGTTTCTTTTTCAAGAGATTTAGATATTGTGATTTCTTTAGGAATACTAACTTGCTTATGTACTTATATCTTCTTCCTTCTAAGAATTGTTTCTTTTGCACCGACAGGTCTCACGTTTCAGACGTGCTTTAAACTCATTTGCTACTATATTAGTAAATTTTTTTATAGGGACATCAATACGTACCGGGGTATTAGCAGGTGGTATATATGATTTGGTTATATTTTTTATGTTTGTAAACACATCAGGTAATTGATTTGCAATCGTCTGTAAATAAATAATTCTGTGAATTTCTGATTCATATTAATTTGTTCGAGGATCAAGATGAGATATTGTGGAAGCATTCCAAGTGATCTCTAGTTGCATCTTATTTCCCATAATTGTGAAAAAAATATCTCATAAAAATAACAATCTGCAAAACATGCAGTGAATACATCTTCGGTTAAAGGTTAAATGTACCTAATAATAGATGGAGAATCAAAACTAATATAAATCCCAAGTTGATGTTGGGGACCCATCTTAGTACGTTATGGTGCCACAATTGGTACATATACAGCACAACAACAACTCTTAGATGTGAAATATTTGGTTGTTGACAAAAAATAAGCTATAATGATGAATATTCATAGTAAGTAGTAGATCGAATATAGACCAATAATGCAGCATGCAATATGGCATGCCTCCAAGCAGAGACGTGTAATTTTGTTTTCATAAGTAAAGGTCGAGCTATCAGCTGAAGGTGCTTGATAAAAGATTCAGTAAGACCATTTTATGTGTGTGTGTGTGTGTATGTGCAATAAGATGTTTAACATCAATCCCTATAAACTTACAATAATCATCAAAAGTTTAAGATGTAAACTCACCAGCATTATCCAGTCGTATTGACATAATCGGGTAATTTAGAAACTGTGCTCGTAATATGATGATTTGAGCAAAAAGCCTAGCAAATGTAATGTTATGAGTAGAAAGTAAACAAATATGTGACCATCATATGGATGCATCTATTAAAATTGTAAAATAACGAAATGGTCCACATAGTGGATTTATCGACCCACATATATCTCCTTAAATTCTTTGTAAAAAGGTTAGAGATTCAAATATCACTTTCAAAAGGAATGGTCTGGCAATTAATTTTTCTTGAGAACATGCGGCACATGTATAAATATTTGTCAAGAATCTTCTGGTTCTTTAGCGGATGTCCATGTGATTTTTTAATTATTTGACACATCATCGTTGATCCTAGATGACCAAGACGATTATGTCAAAGTATAAAACTCTTTGGATCAAAACAATTCTGGTACATAACTTCAGGTGATCTCATAATTCTTATAGTTGTATAATATAATCCAGAAGAGAAGGTAGCAAGTTTTTCTAATATATGCTTCTAGCATGAAACAATAGAAGTAATGTAAAACTATTCTTTATTATATTCATTTGTTATCTTTATATGATACCCATTACTACGTATATCTTTAAAACTGAGCAAATTTCTTGTTACTCTAGTTGAATACATAACATCATTAATATAGAATTTTATTTTTTTTGGCAATAATATATTAGCTCTTCTAGAACCTTAAATTAAATTTGTAGTGCTAGCTATTGTCTTAAGGTTATTTTCGGCTAACGTTAGGCTAACAAAATATTTTTTCTCTTGCAGAATTGTATGGGTTGTTGCATTCTCTACTAGATATATATCTCCATCGTTCATCTTGGAAGCTATTAATATTTTGGTAGATTCCATTCTTCTATACGAAATATTAAAATTGCTTATTTATAAGGAAATAAAATCATTCATTTAAAAGAAACATACTTCGAAAAATATGACACGAGAAAGATAACAAACTATAAGGAACAAGAAAATAAAACTAGTTGATGCAGATATTTCCATCACCAATTAAGTGATCTATTTTTTTTATTAGGATTTGTAAAAAAATATGAAACATCAAGGTGAGTGACATGTACTGAGCCATCAAAGTCTATAAAATTTATTTCTACCTTTTTCCCTTTATCTTTTGTTGATACTCAGTAAAGATCCACTAATAGTTTGAGCGTATGACAGGTACGTAATCAATGTTCTTTCATATCACACTTGTAACAAACATCTTCATAATTTTTAGGAGATTTATTCTGTAAACATTTTCTCTTTTCTTCTTCTGTTTCATATTAGTTCAGTTGGTAGTGGTATGGTGTAGTATTCTTAATTCTAAAACTTGAAAAATTATAACTATTACCTCTACTGTAACCCGCATAATTACGAAAATTATTTCTGCCACAGCTATGACTCTATCCGCGGCCACATCTATGACTACGTCCATAAAATGAGGTTGCAGTCATTTCAGGGAATGGTGTAGAGCTAGTCAGGCGAGACTTGTGATTTTTCATCAGAAATTCATTATTTTATTCAACCAGAATAAGACATGAGATCAATTCTAAATATTTCTTAAAACCTCGCTTTCGA
This sequence comes from Euryodendron excelsum, assembly GCA_033060915.1. NCBI lineage: Eukaryota > Viridiplantae > Streptophyta > Magnoliopsida > Ericales > Pentaphylacaceae > Euryodendron > Euryodendron excelsum. The sequence goes on along the minus strand of CM065378.1, from coordinate 34,072,085 downwards.
TATTACTGTTGCAAGAGCACATTCGAGGCATAAAATGTGAAATATGTTTTTGTTACATATCTTCATTAGTAATATTTTGTCCACATAATTTTAATTGTGAGCTAATTTTAAATTATACAAAATTATACTAACTAACAACTTTCAAATCTTGCAATCTCAGATGCAACCAATCATAGCGAGCTCTGGGGAGAAGTATGGTCTTCTGGTACTCACATCTCTCATTTAAATTTACCCATAGTGTTAGTGGGTCTTTTACCATAAGGTATTTAGTTTTCAATTTTTCATGAATATGATGACGAAGAAAAATCATTACTTTTGCACGACTCTACTAGGATTCTTTATTTTATTCTTTTATAGTAATTTCAAGGTCCTTTGCACACAAATGGATCTCAGCATCAACTATACAGGATAAATAGTTCTTGCCCGAAATGTCAATAACAGTAAATTTTGCTTTGCTAGGTTTGACATTTTTCAGAATGCTATACCCACAAGATAACAAAGTTTTAGAATCTAAATTACAATAACACAAAAATAATATAAAAAAGACATACTATACAACTTTGGTAAAATAATATCCTTATACGAGAGATCTATCAAGAACAAGAATATATATTGACAAATATAAAATGAAACTCAAAAAAGCGGAATAGATTATGGATATATTCGTTAGGAACACATGGAGAGCATATATATATATATATATATATATAATCTTACATAAAGGTATTAATAGACAATTGCAGATAACATCCAGTAAGAATATAAATATGTATATCAATATTCCGGGTTCATAATAAGTTAGAACAATATCAAGTATGAAGGGCACAGCCAGATCAAGAGGATTCTTCCCTCTTTCTATCCAAAGAACAGATATGTCCCACTAGCAATTGAGAGCTCGCAGTTCTAATTATTTATTCCATTAAGAGGTCCTATTAGTTGAAATCTCCATGTATAATTATGCAAATTCAAATGGAAACAATATGTCAAACTACATACCCACACAACCATATATATATCAATGGACAACCATATCCATACAAAGACACTTCATGTCAATATTATTGATGTATGCAACATTATATTTATGCATATTCTTATATTATAGCATTCACTTCTCTTATGATCTGCTTAACATTTTAACCAATGTTGATAACGTGTTATAAAATTAAAAGAATATAAAACAAGTAAAATGACCAAACACAATATATAATAAAATTAGTTTTTCTATAAATATCAAATAATAGTTTGATAATTCTTTTAGAACTATTAGAGATAGATTTTCTTGCTCACTCAAGACTTTATTTCTATAATAGGACAAAATATAAAATGCAACTTGAATATTTTACCTACACTATTTACTTTCTTTTCTCTTCTCTATTCTCTCTCTCCTCTTCTTTCTTTCTCTTTGCTTCTTGTGTATTTCTCTTCTACTCTAAACTCTCTTTTTATAGAAGAGAAAGGTTGGAAAAATTAAAAAACTTCGGCTACAATTGCAGTATTAATAATGTCATCTATGACGTTGTGGGTCATCCACAATCATTTCACATCAAGAGTGACATTATGAGTTATAAAATTGCTCAAAGTAAAGATTTGGTGGCATAAGTATTAGATAGACTTGAATAATGCATTAATTTAATCTGAAACTGCATTCTCATCTTGAGTTGGGCTTAAAAACCTATTCGCAATAGCGAGACCAGATGTGAATTGAGGAGCAAGAACGTCCTTTATAAAAATATTTCTAGGGTCGGAGCTCTTTAAAGCACTTATACAAGTATGTATAAGTATATATCTATATATAAATACAACTAAATCACAATAGAAGATGCATTTTAATGTGCTTCAATACCATAACAATACCTGTGATAGTCAGCTATAGATTAAAATTAAAATTTGATTAAAATTCAAGAATTGATCTGAATTTGTTCTCAATTAACCAATTCAAGAATTGAAATGCGATTCATCCACCTAATTGAAAGGATTAGGTTACTCATCTCAAAATATAAGGCCTAACGCCCATGAGCAATTTATAGACATGAATGATTAACCTGCCCAAATGTAATCTCAGCAAATCAAAGTTAATAGGGGTTACCAAGTTTTAGTCTTGTTGACCAAAAAGAAGAAAAAGTAAGTTACCAAGTTATTAATTACCATGACTAGCTAGGTTTACAACTGGTACCAAGTTCTTTCCATTAAAAACTAATGTCCCAAACTGAAAAAAATTTGTAAGTTGTACTTCCTCAAAATCAACTACATAATTCTTTACATTTTGAAATAAACAAGAAAACACAATTCCATGCTCCAATTAACCTAGCTGACAGTCATAAGGAAGCACCAGCAAAACCAACCCCAAAACAGCCATTGTTGCCCCACAACCCAACAACCAATAGCTCCACCACTGCAAACCTAGTACATCTTTTAACTTTATTGGTATAGTTACTAGGGAGAAGAGAAATTATCCAGTGCTGTCAAAGCGTCATGTGGTAGTGCTCTATCTCTCGTGTAAGAGGGTGGGTCACCAACCTGTTAGGTGAGATAGTCGATCCTGCCTAGCACTACTTCATATGAGAGGTTTTGAGCATTGCCACCGTGATGGTCTAAGAACATTAAATAATTTTTCGAGATGAGAAATTATTTAGCTAGTGCCATAAATTTGCCCTCGTACCCAACACCACCACCGTTGTCACCGCCAGCACCTCAATTGGACAGCCAAACTTTTGTGCTACACTTGGATATATAACTTGTTGAGAAAAAAGGTCAAGAAGAAAAAAAAAAATTTACTTGTTCATTTTTAATGGATAATCAAATAAAATATAAATTTTTGAAAAATATATTCTTCTTTTTTTGTTTCCTAAGGACAAATAGAACATGCTTTACAATTATGCTTTTCATATGTATGCACCCACATCCTTTTCAATTTCTCTTACTCATCTCATCATGGTCACCATCAATGCATGCTTTATTTAACCATTTAAAATTTGAAATTAATAATGTCTTTGTATGGTATTTTCATTGTTATTCAATTTGAGGCATAGTTTATGTGACCTTTGGGAAGCATAAAAAATAATTTTAGCTCATGTCATCGAACTGTCACTATTAAACATTAACAGCTATGGTACGTATTTGAAATTCAATTGTAAATGAACAGTATATTCAGTGTCATATTTTTGGTTTCTAATACAATTGTTCTCAATACTTATCACAATTAAGTTTTAAGCGATTGTTATTAATTTTTTTTATGGTAAAAATTTCTCTTACACAGTGCTACATTTCACCTATGAGAAAAACATTAAAAGGCTAAATTCTCTCTCTCTCTCTCTCTCTCTCTCTCTCTCTCTCTCTCTCTCTCTCTCTCTCTCTCTCTCTCACACACACACACACACACACACACACACACACACACACAAAGAACATTCTAAGTTTTATTCAATGTGTTTGTGCACCACCTCCCCTTTCTATTCGATTTCTGTTACCCGTCTCTCCACGTGCAAAACATGTGAGGGTGCATGTACGTAGCACTCTTGTAACTTGAGGCATTATTCTTGTCCACAATCAAAAGGCACCGACAACAAATTTTTGTTGTACAGAAGTTAATTTAACTGTTACTAGCTTGCTATTTTAGGGCAAAATATTTGTTGGGAATAAAAAAGTAATAAAATAGTATTTGAAATTTGTCGTACTCAACGGTCATATTTTTAATTCTTTATACAATTGTTTTTAATTTCCAAATGGTCAAAATTTTCTTCTATGTTCCTACGTTTCACCTATGAGGAAAATGATAAAGTTGTATTTTGTCTTTTTTGCTATCAAAATTTTTTCCAATTATTTACTTAATGTTATTCTTCTTATAACCCTTTCTTGCTTTTGGATATGACATGCTTTCGAAGTGTAAGATTACTTAATAGCATTAGGCTGTTGGTGTCGGATCATGGTTATAGTTTGTAGCAATATATATCATCAAAGCAACATGATCTACCAAAGGAAAATGCACTATAAAGCACATTTTTAATCAGTAAGTTTTCAATCTTGAACTTTAATTTTGCATAAGATAATATGTTATAATTAATTTTTTCAAGGATTATATCCTTGGTGTATGAAAATTGATAAACTTATATGCAAGGTGTAGCTTTATTACACCAGCTACTATATAAAAAATAAAAAATAAAAACCAGTCGGACATTACATGGATCGTGTGCTTTCTATTACCTGTGTCTCCGCGTGCAAGTCACGTGAGGAACAGTGCCAGAGCTTAGAGGAACAACTCTATTATTATCAACCATCTATGCACATTTTTGAGTAAATTTTATAATCACTGTATTTATTTCAAATTTCCATCCTCGTCTAATTTGAGCCATTCTTTTTCGACCGTTGACAAGCTTCAATAATAATAATTTCTTGCCAATTAATCACACAAAATAGGATTGGTAAATATTTATACCAAAGTTATTTAAATTCTAATATGACTGTTGTAATCAACGGTCATATTTTGAGTTTCATACACTACAGTTATTAATTCTAGGGCTCATATTTTTCATTTGATGGTCAAATGTTTTCTCATATATTGCTCTGATGGCCAAATTCCCCTTAATTCTCTCTACCAACAATCTTTCTCGGTAGCATTGTTGTTCTTCTCACTTTTTTGTTTATTTGTTCGATTTTGGGTGTTAGATATTTTTTTTTTTTTGGAGGTTCTACTTTGGGTAATTAGATCATACAAGCTATTAACATACCTTCTATTTTCTACCTGACAGCTTGTGTAGTTTGCAGCAGGATACATGCTCAAAGCGGCAAGATATATGGCAAATTAATTCACTATAACATGCTTCAATCAGTAAGTTTTCATCAGGTTTCTCCTTTGTTTTGGTATCAAATGCATGTTAAAATTTTTTATTCTCTTTGAGCATGAGATTTTTGATTAGTATGTGCATAGACTATTGAAAGTCAATGAATTTAGAAACTAGCTAACACAATAGTTCTAGATTAATTGGAGGGGAAGCTTCTGAAATTAGTACTAATTAATCCAACTTCCCTAAAGATTCTGCAGTTGTGGAGGAACACCACAAATGTTTTATCTGATGCTTGGTGGGCCTCCTCTAGTCCAAGGTTTTCTTTTTTATCCCTTTGTCCAAAGGCTTACAAGTCTCTGTCTGTGTGTGTGTGTGTGTGTGTGTGTGTGTGTGTGTGTGTGTGAGAGAGAGAGAGAGAGAGAGAGAGAGAGAGAGAGAGAGTGTTATGAATTCTGGAAACTTTTTTGACGGGTGAAAAGCTTCAAAAAAAAAAAAAAAAGAAAAACTTTTTCTTTCTTCTTTATTGTACTTTTTTCATCATAACCTAGTTTTACCCATTTAGAGGAAAAAAAAATTTCACTTTGCATATTAGTCTGTGTAGTGAACTTATTGGTTTTAATCTAAAATTATTGAGATCGATCATAGTGACTGTTAAAATAAAATAGAATGATAACCATTGTGTTTGGAAAAGAAGAGAAAGATGCCACGGCAAGTTCATGCAATCCATATATATATATAGATGTGTATATATAGGACCACTTCGATTGTTAGCATTGCTCTAATAGATAATTAGTTGTCTAGCACCAATCTAATTATTCATCAGGTTGAAACTTTCCTAACGGCGGCGGAAAGTGAAAGTTGTGCGTGCTTAGTTATGCGCATATTCTTCCTGGAGAAGTAAATAACAAAGTCATGAATTAATTAGGCTGCGTTTGGAAGCATAATGGATACAATTTAATTATTAATGTTGGCAAAAAAGCTAATATTAGTCAGTTCTTGGCGTGACAAATTGACACTGGGTATTAGCATTTCCTTCTAGGCAGGCATGTATAAATACGAATATAACCTGAAAATAAGGTAATTAATTAATAAGCTTAATATACTGGCCAATTCCCTTGTTAAACAAAATTAAATGAAGTTCGTAGACTCATAACCGTATTAATCCTAGGATCTCTTTCACATGAATCTAGCTGAATAATACTGTAAACTACTATAAAGTTTCAATTCATTACCAAAAAATAAAAAAGTAAAGAAAGAGAACAAAGAGTGGATACAATATATACCTACATGTATATAGATACACTTGCACAAAGTTCCATAGGGATGCTCTTGCATATATATATGTCAGTTGCATGCATGCAAGTGTAAATGTTTAGCATGCATGGATTGCTGAATAATGAGCAGACTAACAAGAATCAAATTAATAAGAGTTTCGAGGGCTGCAAGTGTAAATGTTTAGCATGCATGGATTGCTGAATAATGAGCAGACTAACAAGAATCAAATTAATAAGAGTTTCGAGGGCTGCAAAAATGTATGTTACTGAACTATCTTGTATTTAATATGCACTTATATCTCTGAGCTATTGCTAATAGATTAAGAAGAAGAGTGGTGAATTATCCAAATGGTCACCCAAATCCCAGTTCTTATCATAATTTAATAGCTCTCATATTCTATCATTTTTAATCACTTGTATGTGTTGCTAAAATACAAATTTTCGATAATAGGTCAGATCTCTTAAGTATCGATCTAGACAAAAGTTTTAATTTATCTTTTATTTTTTGCCCCCTAATTACATTTGCAAATGTCTTTCTGTGTCACTAGATTATCGAATATGCTGTAGCTCCACCCATTGGGTATCATCAGCATATTGCTTGGAAATTTTAGCTAAGCTTGTTTAAGGGAAATTAAAAGCCGTATCTATTTTTGATAATTCAGAAAATTCATATTATCTTATTATTGTGATTATTATTTGCTCCAAGGGCAATAGCATATATAACAAGATAAACACCTCTCTCGAAGGGTAAATTCTGAATCTGTCCAACTCCATTAAAGGCTGCTAAATATCTTTCATGATAATATGCAGCCATAGCTAAGAATAACCACCATTCAAAGGAACAATCATAAGAATGTCCTTGACAGTAATATAATTCAGACAATATGATAGTCCTCTTGACTGTCTTGCTCTTATAATTGTCCACAAAGAGATATCACAGTACCACCAATACTTCCCCTTTTAGCATTAATTCAAATTAATATCACAGTACTATCGATATCGTCCTTATATATAATACCTCCCATCAATTATGTTTACTTTGCTGTTGCAATTATTCAGTTTTGGTGAGAGTTCTAACAAGTTTTTTTTTCCCCTTTTCCCTGTTTAGGGAAAAGAAGGTGGTTCAAAGTCGCCTCTTCAAAGAATTGGAAACTCTTACATAATGTTTTGTGTCGGTGTGATGAATTCTTGATTCAAGATTTAATTATGATATTGCTTTTTTGTTGAAGTATTCGATCAATGGCTGAGAGATATATGAGAGCCACTACTTAGGTTTCTCAGTTTTTTTTTCTTCTTTTTTTCCCATGTAGTGGAGAGTAAGTTTATGGTCTTATAGAACTTCTGGGTTTAAAAATATGAGTTTTCTGAGGTATGGTCCGTATGGATCTAGGGTTTTTAATGTTTAGATGCTAAAAGAATTTAGGGTTGGAGTGGTTGGATAAATCTTTAACATCGGAAGCTTGCTGAAATTCTGGAAATATCTTATTTTACAAAGCAGATGCTTTGTAGATATGTATCAGTTATCCTACATTTTTTTTTAGTTTTGCTGGACCACACCCTTTGTCATATTTGGGTAAGTTCTTTAAAACCGATATCACACTTTAAAGGCAAAAAGATGAAATAGGGAATTTTAAAGCTAATACATATAAACATGTATACATATATATGCGTTGTCAAGTAAGTAATTCGCCTACTGGGTCATATCCAATAGATAAAAGGATGCACTTAGATAAAATCCTTTTCACTTTTCAGATCTATGTGGCTCAAGGAACTCTCTCTCTCTCTCTCTCTCTCTCTCTCTCTCTAACTTATTCATAATGGATTTTGAGGCTTCACGAATCTTTACCAGAACCTTATACCAAACAACAATATTCATTTACCTTTTCTTTTGGGTCTCTGTAGGCATCTTTTACACATCTTAATGCCTAACAAAAGAATAAAACTGCATTGAGATGCATGTAACGACGACATACAGAAACTATCCTCAAATACGATCGGTGCCCTTTCAAAGAAAAAGACATATATGCTTTCCTTGTTTACTGTTGATCTACTGATCATGTGTATATATTTATTTTGGTGGGGATAAGCAATACCATCTGTGTAATTTCAGGACTAGTAGACAAGGCCTTGGGCCATGGGATCACTTCCACCATCACCACAGCAACTCTTTACTGGATACTTATATATATATATATACATATGGCAATATAAATGAGAGTAGGGGCCCTCTTCCATGAGATGGTGAGCTCTCGCTTTCATCCATTACATCCCTGATTAATTTTTGTGATTGAGTTGCCTCAGATTTTGTTAAAGTTATCACCTGGGTTAGATATGCATCTTTACAATAAAGCCATCCTTAATGACTACAACCTTGGAGGGAATGTGTAAGAATATGTCTACATATATATATATATATATATATGTATATAGTCTATTAGTGAAGATTGCAATCTATAATTACCAACGTATGGTGAAGGTATCAAACTTATAAAGTTGGATGATATGGAAGTACCTTTCACTGAAAGTACACTACAGGCTTCTTTCCCAAGTACCCTTTCATATAAATGAAAATTTGCTTGACTAGAACTTCTCAAATCATAGTAGAAAAATGAAAGAACTTATGGGGAGAATGCAGATGAGATTTGCTAGTGTTACTAAAATTTAAGAACAATTTTAGAGAGAAAATCTGGCAATGCATATATGGTAATGTGCCGAGGAGCGGAGGTAGTGCAATGATAATGGTACCCCCACTCATGCCATGAGTCATGGGTTTGATTCACCTTTCTTCTCTTCTTTCCAAGACTTTGGCCCCCCATATACCATATATATATATATATATATATAGGAAGTGTGTTGAGGAGAAGCTTTGAGATGGATAATGGTGAATTTATTTTAGTCAGGTGATGGTGAATTTATTTTCGTCAGGTGAAGGAGACAATGGAAGTGGCAGTGCTTTGGTGCAATGAGGAGATTGTTTAAAAGAGGAAGAGTTAAAAAGGTAAGTGGTACTACAATTAACAAGGGTAATATTGATTTTTCAGCTTTATTGTTGGGGACAAAATTGACTTTAACTCTTTCCTTGACTTTGACAAAGATAAAACTTTGTTTCACAATCAAGGACAAAGTAGGCGTTGGACAAATCTATGGTAAATTACATTTTTGCACCCCGTAGTTTGGGTGAGTTTCACTTTAGCTCATGTTCAATTACAATGTATTGAACCCTATACGTTTTAGTTTGTTCCAATTTGGTCCATTTCTCAGCTTATCGCTAGGTATTTGGATGAAACAAACACATGTGGCCTCTACATAGCATTCATGTAATCTCAAACGGGATCCACGTAAACTGCACGTGGTAAAAGAAAAAATTCACGCTGTCTGGAAGTGTTTTTTTCATCTAAATTCCTAACTAGAGTCAACAATTGAACTTAATTACTATGGTAGGGACTAAAGTAAAATTTATCTCAAATTATAGGAGAATAATTTACCCAAAAACTATCAATGCTTTCCTTCATTGTCACTGAAGGACCATCAATTGAAATGGAAATTTATTACCAATAAGTAGGCTTATCAATCGAGCTTGTCTAAACTAGGCACAGGGCTAATTGACTTCAACCTACATGGATCCATTTCTTCTCAAACCCAAACTCAGCCTATACCAATCTAGGTCTTCTCAAACACAAGCTTAGCCTAATTACAATTAACCACTTTTTTTAAAGGACTTAACCCATGATTTTGCATAATCTCTAGGCTAAGTCCATATTTGCTTTCACATATATGTAGAAAGAAAAGTTATATCACATGCCCTATCTATATATCTCTAAACTCATTAAATTCATACATATAATCGACTAGAAAGGTGGGTTAATAAGATGACAGATAGACAAACATCGAAACTAAATAAGATGACAGATAGACAAATTTTAAGAATTTGAAAATTTTGAATTTTGTTTAATATTTCAACTTTTCAACTAAATTTTGACCAATTCAAGTCCGATCAATTGACTTGAGTCTAACTTTTTTTGCTAATTTTCGTGTGAAGTTGGTGACTTTTTATACCATGAATGGAAGTTTGTGTAATTTCAAATACAACGAGGGAAGGTCTTATAATTGTTAGAAAACTCAAGGAGGCTAGTGTAATTTGCCCAAAGCCAAACTTCCTCAACTGCTAGGTGCCATCCTCTCATTAGCCTGTCATGAAACCTACCAGAATCCTATTTAATTCTCCTCCTCATGGCCAGTTGATTGGTAAAGATTTCTTTTTTCACATTCTACCAAATGTGAGAGGCTCAGGGTTAGGGTTATCCACTAGTGACCTTCCCCTATTTATTACCACAAAAAATTTAGGGTTTGCACGAATCGAAATCCCATTCTTCAAGACAGAGCGTGGGTCGCACGTACCAATCATAACCCGTATTAGTGCAGAAGGCATATATATTCACCATCTTGACAAGACAAGGGACAATTACACCAATCGCCAAAATGGAGCGTGTTAAGAACGCGCGGGAATGAATTTGACTAGGGTTTCCAATGCGTACGTGGGTGGTGGTGAGAGCCGCACCACGTTGCCTCGCTGGTACCCTCCCATTCGTTATTTCACTCTCTCTCTACTTTCTCTCTCTAAAATACAACGGCAGTACACATGCATGGTATATAATATACATTTATATTTATATACATGACCCACCACTCACCAGGGCATAGGTAGAGATGTCTTTTATTACAAAAAGCCGATACAATACTCTCTCACTCCCTTTCATACACACACCTCTCTCTCTCCCTCTCTCTACAGTCTTTCTCTCTCGTCTCGCTAACCTAGAGCTAGGGTTTTTCCAGCTTTCGCACTCAAATTCTGCTCGAACTGTTGTGAATCTGTTCATGAGGTTCACAGCTTGAGCTTCGTCTTCAGATTCTCTAACTGCTGATGCTGTTTTTGGACGACGCCGTGACATATCGAAGCGAAGCTATTGAGAGATCCATTTGATCTTGTATCGGCAAAAACTAGGTATGTTTCTTGATATCTGATTGCTATTTACTGTTTTGTAGATGGGTTTGTGAGGATTTTTGGTGGGTCAGAACGAGTTTCAGCTGAGTTTTGAGCTGAGTTTTTCCATATCTATTGCTGTCTTAATGTGAATTGTACGTCAAATTCATTGATTGTTTGATCTATTCCTTTTTGGGTTCGATTTTTGTGTAGTAATCTCTATCATTTTATGGTATATTTTGCTTAATCTTTGATTGTTTGGATTGGGTTCGAAGCGGAGTCGATAGTTTCGATGTCTCGAATTCGGTTACGAACAAACCCTAATTTTTGTTTTATGGAAATTATATGTGTGATTGTGCGATGGGATTTGAAGTCTTTGCAGGTGAGCTTTGAGTTTGTTTGTGGGTTCTATCTTAATTCTCGATACATTTAACTAGCTTTGGTCTTTGTTTTCCATATTTGGAGCTGTATCATTTTTCAATGAAGTGAAACCCTAATAGTTTGTTGACTTCTATTTTTTGGTCAATTGTGCTGCTTGTTTGATTGGATCTAGCCACAAGTATGATTTTGTCGTCAGTAGATGATAAAAATAGTGACTAAAAACAACTTTATCTTTGCTTTCATTGGGAACTAGGGTTTCAAATATCTTTTCAGTAAAGTCTTATGTACATGTGTATTGGTTGGATTGTTATTTTATGAGGCAAAATCATTATTTTTCTAGGTGTTTTGCTTTGTGTTCATGAACTGAACCCACAACATTTCTTGAAGGTATGATGTTCTTTTGATGGTTTATGGTTTATAGATGTTCTTTATTATTGTGTGTGGATTTCAGATTTAATATCTTAATGCTGTGATTTTAGTTCATTCTTTTGTGGCATGGAGAGGAGTATTGAGGTGGAAGAAAATCAACAGAAAAGTGATCCTACTCCCGTATCCAAGTCATCTGGATCTCTAATCAGGATTGACGCAATAACTATAGACCTTTCTGGTGTTATGGAGAACCATAATGTGCCAATGAAGTGTGAGCATTTTTCTATACGGTGAGCCTTGTACCAACTGTTTTTTATCTTTCTTGAACCATCTGTTTTAACTTTTTCCAGCCTATATGGGGCTTTGGTTAAGCACCAAGTCTCTTGTTATTGGAATTTTTTTTTCTGGTGTGCATATGGGATGAGTTTGATCTCTGACATTAGTCTAGTTATATGATTGACGTTAGCACTGTGCAGACTGAGTAACTTCATTGCTCTTGAATAATTATTCTGAACATTTTTGTTTTTCATTTAGTTTTCTTTTTTCTGTTTTCCCTCCATGGTTTTGTTGTTTCTTTATAATGTGATACTGGCCAGTTTATATTGGCAAACATTTTATGGTGCTTTCATATTTGTATAAATGTTATTGACTGCCCATATATAGAAATTAGAAAGGTAGTTGATAACAACTTGAACTGAGTAGCATTCGGTTATAGTACTTAAAAATAAGGTCTATAACTCTTTATCTTCCAAGGTAGATGAGGAAGGACTTTGTTTAAAGACTAAAATAACACCTACTAAATGGGTAATCCTACAAAGGTATCTCCAAAAGAATGCAATTTAGAAGACAAGGGTAGTTTTTGTAATATCGTATCATGCCACCAATTTAATTTTGCAAGACACCTATTCTCTATAACTGGTTACTGACTTCTGGATTCTTTGTGGGAGTTCCTAATAAAATTCTCTCTATTGTGGATGCAGTGGATATGCTGCTGAAATGCGAAAAAAAGATATGAATATTTGCTTGCCATTTGCTTTTGATGGTAACCAAAATAAGTCAGAGGGGCAAACAAGCATACTTCCTCCTTTACATGTTGCCAAATTCAGATGGTGGCGCTGCCAAAATTGCCTAATGGAGATAGGCGCCACAAGTGCAGCAGAAGAAATTGGAATGGTTCCTGATCGTTGCCAAAGTGGGTTTATATCCAGTAGCTCTTGTTCTCACTTGCAATCCCCTAGTGATGTAGCAATGGTGCTGTTAGATTCACAGCAAGCACCACACTTGGACAATTTCGAGGGAAGGAAAACTGATATCAATTCTTCTACCGATGGGAATAGAGATGAAATTCGGCCTTCATCATTTGGTCATAACAGAGAAAATGAAGATGAACTTGGACAAACACCCATCATTGGTATGTCTGTCTACTTGGGTACTTAATTATAATGTACTATTGAATATAGCAACATGTACCTCAATTGTTTTGTTTGTTTGATTGTTCCCAGGTCATGAGAATGGTGCAGGAAATTATGTCAATCAGGAAATTAGCCATCCAAGATGTGATCTAACGGAATCTAATCCATTCTTGATTCAAGAAAGTCATGCAGATGGTCCAGGTAATTGACTCTATGCCAATGATATTAACATTCCAAAAACAGTCAGAAACATCTGCCTTGTGAAACTGCTTTGTTATAGACTCCTCTACAGCTCCCATTAATGCTAAAGCCTCTGATTTTTTTGAAACAGATGCTCTTAGATTAAAAGGCAGTGGCTTGGTCGAATTTCGTGAGCCCACCTGCAGAAGTCATGCAGCTGCCGATATTAATCTTGAACGCATGGGTAGCAGTTCAGCTGAAATTAGTCAAATGGGAACACTGACTTATGCTGATGGTGAGCACAGAATAGCATCAATGCCTTCTGAAACCCCCAAGGTAGATGGTAGGGCTGATGAGGGTATGAATGTTAAGGGGCAGGTGGCCACAATTCCTTCTGTTGAACTGGAAGAGCATGATAATCTGTCATCTGAAAGTGATGGGATGTTGGCTAAACCCAGTCATCATGTTCAGCCCCGTGAAAATTCAAGTGGTTTGATACGTCAAAAAACTCGAAAAGTTCGTCTGCTGACTGAGTTATTGGGTTCAAAAGGGAATGCAGAAAATGATCGCTTCAGGACAGATAGTCCTTCCAGTGTAATGCCCAATGTGTCTGCTGGGTTAGAGTCTGTTTCTGCTCTCCGGGGTCACCAAGGAAGTCTTACGAAGCATTTTGGTGGTCCTAAAGGAAAAAGAAAACTGCCTCAAGACAAAGATTGGAAAGCCCTAGAGTTGATCAGTCCAAGCAAACTGAGCCAAAAGGTCTTCAAGGGAGATGCAGAAATTACAAACATGAGCAGTGTAGTTGCCGATTCAGAATCAGAAGAAGATGCATCGGCCGGAGTTAATTTGCAAGCTGGTGTAAGGAGCAAATGTATTCAATATAGAATTGACAGAAATCCTCTGCTGAGTAAAAAGAAAAAGAAACAAACTCAAATCGAGGGTGTATATTCTCCCGTAATGCCTCAACAAGAGGTTGTGACCAAAACAAATCAAATCAAAATTGGAGATGCAGAGAAATATTGTGCTGCTGATGGTGGTGTTTTTTCCCAATCAGCACATGAAATGTTCATTAACAGAGGAATGGAACCATTTTTTGGAAGTTCTGTGTCTCCACAACAAGCTGAGACAAAATCTAGTTTGTGTAAGAAGAAAAATAAGCAAGTTGGAGAAGGGCATGCTTGTTTTATGTCACAGGGGAACAGTGTGCTTGGAGAATGTTCAGTCACAAGAAAAGATTTAAATATCACAGAGACTGGGCCGGAAACCGTAAAACTTTGGTCAGCTCGTGATGCAACTGCTATAAATGGTCTGGATCTCTCTCTTAACAGCTATATGGTTGCACGAGGAAATGAAAAACGTTGTATTGCTCAAACTGGAGATGGGATTGATCCGTTATTGCCCCAATTGAAGGGCACTCCAAAAGATCATCATCATCAGATGAAAGATATTATGCATGTTGGGGAGACAAGTGTTTCTCATAAATCTACACCAGATCTGTTTTCCAGGAAAGGATTACTCTGTGATCTCAATGACAAAATCGCCAACCACAGAATGTCTACCCCGCATGAGATGCAAAATCTTGTTCCTCAGGGTGAAGATGGGAGTTTTCCCCAGCAGAAACAATTGGTATATGTTTAAAGATGCCATTACGATTTTTGCTTTTCGTAGAATTTTGGCAAGTTAAATGTGTGGTGTGATTTAGAATTGTATATTTGCTGTCTTGTTTGTCTCATTGAGATTATGATCTGATCAAGTTGATGTGCTCAAACCTTAGTTTGGGATTTTGGTCTCTCAAATTGTCATTGAGCAGCTTTTGTCCTTTTTGCACCTGATGCTAAAACTCGTCATAATTGGCCTTCTAAAAATTTGATTGATTAATATGATTAGTTTCATTTACTTGACTGAAGTGTAGTGTATCACAAAATTGTATTTCCATAGTGGTCTGTTGCAATTACATGCGATGATGCTGGCACAAGTAAAAGGTCCACTACACCCATTTTTAAGAAAACCGCCCTGCAAATCACAGTTGTAGAACCACTGTCTTTCTGGAATACTAACTTGGTGTAAACCAGACAGAAACATTGGCACAGCTGCTGACTATTTTCTCATTTGTGTACTGACACTAGTGATCAGTCCATAAAGTGCTCCAGTTTACACACTTGCATAATGGATTGTGACACAGTATTCCTCATATCTGAGCTAGAGTTGGATAAAATTTTCTATCTCAGATGATAAGTATTGCTTGCGTAGTTGTTGAAGTGCCATAAATAGTTGTTGATGATAAGTCACACATTTGTGAAGCCAATAATGCAAAGTGCTCTTGCTATAGTTAACTTTATATTTTTCATTCACACTTGTTGTTCACCATAATGCAACGTATATGCACACAATAAATAGTTATCTTTAAATATAGATCTCTGCCTTTTACCTTTCTGCTTTTATGTTTCATAGTATTTTCTTCTGTATAATTGCTTTAATGGAATTTCTATGCTACAATGTTCAGGAGTGTACTGAATTTAATGAAACTTTAATATTTATTTTTCCAGGATTTCTGTGGTAGTCGCAACAGTGAAAATACAGTTGACGTTCAAGAACAAGGAAATGATGACATCCCGATGGAAATAGTTGAACTCCTCGCAAGAAATCAGTATGAAAGGCGTCGTCAAGAGGCTGAAAGAAATTATTTCTTGCCTGAACATACCAATGACAAAAGGAATGCCGAGTTAATGGGTTTTCCTAGAGTGCATGGGAATGGGGTGCTTAGAATATTACACAAGAAAAATCACCACATGAGAAAACCACCGGCTGGCATGGGACCCATCAAACAAAATCCCATCAACTGTTTTTCTCAGATCCGTGGAGATCATTTCAATATGGGTCAGTTGGAAGGAAATTCTGCCTTTGCAGGGTTTAGTGCATTTTCAAAGGGCCAAGATATGCAACCAGGTGGAGTCCACATATCTGATTCTGGTTCCATCAGAAATGGTATCCCTCAAAATTGCAAATGGAAAGGTGATAAAATGGCAAGCAGGTTCTCGTCCACCAAAATGCCAATCTTAGAGGTCTATAACTCATGCCAGAATGGTTCACGACAGAGCAAAGAAGCAGAGTATGTTAGGTCCTCTTTGATACCAAATCACATGCCTTTTGGACTAAACAGTGCTCAAAAGTATGCAATCCAGTCAAGTAACTTTGAAAAGCATTCACAATTCCCAGACACTCTGTGTGAAGGGAGAATGATTGGGAATCTTGATCTGAACTTGTTGAATCTGAATGCTGATAACCTTGAAAAGCAGAATAGGAATTTTGATTCAGAATCTGTCAGAAGGTCAGCTGCTGAACATCCATCTGTTAGCAAACATGAGGGAATCGATCTCAATGCAAAGGCATCAGAGTCACTAGAACCACATTCTAATGAAACCATACCAGCTATGCAATTACTCAGCCTCATGGATTCAGGGAAGCAGTCAAGTTCGTCTTTCTGTTTGGATGGAGAACCAAAGTTTTTCGGCAAACCTTTCTTTCCCTGTGATCATCACCCAAAGGTCAGTCTGGATGGGACGTCTAAGATCCTTGAGAAACCTCTGTTTCCCTATGATCACTATACCAAGGAGTTCTCTGGGCGAGGGATGGGGGTATATAGTGATAGCTCAAGACACCCACCATCTGCTTTTTATGGTAAAAATCACCCTTTTCAGAAATCTCGTGAATGTTCAGCCGCTTTTCCTTCTGTTGGTACACTTGCTTCTCCATTTGAAAACGATGGAAATTTTAAAAGAGGTGCTGGTTTTACTGGCCGAGTTCCTTCAAAGTCTCAAGAGCGAGGGAAAGCACTGACCGAATATAGAGGCCGTAGACTGCAAAAATCTGTATGCACGAGTGGTATTTCACACAGAAGTCGTGATTCTAATCCAATTCAGGATAAGCAGAAAGGGTTCAGTGGTGCCTCTAGTAGTATGGTGTTTCCCTTGCAATTTCATACAATTGGAGGCTCAACTAAATGCATTGACTCGGAGGCTAGTTGCATGAATAGAAATGACATCTGCAGGGTTAACAGAAACCCAGCTGAATTTAGCATACCAGAAGCAGGCAATGTATACATGATTAGCGGTAAAGAACTGAAATTTGGAAAGAAGATTTCTTCTAAAGGCAGATCTGGAATAAATGTGGATGGAAGAAAGCGACAGAGAGTTACAAAGCTCAGTGCTATGAAGGCGCATTCACAATATCATACATCATGAACGTGCCCAGATGGCAAAACTGTGCTTTGAAACCTCTATCGCCCTCAATTGATTGCAAGCATACCTCTTTCATTAAAGTTATGGTTACAGAACAACTTTTCCGAAGGGGCATCACCCAAGACTATATCTCGAATTTCCAGCTGTTTTTTTTTTTTTTTTTTAAAATTTTCAGCAGGTGAAGTTTTAAGGTTCTTGCTATTTAAGCAATAACAGAAAATATTCTCAACTATCTGGATGTTCAGAAGGCAAATGGCAGTCAAATTCTGGGGGCTATGACCATTTTCTCTGGATCTTGACGGTCTTCTTCCTTGTTGAAGTTGAGCGATGATAGCCATTGTTGTGGGCTAGGTAAAGCCCACAGATACTCAAATATGGTTCGAGATTCCATAAATAAACTTCACATGTATATATTTTGGAATATGATTTTGCATGTCTTATGTCATGACTTCCAGATTTTATAAACAAAATTGCCCGCTGGTTGACGGGCTCAGATGACTGTTTAATTTTTTGGTTGGTACTGATTTTTCTGAATATGTGCTCTATCCATGACCGGAAAAGTAGAGGAAATGAATTTGATGTTTGTACCTGGAGATCTCTGGGGAGGATTGTCTAATAGTTAAACCCTTTGTTGCTGTTGCTATATAGGCTCCAGTGGTAACTTAGTGACAGAGCTAGTCCGGAAAGGGGAATTGCTGAAGCCAGGGTGAGTTTGAAATAGCACTACCAGGGCAACATATTGTGAAAACAAGAATGTTTGATTGTTTTCTAAGTGGTTTTGCAATATTTTGAAGAAATCTAGCATATTGAGCACTTGTTCATAAGTTTGAGTGTGCTTTATAGGTTTGCACCTTGGGAATTTGACCCTCTGCATCTTCTTGTTAGTCATCTGATTTATCCAACGATCATTACCTATTCTGATCCCTAATCTAGATCCTTGAGAAAAGGGTGCTTGATTTTTTTTTTCTTTTCAAATGTGACTCTATTTTGGTCAACAGAACCAGGTCCCTCTATTTTGCTCAACAGAACCAGGTCCCTTTGAGTCTTAATATGGGATTTCAGGGGCAGAGAATGTAACTCATCTGCCTTTTAACTTTCCCTTCAATTAATGAATCTTTCCTCAAATCACTATATGTGAGCCATTCAATACTGTTGATTGTACAGAACAGCTTAGATTCACATGCCCATATGTATTAGTGAAAAACATACTCCAATAAGCTGAGTTGACTGCACAAAGAATGAGACAGATAAGTGGAAACTATCCTTAGCTAGATCCATTCTTTTGGTAATGCTGACACATACTTGTCGATAATCCTTATCTTTTGGGCCTAATCTTCTCTCTCCAGCAAGATCAAGCTGATATTTTGTATTATGACAGCCAACGAGCTTGCTGGAAATCATTTATATGCAGGAGCGAGCGGTTTTGATTTAAGGCATACCTTTTATTGATCTTCTCTCCCCAACCAAGATCAAGCTGATATTTTGTGCCATGACAACCAAGGAACTTGTTGGAAATCATTTACATGCAGAAGTGGTTTTGGTTTAAGGCATATAATCTTCTCTCTCCAACCAAGATCAAGCTGATATTTTGTGCTGTACGTGACAACAAAGGAACTTGTTCGAAATCATTTACATGCCAAAGCTTTGGCACTTTAACCAAAATAAGAACCGGAATCGAACAGAACTTGAGATGGAGTACAGATATCCCTGGTGTAAAAATCTTATTGCCTCCAACAATGGAGAGAAGAAGAAGAAGAGGAGAGATGGCTGTAAAATAATTTACTGCAGAATTTTATCCTTAGGAGCACTCCATATCATGGCAGACTTGGAATATTTACACTCTCACGTCTCACACTCCACGTAAGACAAGCTAGGAAATATAATCTCACATGGATCCTCCTACGCAATGGACGCCCCGATTTGGATCCTACTTGCTGGGACAGTCTCTCCTGTTAAAGGTTCTGCACAACTTTTAGGCTTTGTACCATACAACTTTAATGCAAGAAAAAGAAGGAAAAAGAAGGCTGGCTTTAATAAACAAAGCTACTTCTACAGTACACATAAATGATTTCAGCATGGACTATAAGGTTTTTATTTTTGTATGTATTGCTATTGAGAAAACTATATCATATGGGCTCTTTCACTGGAATTAATGCATGCATGAAAAACTTTTTAATAGGAGTGTTACAACAATTTAATAATGAGCTACAATACTTATCATGGAAAAGTACTATATACACACCATTCTGGTAATAACATTATTCTTAATTAATGATAGACACAGTACGTATAATATTGGACTTCAATTGGTTAAAGCGGTACTTGAACCATCATGATCTAGGGCAAAACTTCATACCCAGTATATTCCCATCTAGTATATCTTAAAGTTATATGTGTGTTTTCTTTGGCTTGAATAAATTAAAATGAGATTTGGACCTTCACAAAAGGGTGGCAAATTACCTCCAAATTCTCTTATAAATTTTGCCCCTCTCTCTCTCTCTCTCTCTCTCTCTCTCTCCAAGCCCCATGCCACTTAACATTTCAGCATGTAATCTAGTCTTCATGATACTAAAGTTTTCCATAGTAAATGTACATATATATATATATACACGCATGTAGAGAACTCTTCACATGGCAACATATGCGGGGTCGGTTAGTGTTACATTTTTGTAGGTAGGGTTTGGTCAGATAGCAGTACTGGCCTGTTGGACAGGGCTACAAATTCACACCTGCAAGTTGGCACTTGGAATAGAGTCAGCCAATCCCAGCAATGGTTTTCCCCACCTCAGCCTCCAAACAACCAACATGTGGGTCAATGGGTCATGTTAATGGTGTTCCTGTGGGTCAGATTCTGGCCATGGGTTCAATGAGAAAGCTAGGTGTAAGCACACCATGGGTGATTTTTCAGGGTATCTGATTGTTTTAATCACAACCCACCAATTGCAAGAGTCGTTCTCTTCCAAACTACACTTACATGTTACATATATATCTATATATATATAGATGGGTTAAGATTTAGGGGGTAGTAAACTAGATATACACTACAACTCTGGTATAACAGCACAGTACTGTGTCTTAATTGAATCTACACAAACTCTCTCTCTCTCTCTCTATATATATATATATATAAGAGAACAGTATTCCATGTGTTTTGGGTCTATGGTAAGAGTATAGAATATTTGACCCTCCATTCTCTTTCACATGTCAATTGTCACGCCAACACCATGATTAAGAAGTGGCACAACACGCAAGTTTTTATAAGATCACAGGTGATAATTTTATCACCGTGTTGACAATGTCATCATACATAGAGCGAATGAATACACGAAAACGAGTTCAATGGAGAAGTTGATGTAATTGTACTAATTAATTGTATGTTTATTTTGCTGCCATGGTAACAGCATGCACTATACCAGCACCATGTTCAACTGTTGGCCCCCCAGATTGCTGAGATATATAGTGGACACTGGCGGTGATAGTTACCAGCAAATTTCGTAAAAGAAAACTAGAAAGATTACTATATATAGCGACTCCAAAACCAATGGCTAAAGTCCTCTATCACATCGCAACCTCTACGTATGTGTTGTGTTTAAATCCCTCGCCAAACTTTCCAGTTTTAACTTGTTAGTTTGGTTTAGATTGTCCAAAAAAGAAAGTCCTCACTCACACACACACACAAATTATCTAGTAAAACTATAACATCACGCCTATATGATGACTTGGTATGCTTGACTTATTAAAAGTAAACATATTAAGTATTTTTTATCAACTCAACTACTTACATAAGTAACAAATATTAACTTGTTAGGACAGTTCTTATTTTTGTTAGAGCAATGCTATATACAAATCTTTTTTCACCTATTTTTTTACCCACCTAACACAATGCATATAAGACCTACGTTAATCAATGCATATGGGTCACATTCACTTATGTTTAGTGGATAAGAAAGCATGTGAGAAAATGATTTAAGTATAGCATTTTTTTTTTTTTTGTTATTATAAAGATTAGGTCAATCAATATATTGGCATTTCCATTATCCTAAAATTTAAGTTAATCAACATAAAAATGGGAATATATATTTAATTTTAAGCAATGTTATATATAATTTATTTATTTATTTATTTTTTTATCCACTAAACACTATATATACGAGACCTACATTAATTAATACATGTGGACCCATTCATTTACGTGGGTAACAAAATATGTATGAAAATGATTTACGTATAACAGTTTTCTTTATTTTTATAGCAGTGCTATAGAACACAGCTAAGTTGACCGTCTATTCTCACGGGTTGATGCGGTTGGATAGACTGGCATATGTTTTTGAATTGAGCAATATTAAAGTCACCCACCTTTTTTACTGAATTATCATCGAGGAGGAAACTCTTTGCTAAGGAAACTTGAATGAATAAATAATACATATCCAACAACCGAATATAAGGAAAAAAAAATATGGGGATAAAACTAAGAAAAATCTCTTTGCTCTATTCGCCGTCTTCCTCTTCCCTCGTTACTTTCTATCTCCCTCTTTGGGATTGCAATGTTGCAGATGGAACTCTTTCCCAAACGTTGGTTGTTTTTACATATATATGAACCATGTGTGCGTATGCATATATATAAATACATCTCTGTAAATAAACTTATGAATATTAATTCATGGTAGATACAGAAAATATATAAATATCAAGAAACAGATTGCAAGGAGGCATTGATGGTGGCTCACATTAATTGCTCAACCCTTGGAGTAGTCTTGTGTCAATGTAAGGGACAAAAAAAACCTAAAACTGTAAGACAGACTCATTTAGAAGGGAAAAAAAAAAAAACCTAATACCCGTTTTAAAAATTTTCCCACAGCCTCAATCTTATTCACCAAAATTCTTGAATATTAACAGAAAGTTGTATTTATCCGAATTTTAGAGGACTGCGGCGAAGTTTTAACGATGAACAGTCAGGCAGAATTTTGATGATGAGAACGACAGACCGGCGATGATAAGTTTTTGTTCGATTTTCATGCATTTATTTTTCTGTTAAATCATAAAAAGGTTCTTTTTATATTTTTTGTATTTTCCATATTTATTGGATTTATGGATTATGACTCCTCGAGGGGGTAGCAGTAATTACATTTTAACCCCTTGTAAAAATATAAAATAATAAAAATATTTCTATGACAGAATTTTTGTTAAATTTAACGATTTTCACATTGGTTTTGTTGCAATATCCTCTACGGCCTAATTATAAGATTGTGGTGGGCCCGTGTGTCATTTTGCAGATAAGTCCAAACTATAAAAAGGTCATATGTTTACTTTTAAATTACATAGGAATTATCTAATTTTAGCTTAAATCATTAAAAGGTAAATGTAATTACTCCTATACTTTTTATAATCACAAGTTACGTGACTTAGCCACGTGAGATGCCACTTCAGCTGGTAAACAATACCGGTAGATTAAATCGGCAGCCATATCATTTCTCTTACTTTTAATAGGTCAAGTATATCACATCATCATGCTAATGTAATATTTCAGACCCCTCTCTCTCTCTCTCTCTCTTCACACACACACACACACACACACACACACACACACACACAAAAACACACAATTAGGCATTCTATTATGGACTATGTACTACCCTTGCAGCCAAGGGTTTGTCCTTCCAATGGCGAGGATATTTTTGACATTTCACACTAAAGATAGTGTCACCTCATTCGTATAGAAATTATCGAATGAATTCTTCTCATGTCCTCTGTGACCCTAGGCTTATAGCTTAACTAATCATACAAATTTAAGCAATGTTATATACAATCTTATTTCTCAATTTCTTTTCTCACTATTAGACACAAGATTATAGGACTTATATTAATAAATTTATGTGAGACTTATTCATCTGTATCTAAGAGGTGAGAAAAATGATAGAGAAATAGAATTACAAATAAAATTTTTCTACAAATTTTGGATCTTTGAACCATCATTTTGCTTCTTGTGCCACTAGAGTATTGTTTATTTTAGATCTCAAGTACTGGGTCTAAGTTTGGTTCCTTCTCAAATTGACCACTTCATTTCATTTTTTTATTTTCTTTTGTTATTAAATTGTGGACCCTTCAGGTCCAAGAAATCGCCAAATATAGCGTGCGCCATCAACCAAGTGATGGAATAATTCCATTCATTCTGTGTCGTGCCCTAAAATTTAGATTGAGTGCTACTTTTTCTTTTCTTGCCTCTGGAGTGAACTTATAGATATAGATTGATGTATAAGTATTGGTTGGCTTGTTTTTTTTTTTTTTTTTTTTTTTTTTGTTGCTTCATGTTTAACTTGTGTAATCTTCCATGTGTTCTTGTTCCAATACATAATCTCTCACCTAGAAAATGTGAATTTGGAATGTGGTACAAAGGAAGTTAAGTAATGCTTATACATGTATGTATATATATACACATATGTATAAATAGTAAGACGGACATATAAATGAAGTTAAATAAACCTATAGCTCTATAGATATAAATTTTCTCCAACCTAAGCTATAGACTTGTAGGAATTTCTACTTATAGGAGGATACCACTTGACCATGTAGTTATATTTATATTTTTACATTAATATTTTTTATAAATATAATAATTTTATAAATAGTGCCAAATCTAAAAAAAATTTGAAAAAATTAATATCATAATTTTAATACGTACACAGGCCAAGAGTAGTTGCTCCAAGCTAGGCCGGAGAAAATCGCTGTCCTAAATCTATTACTGCAATAAGTCCAATCGTGCAGCTTCTAATTTAATAGATAAAGATGAGCTGATGTTTGGGAGGCTTTCTCGATTATCATATAAGCTCCACTAGGATCCGAGTTTGGCACACCTTCCAAAAATACCGCCTGGGGTAGGATTAACTATTGGTGCACATATAAGTATTGGCTTGGGTTAGGGGTCCCACGTATGACAACTTAACCATTTATTTAGTACAATGTTTAAAATTTCTAGAAGACAAATGATAAAATTTTAAAATATTTTTATAGAAAATAGAATTATATTATTATATACAATCTCATTTTTTAATTTTTTTTTTTTTCACTTCCAAATTCAAGGGACTCACATTATTAAATTTATGTGGGACACATTCATCACTTGTGTTTAAGAGTGAGAAAAAAAATTATGTAAATTATTTTTTTAGAAAATAACACTATCATGTTGTGATAATAGTATTTTTATAATTAAGAGCAATAATGATAGGTGTCTTGTTTGAAAGTAAAAAGTTCTTATATTATTAACCCACATCATTCTGTACCCTGGTTAATAAATACTCATACTATTTATGTATAATACTTTACTATTCATGTATAATACTTCTACGTATGTATAAATAAAAAAAATTTCGTTTTTCGTCTAAATTTGAGCCTTAATTAAAAATACTTATATTTTTTTATTTGAATTGTATAGTACACGTATTAAACGTTTTATAAAATATATTTTTGAAAAAAACTCAATTAATATTTAGATATAATTTAATATAATTGTGGCATATTATTAATTATATACTTACTATATAATTACAATAGTACTTGGAATATGTAATATGTTTTCTAATATTTGAAATATTTAAATTATTAAACTTACTTTTCTATAACTTCTTATTAATACTCCAAATATTAAACTAAAAATTAAAATTAATAAATTAATGCATTCTTATATTAAGTATTGAAATAATAAAATAATAAACTAAAATTTATTATCTACCATTTAATTTAGCTGCTTGTTAATAATATGATTTAAAAAATTGACATATATAAGGAACACTATCTATTAATTTAGCTCACAAAAATACTAACTATTAACATATATAAGAAGAAATTTCTTATGCATGTTACCGTATTTTTTGTTTCAAATTTTTAACTAATGCTTGTATAATATCCAAATAATAATGTATTTGTATTTTTGACGTTTTCGTATTTTTATGCTGAATTTTGTTATCGTATTTTTTTAAAAAAAATCATATTAAACTCGTTCGTATTACGTATCATTCTTTTGTTGTCCTTGTATTTTTACTAATTATGTTCTGTACATAAACTATGTAAAAAAAAATTAGTTGTATAGTAAATTGCCAGGGTGGAGGGTAGAGGTTTGCCCTTTCTAGAATGTTGTAGTATTTTCTCAAATTTTTTTGAAAAAAAGAAGATCAACGAAGTGGCATTCAATTGAAAATAATGGGTGCTTTTCAAAGTTCTAGAAACCGTTTGGAAACAATACAATGTAGGGACACTAATGCAGGGAAGCTTGTAGCAAAAATATCTTTTTCGAAATATCAAAAAAAGAAAGTGTAGCAAAAATACGAGCAATGCATAATTAGTTTGAATTCGTAAATTTGTGTATGAATATCAAAAGATTCACTCTTCTTTAATATGTTAATTCACAAGGATTATGAGATTAAAGGCATCAACACAATTAATTCATAACCAATATCTCAAAGTTGAAAGAAATGAGACAAACTTTTCAATATTATTAGCTCATCAACTAATTTTGAAAAGAACTCTAAATCTTAATTGACTCTAGTTAAGGCTAAAGTTAAGAAAATACAAAAATTACCAAAATCAACAAATTCTAGTTAAACTCAAATCTGAATACTAAAGAGCTAAAGGACCATTATAGAAAAAATTAGACGAAATCAAAATTTTCTAGACCAAATTATAACTAAAATAAAAAGAAAGCACTTACAACAGCAAAAGCGTGATTTTCGAGACGTAAATGACAGAACTGGCCCAAAACCTGATGACGTGGTCCATTACAAAAACAATATACGTCTTAATTTTAGAACATTACGATTCTAAAACCAAACGTCATGCCTTCTACGACTAGCGTTCTCCTCTCGCACTAACAAAGAATCAAAATGCATTCATTTGATTGCTTCTAGATTTCCCAAAAAAAAAAAAAACAAAAATTTCGTTTAGTAATGTTGTCAGTTTTCATTTTTTATTGTGTACTTTTGTTGTGTATTTTTTTATGATTTGGTGATGGACATTTATAAATTACCGTTGTGCTAAAAGTATCGTATCAATGTTTTGGAAGCAGATAACACATCCATCTTAATTTTTTTTTTATTTTTTTTAAATTTTGTAAACAACTAAAAATTAAAAAAAAAAAATAGAAAACAAATACTATTTTTTTTTTCAAAAAACACAAAAAACGAAAACAAAAAAAACGTTTACCAACATGACCTAGTTTGGAAATGCTGCTCGCCAAAGATATATAATTTTGTTGCTTCTAACACTAGTCAGCTGTCAAGAACATTAAATCAATCTGGGAAAACAAAATAATTAAGCACTGACAATTTTGCTCTTTCATTATTCTTACTCACTCGTTTTCAATGAAAGAAATGCTGGTTTTTGGTGGAATAATTACGAATTGATGGTTTTCCTTATTAGTTGCTAGATATCAGCTCATGGAAGACTGGGAGTACCTGCAGACTCGAGCTTCTCTATAAACAAGCCCTTGTTGGCACAAGTACCCTTTGCCCGGGCTGCAATGCCTGTCTTCTGAGCAAATGCATTGTCCTTCCAAGGCGCACCCCTCGGCTCTACTGCCTTCCTTTCCAAACAATAACTCATCAGACCATTCACTTGAGAACAAATTAAGAGGGTCCAATTGCTTCTTCGCTGCAATAAACTTGTCAAACTTGATATACTTCTTCTCCACATCCAAGAATGCCAAGTTCCTATTCTTAGCCCAATGCGGCTTAGCTCCATACTTGAAGAACGCCATTTGCTCCACCTCTTCCCACACGTCCTGGTTTAGCCTAGGAGTCGAAGGGTCATCTGCGCGATAATAGTTGAAGTCTACAACTATAGAGTCCTCGGATTGTCCCATATATGCCTTGGAAGCCTTAATGAAACGTATTAGAAACCCGTTGTAGATATCCAAACCGCAGAAATTTTCTGGCTTGATTAAGTCCCTTAGTCTGTTTACGTCGCGTGTGAATTCCGCGAAGTTTTGAGCAGTGAATATTGCCGTTGACTCGTAGAAGAATAGTCCTTTGACTCTTGGATCCCAAGCACACGAGCTGTCAATTCTGGTCTCCGGTGAGTATAAACATGAACCGGAGGTTTGCATTTTACCTTGGTGACCCACGACTGGATAGCCGGTGAAGATTAGGTTGCTCTTCAATCCATTTGCAACTAGTTTCTTGAACCCCAGAAATGATGAGGCCATCGTGCATTTTCCTTTCACGTTTCTTGCATTCTCCAATGCTTTCTCTGTTCATTTAATTGTAAAAATGTAACATTTTAGATGATAATAATATGGGTAAATTATAATTACACCTCCTGAATTATGACTCAGTATTATTATGTTCTTTTTAAATTTTAAAACATAATAAGTTGATATCCTAAACTATCAATTTGTATAAATCAACCCCTCCTGTTAGCAATTAGTTATGAGAGTAGATAAAAAATTATTATATAAGTTGCACATGTTCACAAAAGTTTATTTTATACCTAAATTATATTATCTATTTGTAATAATTATTTAATAATTAAAATATCTTTTATATTATTCTTATATTTACATGTCATTTCAAGGGACATGTCAGTTATTAAACAATTATTATAACAAGAAAATATCAATATAGATATAAAATTATATTTTTATTAATATGTACAAGTCAAATAATAATTTTATGAACATGATCAAGGAATTAACTTTTTACATTTTGGAGTTCAGAAAATATAGTGATACTGAGTCATAATTTATGATAATGTATTTGTAATTAACCCTAATAATATAGAACTTGAATTGACAAGTAAGTTCAATGAAAGAGAGCTATACCTGCAGCTCTAGTTGACTTGGAGACGAGAATAAAATTAGATTGAAATCCTAGAAAGTCATTCACTCCATCCCCGGTCGTGTTTAAAGGTACTCTATCATCGTACCTATAAACTGCTGTATGTCTTGATGGATACCAGGTAATGTCTGCAAATTCATGTTTCTTGGCATGGTCCGCGAATTCATCCTCAATGCCGCCGTCATCTGTGAAATTATAGGTTATGCTTCTTTTGAATCCCGGCTCCAGCGAAAATGTCACCTATAATTCATTTCAGACTCTGATTGGAAATTTTCCTTTAATGAGAATAAATTACTATGAACCACATTGGTTAGAGTTGTACATAATAGTGTTTCATTTATTTTCACATTATGCACATGAGCTAAAAGAAGGCTAGTTAGTTACAAATTTAGCAATGGTTTCCTCGTCATGTTTATATATATATATATATATATATATAAGTTTCAGCCCTAATGGATGAGTCTATAGAGATTTCAGATTCTCATTACTGGTTTTTAAATTTTATCATGTTTTATAATCTTTGTTGAAACCAAATTTAGCTATCAAAATGTTCACTTTTGAAAGGCCTCCTATTTGATTAAACCAGGGTTGAAAAGAGAACTGACCTTAGAGATAGCACCTAACATTCCCAAAGAAACTTTTGCTGCATTGAGAAGTGGATCTTGGGCTCCCAATCTGATAATTTTAGCATATCCTTCAGATTGTTTTGCAGGAACAATAAGGCTGAGGCCAATAACATGATCATGAACAGCTCCTCCCTTGCCCCACCAAGAGCTCCCATGAGCTCCGGTGCTAATTACTCCACCCACACTAACACCTTCCCAATATGGTGCAGCCACCAAACTCAACCCCTCCTCCTCCACTGCATCGATCAGAGCCCGAAGGGCTACTCCAGAATCAGCCGTGACAGCCAGATTCGCCACATCAACGTGGATTTCAGAATCATAATTCTCAGTACTTATAAGTATTGCACTTCCAGATTGTGTCGCGGGGCAGGCCAGTTTTGGGATGGTGTGGGAGAATTTGGACACTACTTTCACCTTGAGCTTGTTCCTAGTTGCATTGGCCACGGCTAGGCGGAGCTCTTCTTCTGTTTTTGGGTAGATGGTGGTGGGAACATGGCAGTCCTTTCGGTCTCCCCACACGCCGTAGGAGTTGTAAAGGGTGCAACCGGTTTGGTTGCACTGGACCGGTGGTGGTGGTGGCATGGCTTTGATGGTCACAAAGGGTGAACCCCACATGGCCGAGAGCAAGATATGAAGGAACCACCAAAGGCAAGACATGAAGCACTTTGTGTTTGTTCTATGGGAAAATGGAGGTTTATAGTTAGGTGAGGGCTTGGCAATGCTTTGAAGGGAAATGAGAGGAATCAAAAGGTTGGTTGGATTTCACACCAAGATATACATGATGTGTGTTTGTTTGTTTGTCAGGATTTTAGATGTGGGAAAGAATCATTTATTGTTGTATTTGGAAATAAAATATGAGTGAATGTTTCTTTTAATTGAAGTTCATCATGTCATTTAGCTCCAAGATGTAGTTGTTGGGAACAGATTACTGTTCTTTGGGACATCCCAAGTTCAGGATGATAGTGTGAGCTGTTCTTTTGACTTTTGAGTTCAGGTTAAAAGTTGGGATTTTTTTAGATATAAGAAAGATTCATTTACACTGTTTATTGAAACCAAATCCATTTAGAAATTGGATTTTAAAAAAGGGAGAATCCAAAGGAAATCACATTTTTTGTATTTGGAGCCAATTGGAAATTAAATGAAGTGATTTTATTCTTTCCATTTGGGTTCAATGAAGAATTGGAGAAATATTCAATGCAACATTATTTTTATGATGTGATATCACAAGTCAATCACATCATGCTAAATGCATGTGTTGCAATTTAATCACCTAAAATTAAAGAGAAATTTTCTCCAACTATCCCACTAACTAATGATGTGACATGTTAATTAGAATTTCAACACATACATTTGACATAATATAATTAACTTGTGATACCATGTTAACAAAATAATGTGACATCACTCCTGCATCAAATATTTTCTCAAAGAGTTGGAAAGAAAAAACTTTGTAGACCTACATGTCCCTATTGGATTGGTAATAAGGGGGGTAATTTGGTCAGTACACTATATTAGACTAAAGTAATAATTCCAATTACTATTAAAGTCCGGCTACTTTTAAATTTTAAAATGACAAAATTTTTATTCCCAATCCATGCAAATCAAATTTTATTTTTAAATTTCCTTCATTCCACACATTGAAAATCCCATTTTAAAATACTAATTCTATGAAATCAGATCAATCCAAATACACTTATTGTTGTTTTTGTTGATAAAATATGAGTGGAATGTTTCAAACTTCATCATGTCATTACGCACATCCTTGAGCTTTTGGGACAGAGAATAATGTTGTTGGTACGCCCCACTGCTTTTTTTTTGTGTGTGTCTGTGTTTTGATAACGTGGGTGAATGGGAGTAAATTTTTTAGAGATTAGCAAACACTTGCAATTGAATGCTGGCTGTAACTTTATCCATAGAATTTATCTTAGTTCATATCAAATCATCTAGAAATTGAATGCTACTTAAGTATCACCTGCCCGTCTCTAAATTTTGGCAAGTAAAGGGGTATTTGAAATTGACTATGAGCTCAAATGCAGGGTGTAAAGAAAGAAATACACTCAAGGCAATCCCATGCCTATTGTTATTTTAGTCGTTTGATAGGTTTCATTTAAAGGTAATTACATTTTAACTGCTCGTGGTTTGAACAAAAATAATATGATGGCTTTGTGATTTAAAAATGAATATATAATCCTTTTATTATTTTGATTTATTTGTAAAGTGAATGAAATCATGACAAATTTGATAAAATGATAAAAATGTCCTTATGAAAAAACAAACATTTATTTTGACAAAACAGGCAAAATTATCCTTTTGATGTTTCCTTTTGGAGAGGTGAAATGACAGATATACCTCTGTGACAGAATTGTCATTAACTCTAACAGTTCTCATTCATTTTATAATTAATTTCAAATCACAGAAATTATATGTTTATTTTTAACCATAAAGAGTTATCTGATTTTTGTTCAAATTACAAGGAGTAAAGTATAATTACCATTCATTTTGTATTGCGTGACTAGTATGCTTTTAGGTTGATTAGGTTTTTGGTAGTTGGTAATAGCCCGGTAGAGGTAGGACTATAAAACAAAGTTACTAGAGTGTATTTTGCTTATGAAAAAACTTATTTAAGATCAACTCGTTATGTAGATAAGTTAAATTTAAATATATTTTAAAATTATTTAATTTTTTAAACTTAACTCAACAAATTTATATGTACAAAATCTGAATATAATTTCTTCAGATAATAAAAGCTCATTCTATTAACTAATTGCGCTAACGCCTGAGTGATTGGCTCCGGGAGTCGAACCATGACCACCCATGTGGATGGGTTTCATGTCATGTAATAGCTTTTGCATGATGAAAATTTGTTCTTGCCACGTGCTTTCATTAAATTTAAGATTGTTTTACAAAAAAGTGTAAAATGAAAAATAAAGGAAAAATACTGACATGAGAGAGGGAGCTTTGACTTTTGACTTTTGATCGGTTTGGTTGACAGGTTGGTGGATATCAACTTTGGTTGGTGATGGGCACTTTGACTACTTTGGACTCGTCAATGTGTATATATAGTGTTGATACAATTTTATATATTTTATGGAATGCCGTGCGGTAGATAAATCATGTCTTTAGAGAGAAAAATTAATATGCTTGATGCTTTAGGTCTAGTAAAACGAGAAGGCCTTTTACTTCATTGGTGTTCTATAATTTTAGAGTTAGGGTTAGAATTGGAGTTGGAGTTTGGCCTCAAGCCTGGAAATTGATGTTTCTTCGTTTCTTTTGTTTTTTTTTTTTTTGGCTCAATTGTAATAAAACAAGTTTGCTTTAAGGAGGAAAAAAAAATAGTTTGAAGGCATGGGCGTAGTAGGGAAAATTAAGGCAAGTGATTGCCTCGCAACATCAAAATCTTGAGTCATGTCGTACTCCAAGGGATAAACGGACTAATTTTCCCGACACAATAATATTTTGAATATTTTGAAGTTTATTCACAATCTAAGTGCTGATTCAACTTAATTCAGTAAATCAGGTTAAGCGTCATTTCAAATGGCGATTTTAATAAAAACGCTTATTCAAAAAAACGTTTCTTAATTGTATTTCTCTTTTTTTGTCTAAGTAAAAAAGTTAAAAATACACAGCGTATAAACACTTTTCTAAATAGTATTTTTTTAAAAATAAACATTTTTTAAAAAAGCATTATTTTCAAGTTAAAAACGTCATTTTTTAATGGCGTTTATATTAACAATATAGACACCCCAGCAATCTGTGAATCAGTTGAACAAATTTGCCTGACTTTTGAATTGGAATTTCGATTGATATGTCGTTAACTCTCACATGTCACTTCCTAAAGTTTCGCACTCTCCGGATCCTTCCTCCTCATTTTGGTACCCTAACGGCTTAGTTAATCTAACTCCGAAAACCTAAGTTTCAAAATTTTAAAACTTTGCATAACTTCTAAATCGGGACTCTGATTAACGTGTCGTCAAGTCTCACACGTTACTCGTGACACACCAGTGCCTCTCATCAAGTTTCGTACCCTTCGAACCTTTTCTCCCCATTTCGGTACCCCAACGGCTGAGCTGACCTAACTTTGAAAACCTAAATTTTTAAATTCTAAAACTTTGCATAACTTCCAAACTGGGACTCCGATTGAGATGTTGTCAACTCCCACACCAATGCTTCCCGTCAAATTTCGCACCCCCCGGACTCTTTCTTCCCATTTCAGTACCCTAACAGTCGAGCTAACCTAACTCCAAAAACCTAAGTTTCTAATTTCCAAAACTTTGCATAACTTTCAAATCGGGACTCTGATCAACGTGTCGTCAACTCCCACACGTCACTCATAATACATCGGTGCTTCCCGTCAAGTTTCGCACCTCCCGGACCCTTCCTCCCCATTTCGGTTCCCTAACGGCCGAGCTGGCCTAACTTCGAAAACTTAAGTTTTGAAATTTCAAAACTTTGCATAACTTCTAAACCAGGACTTCAATTAACATGCTGTCAACTCCTAAACGTGACTCATGACCACCGGTGCCTCCCGTCAAGTTTCGCACCCCCCAGACCCTTCCTCCCCATTTTGGTACCCCAACGGCCGAGCTGGCCTAACTCCAAAAATTTAAGTTTCGAAATTCTGCAATTTTGCATAACTTTCAAACTGAGACTCAGATTGACATATCGTCAATTCTCACACGTCACTCGTAACACACCAATGCCTCCCATCAAGTTTCGCACCTGCCGGACCCTTCCTCCCTATTTCATTACCCCAACGGCCAAGCTAACCTAACTCTAAAAACTTAAATTTTAAAATTTTAAAACTTTGCATAACTTCTAAACCGAGACTTCAATTGACGTGTCATCAAATAAGCCCCTCATATTGTTTGAATCAGATATTTGTAATCTCCTACTAATACTGCTTATTGTTTTTTTGTAAGTATGGGGAATAATTTTTCTGTGCTTGTTGGGATTTCAAGTTTGTCCTGCGATTTGGAATCTGTGCTTTCGTGCCAGCTCGGTTATCCACAAAGCACTAAAAACACTTTAACTTTTTCAAAGAATCATATAAGGTTAAACACAATAATTTCTTATGCCCAGAGTCAAATAATTCCTTATAGATACAAAATTCATAAAAAGGAAACCATCTCGACCGAACCTTTTATCACCGCTTTGAGAACAAGACTAAGATCAACATCGACATAGAAACCACAACATTAACAAACTCACCTCTTCCAAGCCCTAGCCTCTAATGTATATTGATAAGTTTTCAAGTCCTAGCCTTGACTCCTAACAATAGACATGAATGAGAGATCGGTAGGCGAGAGATCTGAGAGAGTGGGAGAGATCGGGAGACAAACTGAGAGTGAGAGAGAACATCGCCAAAAGTTCTTAACGGCAATTTGAAAACATTTTTTGTAAAAGCATTTTTGACAGAGTAAAAAAGCGTTTTTAATAGAAACGCTTTTTAAAAAAGTGTATATACACTTACATATTTTTTCCTTTTTACTTGTTATTGTGTTAAGATATACGGGTAAAATTACATCAAATAAAAGTCATTTTAAAAAGCGTTTTCATTAAAAACGCTATTTGAAATTACTCTCAATCTGAGATGCTGATTAAGTTGAATCAACACCAGGTTGGTAATAAACTTTAAAGACTCATTATGTCAGGGAAAAGAGCAAGATAAACGTGACATGAGCTCTAACTGAATATATAGAATCAATCTGGCTTATTTGTAGAGATTTTTTTAAATTTTTTTGTTAATAGAACAAGTTGGAGTGTATAATTTGTAGTGTATTACTACATTTATAGATGTATGAATTGTTATATATATATATATATATATATTGCTTAAAGAGATTTGAGTGTTTGTAAAAAAAATTAGACGTTGCTTACAATATGGCTGTTTTTATATTCTCTCTAGTCCCTGTAGGTCACTGTTGATGCTAAGAGCTCAGGTAATAGAATTGATGTATGTTAAATTTCTTGCCTCAATAGTCAACAGAAATAAAAACAAGTTTGCTTACGAGAAAAAATAAAGTTTGAAGGTGCGGGCGGAGCTGGAAAAATTCGGCACAAGGTGGTGCATGCACTCGATGCACTGAGTTCACGGACGAGTGACATGAGCACCCAAAACCCGAACACTCGAGTTTAACAATAACATTAATACATATAGTAAGTATCAAAGGTTATTAAGGCAAATTGAAACACCTTCGCACCCTTGCTACTGCCAACACTGTGGATATACCTTCGTGTCTAAAAACCGGAGGAATCTCCGATATTTTGAATATGTTGGCACTACTTCAACTTCTGAATGAATGCAACTGTGACCATGCATGATAAACAATTTTGTGACTGCCCGACAGAGTTGTAAAATTAGTCCAGATTTTCTTTCCAAGAATCATGTTGTCAAAATTTGGGGTTCCGGGCTCAAGACTATGCGAAACAATAAATCTAAGTGGTTCAAGAATTAGCAATCGTTTGTTGGAGCTCTTAAACAGAGGAAACCTGCAGTTTGTGTTCAATGTACAATGGATTTTCAGACTCCAGTTTCATAGACAAACATCTTTCTAGGGGACTTTTGAAAGAGTTGTTGGAGGCAGCTAGGGCAAACAATGAGAGATTACACACTTCGTCTCTGATTCTACTTGCAATATGTGCATAGTACTCAGACTGTTTCTTGTCGTCTCTTAAGCTCTTTAACTAAACTCGAATCCCGGAAACATTTTATCTCATATCCCCATAAACAATTTTGAAGGCTTTCAACTCTAGAATGGCTGAAAATTCTAGACGGGTATTTCTAGTGAACTATGCCATTGATCGGTATCAGAAGCCTCTTCTCCCATTTGGAAGCATGTTTTGGTCACGCCCCAACGACACAAGTATTTGACATGGAAGCAACAATATGACTGCCGAGCATCTGATGAGAACTTTGTTTGACTCATAAGAATTTACAACAACAATTCTCCAAGATTGTCAGGTCAAAGCCTTTAAAGGTTACTCAAAGCTGTCAAGGTTCCCACAGGGATGTAGCAATACTTCCCAATGCTGAGAGTCTTGCCGGTCATAAGAAATTAGAAGCCAACAGTACAAGAAATTTATTACAAAATTTTCTTCAGATATCAATGCAAAGACTCGGTATTAGAGAAGATGATGGAAATTTTGAGCTGCAGATACTCTATTCCTAGGATGTAATCAACCTCATGAATATGGCAGATTTTACTCTAGAAATTTCAATTTACAAAATTAAGGTACTAAAAACCTAGACATTTCACAATAAAATCTAATAAAAACAGCACAGGCTACTACAAAATTAGGTACAATTTTAAGTTAGTAGCAGAACTCCTGATCGAAGACAAAGTTAACCTGACTGGCAAAAATCAGTAAGAACAAAAGATGGACTACAAGACATACTTGACTCACCTCCACTTCTCCTGCAGTTCCTTCCTCTCAGACCAAATCCATGTTACAAAGATTGCCACAAGAAGTGCAATAATTGTGAGGAGGAGTAGGGCATAGCTGAAATCCTCTGTAAGTGAATCATAGGTTTTTGAAGGGGCAATCCGGGTAAACAAGAGATCCACTCCATATGCAAAGATAAGGGTGGTTGATTCCAGCTTTGCAGGCACCGTTACTATGCCTCTGAGGCCTTCCACTTTCAAGGCGTGGGTCACGTAAGACTACAAAAAAATGCCTTGGATAAGCATAAGCTATCAATAAACAAATCATAGTGTAGAACTATGTGGCTGTAAAATAAGAATTGCAAGCCTTAACACAATACCCAAGGTCCACCTTTTGATTTTGCTTTAAGTTTAGGCTGAACTGCACCTCAAGTGGCCAACGGTCTAAGAAGCACGGACAAGTGTTAGACACGCATCTAAACATGTCTTATTATTTTATTATTTTTTAGAATCAGACACGTTTCAAACAATTGGGGGACACCTGTGTCTGTCACTCGGACACCCACATCCATCACTTACACATATGAAACACATTGCAAATTTAAAAAAAATAACTTAAAATCCAATTATAAGATAAAAGCAATGGGATTTAATACCTAATTTGATGTCTAAACTATAAAATACATGATTTTTAATTTTAATTAGTGTCATTCTGTATTTTTTTCATTATCTTTGAGTAAAATATTTCTAAATGTGACGTATAAAAAATTCATAAAGCATATAATTTTGTCATGTTCCACTGTGTCGTGACATATAAAAAATTCATAAAATATATAATTTTGTCATGTTCCGCTGTGTCGTACCTTGCATTTTTTTAAAATCACAGTGTCTGTGTATCCGTGTCGTGACCGTGTCCGAGTTCGTGTCTATGCTTCTTAGCCAATGGTAGATGAACTAGGCTATTTTGTGTGCCAATGATTTATGTCAAGTATCAAAATGCACTTACATTGTAGAAACCTTAAGTCAGTCCAAATTATAGTAGAAATGACCTCATAATCACAGCTCTACGCTGTAGACCCCTGATTAACAAGATTAGCAGGCATGAATCCAATTGTTTTTATTCAGCAACCAGATCATTATTTATTCAAGTGAAGTATGATTTTTATTTTAGTGTACGTAAGCAAAGGTTTTGTTGCTGAGAATGAGACTATATCAGAAGCCAGCCTCAAGGTACAATCTCCAACTTCTGAGCACGCCAATTTCCCTTGCAGTGACTATTACGTCTTTTTTTTCTCCTACAGTACTTTCACAGTCAAATGATTGTCAAAACTAATTGCTACTCAGTATCTGGAGCTAGATCGTAAGCAAACAACAACAAACAAATCATAAATTTATCAACTGAATTCGTCCAAAAATTTTTCCCAACTGAATTCGGAGTGCCCTTTCCAAATAAAAATTCAGCCAAATTCAAAGTCTTCCAATTACTTATCATAATTCCAGACTTATGACCTTTGCTCTTTTCAATATTTATGAGCATAGGAAAAGCTGAGCATAATCATAGACTAGGCCAAAACTTTACAACCCTACACTCAACCCTTCCTTTTGTTAAACACTTCAATTGAGAGGCACTGACCAGTAATCAAGGACACCACAAGACACTTAGATGGTAAAGAGACATAACATGTGTTGGCAACAATAATAGTAAGATGAGAAGGGGATAGGGTAATGCACCTGTGGCATGATTGGTAATGAATCTGTAAGAGGTATAATTGCTTCCTCTCTCTCAGCTTGTGTGGGATTGACTGTTCGACGAGGATCTAGAAAACGCTTATCAAGAGCCAGAACCTGTAAAATGTAAGTTGCACTGCGTGTGAAGTGAAGCAGCCATGTAAATGAAACCTAAGTTAGCACGGAGAAATTTGGATTTTTTGAATGATTTGAGCTATAACCTGATCACCGATTGTGCCGATAAGAAGTTGCTTGGAAGTTATGCCCTTGCTAGTTGATGTTACTGCTATTGCTTTCACAGTGTGGGTGAAAAAATAAGTTTGCGACTTTGTTATGACCACAGGACGAGAATATGAAGACAAAGGTGAAGTAAGATTATGCTTTCCAAGAAGAAGCTTCCAGACATCTTTGTTATCCTGCAGATGGCAATCATCAACTTACAAATGTCAAACTGATAGGCATTGGCTTCAAACAGACACGGGTACCAAAGAATGCAAATGTTCAAGTTCAAATACACACCACCCGAGACTGATCATAGATCTCAATAACTGACATCTCATATCTGTGTGCTCTTAGATTGAAGTAGTGGTAGACAACCCAGTTCTCACCAAAAACCTTCAGAGAGAAAAACAAATGCATAATTTAAATATGGTACATTCATGAAAATGCTGGAGCTGAAATGAAAAATCAAACTTACCGCATGGACAGGACCCTGCGAACCATGATGAGTCATGCGGTGCAGCATACGACCAGTCACAGTATCAATAAGATATACAACCAGCCATGATTCCTCTGGAGAGACTGAACCAATTTCACCACTGACTTTAGGTGCAACAGTAGCCACAAAAAGCAGATTTTTAGATATATATTTATACATCACATCTTGGTCAGCTATAACCTTTGCTTGAGTATGAACCACCTAAAGAACATAACACATGAAATAGTTTCACAGTCCACAAACATAGGGCCAAAACCTGAATAAACACAAATAAGAACCCTGAAAAAAAAAATCCAGTTCAAAGAGAATGAAGAAGGCCACAGCAACGCAAGGCACTTCATTTAAATTATTACAAAAACCTTGACCTAAAAGTCATAATATCCCTTTACCAGTCTCACAGTCAAGTATAATAAAAATGCAGTAAAATCACATCTAGATCATGCCATTGGACAACCCAAAACCTCATATGGACAAAATCTCTGTTGTGCCTGTCAACTGAGGACACAATCAACATTAAACTATTTGTAATTAGACAAATATAGCAGCACTATGCTTGCGTGTTGCAAGCAGGACCAACATTCAAGAGAAAACATTTATTGGAATTTTCATAACAAAACAGGGAAAATAGAACAAGATAAGAATAATGCACCGATATCAGAAGATCCTACTTCAATTAAGCTCCATTAGGTAGATTATCACATGCCAGAGAATTAGGTGGTTAAGGCCGAGTTACGCGAGGCCAATGGTAAAAAGACAGTCAAACTCCATCTCATCACAGACACATATCCCATTGTTAAATATGAAATAACCCATGTCTAAACTCAGCTGGAAGTGTAACTACAAAGTAACAAGTCCACACCATTCCAAGAATTCTATTGAAGCAAGTCTACAATGGAGAGGGCCCAGGGGGGTACAACTATCAGCACTTTTACAAAAAGTTCAGAACAAAACCTGACATTCTTAAGAGGAAAATGAAAGTACCTCGTTTGATTTTCTTGTCACAGTTGAGATGATCATTTCTGAATCCAAGGGCAATGCAACAGACCACAAATCTCTGGTGCTAAAACAGTATTCATCTGCTACCTCAAGAATGCAATTGTCCTTCAAGACATGACCCCTTATAATGCCATGATCAGCGTCAACTGAGTACCAGTATATGTTCGCAAACTCATGTCGGAAAATACCAATTGCTTCAGGAGTTCTAGGGTATGGTCAGCATCTACTAGCAGATGGAGTCGCTGTTCTGTTGAATCAGTAAAAGGCATAGGAATAACTAGTATGATGAAATGAACAGTACCCAAAGGATTAAGCTCCTTCCCCGTATATGTATCAACAATGGAGAGGACACCAGGGGCATCCAAGCTACATCCACATCTGCCAACTACAAGGATAGATGGATTCTCATCCATTGCATGATGGTGTGGGACCTGCCACTGATATAGTTTAAGCCCAGTGGGATAATCACATCCTTCTGATTTACAAAGAGAAT
Organism: Euryodendron excelsum; assembly: GCA_033060915.1. Taxonomy (NCBI): domain Eukaryota; kingdom Viridiplantae; phylum Streptophyta; class Magnoliopsida; order Ericales; family Pentaphylacaceae; genus Euryodendron; species Euryodendron excelsum. The sequence goes on along the minus strand of CM065378.1, from coordinate 34,031,700 downwards.
GCAGTAAAAGAGACCAGACAACTTGTGCATCTCCTGCATGTAAAGCAAAAAGTTTCCCTGCTCTAGTAAGTACTATGAGCAGCTTCCGGAAACCATTGTGGTCTCAAGTCATCTTGCTTTTCTCAGAGCTTTTCAACCTAATTCTTTGTATCTCTGCTACATCATCAGGGGTTGCAAGCATTAGAGTTCCTTTAAGCTTCAGCATGTGTCCCTTCCAAAAACAGAATATCATATCAAAAACCCATAATCAGGAGGAATCAGTCCATGAGATGCATTCCCATTGGAAGTAATAAATACAGTACAAAAGCTATCATCTCATTGAAAGAAGAGAAAAAGGGAAGAAAGAAAGTAACAAAGAGGAGAAGAAGAAATTAAGAACAAGAAATTAATCCCAGCGTTGCATGCATCTTCTGTCCTGCTATTGGCAGGAACCTGATTCATGACAAATAGAGTAAAATGTCCTAAAACTATTAAATTTTATTACCTTTCCGTAAATATGCATCCAGGCAGTAACAACAGATTAAGATATTAAAGCACCTGAACTAGTAATTACTCTCTAATTTTTGTTGTCGTGTCCTAATTTTTTTGAAACTTGTGTGAGTGTGTCATATCATATTCGTGTTTTGTGTCCATATATGTGCTTCCAAGTTCGAAAGTTTAAAAAAAAAATTAACAAGTTATTTATTACAGTTCTTTACACTTTATAATCAAAATTTTATATGTAATTATTACATTGCTATTTCTACTTGACTGAACAATTTAATAGTTGATCATTAACCTCATTAGTTTACAAGTTAAAGAAATCATTGGCAATTCTATCATTAATTTACAACTTCTTAGGCTCCTACAAAAGTATTAAGGCCTTTGCAAATGATTTAATAACTTAAATTTATCTTCCAAGAGTTACCTTCCTTAATCCGTATTTTATCCTATGATTCCCTTCACAAGGATCCACATAAGAGATGAGGGGATAAGGTTTCAGGATTCACTATTTTTACCAACTAGTTAACTTCAAAATTATAAAAGCTGGTCCCAAAGTTGGATCTGTCTACTAATCGTGGCTAATTAACTGTTACAGAGAAAAGTTACACCAGTGGTAGTTGTGTTATCCTCGAAACACAACGCTACTCCATATAAAACGCACAATCATGCATGTGTCTTCAGATTGTCAATCTCATACAAATAACAATCACAATAATGTCTTAAAAAACCACAAACATGTTATAGAGGTAAAACTATACGTATCCAAAAAAGACAAATCCAAACTTGACTTTTCTGGTACACATGAGCAACAGAACGCATACTATCTGTGCATGCTTTGATTATCATTGCATTTCTACACAAAACAATACAAGCAATACAAGCATAACTTTGCTAAAACTGTAATAATAATTATCAAAATTAATCTTCCATTCTTTCAAAAGAAATCTTTTGGCCTTTGTATTAAGAATTTGATGCCATTTATTTATGGCCTTTAGATTGGAGTGAGAAAACTGTTTATTTACATGCAACATTTTTTTTTTTTTTTGGGCGAGAGGGAGTTGGGCCATTATACTGAAGATGAAAAAATTGAAAATCAGTACAGTAAAACTTGAAGAATGATGTACAAGAACATTATACATGATATGTAGTGATGAAACAAGTACATTATAGAACTACTGCCACTTTTTTTCTTTCTTAAGTGAACGGGTCAAAACATATAAAATTTTATGGTTTTAGTTTGTCCACAATCTATCAACAAACACAATGGAAAGGATGTCCTTCCATAATTGCATCCTATCAATACCCTAGCTTTCACTGTTACTTATAAAATATAACTCTGTCCAAAATTTGCCCAAAAGCCAAAAATAAGATAAGAGATGAAGACATAAAAACGCTTAACATCTTCACTGAAACTACAATAGCCATCCATGTTCATTATTCTTTGCTTCTTAGCCCAAGAAAATATATACATGAGTAGCCCATATTTCATTTACAAAACCCGTCTAAAACTAAAATCAAAGAGTAAAAGACAAAAAGCTTTGCAGGTAAACTCATACATCAAATAATCGTCAAGATTATAGATGCTAGAATACCATCATGAAAATTTTCAAATTCTAATGCCTGTAAGAGGCTGAATTCAGTGTTAACTAGCTTTTGAAAAGCTTTCTGGATGCTTCATACCTTAAGCCATTCAAAAAGATTCTGCTCCACTTTTGCCACAGAAACACCATGCTTTTCTATTGGTAATTCCGATGTTGTTACATCTACAACTGAAGCAAGCCCATCCTCCCTACACCAGACAATCTCACCTTGTTGTACTAGCACCAATGAATGATCTTCCATAACAAACAGGGCCCTAAACCCATAAAACCTGTCTGTTTGGAGATAGTTGTTGATGAAAACCTTGTGCACAAGCCCTCTCTGGTGGTCCATCTCAAAGCTCTCCTTAAGCGAATCATTAGTCCAGTCATAACCATTCTTCACTGTGAGTTGAATCTTACTATCTAAATGCTAAATTAATGCAAAAGCTTGTTGATCCTTTGAAACTGAGAGAGCATCACTAAAAGATGCTCCATGATCAATTTTGTCCAGTACCTCCAACTTGCCTTCATCTGTGAATTTAATGAAGACTATAAATATATTGATTCTTACAGAAAATATCCCTGTAAGCCTTGAAGGTAATACTACTGCTGTTCCAGAAGAATCCTGCAAAAGATCTGAAATATGGGTCTGTTGAAAGCTAACTTCCCCATCCCTGATGCTTATTAATACCAAAATTGATCTAGTGGCATCCAATGCCACAAATGTATCACTTGAAACTGATGATATTTCCCCAGAGAAGCCACCAGGAAATGCTGCAGTCTCATGCTTCAGCAACTCACCCTTCTTAGCATTAATTTGACATGCATCAAATTGGGACAAACCACCAAATCCTACAGGATATATTATATCACTTCCAAGTGGATGAATCAACTGTTGAACCTTGATGCTGCAAACACAATAGAGACACAATACATCAATGACAAACATTGTTAAGGTGAACTAACAAAATAGACACGCTAACTTCTGAATTTCACCCTTCAGTAGTCAAATCCTTTTTCCAGAGAACCTCGCCATCTATGCTTGAAATAGCATGAAGGCATCCATTCCCGTAAACAAAGATCACGTTCTACTTGTCAACTTTCAAATCAGTCTGTGCAAAAGTCCCATAGTTAATACCCTTTCTAAGAAACTTTCACTGAAACTCGCAAACAGACCCAGAGCACGTTGAAAAGGGGCAGGGAAAACCGAAAACAGTGTGATCCAAAGTAACATGAAATGTACAAAAATCCATGCTTCAACAGAATACGTAACCAAAACTAGAGCAATTGCAACTACTGTCCCGCAACTGACACAGCATATAGCTGGAGAAAGTTTTGACGGGACACTAATCATGTTAAACTTAAAATATTAATAGTAACAGAGGAAATGAGTCTGAAATGAATCAGGTAGGATATTATGCAGCCCTTTGGTAAAGATGAATGGAGAGAGAGAGAGAGAGAGAGAGAGAGAGAGAGAGAGAGAGAGTTTTCAGTTAATATAGATGCTATTCACTAACCGGGATAAATAATAATGACTTTGAGGGCTTTGAGCCTGAAAGGAAGGACTCCCACACCATCTGCCCATCAGGAAGGTTCCAAGCTCGTAGAGTACTTCCCTCTGACGACAAGGTAATGACATCTGGGAAAAAATAAATGATTCACTTAACCTTCAGGCTTCAACCCAATAAATTCATATTTAATAGCACTAACCTTTTATGGACTATATCAAAAGCGAAAACAGTACGCTGGAAAATAATTATAATTGGTCATTATCATTTTTTGATAAGTAATAACACGTTATTATCACAAGCAACACTGTTGTGGAACTTCCATGCATTAGGAATCAAACTAGAGTCAGTAAGGGTACTATGTCTATCAAATTCTTAAAATGCAGTAACTGAACAATCATACCAATGGAAATAACAAGAAGCACAATATTTTTTTTTTGACATTTATATTTAGAAATGGCACCAAGGGAGTACCACCATAAGCTCAAAAAGGGGGGGGGGGGGGGGGGGGGGGGGGGGGGGGGGGGGGTGGTGGTGGGGAAGCAAAAGACTATACAAGGTCAACATTTTGGTTCAAGGATTGATCAACAGTGCCCTTGAACCAACCTTACAAACAAGGAACAAAATTTTCATTTGTTTCCATCAAAACGGCTAAAACATTTCCGTTTCAGAGAAGTAGAAACGATACACTGGGGGAATAACAAAACTCTATTATTCCATCAAAACACACCGGAAGATAGAAAAATGCACCAAAACACAACAATATATACCCAACAAATAAGTTATGTCATCACAAATTTAAACCTTTTCATAAATGTTGTACAATTTTTATTGAAAAAAATACAAAATATTGTCTTTTACTATATTATTATTTTTCACTTTTGTTTACACATACAACACAAATTAAAATGAATTTGCATCCTCTTTATCAAATTATCAACAGTAAGGATTTTCACTTGTATTGTTGACCACACAAAGAAAGGCAAACTTGGACAGCCTCTTACACACCCAAACTCCTTTCCAAGGGAAAGAAGATTCACTATGACCGCCAAAGCTTAATAAAAATATTTCACTGAAAAACTACCGGAATCTATCCTCTGCCATCTTACACAAGAAGAGAGACAAAAAAGGTTTTCTCCAACTTCTTCCCCACACCAGAAGTGACCACCCTTCTCCAATATCTATCCAGCTCACAATGAGCACAATCAATAATTGGTTTTCCTTTTGTACCTGCGCCGTGGCATTAAACGATCTTTTTACAAGGACCCTTTCATTGAAAAATATGTCGGAGTCATGTACAATAATCATCGTAAGATCAACAAAAACAAGAGGAGAAATAGGCCATCTCAGTTTAGATTTTCAGCATGTCAGGCAGTTTATTTCCATAAAGGTCAGATAGGCTAAAAGTAATTTACTTGCATAAGGCTTTCAACACTAATTTGATGATAATTTTGAGCCTAACTCCTTTGTTCAGTGTTATAATGCATATGTACTTCTATTAGCCATGCAGCGCAATTTACAATTATAAATAGAATCCTTGGAACCTCAACCAGGTGACATAAAATTTATAAAAAAAAAAACAAACAAATTATGATGGTTTATTTCCACCTTATGTTGAAGAAATCATGTCAAAATTTTAAAAGAACAGGGAAGGTAGGAGGTTAGAGAGAGAGAGAGAGAGAGAGATGAAGGAACGAAAGAAAAAAATTATTCAAATTCTTGAGGATGGTCTACTTTCATAAACGGATGTTATTGATGAGACGCTCTCAAAATGCTTATATATCTCATTATGTCCCCATTTGGTGATCTCTTTTTTTCAAAAGACGTCTTTTCTCCAAAGAAAACAAAATTTCTTTCTAAAGTCTACAACTTTAAAAATAATACTTTACATTTTCCTTTGCACTTGGGCTAAAATAGTGATTCAAATTTAAAATTTGAATTTTGAAAATCCACTCTTGAAGTACTGCCCACTTTTACAACTGGACTTCAATTCCATGTTACAACAAAGTCCTCGGAAAATGAAAGTATCACAAGTGCAACAAAACTATGTTACCTGGACTCTTCTAAATATGTGAAGTACCCGTATCGGACACTGCCCACTCAACACCCGACACTGCCCACTCAACACCCGACACTCGACACTCGACACTAGTTGGACATACATTTAACAAGGATGTATAACAAATTGAGTTTACTATAAAATTAAGCATAGGAATTCCATTTTAGGTATGAAATGCTATATTTTAGCTTGTAAATGCCATTTTTCTTAAAAAAACAAAAGAAGCATTTAAAAAATATGAAATCTTGTCGTGTCCCACTGTCTTTAGACATGAGAATTAGATGAATTCAACACTTGAATACGTACCCGCACTCAACACCCGTACCTAAGTCCAAGTAACATAGCAACAAAAGAGTAGGAAAAATATGAGTATGCAAACATGTAAAAAAAGAGCCCTACCAAGCCAAAAGATTTTTGTGTTGTGGCCAAAGTAACATAATGTGATTACCATTCTTAAAAAAATTACTAAATTGTTGTCCCAAAAAAATTATATTATATATATGTTTGATACTTTCTAGCTACATTACATAAAATTAAGAGAGGTTTCTACTCTTTTTTATAATAAGTTTGTTAAAATTCTAAATAACAAATAAAAATAGGAAATTAAATTAGAATGTGATTAAATAAAAGTTAAACTTCTTATAGGAGACAGGACTGAGGAGGCAAACTTTGTTTATGGCTAAATCCAAAATAGTATCAAAATTGAATTATAAAAACTTCGAGGCTGTTATGTGTGTATATAGAATTATGGAGGCCATCACGTCCATGTGAGGGGTTCCAAGACCATGACATTGGAAAACATATGGAGAGATGTCAGGAAGGAGGGTTGGGGTAGAGGGGGGGAGGGTCCATGTTCCCCACCTATCCCTCCTCCCTCCAGTCTCATGGGAGGTGCTGTAAATGAAGTTTTGAATCCATCCAAAATGTCTGAAAATTAAAATAGTGCATAGATCGATCCAGAACCTTAGGTGCTTTTAAGTATGATATTACTAAATCCCAATGTATCTGGAAGCAAAAGATCTGTATTTATTTTTCTTTTTTTTTTTCCTAATCTCTGGGTGGGGGACAGAGTGTTGGGATTCAGCACCATAAGTAGCCAAAAACGTAAACGAAAGACTCTTTTAAGTTTAAAAAAAATTTACGGCTAAAAATGTCAAGTTATCCAGACCAGAAAGTACAGGGATGACTGATCAAACAGAAAGCAACTAACTATTGCCCTTTTCTGTTTTTGCCACAAGGCCCACAACGTCCAGTAGATATCCATTGATATCCATAATTTGAGTTTTGTTTGAGCAATTGTTGAGCCCTGACAAAAACTCACACCTCATTTCACAAATTTTGAAAAAGTTAAAAATATTTTTGTATTATCTCAAAGAACATTAAAAGAAGAAGTATAACTATACTTGACATGAAGAAAGAAATAACAGCTCTCTAACTAGCAAACCACAATCCAAAAGAAAACAACAGACGGGAGAAGATTCACATTTTCCAAGTGCGATATCAATTTCATCAACGACATCGTTCGGCCCAAGAACACGTCTCCAAACTGCAAGCAATCAAACACAAAAATGAAAACTAATTTCTGAATCAAAAATTATAACCATTAACTCATGCTACCTATAGAAACCGTTAAACTTTCGAATTTCAATAACAAAGTGAGACCTACTAATCTCGCCATGCCGGAGATCTAGCGAGGCAATGACATTCTCTTCGGTGGAGACTACAAGGCGCTTTCGTTCTGCCTTCTGAGTGTGGAAAACTGCGTGCTTTACTTTTCCTATGTACTGTTGATGCCTGGAATGAGAATTTAATCAATTTAACACAAAAGCCATAGTTTTTGACTGATTGGAAGAGAACGATGATCGATTGAGCTATTATCAATAGAATTGATGAAGTGTAAAGAATATATGTATGTGGTGTAGATAGAGATGTAGACTGACCAGTCCATGAGTCCGACTTGATCTTGGTAAAGGGAGAAGGCAGGGTGAGAAAACGATAAGAACAGTAGAAGAGGGATAAAAACCGTTATCGCCATGGCCATAGCGACCACTTAACTCTTTCTCTCTCTAGTTTCAAGCTCCCAATCTCTCTAAAAGGAGAGACAGATCTGAACAGGCCAGGTTTGCAAGAAGTTTCTGCTGAGAAGTGAGAGGCTTCACAACAGCTCTAAACTAAGCCGGCTGCGGGGAAAACAAAAAACCAAAAAAACTGAAAACTAAAACAAAACAAAACAAAAAACCGTTTCTGTTTGGTTGTGGTTTCAGTTTCAGTTTTTTGTTTTTGTTTTTTGAAATTCGACAAAATCGTGTTTGACAGATTGGTTCCGAAAATTATTTCCGTCGAAATCGCGTTTGGTAAATTGGTTCCGGAACTTGTTTTTGAAAAAATTTTCAGAAAACAGCCCAGTTTTAAGAACCATTAAAAAGATGTTTTATGAGTTTCCGAAACCATTTTTATACAAAAATGAGAATGATATGAAAACGATAGTGTTTTCGATGGTCTCATTTTTTTGTTTCCGAGAACAAGAAAAACGAGTTGTTCTTAAATTTTTTAGTTCCAAGAACACGAAAAACGAAAACAGAACCGGAATCGGAACTGATTCCAAATAGGGCCTTAAATTCTGTTGGGAAAATGCATTCTTTTGAGTTTTCTTGTAAAATACAAGGACCTCCTGTTAAAATTTTGAAATTACACTTAATCCCAAGTAAGGTATTAACACCGCTAAGATTTTAAGCATTATCATATAAGACCCACCAAATACAACGAGAATAGGGAAAAAAATCATAACACAAGTAGTAACCTAACAACATGTTTGGAACTGGTGGAAATGAAGGGGAAATAATTATTTTTTTCCTTCCCCTCTTTGATTCTACCTAAGAGGAAAAAAAATAAGGAAAAAAAGAAAAAAATAAGGAAAAATTGAGGGAAAATAATCTCTCTCTCTCTCTTCTCTTTGAATTTTAGGCAAGAGAAAGGATTTTTCTTAGGGCAAATTACATTTTACCTATTTGTGGTATGTCTCAATTTTACTTAACCTTCTTCAAGTTTTTAATACAAAATTTTACCCTCATGTAGTTCTAACCAAAGTATCATTGTTAACGGAGGTTAAAGAAACATGAAATGTCAAAATTGCCCCACACATATTTATAAAACAAATTGCCTATAGCCCATTCGACAAGGCTTTGCTTAATACCAAACCGACACAGTGGTTCTATACATAAGTTTGAAAGGATGATTTGAATAGGGAAAGGAGGCGATTGGTTTGATTTTGTCTCAATCTAAATCAACAACATAGTAAACCCTACGACCTAAAACCCCAGTCAAGAATCAAGAATTGGTTTTTATTCAGACTCAGTTCAATGAATTTGGATGATTCCGGTCAAAGAAATCGACTACAATTGGAACCAAGCAATAGACATTTATTATGGATCATTTAGTCCAAGTAGCTTTAACATGAGCTCTCCCTCTAGTCACAATTGATGGGGACCGATCAGGTACCTTTAACGGGCTGTCCAGGAGTAAATACATATAGGCTGTTAGATTTAACTGATGACGTACTGTGCATTACAATGGTTGAGGCTTCACTGATGAGGACTGACCAAGAATTCTCCTGACCACGCTCCACGTTCGACGCTCGGGGTACTCAGAGGAATTGGGGACTACTGATGGGGACCGATCAGGTACCCTTAACTGGCTGATTAGGAGTAAGCACATATGGGTTGTTAGATTCAACTAATGACGTATTGTGCATTACAATGGTTAAGGCTTCAACACCAAACATGTTGATATCTCGAAAGACGCAGATGGGATCAAAAGAAAGAAAAGCACCGTGAAAGGAAGATTGACCCTGAGAGGTCTAGCTGACTAGAGACTAACCAGGGAGGTCACAACCAAACAGACCATGGCCGTGCATGGTTGAGCGAATCATGCCTGAGCAAACCCTGTGGGATGACACCAGTTGTTCGTCCCACCAGCCACGCCAGTAAAAACTATCATTGACAAACCAATCATGATAACGTCCTCCCAATTCCTAGGCTTCACATGTAGGAGGAGACAGTCACCTCACTTACTGTGACACACGCCTAAGGGAGCGCCATGTTTGGGGTTGGACGACCACTCCTCCCATTACCCTGCCACCAGTCAGGATCTCCAATGCCGCGCTGCCACGTGGAGAGATAGTCGTTTTCCACCCTCTCCATGTATGCAACGCCCCTCTAGGGCTACCAGGGTGCCTGCCAATATAAAAGGAAAAATCATTTTGTCCAACGGGGTACGCAAACATAAACCCTAACCAAAACTCTATTAAAATACATCCAGAAACCTAACTTTGGCATCAGAGTGTCCTTGACAGGCATCACACCGGTGCCGTTTACTCCTTTTCCCTCTCAGATTACCGGAGCTGATCGTTGCTGATCTGAGAACCGACTTACTGCTTTATCAACAATTCTTCAATAACTTATTTGCTTCTTTGTTAGCATCCGCTATAACCTTGTAGCTTCTCTTTTCATTTTTCCTCTTTCTCTTCATAGTAGAGCATGTGTTTGACGAAGTGTTTCATAGAGAACTTGAGCTTATATTAACATGCAAGGGTAGTTTTGGAAGAGCAAAAGTAATTTTCGGAAGGATTTTGCCCAGTCTCAGTGTCACTTGTTATTCTGTTATGTATGACCGAAAACTTAATAATGACACTTTAGTTAGAATCACATGGAGGGTAAAGTGTTGCATTTGGAATTTGAAGGAGTTTAAGTAAAACTAAGGCAAATCATAGGTAGGTATAGTATAATTTGCCCCTTTTCTTATTTGTTTGAGACTTGCGAAAGGAAAGGGATGGTGTAAAAGTATTTTCATTTTATTTTTTTGGTTTTACAAATAAAATGAAAGGAAAATTAAATGAAAACATTGTTTAAAATTAAAAGGAAAGAGGAAATAAAGAAGGGAGAGAAAGACTAAGTACTTGCTTTTTCCCTCCCATTTTATTTTCTTTCTCTCTTTGGTATAATTAAATAAGTAGTTTTTCTTTCACAAGTTCCAAACAGATTGAAGGAAAATGCTTTTCCCTTTCCTTCCATTACACAAGTTCCAAACATGGTGTAAAAACATGAATAGCGACTTAATTTTTCACCCATGGACTCAAGGGCCTTGAGTTTAATTCATAAACAAACTAGTATTTGACACATAATGCATTGTTATGGATTGTCTATTTGAGATATTAATCTTTTTATTTCCCAAGAAAGATTCCTTCATAGTTCATATACGGAACAAAATAGATGCCAAGTTAATACAATAATAATGTGTTAAATTTGCTTATAATAGCCACTAATTATTGGGATCATATCATTTAAAAAATAAAAAAGATCCATCACTTTGCATTAAGTCATAATTGCAAGTATATGAATTTTATATATAAAATTTTTATACCGCAAGTCTGTACTGATTTACCATTTGAGGAGGTTTAGCCCCTGCTGGCGCCTATTCAGGAGTGCCTATCCAACCACTGCCATGGTGTCTAGTATTTTTTTTACCACTTTATTTTCTGAAATCTCTAATGATTCGATAATTAAGGTAAAATCATAGTTTTGAAAGAAGCAGCACAAGAGTTGACCGTACGTTGTTCCCTTTGATTCAATCAATTATTTAATAGGACAACCCTCGAGACGTGAAACACCACCCCCGGGTCCCCACCACCCTTTCCCCTCTCTCAAGACTCTCACTGGTCAATATTGATTGGTCTCTCATCCATTGTGTCCTTTCGTCACTCACGGAGATTCGAAACACTGCAATTTCAGCTCGTTCTTCGTTTGGCTCGAAAAATATGAGAAACATTTCGCGCAAACGTTGGCCGTAAGCTGTAAGCCTATGCAGAGCCCAAAAAAACGAAGTCTTGTTTGCTCTTTTCCCTTCTCCCTCTCTCTCGTCTGTACGAATTGGTTCAAGAGATCGAAGACCCATTTCTTACTGAACCAAAATGTGGTAACCCATTTCTCGTGAGTACGATTTTTTATTTATTTATTACTTTAGCTTGAAATCTCGTTTTCTTTGGAGGTTTGAGCTGAAAAGTGTCGGCATTTGTGTGTTTGAGTGTTGGGGTTTTGATTGATTTTATTTGTGATTTAATAGTTGATGGGTTTGTGGCTTTTTTAATTGTCCATTGATGTGTGTAGAGTACAGTAACGCTTACTAGTTACTAGATCAGATCAAGAACTTCATTTCACGTTCAGTCTAATGACATTGCAAAGATTGCTACAGAAAGTGACATCTTGACTTGGGTTTCTAGTGGTGGACATCTCTCATATCTTTTCTTGCGAAGTTGAATGTGAATCTCTTGTCATTGATATGCTTGAGATACAAAAATTGTTGAGTGTTTCATTGTGATGCTGGTTTTATCTGTCCGATTCACACTGACTAAGGATTCCTTTAGTCTAAGAAATCAATAATTGATTCTAGGAACTGGGTAATTTTTCTGATTTCGGCTTTAAGTGAGATGGGTATGTAGACGGTTGTAGTGAAGCTTTTGACTAAAATGCACAAGTGAGAAAAAAGATGCTCTTGGGGAACAGATTTGCTAGCTGTTTCCAGTAACTATCATATTGGATATTCTTTCCAAGAAATTGGAGTTTATAGAAGATCAGATTGGGCTCGGTTTGTATTAATGGCTTCTATTAGAAGGACCCTGTCTCCAGTGCCTCTACCGGGAACTTTGCTAAATGGAGAAGCCTGTTCAGTTGCTTCCCCCCTGTCGAAGTCCTCTTCATGTACTCAGAACTATGCGCCACATGTTGGGTTGTTATCTTCTTCTTTTAGTTCATCTGAACATGCCTTGCACAGAGCTCAAGCTTTTATGCTGGGTCTTTTCTCAAAGAGATCTTCTCGTCCCCTAGAGAGGCCAAAACCAAAGGGGCAAGTTTGGAGGAGGTCTCTTCTCCATTTTTTCATATGTTTCGTGGTTGGGGCTTTCTATGGACTTACCCCTTTTGCTTCAATGAATTTGTCTGCAAATCTTATGTCCAAAAACCAGGCGTTCTCCTTTGAGGTGGTTCCACCTCTTGAAAAAGTTAAGTTATTTGATGTTATGCCAAGAAATGCGACACCATTAGTCGAGAGTTCACTTGTTAATGATAATGCTACGTTAGGGCCACATGTGATGGAACTGGAACTACAAAATGGGACATCTGATGTTACCCTTGTTACCCAATCACTCAATCAGGATTTGAATATGACATTTCATAAGCTTTTGATCATTGTGACCCCAACATATGCTCGGTCATTTCAATCTTATTATCTGAATCGTTTGGCGCACACATTAAAATTAATCCCGCCTCCTTTGTTGTGGATTGTTGTGGACATGGGCTCTCAGTCTGTAGAAACAGCTGACATATTGAGGAGAAACGGTGTTATCTACAGGCATCTTGTGTGCAATAAGAACCTAACTGACATAAAAGATAGGAGTGTGCACCAAAGAAACGTGGCATTGTCTCACATTGAGACACACCGTCTTGATGGAATTGTTCACTTTGCAGATGATGACAACATCTACTCTGCTGATCTCTTTGAACAGATGAGGCAGATCAGGTATGTCCTTCTGTTAATTCATTGCTCTACATCCTGCAAAAAAAAAAATTCCGTTTTCTATTCATTACTCGAAGCTTTTTTTAAAATTTGAATTAGGACCTTAAGCCGTCCGACATCACAAAATAAGGTGTGAATTCCCCACTAGAGAACTCTAGTTTTACTCACATAGTGGTCCTTAATTTTTGTTTCTTTTGAGCTTCCGGAAAAACTTGAGTTTAATTGTTTCTAATGGTGAAATGCACACATACAGACAGGCTGATGACATTCGTCATTTTCTGAATGTGGTTTGGTTGTCCTGTTGAGATCTGCAATACATGTATCTGTGCATGCCACACACAACACAACTTTCCAGAAAATGATTCTTGTTGTCGAATGGTTTCCACAGAATATGGTTCTATCTTCCAACAATACAAGATCCCATAAATTCGCATTGTTTACGTGGAAAACATAGATCATGTCAAACTTCTGTTTGATAAAAGTAACAAGATAATAAGTTTGTTGTCCATAAGTGTGCAGGCCTTATGCATATTCTCTATCTGTAACTCACTGACTTCCATGAGACTATTATAACATTTTGTATAGACTTAATATGCTAACCACAATATGCCCTAGAAGTTAGCAGTGGTCATAACCTTCCATTAGAGCCCACCAATGAACATGGCATCATGCTATGGGAGACGTATGGGGACAAAGCTTTAAATCTAGATAGCATTTCTGTTGTTCTTCTTCATAAATGCTCCAGAGGTTTTGAGGCGGAATTTAAGAGGTTCTTTTATGAATATATAGAAGGGGACTCAACAAAGACTAATTCTGCCTTTGTTATGTAAGTGCAAAAAGAAAGTGGAGGCAGTAGACATTAGTAGCTTGAGACCATCAATCCTTTATGTTTAAATTTTACTGATTTCCTAGCTTGAAAAAAAAGTTGAGACAGTTGTCTGGATAAATGGTTTCTCCTTGTTAAATGCCTTTATTGTGGGTTGGTGAAATATTGTTGACATTTATATTCTATGGTAAAATACTGGATTTGAATAGTTCTTACAAGTTGGATGGGATATGCAGTATTATTTATGGATTCCTTGGGCGTAAGAAAAATAGGAATTTTTTTGGAGGTTCTTACTTCTGTTTTGTGTATTTTATTTTCTTTCCCCTTTTCTTAAATAATTTCTTCAGGTTTGGGGCCTTTGGGGTATTGTTTCCTATTATAGGGGATCAGATAAAAGGAGGAGATTCAAGGGGCTATAATATCATCTTTTGTTTGTGGATGCCAGCATTAATTATTATAACGAGCTTAGATTTTATGGTGTTGATAATAATGTACTGAACAAATGTGTTGGTGCTATAGATAATTTTGGAGAGTAGTTCATTTGGTTGTAGTGAAAGATGGTAGAGTAGGTTGTATTTGTTTGAAGGTGATAAAACCAATTCTATTGGAAGTGCCCTCTAGCCTTCTTTTATGTTCACATCTACCTCCATTTTTTTCTTTGCTGGTGGGTGATTAAGTTGAAAAATCATGAAAAAGCTTCTTATATATTAAGGAAAATGTGGCCTTCAATTGTAGATGGTTGTGAGATACAACATCCTTTTGATTACTAATCAAGCTTTGTTTGGAAATATTGTGAGGTTTGCTATGGAAGAGGCTGTGGAGATAGGGTTTGGTGTGTGATATGGGACTTCAAGTAGTGGTTGATGCACTAAAGAGGTTAAGGTGATGAATAAATACTGTGCAGAATAGAGCATTTGTGTTGGAATATGGGACTCAATGGAGTTTGAAGAGGTTGTAGACTCTTAAAAAGTTTCAGTAGGTTGAAATAATGATAGTTGAATGCTTTCGGTGTAGAAAGGTAGTGTTGTTGTAATTCTTACTGCCATCCTTTTTTGGTACATATAATGGGGAGGAAGAAGGTGGTTGCTAAAATCTTTAACAATGTGCAATGACTCTTTGACACCATAAATGGTGTTCTTTTTTCTGTTGACAGTTGTTTGTGAAAAATTGCACATTTAAATAGAAATAAATAGGATGTCGAGGATACTGTGTTTTGGAGAGTTACCAGGACTAGTGTTGAAATTCTTTCACAGTCACTTTTCTTCTTCTTATTTTGTGTGGGGGAGGGGTTGGTATTGATAAAGCTTTCCTTGCTGATGCAAAGTAGCACTCTTTTGCAGCCTTTTCTTTCTTCTTTGTTATTTCATTTTTTCCCTCTCTTTTGCCAAGAGTAATTACTCCTATCCTCCATCTGTCTTTTTTGGATGGCGCCCCCAACAACCCCCCCCAACCCAAAAAAAAAAAAGAAAATATTTTTCACCTTTTAAGTGCTGTGCTTTTTGTCTGGACTCTACTTTGTCATGGGGGTTTGAAGTTGATAATTACATAACAAGAAAATGGGTGATTCTGAAGCAGTTTGTTTATTGCAATTGTGAAGTCTATGGATTGTTTGCCAAATCATTGCCTGATAATTTTGGGCTATGAAACCAAAATGGCTTCATTTCCAGTGCAAACTGCCACAAAAGCCAACTTAGGAGGATAAAGAATGTTGGTATCAAATCTAATATGTTTTGGAATAACATGGTTTAATTATTTTTTATTACCTAGTTTGGTAATGACTTTTTCAGCAATGACTGTATTCCTGACATGGATTTGTTCCACATAATGATATGGAATTACTTGCATTGATTTCATATTGAGGTGGCCCTGCGAGATTGAGGTGGCCCTTCTTTGTGCATTATCTACTCTCAACAATTGCTCATTGACTGGTTAGGCCTCATTTTGCTTTAATCAGGGTGCCTATCGCTTATTTGAAACTGAAGCTCTAAAAGAGGTGTTTGGTAAATTTGAGAAGAGCTTAAAATAAGCTGCAATATAACTTTCCAGAAAAGCAATTTCCAAGGTGCTTGTATAAATTGTTCTATGCAAGCTCAATAAACAGGAACAACCAGAAACAGGGCCTGAGTCTTGAACTAATGATGCTGCAGAACATCACCCACAAACAAAAAAAAAACTCGCTCACACTCACAAAATCTATGATTGTTGCCATTCTTGATCCAGGTGAGCTTGTCCTTGACAGCCTTTTTTCAACGTGCAGGCATTTTGGAACATGGATGGTCGCCAAGCTAATGGGACGCAATACTAGAACTATCCTGGAGGGTCCAATTTGCAATGGGACTCAAGTTATTGGGTGGCACACAAATGAAGTGGTTAGAAGATTCCAGAGATTCCATGCCGAAATGTCAGGATTCGCCTTCAATAGTACTATACTGTGGGACTTGAAAAGATGGCACCGACCCACTCTTGAACCTATTAGGCAGCTCGATACAGTCAATGGAGGACTTCATGTTAGTTTGCCTCTCCCCTCTCTCAATTTGGCCTGACATTGGTAGTATTATGGATGGCGCTGCTGTCATTCCCCAAAGCAGCATGCTTAGTTGAATTTCCCAAACAATTGGCTTATGGTGAAACAATAGCAGCACCCTTCATAACACGAATGTTGCAGCTAAAATTAAGCTTACATTCAAGAAAAGACAAAGGTACTTTTTTTAGTTGTATCTTGTGATTGACTTTTTAGTTTGCGTTGCAGGCGAGCACATTTATTGAACAAGTTCTGGAGGATGAAAGCCAAATGGAATGCTTGCCACAGTACGGCTCAAGAATCATGGTTTGGCATCTTCATGTTGAATCACCATATTCCTATCCTCCTGAATGGTTTATAAAGAATAATAATCTAGATGTCACTGCATCACTTGCTTGAAAGTTTTGATGCGACGAGAATTCCAGCAGGAATGATGAGGGTAAGTGTATTATTTGATATACTTAATCCACCCCAACACAACTAAAATATTAAGAAAAAATTGCATCATTTAAGATTGTTTTCTCTTCATCGTGACATTTTCTTAAGCAGTGAATATTAATTGTCATCTGATTGCAAATTTTTATTTATAGGGCATAAGCTTGAAGATTGGAACAACTCCATTTCAATTTTGACAAGAGTTAAACAGAGTTCCATGGTGTCACTATGGTTATCACCAGAATGATGAAAGAACAGAAGCAGAAACATCAATGAAATCCCCAGTATGTGAGAAATGTAAAATGAAAATTTTCATCCTCCCTCCGGGCCCTTGTGTAAAAAAAAAAGATGCAATACTTGCACCTGCAATTAGCTGTGTAAAGGGAACCAGGAAACTTTCAAAAACGCCCGGCAGGGTTTCATATAGTGATCACCATTCGAGGCTGCTGAAAAGTTTCCTCTTCACTTTGAAGGTCATGCGTATGCTGGCAACATTTAAATGCTACAGAGATTAAAATTCCATCTGTTCCAAATGCCTAGCAAACAAATCAGAATAGCGAAAACTGTTTTGTGACATTGGGCCCCCTTACCTGTCAATGTTTGCAAATTTCTTATTATACTTGATTATTGACAATTGCAATTTAAAATGTTACTTATTTTTAGTGAATTTATCTTGTTTGTACCACTCTCTTCTCAACTGGATATTCATTTTCCCCTTGTTGTAGGAAGGATCTTGTCATGCGCTACCGGTATTTAACCTTTAGTCCAGTTGTCTATCGCCTGCTCTGATATATTGCTCCTGCGATTATTCTTGCTGGTAGGAATTTCATTGCCAGTGGACCTGCGAGAATCACGGACAAAATTTTTCTGTGCGCCAGTCTCGTCTGTTTGATTTTTCCATCGTTAAGGCTAGCTATTGTCTTCTGTACAGTTGCTTGGCTTATTATTTTTCTTGTGTTGGCTGCTTTTTGCAAAGAAGCAAAATTGCATCCAACCATCTACCATTGTTGGTCAAGTTGCCTACTATTGTTCTGGTTATAGAGAAACTATTATTTATCTTCTGTCTTTCCCCCACCAGCAGCGACGATGACCGCTAGCTCTGATGTTGCCAGAAAGTTTTTGCCGATATCACAAAGTTATCACTGCAGTACCAAAGGTCGGGGAGTGATCAATCTTTTCCTGGAAAATTTTTCAGTGGTACAGCCACTCAGATTTAAGTTTTAAGTGTCATGAGCTGAAAGCACAGAAATAGCTTCTTTACTCGTAAATTAAGACTCTGTATATTTGATCCTTCTAAACCGTGTAGTGACCGGAGGCATGTGCACTTGGCTGCTTTTATTAGTCATGATAAATGGTTTGGAAATCTCTTTGAACTTACTGCAGTCTTATTGTCACTAAACTTGTGTTTCTGTTGTAAGCTGTATCAGGTGTACACCTCCCCCTGCTTGCATTTGCATTCCCTTACTTCCAAGGGCTTTTAGAAGGACATTGGGGGTAATTTAATCGGATGGAATAAGTGTAAGTCACTTCATTCTCTCTCTTTTGTCAAATTGAACTTTCTCTCCATTCAACAAGCAAAACAACATTAGTCTCCACTTCATTCTTTCCCTCTTTTTTCAAATTGAACTTTCTCCATTCAACAAGCAAAACAACATTACTCTCTCTCTCTCTCTCTCTCTCTCTCTCCCAAGAGCTCTTGAAGTCTACCCGTGCACGCTTCTTCATTCATCTATTTCGGCAATTCACAGAATATGGTACCCAACCTAGACCTAATCCTCCTTGCAGTCCTTCATGGCTCATTGATCTCTTGCATTCTGGTTGTGGTTATCTTTGCCATCTTGATCTGCCTCTTACTTGCATTCTCTATCACTCTCTTCGCAATTGCCTTGATCGATTCCTACGACGTCTTTTTACTGATTTCTCTGTATTTTGGTACCCTAAGGGCCAATGTTGAATTGGGTTTTGTTCTTCTTCTCTTCACACTCATGCGTTTTACGGTTAATGGAACTTTAGCTTTGAAACCTTGGTTTGAAGCTGTGGTTGCCAATTTCAAAGTCAAAACACAACATATTGTGGATCAAATTAAGGACTTTGAGCTTTCTAATCAAGGGCGGAGTCAGGAGTTTTGCTTCAAGAAGGGCACTCCAATGATACAAAGCAATATTATGCCAGACAAATTCAAAAAACATAGACAAGAAATTTAAACTACAAAGAAAGATCATCGATGTGGATTGGTTTTCATTTATTCTTGTTGTGGGTAATACACATATGATACATATATATAGATATGTGTATATATGTGTATACATATGTAAGCAGCAGACAAGGATAAATATTGATTTCTTAATTGTTGTTTGTACTCTTCCTTGTCAAGTTTTCTTCCTTGCACGTCTTGGCTAAGTTGTTGCTGATTGAACGATTAAGAAACTCCATGCATGAAATTAACAAAATCATATCTGATCATTGATCCTTCATGTAGTAGGTTTGGACTTTGGATTTAGTAGCTGATTGATTGGAGAACGGTGGCGTATAATGTTATTTACTTGTCAGTTAAGATTTCAAGCTATTTCAACAACCATGACAGGCATTTAAATATATATTAATTGGGCTGCAAAAATTGGATGCTCACCTTCTGTTGCCATTTGATTACAAATTAATTAGTGGCTGGTTGTAAACTTAAAGACGAAACCAAGACAATATCGACGTCAGCCGATTCTTGAATTTCAGTATGTTTGAATATTGAATTTGTGAAGGACAAACGAAAAAAAAAAAAAGATAAGAAAATAAAAATGACGTAATTGATTAGGCAAATGAGAAGAAAATAAGAAGTATTTTTTTGTAAAAAAAAATTCAAGAGGGATTAAATATGGGTATGAATGTATGCTAGAGGCTTGCACATCAACATGTATAGCGAGTCATTTTGGAGACAATTCTTTTGCAAAGTAGATAATTATATGTATTTAATTGTAAAAATGAAACAACTTACAATAAAAAGTTTTAAAGTTTTTTTTCACAGAAAATCAAGTTTTATCATTCTTTTAAAACATAAAATTACGTAACTAAAACACAATTTTTTTGTAATTTATTTCATTTAACAACTAATGCAAATTGATCAACTCATGAAATAAAGCAATTCTCATATCAAACCTATCTTTATGCGATGTTTGATTCTGGAATTTGTCAAGAGAAATAAAATTACTTATATATATTTGTACTTTTATAGGCAGGCAAATAAAATATAATTTTTTCAATAAATACCTATTTTATTCCATTAACCTAACCAAAGAAGCAAAAGAATTTATTTTTTTTGGCTTCATTTTTTTCCTATGTTTTCTTTTCCTCCATAAATTCAAAGATTGCATAAAATGAAATAATAATAGACGCATTTACCTGGGATTAGGGGTGGACATTAGTTGAGGGAGCTGGGATCCACACTAAAAATAATTTTTATTGGAGCTAAAATAAAATTTCAAGCCCATCCAAGCCTGCTCATTTAATATAAAATTTATTTAATAAATAAATTTTTTTTCTAAAAATAATTTTAAATAATTTTAAAAAATTTTCAAACCCACTCGTTAACATAAGGCTAAAAAATAATTCTCAGTCTGATGGACAAACTTAGGCGGCCTAATGGGCCATCGGGCCCATGGGAATCCGCGGCTTGGCTTGATACGCTAACGCAATAGAGATTCGCTGTCACTCGGGCCTTCACAACATTTGGTTTGTCGTTGTTCTACGTTTTCCCCGCCACGGTACCACCTCTCGGCCACCTGTTGTTCGGAACCTGAAACTCAACTCTCTCTCTCTCTCTCTCTCTCTCTCTCTCTCTCTCTCTCTCTCTCTTCATACGCTTCATTTCACTTTACAACTAGTTCTCTCTCGACTCTCTCTATCTTCCAATTCGGAAAATTTTCGATGGAAATGAACGTGTATTCACTCGGCAAGAACTTTCCATACGAAGTTCGTCTGCGCTCTCCAGACTTGGGGTTTCGTTCGGCATTTTTCGATTCAAGAGCTATAAATCGAGTGGAAAGCCTCAAACTTGTTCAATCTTGCCGGCAGAGATCGTTTGGAGCGGCGAAACAGCTTCGGTGTCGGACGAGTCCACGAGTCTTCGCGATTGACTCGGTGTCGAAAGCCGAATCTGTTGGTTCCTCGACTGTTGAAAAGCCTGAGACTCTGACTGTGGAGCCTGTCGCCCCGCTCTATGCGCCTACGCCTCCCAATCGCGATCTTCGAACTCCGCACAGCGGGTAAATCTGTAATTTAAAATAGGCTTGATTACAACTGTTCTTTTTATCAATTTTAATCCCTAATCAGTTGTTTATCGCTTGTTGTACCGTATAAACATTTTTATTTGTGATTTCCATATAAATACACACAAATATATATAAATGTGTCAGTGTGTAATGTCAATGGAAAATAATGCCAGATATATTTCTTTATGCTCCGTTTAGTTGCTGAGAAAAATTAGCAAAGATAACAAGATTTCAATTTTCCTTCACTCTCTTTTTATGATCGTCGAGAAAATGAAGGAAAAGATGAGGAAATTTGGGTGGGGTGTGCTTTTCTGTTGTTTTGGCTCCAATAAAATGAACAAAAGGGAAAAACTGCATAATATTTCATACTCTGAAATGTGATTTGGTGCTTGAATCAGGTATCATTTTGATGGAAGTACCCGGAAATTTTTTGAGGGTTGGTACTTCAAGGTGTCAATACCAGAACGTAGGCAGAGTTTCTGCTTTATGTATTCTGTGGAGAATCCTGCATTTCGTAAAAAATTGACGCGATTGGAAGAGGCACAATATGGACCTCGATTTACAGGAATTGGGGCTCAAATTATGGGAGCTAATGACAAGTATATTTGCCAATACACTCAAGAATCCCAGAACTTCTGGGGAAGTAAGTTTTGCATCCTTAAGCTTTTAATTTACTGTTTTGGTTCCTCAATTGAACACAAGAAGTTAGGTAACAACGGTTACTGATTAGGAAGCAGTCACTTTAGGTATTGACTTGATTTTGTTATGTTGTCCATTTGATTTAGTAACTGCAGTCTGTGTCTACTTCTTCACTTGAGTGCTGTTAAATCTTAATTGTTCCTCTTTTTCCTAATATTTAACCATTCTTGGTGCAATCAACTCATCATTTTATTATTGGAACGATTGTACTTGGAAGTTTTTTTACTATTTGATTGTTAATTTGTGAAGGCTTACATATGATGTATAATTAAAATGCCTTAGCTCCTTTATTTATATATATATATATATATATATATGTTTTATAAGAATTGTAATGTTCCTGCTGTACCACAGAAAAGCACATATTTATCTTGTTTTCATTTATGGTCTAATGCTTGGAGTAATTTCAAATTATTATAGTTGAACATCTGATTAAGGAATTTGTCAATGCATAGGTAGGCATGAGCTGATGCTGGGAAACACTTTTATTGCTCAAAAGGACATGCGGCCTCCAAATAAGGAGGTTCCACCTGAGGTCATTTTCTTTCTTTGGATTCTCTGGTTCTATATATCTGAATGTTGATTTTTTTTATTTTTGGGCGCTTTTTGAACTTCTGTGTTTTAGTGTACAATTGTTCTGTATTATGTGATTTTTATCGTTGTCATGATTATGGAACTTCGAAACTATATCAAGAAGATGAAGAGTTCACTTGCCTAAAAAAAATTCTCTTGCGTGATAGTTGATTCTTTATGCATGGAAAACTTATCTATCACAGTAGACTTTTCAAATGCTAACGTTCAATCCAGCGAGTTATTTCCTTTGTGTGTGTGTGTGTGTGTGTGTGAGAGAGAGAGAGAGAGAGAGAGAGAGAGAGAGTGTTGCATAGTATATAACAAGGGAATATTTACAATATAGATAGATACCATGTTAGAATAGCTTTGGTACCATGTTAGAATAAGAGAAGAGAGTGAAAGAGAGAGACAAATCTCTTTATATTGCATTGTATACAATGAGGGAAGAGTGACAATATATATAGGCACCAATGGAGTGTTGTAAGAAATGGAAAGAACATAATCAGGAAGAGGAAAAGGAAAAGAATCCTAAGTGTAATATATATGATAGCACTTTCATTGTCTTGACCAACTGAGTTAATATTTCTTGACATCCTTTTTGATGTGGACACTAGTTGTGGCAGTACATCTAGCTACTCTGCACATTACTGGAAAGAAAGTTATATCTGATCTACACTTGGTTTAAACTTTATGTGGTAGCTATTGCTAATTTGATTTGCAATGATTGGTTGGTAATTTGGATGACATGATTAATCAGAATGATAGGAACACCATTTTTGGCATGTAGCTACTACTAGGAAATCATGCTCAATGATGAAATGGTTCCAAGGCTTGAAATACCTTCTGCATATAAATATCATGCGACTAGTGGGAAGGGTAAGGACCTCATTTCCAAGAATGCCACATGAAAGCTTATTTAATTGGAAATGGAATATTAATGTATTTTGATTTCTTAATGTTCATGAAGTTTCTAACACCTATTTTCCAATCTCTCTTGTTTCTAATTTACTATCTTCTGTTTTGGTGATGCCCAAGTGTTAATTTCTGTTACAATTGGAGAAGTTTGTATGTAAGTTACATTTCATCATTGCCAATATCACATGATTTATGATCAATAAAATACGAGGTTGCTTACCAAGGCATTGTGTCGAAAACTTAAGGAGTTGGATTTGGTTTGGTTCTTCTATCACCATTACGGATATGTAATATTCACAATAATAGATTCTGTATGGTAATTGTCGTTATGAAATGATTACTCAAAATGCTATTACTTGTCCAAATAGATTTGCGTTGATGTACTTCTTGTGGTTTCCACAATGATGTCCACTTTGGTAAGTGTTAGCTTGTAATGTGAAAAAATAGGAGATTCTTCACACTTCAAATACCAATTTGACCTTGCTAGTGGACAGCTATTGATTCTCTGGATTTTCTTTTTTCTTGGCCTTTTTCCCCATGCAAACAGGGTTAATTTATCCCATGGTTCTAAAATACCAAGCTCAAGATAATATTTAGTGATGTAATTTAATAAGTACAGGATGTAGATCTTACTAAGTTGGAATTATTTTTTTGTATTTTCCTTTTCAATTGGTGGTTTGCACAGGAGTTAAGTCGAAGAGTGTTGGAAGGTTTCCAAGTTACCCCACTTTGGCATCAAGGTTCCATTCGTGATGATGGAAGGTATGCCTTTCTTTGATTATTTATTGGAGATATTCTGAAGGTTAATGCCATACAAATAGAAAATTCATACAAATTTATCACCAAAATAATGTTACTGAATGAGAGCCATTTACTTAAAAACAAAACACCCATCATGGTAGCTCTTAATTACAAAAATGCGACGGCCACATCAAATTGAGATTTTCTGTACAAGTTTTCTGGAAGAATAACATTTTCCTATTCTGAATCATTTATTTTATTGCATCTTGTATCATAAGATAGTTATGGAAAATTTAGCTTGCCGTTGTCTTGTGGATTGAGAAGGAGATACGCTAATTTATGATCATTTTTGTAGAAATAACATGTAAAATACTTTCAATTCATAGCATACTGAAATAATATTTGGGTTTTGGATCATATAGCTAGAACAAAGTATCAAAACCAATTGCATATCAAGAATATAGCAACAAGCTTCATAATCACATCCAACAAAGAATATTTTAACGTCATTATTGCACAAAAGTACTTGAAGGTATAGGGCTAAATTTGTGGTAAATATTCTTGTTAAGTCCCCTAGTTAAGTTAAACCCTCATGAAAGTTTGGGGGACTATATTCATGCATTTTAGAGTTCTAGATGCCAAGTGGAAATGGACTTTGTTAAGGGGGTGAATTTGGTATTTACCCTAGAACTTTTATTAAGATAGGAAAATTTTGAATTTGCTTATTTGGTTTTAAGTAGTTCATTAGTAACACAATATCTATGCGGTTTTCATTCAGGGGACCAAAAATAATTCAATTATGGGGGCCAAGATGAATATGTAATTTCTTGTCAGGCCTCTGTAATATCTATCTAGAGTTTGAGGGTTCCAGCCAAATGTTTCTAAAGATTTCCACCAAAATATTTTGCAATTTATTAAACCTCCAAAATGGCTTTGTAGGAGGGGGTGACAACTTTTTTACCCATGCTTTCTTTTTTGGGTTTTCTTTTAGATATCTATGTTCAAACTTCAAGGTCTGGTCTAGGGTTTAGATATAGCAATTTGATTGCTCATGGTAGTTGGTTGATGCTATCTTTCTTGAAAAGGAGGCTTGAATAGGATTTGTTTCTCTGGAAAGACTTGAATCCATGCATCATATGTAAAACTCATATGGAACCAACCGTGTTAACTTGAGACCTATCATGCCAGTTTGCACATTGCAAAAACATATGATGCTTTAACTGTGCTTGATTTGACCAGTTATATTTGACTGTTTGACATGACATACCTTATAATGACAGGACAGATTATGTGGATATTGTGAAGACTGCAAGCTGGGAGTACA
Organism: Euryodendron excelsum; assembly: GCA_033060915.1. Lineage (NCBI taxonomy): Eukaryota > Viridiplantae > Streptophyta > Magnoliopsida > Ericales > Pentaphylacaceae > Euryodendron > Euryodendron excelsum. The sequence goes on along the minus strand of CM065378.1, from coordinate 34,006,211 downwards.
GTACCCGGCCTATTTATGGATGGGGTAATGTTAATTCTAAACAGAAATCCACAGCTGGCTGGCTTGCTGCTTTTCCTGTATTTGAACCTCACTGGCAAATATGCATGGCTGGTGGACTTTCAACAGGCAATTGCTAAATTCTGTCTTATTGGCAATTTATACAACTGCTCAGCTTGCTCCATGTCTTGTTATTAGATGCTATTATGCGAAGCTATCTTGTTCACCTTTTTCTTGAATACATGTGATAGTGATTCAATGTTCAAAATGATGACTAAAGTGAATTCTGCATTTATAATTATTACTGCATCTTAATTTTTTTTCTCCTCTGCTGTCAAAGTCCTGGAATTTGCAACCTCAGGAGCAAAAGCTTAACATTGGGGTGCAACAGTAGTAGCACGTCATATTCTGCTCTACATTCCATGCTGGAATTTTTAAAATGTCTTTTCTAGTGATTGTATATAAATATATATTGTATACAACATATCCTCAGGCATAAATTTTTGTCCCAGGTTGGATAGAGTGGGATGGCGAAAGGTTTGAGTTCCAAAATGCCCCTTCATATTCAGAGAAAAACTGGGGTGGAGCCTTCCCAAGAAAGTGGTTTTGGGTAAAGGCGAATCTTGCTTTAATAAAAGTTCAGCTTGTTTTTTTTCCCGATGACTTGGTTTTAAAGGTCTATCAGTTTCATCAATTTCATTTCACTTTAGTTATATGAAGTATTAATTGAGGAAAAGCAATAGATAATAAAGTTTTCTTTGTTCATAAAGATGAGACTGGAATTTCTTTTGGCATAGGTTTCTACTTTTGCATTAAAAACCTAAAGAACTTTGCTATTAGTTAGTATTGCTTTCTTCCCTTGATTCATAAGAAGAGTTCTGGCTTCAAGTTTTGTCTACAGACTACTTTCTGATGGAGATCGGAGAAGTGACCAAGACTTAGGTTTCTGTTCTTAGAATTTTGGGAATGTAATGTTTTTCTCTAGGGAATATATGTTGTTCTGTGTGTAAGGGAATTGGACAGAGTTTTACATTATTGACTTTACAGTAGACTGCTATGTTACATGGACTCGGGTACGGGTTTTAGGTGAGGGTACATGTCTAAGTTTCAGATTCATCTAATTTGATATAGTGTCGGATTCATCTAATTTGATGTCCAAGTACACGGGGAATTACTCATATTTCTTAGCATACTTCTTTTATTTCCTAGGATAGAATGGCATTTACAAGGTGTCATTGAGCAATTAATGCATAATATGAGTTTTATGCAAAATTATGTGGTGGACTCGAGTTACTAAAAATTTTTGCTAGGTGAGTGTTCAATAACACATGTCGGACACATATCCCACACTCAATACCCTTACCCTAGTGTCGGAGTCCAAGTGTTGAGTGTCCGGGTACTTCATATATTCAACATAGGTAGATTGCATATTTGTTTCTCTCTCTCTCTCTCTCTCTCTCTCTCTCTCTTCAATTTTCCTCTTCTTTCTTCTCCTTATATTCCGTCTCTCTGTCTCGTCTACTGGTTGCTGTCCTCCTCCACTTTCTGGTCTGCCAAAGTTGGAAATTATGGGTTTCCAAGCCATTGTTACTAAATTTAGTGCACCTCTGTAAGGACACTTCTACCATGTGAAGTGCTGAAGTTGGATAAAGCAATTTTACTGACTTGATCATAGTGATATTGACGTATATGTTTTTCTTTCTAACTAAGCTTGCAAATGGATACATTTAATATGTGATTTTGCCTCCCTCTACAGGTTCAATGTAATGTCTTTGAAGGTGCTAGTGGAGAAGTTGCTTTGACTGCAGCTGGTGGATTGAGACAACTGCCTGGACTGACAGAGACCTTTGAAAATGCTGCATTGGTATTTTTCTATGAGAATGATCAATTTTGCTTCTCTTTCCCTTGTTTCTCGATCCATTATTTATCTGTCAAAAATAGAAAATTTTTAGATGAAAAGAAATTTAAGGAGAAAGATATGTTGCAAAGGTAGGCAAAGAGGCGGTAAGTGTAAATTTATAGTTGCTAAGGCCTCATGTGCCAAGATGCGAGTCCTTTTTGTGTTCCTCCACTTTGGCAAGGTAGTTTTCCTTACAGACTAAATGTCTATATATATGCATAAATGCTTTTTGACTTGAGACAAAACAGAATTTCTGAAAATCTTTAAGCAATGTGAATTTTGAGCTTTGAAGCATTAGCTTCATGTTGAAATTCCTTCTTTGCATTTTTCTTTTAATGGACTACTGGTGGAATAGTGCTCTTGCACTCTCAAGTAGAGTGGTTAGCCTAGTGGTAGTGGCACCCCCGCCCATGATTGAAGTCATGAGTTCGACTCCCAGTCCCCCAGGGCTATGGTTCTCCAATGTTTGTGGAAGAAATAAAATACTCCTCTTGCACTCTCAAGCTGTAACGATAAACCTTTTATATCATGACATTGACGGTAACAATAAGAGAGATGCTATGGTTTCTAACAAAATGTAAGTCAAATTGGATCAAATAGATTAAATCTCATTTACTTATGAAAAAAAGGTTAAATCTTATTTGGCTTCTTCTAATGATCAAGACACTAGGGGCGCCCTTTTGTTTTTCAGCAATACTTATTTTCTCCAATTTCATCTGCATGTTATTGTCACTAGATAAAGTTGCTCATCCCGTAACATAGTAGTTTTTAGGATCCTTTGTAGTGTTACATAACTTATGTTCCATGCACATGACACCAGTTGATTTCCTATATAAAAGTAGCATATATGAAGCCAAGATCTGGAGATAAGAGTAATCAAAATTCCTGCTCATCATAAAATTACACATTCCTTTGATTTTGACATGCTTTTTTTTTAATTTCTGGTAGATATTTTCTTTAGCAAAGAAGAGGGAGACCATGTTTTCAGGCCTCCTTAGTATGAAACACCCTATTATGTATTATAGTAGTGATGATTCGTATTACTCATGCAGATTGGAATTCATCATGGAGGAATTTTCTATGAATTTGTGCCCTGGAATGGAGTTGTTAACTTTGAAATTGCTCCATGGGGTTACTGGTACATGTCTGCAGAGAATGAAACTCACAAGGTAATTGCATATGTATTAGATCTGTCTATATTCACATGAACAATAATTCTTCGGAAGCAAAATCCCGTTGCCAGACTTGAGTCAATTTTCCTTCATCTGGTCAAGTGATGCATAATACTTGAAAGCAACAAGTTTGAGTTGATCTTATGCAATTTCTTGAAAAGATGAATGGTGCTGCAGTTGTCTCCCGCAGATGAAATCATTTATTTATTTATTTTTCTGTGCAGGTAGAATTGGAGGCAACAACAAAGGATCCTGGTACAACTTTGCGAGCTCCCACCTTAGAAGCTGGCCTCGCTCCAGCTTGTAAAGATACTTGTTTTGGCGACTTAAGACTGCAGTTGTGGGAACGGAGATACGATGGCAGTAAGGGAAAGGTGCAATTCATTTCTTGTGCTTTATCCGTCTGGTCATAAGTTTATAGCAAAGAAATACAAACTCATTTCAACTCAAACTATTTATCCCCAACCTACACTGTTCTCATCTTAATTACTAGTAGTGACTTAATTTTTACACCAATCCTCTTCAGCTTAAGTTCCATCTTCATTATGTAGAATGAAGTAGTTTAAAAAGTAGCTTTTCAGACAGTCAAACTAATTTAGGATTCGCATCTCTTTCAGTTAATTAGGTGTTCGACCGTGAGGACTCCATGTAAGAATCTTTAGTTGTCTGAGGTCTTAAAACACCACTTGTCCCAAAAGCTTATATTGTCAGGTAACCCCCTACCTCACGTTCAACCCCGTCTTGCGTGTGCGGATGCTACATACAGAGTTAGAGAGAAATAGAATGTAATCGGGGAACTAATGCATATAGAGAGACTTGAACCCAAGACCTACCCAACCTTAGCTCTGATACCATGTTCGAATAGCTATGATACCATGTTAGAGAAAAGCATAAAGAGAAGAGAAGAAACAAAAGGAGGACCCTCGAGAGACAAAATCTCTGTATCATAATTAATAATCCTAATACCATGTTAGAACACCACTAGTCCTAAAAGCTTAACCTGTATGGTAAGGGGCCAAACAATGCATAGAAAGCTCTCCAACACCGTCTCTCATGTGCAATTTCATTTCCCAAAAGCTTAAGCTTTTGGGTAAGGGGCCCAACAATGCATATCAAGTTCTCCAACAAGGTCCTCCATCCAAAATTTAGCAGAAGAAATAGATGAAAAAAGAAAAGGAGAAACAGGTGTAGATATGAGAAGTCAGCTTTCTGCTGCTTATCAATTTGAAATGGACTCATGTCAGTATAGTCCTACTGAACATTTATTTCTTTTTGCTTTTTCTTATTTGAGTCTCTCTCTCTCTCTCTCTCTCTGAATTTTTTTTGCGTGCAGTAATCCCCATCCCCCCCGGGGTCTGTTGTTAAAGAGCATTAAAATCAATGGTCATAAGTTCACTGCTACTCACGCGTTTTTGATCTATGTAATTTTAACTGTTTGCTCTTGGGAAATTTAGGGCTACTAGTCTGCCTTTCTTGACCTCTAAATTTCTGGTTGTGTCTGTTTGGGTAAAGGAAGAGGGACTTTTGAAATTTCCCACAGAGATAACATATCTCATTCAATTTGATTTTAAATTTACATTTTTTTAGCATATTTCAAGAGACTACTCAATTTGTTTAATTTGATAACAATCAATGGTTATCTTACATATGCTCAAATTGTTTTCTGATAAACTATTTATGCATGCGATTTCACTGATTTTTTGGTATCTGAATTCCATGCACATGATGGTGCAGTCACATATTATTCTCCATGTTTCCAAGGCAACTCATGATCCTTCTCTCATTACCTTTTCCGACATAGACAAATCCTCAGTTTATTTTAACTCTAGCTGTTTATCAGATTATAGTTCGAAAATTTTTACCTAAATATGTAGTGTGTCATTTCTAACTTGTAGGTAATTTTGGATGTCACGAGCAACATGGCAGCAGTAGAAGTTGGAGGAGGACCATGGTTTAACACCTGGAAAGGCAAGACCACCACACCAGAAATCATTAGCCGTGCTCTAAATGTTCCGGTTGATGTGGATGGAATTTTTGATTTGGTTCCGCTACTCAAACCCCCTGGTCTTTAGCCAATTCATCTCTAGAAAGAATGCATTTTTTATGATTAGGTAGTAGAAAAGGAAACATGAATTAATAGCCCTGCTATGGCAACATGGTCACAAATGTGTTGATTTTCACAGAGTCTTACAATTCGATTACAGTTTTCCTTCCTAAACAATGGCACTTATTCTGAGTCAGAACCAAACCTGTATTTGTTCATCAGAGTTCTGGCTCAGCTGGATTTGTAAATAGATATTGTGGATACAATTCTACTTTCTACTACTATGCTAGTCATTACATGTGGCACAATATAGTTGAGTTTCTTTATTTTCCTTAGCAATCCCATTTCGGGCCACTAATTTTCAGTTGAAATTCAACTGGAAGAAACCAGAACCATCCAAATTTAAAGGGCCGTCCAAAACAGCCCTTTAATATTGTTTCTGCTTGCTGGGTTTCATCTTGATCAGTTAATATTGCAGAGAAAGGTGGCATAGTGAAGGTGCTAGCTAGCTTATTGGTATAGTTGCTTAGTCATTTTGCAAGAGGTATAGGATTGAAACCCGTCTTTGTCGAGCAAAAATGCAAGAGACAGGCCGTGGTGGCCTTTCACCCATTTTGCTCCCTACTTTCAAAATTATGTATTTATTTTGATGGTGGATTGATTCACATGAAGTTGAATGGGTGTTGAACTTGAAACTCTTGGTGACGCACCAGACTTCATCCCACATCGAAAGAATATGAGCAAAAAAATGGCTAGGCATTCTTATACAAAGATATTTGTTAGCTAATTGAAAACATACTTACCTGGACGGGGTCTATGGGCGATCAAGAAGGCCCATGGCCTGGGTTGGTGACCTCCATTGCACTTAGGAGGGGTGCTCGCCTCAGGTCTGCCCAGAGAGGCAGAGCCTATGTTATAATTTGTGGCAGTGGGGGCCTGCGTTCGCCCGGCCCTGCCTAACTCCAGTACGAGTTTTTCGTAGAGTCTGCTCTTTACAAGTGTTTTGTGGAGTCTGCTCATTGATCATACGGTCTGGTGGTGTGGTGTTAAGTTTGGGCCATAAGTGCAATAATAAACAAATCTATGATAGTATAAGAATCTTATGAAATTGAAAGGTAGCCTTGCATGCAAGACCTCTGGAACTTAGGGGGGGACTGCTTTCCCTTCTCCTCCCCTCTCCCAAGTTCCAAACAGGCTCTTAGTCCCTCTATAGTTTGTTGTCCTCAAGCTCCATCAATTTAAAGTAGACACAGCAGGACTTGTTTGATTTGAGGGCAGAACAGATAAGAAGAGTTGACGAACTTGATATATATGTATATATATATGTTTACAACGTTACTGAACGAAGAGGACTCGGGTGCTGGCACCGAGGATAAACCATGTTATTGAAGAAAATGTGAAATTTACAATTTCTTTGTAATCTTGATAGAGGAGGATGCTTTATTTATTTATACTTGATGAATTTGCTGGAGGTGCTCTCTACCCCTAGGCCACTAAATGATACTTATTCCCTATTTACATTCACCTCGTAATATTTGAAACAATTTCAACTACTTAATTAACAACATAAATCACGATACATGTTAAGAAATACCAAACATTAAATTCACGTGAAGTTGAATGGGGTTGTCGAACTTTTAACACTCGAAAAATGTTCAGGGCTTGTCCCACACCGAAGAAACACGAGCAAAAGACATCCGAGGCATGACTAGAAAGAGGATCGTTATAACAAATTGAAAACATACTTACCTGGACGGGGTCAATGGGTGATCAAGAAGGCCTATGGCCTAGGTTGGTGACCTCCATTGCACTCCGGAGGGTTGCCCGCCTAAGGTCTGCTCAAGTGGCAGAGTCTACGTCATAATTTGTGACAGTGGGGGCCGCCCCTACCCAATTTCTAGTTAAAATGACTCACATTTGTGAGTTTTTGCTGCCCTGGATCTTACGACACTGTAAGAATGACAAACATTGCATAAAGTTGAGGGAACCTTATTTTTAGGCAGATCAGGAACAGATTGTATTATAAACATTTAATGGTGAATTAAAATCTTCAGAACTTGTATTATAAACATTTAATGGTGAATTAAAATCTTCAGAACTTTGTATCATGCCAACTTTTAACTTCGCCATCTGCCGAAATTGCAAGATTCGCTTTTTAGAAGTTTAGAGAATATGTCTTCTATGATTTTTCATGTGCATGATGTGCATTTTTGCTTTGTTAATGGCTTGTTCTGATGATGATGGATGGATGGATAGCAATTTGGTTTGTGGCATTTGAACTGCACCCCTGGGCTCTTCTAAAAAATTTTCATGTTAGAACGAAGATCATGCTTTCCATGCGCTAATAGCCTTGATGACGAAGCAAGTTTCAAAACAAATAAAGTCTCCAATGATCTCCCAAGTCACTCGATTTTGCGTTCTTTGTTTAGTCTGGCATTTTCTTCGGTGGTAACTAACCATGCTTTTGTTCCCAAAAAGACTTCCACTTTTGTCACCATTCGAACGAACTGGAATCTGTTTAGTGTTAGAATTGCATCTCCCCTAAGAAACTTTAAACCTTGAAAATGTTTCCAGACTCCCACATCGTAGCAACACAAGTAAAGGAATGCGAGACAGACCTATATAAGAAAGTATATAGCACAGGAGAAAGGTACTTACCTGGACGGGGTCAATGGGTGATCAAGAAGGCCCATGGCCTAGGTTGGTGACCTCCATTGCACCCGGGAGGGGTGCCCGCCTAAGGTCTGCCCAAGAGGCAGAGCCTACGTCATAATTTGTGGTAGTGGGGGCCTGCGTTCGCGCGGCCCTTGCCCATCTCCATCCCCAAACGTTGTCGGCCTGCAATCTTTATGATTGGAAAGGGTATTGTTGAACTTTCCGTTTTTGGCTGTGATAGGTAATGTTAGATTAGAGTTAATGTTTTCAACTTCCGGCAAGAATTGGGACAATAGTTTTTGAATTAGAGTTGCCATCATCACTAAACATATATATATGTATATATATTCATGATTTTGTTGGATATTGCTCACGGAGTCATAGTCTTCTATTAATTATATATACATATATTTGTAAGAACTCAATATTAAGTAATGCATATTAACTTAACATTTATATATTGCCTATATCAAGAGTAACTGGTTACCAATAATGTCAAATGGTTTAAACTTCTTCTAATATGGATATAGTTGTTAATTCCACATCAAAGTAACCCTAAAATCAGTTGAGAGGACAACTTTTCACATAGCTACCATCAACTTCTACAAAAATAGAGAAATCAGCTTCTCTATAGTCTAAACTATAGTTGTCTAAAAAGGAAGCCGAAGCAAAAAATGATATGAGAAACAGAAGAGTGACACATGACCTAAAAAAAATATAACAAACGAAAACGCTAGATAATATAAAAAGCAATATAAAGTATTTATAACACTTTCAAGATTAAGTAAAAAAAATAAAGAGTAAGATACTAATACTTCACAATATTTGTAAGCGAGTTTTGGAAAAAGTGAGTTTTTCTTTTCGAAGTGAGTTCCTGGTAACTATAAACTAAAAGGTTTCAGTTATCAAATTCCTGCTTTAGAAAAAGCTGAACCAATCACCTAAAAATTATACAACCCATCTCCCCAGTGTTTCAAATAAATAGTACACAGGAGTTATATTTTAGGGTTCGGCTTTGGCTCTGTCGCATAAATGTAACATTGAGTATAATCTCCTAAATTGAATAGTTTTCAAACCACCCCAAAAGATTAGGAGACTAGAAACATTTGATTGCTATACTGCAAAGGAAATACATAGGAAAAGAAGAAAAAATTTCTTGTTTTCTGGAAAACAAAATGAAATTCTTCGACAACAGAATGAAACAACAAAAGTTATAAGAGAAGCATTGTAACCAGTCATGTAATGTAAACTGCCTTAACATAAAAAGGCTGCAAGCTAGTCAAATTGAAGGTAACTCCCTATAGCCCGATTCTTCTTCATCTACCTCATCAGACGAGCTTTTCTTTTGATTCCTAGTAGGTCCGTAAGCGCGAGAGCAGACAACAAAGTAAACAAAGTTAACTAAACCCAAGAAAGTAATGAGCCAGTAATAGTAATCTAGATGACCCTTGTTAAGGTTCCTCGACAACCAGCTTACTTTACCTCCTCGAGTAGTGATGCTATTGACAATATATACCAGGAGACTCCCAACCAAGCTAGACATGGCCATGCCAAGCGTGTAAAGAGCCATTGCAATGCTAGACATGCTTTTGGGGAACTGAGTGTAGAAGAACTCTATCTGCCCAATTGCATTGAAAGCCTCAGCCAGTCCAAGCAGGGCATATTGCGGAACCAACCATATTGCAGACATGTCCATCGCGGCATTGGGATCATCCTCGAGCCCTTCCTCAATAGCCATTGCCCGTCTCTTGCTTTCAGTCATTGCTGATATTGCCATTGCTAGACATGAGAGAAGTAAACCAATCCCCATTCGAACTTCAAGGCCAAGCCCGTGTGGCATCCTAGCGTATCTCGCTAATATTGGCACCATAACACGATCATAGAAGGCAACCCATATTGTTAGTGTTACAACCATGAACACGTTAAAGGTCCCTGCTGGAATCTCAAAATTTGAGGTAATGTGTCTATCCATCGTCTTCGCTTGGAGTGTGGCAAATGAGTTCTGGTTTATACTCACAAGGAGGATAAAGCCAGTAGACCACATGGGGATGACTCTAAGAAGAGCCTTAAGTGATTCTACTTGTTCCACAGTGCAAAGACTCCATGGATTTGAAGCTGATCCATCTGGGTTTAAGTCTCTGTCAGGATCGGTAATTATGCAGGCTTTGTTTAGACACCTACAAAGAGTTATAGACAAATTGTGTCAAAACAACCGAACTCCTCAAACCATAATCACGGCCTGTGTCTTAACAAGCAGATGCTATAAATCAATCTGTAGGAAATTTTATTACAAATAGTTTCAAAACTTCTTATTCTCTGCTTAATTTTCCACTTACTAATTTAAATATTATTTTATGGCTGTTTTGTTACAAAATTTAGTAGCCACTTGTTGGGGTTTTAATAGCCCATAACAGCTAGTTTGCTCATATGGCTTTGTCAGTGAGAGACATACAAAAGCATTCTCTATAAATCTCTGTTGGTTTTACATCATCTATGCTACATATTTTCATACTATATTTCCCGGCAACAGTGGTTGGGATGTTTCTTTTTCTCCCGGTAAACATGTGTCCTGATGAGATAAGCTGTAAGCAATCGGGTAGGACCTTAAAGTTGTTGATGTTCGATTGCACCTTCATGTAAGGGGGCACGGTTGCTTTAGGACAGTGATATCGCACTTCAGATTCTCATAGGCCAGCTTTTCCTTAAATTTTTTTTTTGTTTAGTCTAAGATTACAGGTTGTATTTTGTAATATTTTCTAACAACGAACTTCCACTTGCAACGTCCCACAACATGAGCTGTTCAAGGATTGTTGCATTATAGACGAAAGAGAATAAGACTTCCTGAACTACAGCAGGTTATAACAAGAAGAGATAAAAATATAATTCAACAATCTTCATCACAAGAGATCAAGGTAGCAAAGATGACAAGCACGACCATACCTTAAGTTTTCAGATGGTGCATAGAGATTTGGCTCATGGCTTATATGGTAATGGTCAGCATACTTAGAGGGAGAAGGCAGACTGATGTTTCTGTTCTTCATTGCCACCACTAGAACTTGAACAAACCCAGTGAACAAGCTCCCGTTAGGTTTAACTTTGATAAAAAGAGAAGAACCAAGTAAGAACATTACAGCAGAGAAAACCATAAGCATGGCAGGGACTCCAAAACCAACTTGCCAACCCAAATGATCTTGAATGTATACGATAACAGTCAAAGCAAGAACCGTGGAGAGTCCAATTGAAGCATAGTACCAATTGAAGAAGCTTTGCAAAATCCTTTCATTATCGGGGTTTTCTTTGTTGTCCAACTGGTCTGCACCGAATGCAATAGAACAAGGTCTAATGCAACCTGCCCCAATGGAGATGAGGCCAAAAGAAGAGAACAATATAGCAAGTTGGGCCGATGTTGGAGGGTAGCAGCTATAGTTTAACTCATAACAAGGTAAAGGTTTCAATTGTGGAAAGATGGCAGTTAACCAGAGAAGAGTAGTTCCCTGTCAAAACAATAGCTTGTTATATTTCAAAATAACAAAGATTTTTGAACAACAATCATATTCAAGATGAAACGAGTAGTCACTGTTATTGGTAAAGCTTTTAGGTTTTCCCTATGTTATTAGACTCAGATACGGGTGTTGGGTGTGGGTATGTGTCCAAGTATTAAATTCATCTAATTCTTATGTCTGAGGACAATTAACCACTCCTAAATTTCATATTTTTTAAATATTTTTTTTGTTTTTTAAGGTATAATGGTATTTAAAAGTCAAAGCATAGCATTTTATATAGAAAATGAAATTCCTATGCCCAGTTCTATGGTAAACCTAATTACTTATACATACTTGTTAGATGCATGTCCGACTAGTTATATCAGACACATATCCCATACTTTTATCTGAGTGTCGAGTTTCTAAAACAGGTATTTCATAAATGTAGAAGAGTTTAGGTAACATGGGTTTTTCCCACAATAATTCAAAGCAACTCATTCAGTATATGCTCGTGAAGCCTATGGAAATAACAAAAAAAAAAAAAAAAGAGCAGTGGAAATAACATTATCTCAAACTGAATCTTAGGGTAAAAGGAAATTTTCTCCTTTGCTAATTTGAAAATCAACATTCTGATTAACTATCAATTAACCCAAGTGTATAAACCTCTTTCTGTAAAAGAAAAACGATTTGGCATTGAAACAAACAGGCTGCAAATTGGTTGATAATATGTTATGACACAACAAAGCAACGAAATTTGACATGTAATTCTTTGCAAAGTTAGTTTATTATTATTTTTTTTTACAAGCAAAATCATTTAAAGTGCATAGTTAGTTGAACAGACCACATAGAATTTCCCCATTATCTACCTAAATAAAATGAGCAAAAGACAAACATATGCACACATAGATATACATATAATAAAGCCTAGACAAAGTTCCCAAGAAAATTAATTCTGTCAAACCAAACAGAGTGTATGATAAATTTAGGGCAAAAACCAAATTCGGGGGAAACCCTAATAGGACGTACCAGAAGGCTAGAGATGGATCCAAAAGTGATGACGTTGAACCGACCCAAGTAAGAATCGGAGACAAAAGCTCCAAAAATGGCCAAAACATTGGACATGGCTGACCATAAAGAGAGTAGAATTGATGCAGTGGCTGCTTCCATTTGATAGCCATTTATCAAGTAGAATATCATGTTGGGCATCAGCCCATAGCTTGCCACCTTCTCAAATGACTCATTCACTGCAACCCAAAAGAAAATTCAAGAGAATATACTCAGATATATATGTATGTATGTATGTAAATGTGCAGACGTGTATAACTATGTATGTGATTTACCTATGATGAAAGGCATAGTTCTGAGACCGCCCTTTCTTAGGGGGGAAGGATGATGATGGAGTAACTTCTTCTTCTCAGATGAATTAACGCCCATTTTCTGTTCTTCCACTTCCTGTTCCATCACCTCTCCCTCTCTCCCTCTCCTCCAAACTATAGAAGGGAAGAAACAGACCTGAGGGATAGTCTGAGAGAGCTCTGATTTGATTTTGGTTGACTACAGTGTCCCTTTCTCTCTCTAACTACTCTCTCTCTCTTAAACAGAAGAGGCCGTGCGATGAGTAGAAAGATAATTAAATAAAGATAAAACAGCACGTGGCTCACGTGCCACGACCCACGAGGCTAGCCACAAAGTTTTTTTTCGGTTTTTTCTTATCAATTGCTACCTTAGTAAGGAAATGAAAAATAAGTAATATTTTATAATTAGAAAGGTAAGAAGGTAGTGATGTATAATATTTTGTTAGAATAGAATAAAGAGTAGGATAAATAATACTAGATTTGTTGTGTTTAATAGAGTTGAGTGTAAAATTATTTATTTATCTCTAAAATATAATATAATATATAAAAAGAGGGACAAAATTGACTTTTTATATTTATACTCTCATGAGATGTATAATACTACTTCCTATGTGGTATTGTACATCTCTCAATTTTGAGAATTGCATCTCCCCTTCTTCCTTAAAAATGTAATTTTCCATCTTTTTTTGTGTGTGCAACTATGGGTATAGGGACTTTCAGAATTTGTTATTCAATGCTGTGCCCCTTATACCTCAAAAAGATGGAAGGAAGAAAGTCGTTTGACCGGCAAAAATGTGGAAAGTCAAGTCTGCAGAGAAACTCATAGTTTTCAACCCCCAATAAGAGTCATTTCATTGCTGATTTACAGAGGAATTACATAGAAATAGAGAAAGAACATTCTTTTTCTATTTTCTTGACAACAAAATGGAATAATTCAACAATTAAGATCATACTACAAGGAATTGATTGAAGGTACAACACAAGCATCTGAAATATTCATGTACTATGAACAGCCATATCCATCAAAAACCATACTTGTCAAGCCGAAGGTAATTCCCTATAGTCAGATCCTTCTTCATCTACCTTGCCAGAGAACTTTGAGGTTTCCTTCTTAATCGGCTCCTCATAAGCCCGGCAGCAAATCAAGAAATAAACAAAGTTAAGCAATCCCAAGAAAGCAATTAGCCAGTAGTAATCTACGTGACCCCTATTAAGGTTGCTCGACAACCAGCTTACATTACCCCCTTTGGTAGTAGCAGCATTCACAATATTCACTAGAAAGCTTCCCATCAAGCTAGACACAGCCACGCCAAGTGTGGAGAGAGCCATTGCAATGCTAGACATGGTTTTGGGGAACTGATTGTAAAAGAACTCTATCTGCCCAATCGAATAGAAGGCCTCGGCCACTCCAAGCAGGGCAAATTGTGGAACTAGCCACATTGCAGACATGTCCACCACATAATTTGGATCATCTTCAAATCCTTGTTCAATAGCCAGTCCCCTCCTTCTGCTTTCAGTAATTGCCGAAACTGCCATTGCTAGACACGACAGTAGTAACCCAAACCCCATTCGGATAAGTAATATAATGCCTGTATTAGTAGTTAAAATATAACCCTTATTCTAGTTATGTAAATAGTAAGTATATGCATACGTATTTGGAATCAAATAGGTGCATACGTATTTGGAATCAAATAGGTGCATGTGTCAGCATTTGCATGGATTTGCATGCTATATAAATAATCTTCCTAACAAGTTCTTTTGCATAATACATGAAACATATACATAAAACATGACAAATGACTTATATATGGGCCTTTTGGAATCATATAAAACTTATGTTTTAGCTAACTCTGATGGAAATGAACCGTTTATCCTATTAAAATATATGGATGAGGCAAGAGATGGGACCATGAAACACTGTACAAAAACAGCCACATCTTACCTATAAAGTCTAAGAATGGGCTTGTATAGAAAGTGGTTGCATAGATATAATTATAAAGCATATGAAGTAACTTATATAACACCCCCCCCCTCTCTCTCTCTCTCTCTCTCTCTCTCTCTATATATATACGTGTGGTATGTAAACATACAGAGAAATGCTAAATGCATCGGATAAAGTCACCGGTTTTTATTATCGGCTGACATGGCGTTCTATGTGATTATTCACATCACTGGCTTACTTCTTTAATATTCTCCTAGAATTACGGAATAAAATTAAAAAAAAGAAAAACAAAGAATGATACATAGAAAATTGAAACAGTGGATAGACTCTCCCCTCTCCGATGAATATTTGCTGCTAGTAATTCGAGCTTTTCGTTGTAATAGTACATGTGGGTCTTAAGCAACGGCCGCTTAATATAGTCCTTAACCGCAATTTCAACGGCTGGTGACGGCACATTGGTAGAAGTAGCCCATGGTTTTAAGGTTAAAACGAGCAAAAAATACAGTGGTGGGACGATCGCAGTTAGGATGGTGGTTTTGAGGAGAGATGAATGGAAGGAGAAAGAGAGGGATCTAGTAACAGCCTATGGCGGTGGTGTTTGGCTTTTGAAGGAGAGTGGAGGAATGGGTTCTAAGAATGATGGACGGTGGTGGTGAAGCGATAGGTGGAGATGTTGGTGACGGTGGTGGACTTTAGCAACAACTTCCACGTTATGATGGTATGAAGAGAGAATTACCCGTGTATTTTCTTGATGTAATTTCCTTCTTTTTTTTATTTATTTTTCTTCTTGCAACATTTTCAGAACTTTCCTTAAGAAAACTTCCAAGTCCTAGCCGATGTGGCTTGCCACAGTGGCCCACCACATCAACCGGTGGAATAAACCGGTGCATATTCCTGTGATACATAGCATTGCTCAAACATATATGTCAATGTTTTGAAAACCGGACTATTGAGTGAACTGGAAAGGCACCGGGTTACGGGTCATCGGTTCAACCGTCGAATCAACCATTATTGACCCCTGATGTCATAATTATATCATTTATTAATTTATTAATATTAATAAATGGTATCTTATTTTTTTACACTAGTTTTGATATTTAAAACATAAAATTTTGCCTTAAAATATTGAACCGAACGGTTTAATACCGATGCAATTGACTGGGTCGCGGGTCAACTGTGATTTTGATTGGATTTGAGCTGGTTTGACCTAATTTTGATCAAAACGAGTTTAGAAGGCTAACCGGACCGTTTCTTCAACTGTTGACGATTCAACTAGTTGAATCTGCCGGTCCAGTCCGAGTTTTAAAACACTGCTATATGTTTTGTGTGTGTCAGATGTGGCAAGTGAACTTGTCTTCTAGGAGTCAATCACTTTTAAATACTATTTGTCTGTGTTTGGACTTTATCGTTTAATGTTCTGTTTCTTTTAGAAATGAACTCGCTTATGCTAGATCGACTTGGTCCTTGCTGGATTTGGACTGTAATTACTACTGTTAGACTTGCTTCTGGGTATTAGTGAATTTAAACCTCTCCTAACTTAAGTTGACAACATCTTTTTAGTTGATCTTGACCTATTGTATTGGGCCTGATTATTTTGACCTACAATAAATAATACTTTAAAATTAGAAAGATGATGATGAGTGATAAATAATATTATGATGAGATGGAGGATTACATATACTATGTTTGGTTAAAGTAGAATAAGAAATAAGATAAATAATACCATATTTGTTATGTCTAATAAAAATGAGGTAAGAAATAAAATAAGTATATGAAATTACTACCTCGCTCTTAAAATGTAATATAATATAATGAAAGTGGTGCAAAACTTGACTTTTTACATTTATAGTCTCTCCCATGAGATGTGTAATTAATACAAACTCCTATGTGCTATTGTACATCCCCCAATTTAGGGGATTGCATCTCCCCTAAGTGATGTAATCCCCACTTTTTTGTATGTGCCAACCATAGGTATAAAGGGTAGATGCAATCTCCACTTTTTTGTGTTTTTCGTGTGCCTATCATGAGTGCAAGGGTTACAGGATCTGTCACCCAATCCCATACGGCTTATAGCCGAGAAGATGGAGGAAGGAAGTGGTTTGAACAGCAAAAATGTGGAAAGTCAAGTCTGCAGAGAAACTCACAGTTTTCACCCCCGCAACCAATTAGATTAAAGGATTAAGAGTCATTTCATTGCTGATTTACAGAAGAATTACATAGAAATAGAGAAAGAACACCTCCTTTTCTATTTTCTTGCCAACAAAATGGAATAATTCAACAGTTAAGATCATATTGGTATGAATTAACCGAAGGTACAACACAAGCATCTGAAATATTCACGTAATATGAACAGCCATATCCATCAAAAACCATACTTATCAAGCCGAAGGTAATTCCCTATAGTCAGATCCTTCTTCATCTACCTTGCCAGAGAACCTTGAGGTTTCCTCCTCAATCGGCTCCTCATAAGCCCGGCAGCAAATCAAGAAATAAACAAAGTTAAGCAATCCCAAGAAAGCAATTAGCCAGTAATAGTAATCTACGTGACCCCTATTAAGGTTGCTCGACAACCAGCTTACATTACCCCCTTTGGTAGTAGCAGCATTCACAATATTCACTAGAAAGCTTCCCATTAAGCTAGACACAGCCATGCCAAGTGTGGAGACAGCCACTGCAATGCTAGACATGGTTTTAGGGAACTGATTGTAAAAGAACTCTATCTGCCCAATCGAATAGAAGGCCTCGGCTACTCCAAGCAGGGCAAATTGTGGAACTAGCCACATTGCAGACATGTCCACCACAGCATTTGGATCATCTTCAAATCCTTGTTCAATAGCCAGTCCCCTCCTTCTACTTTCAGTAATTGCCGAAACTGCCATTGCTAGACACGACAGTAGTAACCCAAACCCCATTCGGAGTTTGGGGCTAAGCCCACCAGTCCTCCCAGTGCACCTTGCTAATAGCAGAATCATAATCCGGTCATAGAAGGCGACCCATAAAATTAGTGTCACAATCATGAACATTCCAAAGCTCCCTGCAGGAATCTCAAAACCCGAGGTGATGCGCCTGTCCATGGTCTTTGCCTGAAGTGTGGAAAATGAGTTTTGGAAGATGATCAATATGACCATAATGCCAGCAGACCACATGGGGATGACTCTGAGAAGAGCCTTGAGTGACTCTACTTGGTCCACATTGCAGAGTCTCCATGGATTTGATGCTGATCCATCTGCTCTCAAATCTCTCTCAGGATCTGTAATTATGCAAGCTTTGTTCAGACACCTACATAGAGAGTCAAGAATATATATATATCAAGACAAAAAATCATCACAATAGAACAATGTAGCAAAGAGGACAATGCAATCTTGACCATACCTTAAGTCCTCAGTTGGTATGAAGAACTTTGGTTCATAGCTTTTATGATAACAATCATCAGAATAACCAGAAGGGAGACTGATGTTTCTGTTTTTCAATGCTGCAACAAGAACTTGAACAAAATTGGTGAACAAGCTCTCGCTTGCTTTAACTTTGATGTAAAGAGAGGAACCTAATAAGAACATGAGAGCAGAGAAGACCATGAAGACAACTGGGACTCCAAAACCAACTTGCCAGCCAAAATGGTCTTGAATGTATACGATAGCAGTTAAAGCAAGAACTGTCGAAAGTCCAGTTGAAGCATAGTACCAGTTCAAGAACCTTTGCAAGACCCTTTCATTGTCAGTGTTTTCTTTGTTGTCCAACTGGTCAGCACCAAATGCCATAGAACAAGGTCTAATGCAACCGGCTCCAATGGAGATTAGTCCAAACGAGGAGAAGAGCATAGCAAGTTGGGCTGATGTGGGAGAGTTGCAGCTGTGGCTGAAGCCATCACAAGGTGGAGGTTTCAATTGTGGAACCATTGCAGTTAACCAGAGAAGAGTCATTCCCTATAGAATCAGAACAACACGATAGAACTAATAATCAATAAGGATTGAAAACTAAAATTAGCAGGCTCACTGTTTATTCTTGTTTTCATTCTTCTTGAAATTATGCTAGTTGAAATTGAAATTAGGCACAAAGGGTCATTTTGTCAAGAGCCAATTGTAATTTCCAAATTTGTCCTCCCCGCTTTTTGATTTACTATCTTGGCCATAGGTACCCAATTCTAAAGCAATATTCCTCCAAAACATACAGAGTGCAAGTATGTCATATGATTATGTTCCGATCCAGAGTCCGGGAAAACAAAAAGAACAATCATGTCCTTTTCCTGACCTTGAAATAAACAAGCACACATTCAGATTTATCTCATGGTCTAATTTAACATTTGGATAGTTTTCTAGATAAATGCAGTTGCTTTGTGGCACTCAACACCCACTATCTTCATCACTCGACAGAAAAAAAAAAACAGAAAAAAAGAAAAAAGAAAAGAAGCCTCAAATATACTTTAGTCACTCTTTCTTGGTACCTAATTCAAAAACAATTTTCCTCCCAAACAAACAGAGTGCAAGTATGTCATATGATCATGTTCTGATTCAGATTCCGGGAAAACAAAAAGAACAATCATGTCCTTTTCCTAAATAGAAAAGCACACATTCAGATTCATCTCATGGTTTAATTTAATAGTTGGATGGTTTCTTAGATAAATGCAGTTGCTTTGTTCCACTCAACAATCAACGTCTTCATCACGCAACATAAAAAAATAACAGAAGCCTCAAATATAATTTAATCACTCTTTCGTTTTCCCACAAATATATTTCCTGGGGAAAATAAATTTTTTCTAACACAAGTAGTTGGCTGAAAGGCACATCTATGGGCAAGGTTAGTTAGGCAGAGACTAAACAATTTTTAGCTTGGTTTCAAAGCAACATCTATGGGAATTAATACAGCCATATAGAGATAAGAGTGTATAATAAAAATATATGGAGACACAGAGAGATATAGGTAAATATTGGAGTACTATTCACACAAACACAATGGAACCCAATACAAGTTAACAAATAAAATATCTTCTGCCAAGTCAAAAGCAAGAAGAGGGAAGCCCCAAATGGCCATAGGATTTACCAGAAGGCTAGAGATTGAACCGAGAACGATGACCGGAAACCGGCCCAAGTAAGAATCAGCAAGAAAAGCTCCAAAAATGGCTAATGTATTGGACATGGCTGACCACAAAGAGAGTATGACTGAGGCACTGGCAGCTTCCATGTGGTAGGTTTCCATCAAGTAGAATATCATGTTTGGCATTAGCCCATAGCTAGCCACCTTCTCAAATGATTCATTCACTGGAAAAGCAACAGAAATATAAAGAAAAAGATACACAAATTTGTAGTGTACATGAATATGTATATGTGGTTACCTAGGATGAAAGGTATGGTTCTGAGACCACCCTTTCTTGGTCTTGGTGGGTGATGGAGTAGCTTCTCCTCATCTGAGTATGTGCTCATTTTCTCTTCTTCCACTTACTTTTTCAATCTCTCTCTCTCTCTCTCTCTCTCTCTCTCTCTCTCTCTCTCTCTCTCTCTCTGTGGATTTAGAATGAAAGGAAGGGACGGCAGGAGTAGATTGAAGCACTGAGAATATGGAGTACTATGGAGAGTGCCTCGAGTTTGGTTTTAGTCACTTTCTGTATTTTCAAGTGAAGATTGGTAGTTCAAGTGATGCATGCCTATCTATTTTTATTTGGTAATTAGTTTTTTCGGTTTTAATAGCATTACCATTAGTCTGTTGGATCAAACAAAACCCAACACAAACATCCCCTAAAAAACGAGAGAGAGAGAGAGAGAGAGAGAGAGAGAGCAGAATATGAAGTGTGGATGTGGAGGCTTGTGAAAGTGATTCTTTTAGCTCTTTATTGGTTGCTTTTCTTTTCTTTATTTTTTATTTTTGACCATTCTTTATTACTTGCCCTTTTTTTTGGGGGGGGGGGGGGGTGGTGATATACTTTTCTTGGTTTCGGGAACACATTTTTTTCTTTTTCTCCGTAACTTTTATCCCTTTTTAAGTTATACAACTTGTATATAGAATTTACTACAAGTTATATATAGTAAAGAAATTAATGAATGATTTCATTCATAAACTCAACCCAAAAAAAAAAGAAAAAAGAAAAACAATTAAGCCCTCCATTTAACTACATCTATCTAAACATAAGCCAATCAAATTTAGAGAATGACTAGTAGGTATAGATACCCTTTCTTTTCTCAATTAAGAACATGTTTGGAACTTGTGGAAGAAAAAGAGAAAGAAGAAGGAAGGGAAAGAAAGTGTGAGAATTTGTAGGAAAAAATAGTTATTCTTCTCGGTTTGATTTTGCAAAGAATTAAAAAGAAAATGAAAGAAAAATAACTTACTCTTATATAATATTAAAAGAAAGTAAAAAATTAGGGTTATTATTAAAAAGAAAAGAGAATAAAATAAAAACAAAAGTGAGAAGAAAAATACCTTATTTGTTTCATAGATTTTTCTCTTTGCTCTCAAAATAAGAACCAAAGAAAAGGAGGGGGGAAGGAAATTTGTTTTTGTTTTCGTTTTTCCCTTTTCCTTTATTTAAGTTTTCTCCAACTCACAAACAGGCTGTATAAGTTACTTTCTAAGGGAAAAATATGATGAATCCTCAAGAGCTTAATTCATCACTGCCCTGGTTGTACCACCAATTCTTGGACTGATCTATTTTCAGAAGTTTCTTCGAAATCGACCAAGAAAAATGACAGGCTGATATAAATTCCAAATCAAGGACGAAATAGAATAAAGGTAAATAGCAGAGTCCACAAAATTTCTCCAAGATAAACATAAACATTAGCAGGATAGAGCCTTTTGAGTCCTTGTTGATGGCATATTCCACAAATACTAATAAAAATTGCATTAAAAATAGAGTTGTAAAACTAAATAAAGCTACTCCAACTTAACTTGTATT
Organism: Euryodendron excelsum; assembly: GCA_033060915.1. Classification (NCBI taxonomy): domain Eukaryota; kingdom Viridiplantae; phylum Streptophyta; class Magnoliopsida; order Ericales; family Pentaphylacaceae; genus Euryodendron; species Euryodendron excelsum. The sequence goes on along the minus strand of CM065378.1, from coordinate 33,984,781 downwards.
GGGGTCATCAAAGTTCTTTTGAGATTGGTTCATTAATTTTTTGAATTTGACTTGATAAATTTATATACAGTCTAAAATTGTGTAAACAAATCAAGCTACTCCCGCTCACTTTGATTGAAATTTGTTTAAAATTAAGGATATTATCTGATTAAACAAAAACCAACTTAGCTAAGGCTCAATGGAGGGTGCAACTTCTACTTCAAGTCATTTTCTTGTGCGACCTACATACATACATACATATATATATATATATATATCTATCCATTTGAACTTTAAATTTGCCGTCAAAATTTTTTCGTAAGGCACCACCTGCATCCGAGTTTTACCAGCTGACCATGGAATCTGTGACGGGATTAAAAAAAGATCGATTAGTCTATACACACGGGATCGAAGTTGTTCTTTTATGATTTTTACATGGTGGTGCAAAAGTCCAAGTAATGGCTGATGCAAGGCATTTAATCATAATTATATATCCAACTCATATTTTTGGTATGCATGGTCATTGGGCCAAACGAGTTTTGTTTTATGGATCCGTTTGGTAAAGTTTTTTTGCTTAACTTCTTTTTAGTTTATAAGTAAAAAAGTCAAGTTTTTATAGATTGTTCTAATTGATTTGCTTTTCATTAAATATTAGAATTTTAGTTCACTAATTGTTTTTGGCTGCTATTAAGGGCTGTTAATATAGTATTTTTTTTTTCCCCAATCAATGTGCCATCCCAGATTCCCGTTATCTGAAGGCCTGTAAATGATGAATGCTAATTCCCATCAACACAAAATCAAACTTACAAATATTATCAGGAGAATCATTTAATAATCTTTTAGAATGAGTCATTAAAAAAAATTAACAAATAAAAGTGGTTGTAATTTGTTTTTGGATAACTTCAAAAGTGGTTGTAATGTTCCCTTGTAGAAAACATCATACATTTAATTCAGTTGGACATACCTTCATCGACGTCATTCTTGGGTTTTGGCTTGATTCGGCATGTGGCTATCTTGGATCGTATTCTTTGTTATAGAGTTCATATTGTAATGTACCTGTCAAAACACCAAAAATAAAAAAAAAATGAACCACAAAAAGAGTTCATATCATAATGCAAAATTACTTTTATAGAATTTTATTATTTTAGACATGTTTGATAACTTCTGAAGGAGCCCACTTAAACTTTCTTGCTTTGTAAGATATCAATAAATAAGATTTGGATTCTTTTCATAAATGATTTTATAGTTATATATAAGGAAATAAATTTTAATATAAAACGACATAGTTTTAGTAAGACATGCGATAAGATTACATCTAGACCATTAATTATGAAATGAAGATCTCCATTCCAATTCAGAGAAAATCCAAATCCCAACAAATGAGATCCTCCTAATTGAAAGTGAAGGCTTATAAGAGTTCAAAAAGAGCACCTAGCTTCTCCAACTCCATTTTTGATCTCTCCTCAATATTTGGGATCCTAATACTCTCCTCCTGATGGACTCGGTTGCATTAAGCACCTTGTCTGTTACATGCCTGAGTGTGTTTGGAAAGGTCATAAGCCCACCATGAGGCTATTTCTCAGTACGTATTTGATATAATTATCTGGTCAAAGGTCTTGAAAATTTTTTTATTCTTGACAAGAGTCGAACCTTTAACCTCCCTTTGAGAGGCTATGAATTCTAACCAACTGAGCTAACCAACTATGTATCTGATGTACTTATGCCTCCCCTACCATTGCCACACTTCTTGTGTTGAAAAACCTAGGGCTTTTTTTTGTCCGCTAATTGGGTGTTCGAGTCAACTTCATACCCCTTACCTAATTTCGGGGTCTGTGTAGTCCCTCATCTCACATAAGCTAGGTAATTATCAAGCTAAAAATTTTTAAAAAAACTTTTGTACTTGGCAAAAGTCAAATCTTGACCTTCCTTTAAGAGGCTATAAATTTTGGCTAACTGGACTAGCGGTTTAACAACCTAAGGCCATGTTAAAGGGCATATAAGCTTCCTCAAACAGAGACATCCTTCCTTGACTGGAGCGCAAAATGTACCAATCCACAAACTGCTTCTTAAATCGCAATGCACATACTCATGTATCATTTTCCCTAACCCTTCCATTATCTTCAATTTGATCATTCCACTAGTTAATGGTCGCTGCAAGTGGATTCACCAAAAATGCTATTGGAGAGTATTAAAAAGGCATTGTAGTAATTTCGAGATCACATTTTAGGGAGTTCAACGTCTCTTCAGTTATATATACACTAGAAGTGGAAGCGGTGTCTATTACTCCCGCTGATCCCTACAAACTGTAAAACACTATATGCTCTAATAAGTGGTTAGTTAAGGTGATACAAATATAATATTTAAAATTACAACTCTATCCTTATTCCTAAGTATCAAAAAATTGAAATTACTATTCTATCCTTAATAAAACTTTACAAAATAAGCTAACTGTTTCATTTTTAGAATATAATAACTAGAAGCGAAAGTACACATGTTGCGTGTGACTGTGACCATTACTCCACTAATCCCACTAACTAAAAAACACTAATAGTTAGTCTAGTTGATCACTTTAGTATGCCATAGATAGATAATTATTATATAAGTAAGACACAAACGTGTGTATATGTTTCTTTCTGAATCTCTTTTAAATTTTTGTATAGTGTGCTTATAGAAGAAGTGCCCCTTCATCAAAGTAGTCCTCAATACCATATAATGATATACAATCAAAAAAATTATACATTTAATATAGAATGATGAGGTTAAATAAAAGTCTTTTACTAAAATAAAGCACCCATCACCATAATTTTTAATCTCAAAAATACTACCCTCGAAAGATTCTGGTTAAATTTTCAATACAGGTTTCCGAAAAAAATAGTATGTTCCAGACCTTTAAACCCTAATCCCTGAAATGTTTCTTTCAGTGATTCATAAAGGAAATGGTCAAAGATGGGCATAAATTTACCACAATGGAATTTTCCTTATTCAAAATTGCATAATTAAATGAATTTAATTATGTGCTGGTGTTATGTCCATTTCAAACTTGTCGTTGCTCTGTCATGTCCAATTATCACTTTTTGTTTTTGAGACCCTCCTCCTTTGGTGCAATTTTGCTTTGCCTTTAATCTCCAAGTCCAAAGTTAAGGTGGAAATCTAAGAAGAAAAATCTAGATTTACAAGACTTTCATTAAGAGCAAGTGTTTGAAGGGAAATACTAATGTATCTCCATCACAAATGTAGCAAGAAACACTAGTAGAGAGTTAGAAAATTCTTTCAGAGAGGGCAACATTTATTTACAATCTAAAATATTTTTTGAAAGTGATGCTATATGACTAGAATTTTTGTATTTGATTGTTTGTAGTATTTTATGTCAGACTAAAACACAAACTATTTTGGTTCATAATTTTGAAATTGCCCCTGTCACATTATTCTGGTATAGCTTTGTATATAAGAAATTTATAAGAATGAATTTCCTTTTATAATCAACAATAGAACACTTGACTTCTATATGACTATATAATATATATAGAGATCTTTGAAGCAAATTAAGTATCAAGGAGAAATATTCATCAATTTTTAGAAGGGATAAATTGAAGGACATTTTCAAAATTGTAACTCAAAGTAAAGTTTTTAAAAATATAGGAGACATTTATAAATTTTTAGAGGGGTCAAATTAAAAATAATTGCAAAAGTTGCAGACAAAATTAAAATTTTTGAAAAATCAAAGGAGTAGATGCCCCCTCTGGCCTCTATAGTGCCGCCTGTGCTTACTACCCTCCCACACTTCTATTAAAAATGGCAACTATGGCTACTTTCTCTCTCCAGAAAATCCTTCCCCACCATCGAAGCTGGAATGAAAACAAGCTTTAGGCCATTTGACAAATGAAAATATCCACTAAAAACCCTCAAGTGATTGGATCAGGTAATAACTCAAATTTTTTTTTGCTCAATGCTTGGGTTTTAGTTTTCATTACCGCTTGATGGAGCTAAACTTATTCTTAGAGCATAAAGTGAGATCTTAATTTCAGTCCCGATGTAAGTGTAATGGGGTCTCTACAGTTGGTTGTGTCCTTGATAAATATTTAGAGTAGACTATCTGTATATCTATTTTCTTGTACCAAAAAAAATTATTCAATAAGAAAAGACGGTGGTCATGTCCTGAGTCCTAATTACCTCCCATTTGGTGGAAAACAGAAGTACAAGGCGGACATCGTCATTGTTACTCTGTATAGCGATTTATGCTTTTAGAATGGTAATTTTTTCTAATAATGGAATTGAAATATTCATTGCTAGGTTAAGACTAAACTAAAAGCCTGTTCCCTTTCCTTTCTCCTTGATTAAGAGCTTGTTTGAAACTTTGGAAGGGAAAGAAAAAGGAAGGGAAAGGAAGTCATAGAAATTATGGGGAAATTATTTTTTTTTATTTGTTTAGTTTTGTAAAAAAAAATAAAAAAAAAATGAAAGAAAAATAACTTTCTCTTATCTGAAACTAAAAGAAAAGAGGAAAAAAGTAATAGTGTAACTATTGAAAAGTTAAAAATGAAAGAAACTAAAAAGGAAAGTAAGAAGAAAAATCACTTTCCATTCTTGTTCTTTGGATTTTTTCTTTTTCCTATTCCTTCACAAATAAGAATCAAACAAATGAACGAAGGGAAATTATTATTTTCCTTCTTCTTTGGCTGTATAGTTTCTAAGGAACTATATTGAATCCCTTGTCTAACTATGATAAATCCTCAGTAGCTTGATCATTCCCTCCTTGTACTACCAATTCTTGGACTGATCTATCTTCAGAAGTTGCTTCGAAATCGACCAAGGAAAAGGACAGATGTACAAATATATGAAAGCAAGAATGAAATAGCTAGTATAAAGGTGAATGTATAGAATTGAGCCTTCAATTTTCTCAAGCATAAACATCAGCAGCAGCAGGCTTTAGCTTTTTGGACCCTGTTAATAGCATATTCCCTAAACAAATTCCCAACATTAACCAAGCCACTTGAACTCGACTTTTGTTCAGCTGGCTAAAAGTTCATTCAATATTAGCTTGTTATGCAGACAAGTTAAGTTTGAGCCCATTTTAAGACTTATTAATTTTTTGAACTTGACTTGATAAGTTTATACCCGCTTTAGGATTATTATAAACCAAACCACCAGGGTTTAGCTTGATTGAAGCTCATATGAGTAACAATAATCAAGTTGAGCTTGAACACATTTTGAACTCATTACAGTTTCAAGCCAAACTTGAACAACTTACTACTCGGCTCGACACTGCTTGTTTACAATTGGTGATAGTACATGTATATATGCTTCTGAACTAGGTCAGGTGATGACAGGAAAAACAAGAAGTTGGAGCCGTTCTCTGAGTCACCAGGAAAAGGGATTTGTTAGTGTTGAGTAAGGAAAGAAACAAGCAGGAAGAATGGCCCCATGCTAATGGTAAAAGGACTCTCCCTCTGTTGAAGTTTCAGTAAGGCTACTGTGGCTATATATCCATCCAATAATCCAAAACCAACGGCAATGTAAGAAGTGCCAGAGACGAGAGAAACGACATGGGATTGGGGGCCACACCACACTCCAAGACGTTTGTAATAGTTTTTTTCCAACCTTCGAAAGATCTCCCATTGCTCTTCCTCCAGAAAGAAAACACCATATGCAGCATAGAGGGGCCCATCTCCTAAGCCTTTACCACCAACTTTTAACAATCTGAGACTTGAAGAGTTATTCATGTTACCTTATGCAGGAATTATTTGATTTTGATGTTACAATACATTAAATCTAGCTTTCATGACTTAGAATCTAGCCATTGGCTCTTATCCAAAATGGATGAAGATTTATAGATCTATAACATAGGATCCCCTGCTCTTCTAAGTATTAAAAGTATTCAGAGATTCAGAATTACTCCTTAGGATTGAACTGAAAATCCATGACATGAAAATATATCAATAAACATGATCACCAGATGATGAAACATAAGCTCAATTATGCATGCTATTCTTATGATGAGTCCCTAACTTTGGAACTATACGGAAGGACAAATAATCCCGGATCCAGAATATGCAATCATGCACCCAAACTAACAATTCTAAACTTCACGATCCCAAATGGGCTCCTCCGCGATGTTCATGATTATTACAGGTAACAGTGTAATCCTCCTAGCATTAAAAATCATGGGCAACCCAATCCATCTTGGGTTTAAACAAAAAGGATCAGGGTTGAAATTTTAGTTTACTTGCATATCCATGGCATTCTCAATGACACCTTGGCAAGCAGATGATGAGATGAACTTCTTCAATGGTTAATATCATTGCAAAAAGAAAAACAAAAGGGATAACAGAAGCATATTAGCCATTCATGTTGTATGAACTACTATATTTATCAAAAGCATACATGTGAAGCTGAAAGTCACTCCCTCTAATCAAATTCTCCATCTATCTTATCAGAAAACCTAGTCCTGTTATCCTTAGAAGGCCTGTATGCCTGACAGCAGAAAAGAAAATAAGCAAAGTTGACTAAACACAAGAAAGCAATGAGCCAGTAATAGTAATCTATGTGACCTTTGTTAAGGTTGCTTGACAACCAGCTTACTTTACCTCCTTTAGTAGTAACATGATCCACAATATTCACCAGAAAACCACCCACCAGGCTAGAAACAGCCATCGCAAGAGTGAAAAGAGCCATTGGAACACTAGACATGCTTTTAGGGAACTGGGAATCGTAGAACTCTATCTGCCCAGTTGGATTAAAAGCCTCGGCCAATCCAAGCATAGCATACTGTGGCACTAACCACATTGCAGACATGTCCACCATGCCACTAGGATTGTTCTCCAGACCTTCATCAATTGCCATTCCTCGTCTTATAGATTCCACTATGGCTGCCATTGCAGTAGCCATGCATGAGAGAAGTAATCCAATTCCCATTCGAACTTTGGGACTAAGCCCGGTTGAGCACCCAGTATATCTGGCTAACAAGGGCACCATTAGACGGTCATAAAAGGCAATCCATACCATAGCAGTGAAAATCATGAAAATAACAAAGGACCCTGCTGGAATCTCAAATTTTGAGGTAATGTGTCTATTCATAGTATTCGCTTGAAGTGTGGAAAATGAAAGTTGGCCCATGCTGACTGAGAACATAATGCCAGTAGACCACATGGGGAGGACTCTAAGAAATGTTTTGAGTGAATTAACTTGATCCACAGTGCAAAGAACCCATGGATTTGAAGGTGATCCATCAGGGTTTAGATCTCTCTCTGGATCCTCAGCTATGCAAGCTTTGTTTAGCCACCTACAAAGAGTCAAAACATGTATTATAGGAACTTTGTTGCTAAAAATTTCGCGAGAAGCCATTCATTTTGAGGAAAAAGTGAATAACAAATGGTTCTATAATTTGTAATTTGTTTAAAATATTCAATTAATTTCTACTAATAATATAAGATATCAGCTGCAATTTATGTTGCTTGAAATTAATTACTTTATAGAGGATGAATATAAGATAAAGCACTTCACAAGAAGAAAGCCATGTAATGAGGAGCTTCATGAATATTATTAGAGATGTACCCCACAACAGTTCATTGTAGTGAAATTGACGCCGATGACATACCTTAAGTTCTCAGATGGTGCAACGAGCTTCAGTTCAATGTTCTGATGGTAAGACTCATCATAATCACTTGGATGGAGACTGATTTTTCTCTTTCTAAATGCCACCACTAGAACTTGAACAAATCCAGTGAACAAGCTCTGACTAGCTTTAACTTTAACATAAATGGAAGAACCCAATAAGAAAACTAGAGTAGACAAAGCCATGAGAATAGCTGGGACTCCAAACCCAATTTGCCAACCCCAGTGATCTTGAATGTAAACAACAACAGTTAAAGCAAGGACTGCTGAGAGTCCAGTCGAAGCATAATACCAGTAGATGAAGCTCTGCAAAACCCTTTCATTATTGGGGTTTTCTTTATTGTCCAACTGGTCTGCACCAAAGGCAATAGAACAAGGTCTAATGCAACCAGCACCAATGGAGATTAGCCCAAATGAAGAGAACAATACAGCAAGTTGGGCTGCAGTTGGAGAGTTGCAACCGTGCTTGAGCTGTTCACAAGTTGCAGGTTTCAAATGTGGAATTGTGGCAGTTAACCAAAGAAGAGTCATTCCCTGTTGAAAAAAGAACAACATGACCAAACCATCATAATAGGTTGAAATTGGAAAGTGTGCTGGTTGAACCAATGCACTTTATTTGCTCCAAATGACAAATCTTTTACAAGGAGACGTCTTATAGAAGAAGAAATTTTAAAACAAATCTTATTGTTAGAAATAATTGGCTGCTTCCACAATAACTCAAAGCCACTTAATCAATGTATGGGTGCAAAACTTAGTGGAAGCAACCAAGAAAGTTGCTGAAATCAGTTGAATTTTTGTGGTAAAGAGAGGCTTTATTCAATGCTAACTGAAAGGAGTTTAAAACTTTCCCCTAGCTATCTGATAAAAATATCCATTAGCAAAGGTAGCCCGTTAAAGAAAGCATCTTCCCCATAAAACAAAACTCAGGCTGCAAATATGTCATGTCAATACTTATTGTACCAACAAATTATAGAAACATTATCAGGCCTCCTTAATTACCTAGAAATACACACTGCCAGACACATATGCGGTGTTTGGAACGTTTATATGGGGGGGAAACAAAAAAACCAAGTTCGTGGCGTCCAATCTTCAGCCTAGAAGAAATTTAGGTGAAAATAAAGAAAGCCCACTGCAATTTTATCTTCACACTATTCTGTTCCAACAAAATATTTTTTCCTGGGAAAAAGAATACATCCAACAAAAGAAATGGTCACAGAGAGACATTTTTTTGCACAGCTAATTAAATAAATACTAGGAAAATTTGCAAGCTTCTCAGTAATATTTCCAAAGATATAAGTGAGGCAATGAACACACACACACACACCCACACACACACACACAGAGGGTACATGTATTTCCTTAGATTATAAAGGGAAACAATATTCTATTGAAACAAGTGGAACCTGGCAAAATTTTCCAAGAAAATATTTTCTTTCAACCCAAACAGACTTCTTCTCCAATTAAGAGCAAAATGCAAAATTGGGGGAAACCGAAATAGTTTATAGGACTTACAAGGAGGCTAGAGATGGATCCAAGACTGATGACCCGGAATCGACCTAAGTAAGAATCAGAGAGAACAGCTCCGAAAATGCCCAAAGCATTGGAAGTAGCTGACCACAAAGAGAGTATGATTGACCCAGTTGCAATTTCCATGTGATAGTCTCTCATCAAGTAGAATATCATGTTGGGCATCAGCCCTATGCTCGCTACCCTCTCCAACGATTCATTTACTACAATCAAGTAAAAAAAATGTAGTGTTCGCAATTTTGCATATGTACGCATATAGAATGTATGTATATGTTTAAAATGCTTTACATATAGGAATGTAAGTATGGGGTTACCTATGATAAAGGGCAAAGTCCTGAAACCACCGTTTCTTGGTGTTGGTGGGTGATTAAGTAACTTCTTTTCCTCTGAATAGATGTTCATTCTCTCTTCTTCCATTTCCAGCTCCATCACTTCGTTTCTGGCTGTCGCCTCTGTACGTGATTAGATAGAGACAAGAGAGAGGTTAATCAAAGGAAAGATCAAAGTACAATTTTGGGAAGATCTATGGCTTGGATTTGGATTGACTGAAAGGAAAAGTCTAGCCTCACTCGCGGCTTGGATTTGGATTGACTGCGCGAGTGAGACCACTGGATGTGCGACACATCAGATGCCTCACTCAACTTCTCTCTATGTAAGAGATCATACGGCAGGTGACACGATGAAGAAGACTAGAGGTAGGTTTCTGGGTTCTGACTTCTAACCACGCGAGAAGCATGGAGGCTTGCCGGGTTGGTTTTTTTCTTTTTTTCTTTTTTTTAAATTTATAACTAGCCTACCAAAAATAAACTGTTTAGTTCCTCGGATTCACATGCTTGATTCAAACCAAAAAAAAAAAAAAAGAATTCCAAAGAATTGTTTTTTCATTTTCATTTTCTTTTCTTTTTTCAGCCCATCCAAACAAATTAAAAGGTTTGGCTTCTCTTGTTCATTTTTTTTCATCTTACTTCGGCCTTTCCTTTTTTTCCCTTTCTCAATTGGATTTGCCGCATGAGATTTTCAGTACAAATCTTTTACGTTTAACTTTGGCAGTTAAATGAATAAAAATTTGAGGGAAAAAACACTAACTCTTGCATACCACAGGCCACAGCTACCAACTTTCCACCCAGGTAGGAATGGCCATGGGCCGATGGCCTATTAGCCCCGTCCAACATTTTGTAGGGCTGGGAAATGTTGTTTGAAGTTAGGCCCGGCATCTCGAACTATATTTATATATTTTAATATATACATATATAATTAAAAAAAAATATTTAAAATTATTTTGAAGAAGAAAATTATTTATTAAATAAATTTCATGTAAAATGAGAGAATGTAAGTCTTTAGTTGGGCAAGTTTAATTTTTCATTTTAGTTGCAATGAAAATAATTTTTAGTGCAGATTCAGGTCCAGTCCAACTAATAACCACCCTTACCCATACACCCCGGTCACCTTACTCTATTGAAGTTTGTGTTTTGTCCTTGTCTTCTCGTGTTTGCTGGTACATACATATAAACAAAATCACAAAAAAATATTACACCCATTACGGTGGCTGCTATTATTAATGCCTGTTAGAAGTGTATCTCGACTCTGGAGTATAAATTAACCTAAAAAACAATTAAATAAACAAAAGTTATTTCGAAGGAAAAAGCAGGGAGCAAGCTGCATATACAATTGTAAACAAGAATAGACGAGATAGAAGAATCAAGAGGAGACTTACAGTGGAAATTGAGAAGCAGCCTTCCAGAATGCAACTACTAGCTAGCAATGGCACCACATTTAGGGGTGCACAGATGACCTGGTAGAATTGAGAATAGAACTTGATCTAACCATTTGGTTCGGTTTGGTTTGTTTTTTTTTAGACTTAGGTTTGGTTCTGGTTCAAAATTTTCAAGAATTGATTTTCTTCGTTCGGTTTTGGGTTGACTGGTAAATAAACCGAACCGAACAAAATCGAACCGGAAGCCAAACCAATTGGAACCAAACCTTGTTTTAAAATTTTTCTTATGTAGCAATGCCATCTCTGCTTGTTTTTTAGTTGCCTTTTGAGGAGTTTATAATATATAGAGTTAGGTTTCAAGTTTATTTGTCGATGTGAGACTGTGTTTACATGAGGTTACTAATGTCAAGAGCCCCTGAGTCTCTTAATTCAAAAGGCATTCAAGCCTTCAACAATTTGTCACCGTTCAAAATTGCAACTGCAAGGACACATATTATTTGAGTGTGAGAGCGTGAGAGAGAGAGAGAGAGAGTAATCCAATTTTCTAACACATCAAACTCTATTATACCATAAATTCTTTGAGTGTGTGGGTGTGTGTGTGTGTGTGTGTGTGTGTGAGAGAGAGAGAGAGAGAGAGAGAGACCCACTTTTCTTGCACAAATCAAACTCTAGAGAGAGAGAGCCACTTTTCTAGCACCAATCAAACTTTATCCTTTGTAGCAAACAAGATATTTTAAATCTTCTTATAAGCAACCCACTTTTAATCTCATTTTGTATTATATTTTTCATATCCATGGAAGTATTCATGCTCTTAAAATTTGGAGAGTAGTTAATTTAAACAATGCAACATCAACAAGGAAACACTCGTGATTCTCTTATGAAAATGCTCACCCAAGTTGCAGTTGAATGTCAAATGTCATAATAAACAACGCACGTAGTTTCTCACCTAGAGTTATGCTAATCCATTTCTTGCTTGGTAATATCCCCCAAGATTTGCTAAGTGGATTTGTCTTTTATCACATTCAATGCACTAAGTTGATATCTTTGGATGCCAATGAACTTAGAGGAAATTTTCATCCTTCATACCCTACAAACGATGCACTTGTGGTTTTTTTGATAAGCAAAAATTTTACTCATTCCATATTGAGTGAAAGGAAGAAAGTTCTATTCCTTCATCTTTATAAAGTCAGGTACTTTTCTTATGCTTTGCAGGTACCAAGTCCATTGGATTTACTAGCTGCCAGCAAATGTTTTTGTGGACTTATTTGAGTAAATGCTTAGGGCCCAGTCACTTTAAGAAAATATTATAAAATTTATTAAACAATCGGTTTAGAACTGAACCGAACAGTTACCCCCCACAACCCGGCTTATGCGGATTTAGGGTACATGACTGATTAGTAACAAGGCTACCCGATGCCATATTACATAAACTGGTTGATTACCTGTGCATAATCATTTAAAATTTGCGAAAATAGAATCTTTTATAACTTGAAATATGATTCGTGTCATACATGGTAGAGCTTTGCCTAATCCAAAACATAAACATTCCATAAGATGGGCCTATCAAAGGCCACCATAGTTATAACATGATAATATTACAAAACATTAGGGTCCAACCCCTATATCAGTACATAACATTAGGCATGTGTGTTGTAGTCCAAATATCCACGTAATGGGTCTCCCTCAAGGCCTCCCAGTTTAGTCACTTGAAAATATTTTTAGAAATGTAAGCTAATGCTTAGTGAATAACAATAATGCATGAGTATAAAATACTATAGACTAATATTTATATTTAATGTGCATGGCAATAAGGATACCTTCATACATATGTGACATGAACTTAGAAATGTATAAGTGAAATCTTAAAATCACATGAGGCATAGGTTTTAGTATTAAAACATTTCATCATTTCTAAAACATAATGTTAAAGAAGAGAGGTAGGTGTGTTGTAGCAGGAATTATTCGAGCATGACATGACTTGTCATGAGCATAATGTATCATATCTGGTAAGCATACAACTTAGCTCGCCACAAAATATCAGGCACATCAAATATTATCATCCTTAGTAACTTATAAAGCATAGCTTTGGAAACGTAGGTAATATAAGTATCACATTGAAATACTATAATATTTCAAACATAGCATCATAGGAGTGAGACATAACACATAACATGATTTCGTAAGGTATAACATAGTTGTCATAAGCATACTGTGGCATGATATTATAAGGGCATATCATAATATCGTAGATAGGAGAGATATATCATGACATTAGTATTTGTGGAAACATACGTAACTTGTCGTGAAACATTTGAACAGATCATATTTCTTAGTCCATAGCATAAGTGTATTATGTCTCTATATCAGAGCTAGGCTCTGTATTAGTAACCTTAAAGGTCATATATAAGGCTCTTTAAGCAAAGATCTTAACCATATACAATATTGCCCGCTTTGGCACTTCATGTCACGCATGTGCCTACCTCACGGTTATAAACGCATTGTAACGGTAACACTTCACCCTGCCTACTCTCTCGGGAGCACTTGAGCTATCCGAGTACGTAGCACAATACTGTCCGTTCTAGCTCGCACCTGCCTACCCCCTTTCGGGCGCTTGGTCTACCCCCTTTCTGGGCGTTTGGTCTTAGCCGTACAATACACATGAGGCTCTTTAGGTCAACATTAGATTGTTCGCTCTGGCTTGCACCTGCCTACTCCCTTTTTGGGCACTTGGTTTTAACTACACAATACACATAAGGCTCTTTAGGCCAACATTAGGTTGTCCGCTCTGGCTTGCACCTGCCTACCCCCTTTCTGGACGCTTGGTCTTAGTTGCACGGTACACATAAGGCTCTTTAGGCCAAAAAGGACGTCTCCCAACTTGGTGGTAGATTATTTTGGGTCTCTTAGCGTAGGACCGTCGTTGCTAGTTTAAAGTCTTGCCACAAAAGACCTTACATGTCGATATTTTATTCCACGTCCCCCATCCTAGGACTATCGGGCTAGATTAAAGTCTTGCCACGAGAAGACCTTACATGGAGTCGTACGTTAGGAATCTTACATCTATTTTATGTAAATGTTCTAGTCCATGGGGTTGTAATTTATATCGTAGGTAAGGTTCGTATGTAATTCAAAGCATAATATTTATACTTGAACGTAATAATTGATGCATTGAAATAAATGAAAAAAAAATGCATGAAACGTAATTGAACTTGAAAGCATTTGGAGAGTAATAGGTTTTACTCATGGCATATCGTTACTCACCAATATCCAACTGAATGGGTGTTAGGCAAGGTATTCCTATACATAATTCACATAGAAGCATGGAAACATCAATATAAGATTCTAAGGCAAAGTAATAACACGTAAATCGAGACTAAGCACATAAGTTCCTCAACCCCAACTCATCAACACTTCATTCTCACAACGGGAGAGCGATGCTAAACTCTAGCCCCAACGTAAAACGAAAACATAAAGTTAAAGTTTGAATATGAAAGTCGGGACGTCAACTCCTTCTTCGCGTCCTAACCATCTCTCAAAGATGAGTTCACACTCAAGACTAGTTCCATTTGAAAATAGGCTTAAAGGCCTTTAATTTGATAGGTCATGGGTCAAAAACACATTTTTGGTGAAGAAGTTAGGTCTCACGAAAAACAGGGTAACACTTTGAAAAAATAAGGTTTTCGGCATAGTTTTGGGTTAACTTTAAACTTCCATATCTCTCAATTTATATGGAATTAGAGAACAAACTTTATATGGGTACAAAAATCTATGAGTCTACTTTCTAACACTTTAAACAGTACATCAATTCAAGATTTCTAGAGAAAGTTATGCATATTTTACTAAATAGTGTAGAAACTGGCAGGCCATTCGAACGCCCAACCGGGGAGTTTGAACGCCAAACAAAATGAATTGGGCGTTTGAATGCCCAAATGGCTATTCAAACACCAGGCCAAAATGGAAAAACACCCTCTCCAACTGTTTGAACACCCGGTCTTCTTTCCTATACCGTTCGAACGCCCAATTCTGGGCAGCAACCGAAGTTCGACCTAAAACTTCAAAACTCAACTAAAACTCCTTCAAACACAATCAAATCTTCCCAATACTCTTAGGGCTCAAATATTAGCCCACAAGGATAACAATAACTCAAAATAGGAAAGAAAGAACAATTAAATCAAGGGGATGTAAGGAAAATATTCAAAACCCTAACATTCCATATATTTGGGGGTTTCAACCCCCAACTCCCCACTTCTCCAATATTGAGCTATAAGCTCTTAAATTCAAAGTAATTGGGACTCAAGGAGTCCCCTAAAATGAACCCAAACACCCCAATCCATATAGATGCATATATACAATTATATATTTAAGATTTTAGTTCATACCTTTCTCTCTTTAGCTTTTCTAACTCCACAATGGGTTTCCAAGCTTGGTTGAGCTCTTCTTGCTTCCTTGTTTTCTTCTTGATCTTCTCCCTTCAATCTCCTTCCTCTATCTCTTCTCCTCTCTCTCTCTCTCTACAAATGGGTGTGTGTGTGTGTGTATACATGGGTATATAAGATGATACACATAGAAAATAATCTCATGGATCTCACTCCAAGAACTTAAGTTACAATTTAACTCCCAATTGGTCACTTTGACCCAAAAGGAATAATATCTAACATTAAATCACACAAATACCTTAATTTACATAAATGAAGAAAATTAATGGGTTCAGGGTATTACACAAACCGTATTTTATCGATTTGGATTGGTTCGGTTTATAAGAGTCACGGTTCGGTGCTCGATTCTAATTTTGGAGAACCAATCAAATTCAGTTCAATTTTGGATTAAGCATCAAATCGAACCAAATCAACCCATGTGCACCCCTCCACATTTGCTTCTGGCAGCAAATCGAACCATTTTGCCTGGGAGAAAGGTAATGATATGCTAAAAAATAAACCCAAACGCTTTCAATTTTGGCAGGATAAGAAAAAAAATAATTGTTTCCTAGTACATTTCAACTTAATTTTTGGTTGAAGTGGCCCCAATATTCTTTGAAAATTAAAAATGATTTATGATTGATTTTATGCATATTTCACAACAATTTGATTTTCAATGTAGGAAATCAAACAATTCGTGAGAAACTCATATTTCATTTTATTACAAAGTCTAGTGTGACAATATTTATGGCTGTAAAAAATCGTTTTGTAATTATACTAAAACCTAAATGCGTAAGCACAAGCACAATCACTATAAAAATATAAAAATAAAAATGCCCTAATTGTTTATTTTATTGTGTTAGGATGTACAAAAAAAGAGAGTAGGATCCATAATTCATTATTCAAAATATTTATACAAACTTTATATGAGCAGAAAAATTATTAACAACTTTTAATAGAATAATTTACTTGAATCCAAGCTTTTCACTTTAAAATAAAACACTCAATAACTCTTTATTGTAAATATTTTACGGACACGTCAATTTGGTTGGGTTTTTGTACAATTTTTGTGAAAAAAATAATTATTTTTTTTATTAAATTAGAGCCTTAAAAATGGATTTCAAATTGTGAGGTGCTAATAGAATAGCAATTTGTTAGGTCATTAAATAGATATCCTATACATAAAAAGAGGGAGTTGGGCCTGGCTACTCCATCTTTTAATATAACCATTATGCCATTGTTTTCCTTTACACAAGTCGCCGCTTTCACCATTTTACCCTTCTACAACAATCTATTCCCACCGCATTGCTGGCAGCTTCCCTTCCAAGCGTTTTTGGCCTTCTCGCTTTGCATAGGGGCGAAGCAACTGCACAATCTTGTCCATTCCCTTCTCAGAGAAAGTTGGTGAGATCCAGCTGACCTGTACGAATCTACTAGTGTCTTAACAGCTGCACTTGTGTTTAACGCCCCTCATTTTTAGTGCACTGTTCATAGAGTGTTTGAATTATTACATTGTGTTTATTTATTTGCTTTGTGAGATTTTGTTTACTTTATCCTTTGGTTTTGCTGGTCTCTTGAGAAATACATTATTTGCTTTAAAATTTCACTGGGTAGTATCATAGTTAGTAAACACGAGTGTGAAAAAAGAAGGTACGTAATACACACGGATTTAATATAATTTTTTTAATAAATACAATAATAAAATTCGGCATAAAAATACGAGAATGTTAAAAATATGAATTTATTATTATCTGGGTATTATACGAATATTAATTAAAAAGTCAAAACAAAAAATATGATAACATTTATAAGTAATTTCTTCTTATATATGTTAATAGGTAGTATTTTTGTCTCATATATAATAATTTTTTAAATAATATTATTAACAAACAGCTAAATTAAATGGTAGATAATAAATTTTATTTTATTATTTCAATACTTGATATAAGAATGCGTTAATTTATTAATTTTAATTTTAAATTTAATATTTGGAGTATTAATAAGAAGTTATAAAAAAAGTAAGTTTAATAATTTAAATATTCCAAGTATTAGAAAAATATTACATTATTCTACGTACTATTATAATTATATATTAAATCATATCTAATTTTTAATCAAGTTTTTTTCAAAAGTATAATATGTAAAATGTTTAATACATGTATTATATGGTTGAACTAAAAAAAACTAGTATTTTTAATTAGGTTTCAGATCTGAACGAAAAATAAAAGTTTTTTTTTCATTTATACGTACGTACAAATGTTATACATGAATAGTATGAGTATTTACTAATTAGGGGTAGTATTATGTATCGATGATCTTGGTTTTGGAGTCTTTGTGGGTTTATGTATTGTCTGTGTGTCACGGGTTACCACTCGTGCCACGTTTGGGGACGCGAGAGACCTTAACGTGGGGCATGTCTGAGTATGGTTGGCCGGTGGCATGGCAATCTCGTAATTTATATTTTTCATATTTGTTGGCTTTATGAATTATGACTTCTCGAGGGGGCAGGATATTTTCTCCTGTAAGTTTGGAGATGCCTCAGAATGCTATTATAAAAGGGGGGTCCTAGTGTTGATTATACCACCCCCTGGTGCTACCGAAAGGGATAACACTCAAGTGAGTCCCCCAAAAGAGTGGACGAGACTTGGAGGTCGGCTGTGGCACGTGGCTGTAGTCCTCATGCTAGTCAAGGGGTTACATGGGCGGCATTGTATCTGGGGGTAGATGTTGGGTATTGGCATCGAGGATGGGATTGGGACATTCGCACCCGCTATGCCGCATCTATATTGTGTTGGGGTTTATGCTCATGATAAATTGGGCATCAGTGTGCACACTTGCATGCCGTGTGTCTCGTGTGCACTTACACATTGGGTTTAAGCTTGTGCACACGGCCGCTTGATTTGGCTAGCATTGGTGTCGCGGAACACTATGTTGTGGGCTTAACGGTTGTTATTCGGTGGTGTCTATCCTTGCGGGCAACAACTTTGACCTGGGGCGCTAAGAGTTTCATAGATGGAGGCGTCGTGCTTAACAGGTGATGCTTAGTTCACGCGCATGTCCGGTTACACATGGCTATCGTATTTGTGTTACGAGAGTGACTGATGCTAAGCACATTACTTGTCATGTGTGCGCGCATTTAAGAATAGCGTTGCTATCGCCTATAGCTTGGGTTAGCTGAAAGGCTTGAGTATCAAAGGACGGAGCTTAACATGATGTGTGAGACATTACGGATAGATCCTGGATGAACGCATATTCTTATGCATTGATGTTTGAGTTTGGCGGGACTATTGCTTGGTGCATAGTCACCTCACTAGTTAATTCCGTTGCGTATGATCATGGCGAGTCGCATTGCTGTCACCGTATGGTGCTCGATCTGCCAACTTGTGACACTGTGTATGTTTGGCTATACATTTGTATATATAATAGCTTATCACAAGGGGATGTGTTGGCCATTGAAGCTTATGCTAAGCAAGACTACATGGTTAAAGTGTACAATCTATTTAAAAAGAATTCACCCATGCATTTAGTCATGGTTTCAACTTGCCATTCTCTGCCTCAGGGGAAAAACTAAAAAATCACTTATTTAGCTTGTATGTTTGTCTTCCCTTCTTATTCATAATTCTTTCTCCAATAGAACTAAAAAAATCTATTATTTGGGTCAACCAATGTGAAGCTAAAGATTAAAGAGTACCACCGAATTTTATAAAAAAAAATAAACTTAATTCAATTCAACTATTCATGCTTATCGTAATTTTAAAACATCAAATTTATCAATTTGACCTTAGCATCCAAGCAACAAGAATTATTAATAGTTACATCAAGGATTATAGAACAAGTGCGTTTTCCTCCTCATAATACAGACCAATTAGAGGGTTTTTCTTTTGAAAATTGGAAATATTGCAAATACATATAACTGCTACCACTATTCGTGATGCTCTACAATAATACTTTGATTATTATTTTTGTTACTTGGTCAAGAATGTTCAGATTAGCTTACACGTACCTCAACAATCTTTTCATCGATTTGATTAAAGGTTGATTATCCATGCCAGAATTAAATGATTCACAAATATTTTGACTTTTTATTTCATTATTAGTGAAATATATCACCATAATGTATTTTAAAATATAATCCAAAAAAATCGAAGCTACCTATGCCTTGCATGGGCCACTTCAACTAGTACTATATATAAGAAGGTCATTCCAAAGTCGGTGGTTGCCATGACACCCCTCCCTCACTAGTAGTTCCGCCCTTGCTTCATAGCATTATCCTCATGCAACTGTAATTCCATATGATCAAAAAAATCCTTTAGACTTAGACTCAGATTCAGAATTAGAGGAGGTCGGCCCAAATGCAGTTAGACTTAAACTTAGACAAGGACCGGACACCCACTTGCCATGCCCCAATCCGTGTAACATAAGATAGAATATTAAGGGCTTTAGGAGTAGCCGTGCAGTGGTTGGAGGTATTACTAAGAATAGCCCTTTATGTGATCTAATAATTTCTAGTAAGAGAAATGGAGTTTGAAAGGAAAACATCTTGCATCTTCATAAAAACTTGGGTCATCTAGTAAATATCCTCAAGAAATATTATTAGGGTGATTTAATCTTTCCTTCCACCTTGGGTTGGAGTCATATTTCTTCCAAGTCTTCCATAGATTGTATTTAACGACATTTTGCATGAGAGCTAAGGTGTATGCTGGACAATCTCCTTACCATGTCCCATCCTCCTTTTTTTTTTTCTCTCTCTCTCTGTCCGTCCCTGCTATCTTCCAAGTCTTTCATGACCTTTGTAGTATCCCAAACGCAGCCCTCCAATTTTAGCAAGTTCCACTAAGTAAAAAAAAATTATGGACATGAAGAGGGACGCACCAGCAAATCCTGCTCCACTGTGGCTCTTGGAATGATTTTAGATTAGCCACATTAGGAAATTTTTGGTGAACATGTTATACTGTATTATGTTGGAGATCATGGAAAGTAGAAAAGTGGGAAATCAGCATTTTTGCATGGGGCATGTTTAGGTAATCTTCGAAGTTCTTATGAAGATTAATGTTTATTAAAGTCTTAATTTTTTGTTTATCTTGTGTTAGAATGTTGCTGGACTAATATATTAATGTTTTTCAAGGTTTTAGGTGTTAAAGGTATTTTGGTAATTTTATTTATAATAATAGGTATTTTCATAATTTCTATTTTTGCTAGACGTGGATTGCAAAAAAGGTCAATGGATTGTAGGGGTGTGCATGGGTCGGGTCCGTGTTAAACTCAAAATTGACCCAATCTTGATCGGTTTTAGATTTTTAGATTCAAAACTGAATTGATCATTTAATGGAACCGAATCAAACAACCCGAGTTGATTCGGATTGGTTCGGTTCGGTTCCATAGCTCGGGTTGGTTCGGGCTCAAATCGGGTCGGTTCCACTTTTATTGTATATTACTTAACTTATTTATGCAAAAAAAAAAAGAAGATAATAGGATTGGTCTTGTATTCTTAATTTTTCAAACAAATAAAAAATGACATATAAACACAAATTAATAATAACCAAGTGAAAATAACAATAATTTAATGACATATATAAAATATATATAGACTTTTATGATATATATATATAAACATGTAAAAGTCTATATACCAACCCGAGCTATTTGATTCGGTCTGGTTCGATTCTTGGGTCGGCTCAATTTTTGGGTTGGTCCGAGTCCAAAAAATGTGGAACCTAGAACCGAATCAAATAGCTCGGGTTGGTATTTTTTAGACCTAGGAGCAAACGATTCTTTTGAAAGACCCGAACCAGACCGACTCATAGAGGCTGGGTTGGTTCGGTTATCAAATTTTTCGGTTCGTTTGTGCACCTCTAATGGGTTGTATTATGGGTAAAATTATATTTATTGGGTGTTATTAGAGCCTTTACTAGGTTTTTAGAATATTCTAGTTGGTTAAAATCTTTAGTTTCCTAATTGAGTCATAAATGTATTAAAATTAGGAGAAGTGTATTACCCTATAAATATAATTTTTTTGGATAAGCAGTCTATTAGCCTAGAAATATGCATATAAGGAGTGTTTCGGCACTTAGCTTATAAGTCATAAGCCATAAATTATAAACTACTTTTAAAAAGCAATATTTAAAAATAGATTTTCTCGAAAAACGTTATTAGACATAAGCTATTTTTTTAAATCACTAACTTAAATACATTTCAAAAAAGCCATAAACATAAGCCATAAGTTACTAAATAAGTTATGTCCAAATATCCCATAATATTTCTTTAAACATTTAGTTGACTTACGAGAATTGGAGACCGTTTTGTGTTCTTTTCTTCTTCTTCTTCTTCTTCTTCGTCGTCTTCTTTGAGCAAAATGTCCAATTAGAGTTCTCAAGTTACTGTTTAAAACCCCAAGAAAGTGCACTTTTAAGACCCAAATTCCTAAGAAATTAAGGTTAAATCACTCCTAACACCTTCCCCTAGCTATTGGTATTTAGATCTACCATTTAACCCAATTTCTCACTTCTAAACTCTCAAATAGCATCAATTGGGAAGAGCTGTAGGGTTTTATGTCCATAAGAGGGTTTATTTTGTTAGTAAGGAATTACTCCGACCAAAATCCTCTCCTGTTTCTTTCTCACTCGCCTCTTTCTTTTTCTTTGGATATAAGATCAGTAAAGTTCATTTCCTCCCTATTCCGTGTTCATAGAAAATTTTTGAAAGGCAGAAAAAACTTGGTTGCATCAATCAACATTGTAAATATTAGGATTTTTCTTTTTCCTATTTGTTAAGATAGTACAATACATACAAGTAAGGGGCTTAATTGAAAGAAAGACCCCTTACTTACCTTAAGGTCCCGTTTGTTTATGGGATTAAAAAATAGGGGATAAGAAATATTATGTGATTAGAAAAGTGGTGATGGGTGATAAGTAATACTTAATGTGATGAGAAATTACTCATACTACGTTTGGTTAAGATAAAATTATGATAGGGATAAAAAAATATTATTTCATCAAAATATCACATTCAAAATAAAAAAAATTAATAGAAAAATTAATTTTAAATTATAATATAGCTATGTAATATTATATTAACTTATTATAATAATAGAAGATGGGTAAAAATATCATTTTAGAGTTTATCCCAAAGGGAGAAGATAAGTAATACTACCTCCTTATAGTATTACTTATCCCTTATTGTGGGGGATTAATAGTCTGAAGGGATGACTAATCTCATACAATTTTTTTTGTTAAACATAGGTTTTGTGAGACCCACTTGATAGCTAATCAAACCCCTCACTTTTATCCCTCAACCAAACACAGCCTAAGATCAAAACAGAATACCATACCAAAAATGTGGAAGAGAGAATCAAAGAATTTTGATAGACAAATATACAACTATCATCGATGATATATTCTAAGACTCTTTTCTATTTCCTTTTTTTTTTTAATTAGCAATTCAATGTTACGGGATGGAATGTAGTTTTTCTTCAACTTGCTTGTGGTCTTTGATTTTTTATTCTCATCCTAACCTTCAATAATGCTTCTGTTGCAGGTTGACCTCGTGAAGGATAGTACGATAAGAAGAGGTTCAAGGAGAGTATCCTTCACATTACGTGAGGTATATGCGTTATTCTCTCAAATTGGTTTGTATTCATTTTGGATCTATATGGTTTTATTATAGGAGTACTGCTTCCGTTTGATCATGTGTGACATATATTCCAAGAGCTGAGCGCCCATTATTCATCTAATCTTTGTGATGATGTATGTTAATTTGCTTTGGGACACTAACGGAAAAGCCACCTATAATTGGGATAATGGTGGACTCGGGGTAGACATATAGTTTTAGGGTTAAGAGTTTTAAAGGATGTAAGATAAGTTCTTGGGTTTGTTGAAGTAAAATAACTAACATTAATGCTTTAGTTTCAAGAGTGGTAGCTTGCTAGATTTTCAGAATTGAGAGCTATTTGAGGGTGTAGACGGCTTGTGGTATGGGGTTTTAATGGTGAATTGAAGACCAATAAGCACGGAAAGGTGGTTAAGTTCATTGAAGTCTTGATTTTTTGTTAGGGTTTTGAGACTATAAGGCTATGTTTGGTACAAAGGAATGAAAAGGAATGGAATGAGAATGAGAATGCAATGAAATGAAATAGTCATTCTCATTCCCTTGTTTGGTAAGACCAATAATCAATGCTAGAATAGAATGGAATGAAATTTGTGTATGATATGAAAATTTAATATTATGTCTATATAAAATATTAGTAATATATTATTTAATTATTATATATTATTAAGCATTTGTAATGGCGGTGGTGGTAGCGGTTTAATTATTAAATATTTTTATGAATTTTTAACTTTTTAAATTTTTTTAAATTTTTAAAATTTTAAAATTTTAAATTTTAAAATAAAAAAATAATTACCAAACATGTTTTATATTTTTTAAAAGAAATTTGATAATAAAAATCTCACTAAGTTTTGCTTTATACTGTTTTATGTGAAAATAGAATGACCATTCTCACTCTTGAAATAGGAAATAGTCATTCTAACAAAATGTGAGAATGATCATTCCATGAGAATGATCATTCCACCTTTAAATAGTAGTACCAAACAAGTGAAAAAGAATAAAAATGAGAATGGTCATTCCATTCCATTAATTGTACCAAACAGAGCATAAGTACCTTTTGGTTTTAAAATCTCAATTAGTTTTTGAATTTCCTTTTTACTAGTTTTCCTCGTGCACTAACATTTTTTTTGATGTACATATATATATATATATATATGTTGTAACCATTCTAAACACATGTATGTCGTCTTTCTGGTCCCATAAAAATCAAATGTACAGCTTATGCATTCATTATTGAAATTCACCCTGTTGCATATCTCAAACTTCCAGGGGACACTTGATTCAATGGTTAGCACTGAGTTTTGCTATGCAGAAGGAGGTAGCTGAGCGGAAGGAAGCAGCAGGAGCACAAGACAGAGCAGAAGGTGGTGGTTTCCTTTGCCCCAAGTACCAACCAGTGGCCTCTCTGGAATTGAAAGGAAAAATTTGCTAAATCAGGGTAAAGTGGAGCACCCAGTATTCAAGGCTACCAACCTGTGGTCTTTGCTGTGCTTAATATCTATGGGGTCCAGTGGGTGATGCCACAAATAGTTCTCCAACTAAGGCTGTAGGAAGTAAAGGAAGAAGAAAACCTGGTGTGTTACTCCTCTGTGTATTATGTGGTGTTTGTGGAAAGAGCAGAATAGACGCACTTTTGAGGATACTTCAACTTCAGTACATAGTATAAAATTGAGTCTTTTGCATAGCTTTCTTTTTTGGTGTAAAGGGAATTTTTGTGAATCAGTCTTTTGCCTTTGTGGATGTTATAGGTGAACACAATCTTCCAGTTGAGGTGTCTAAATTAGGCTTCTCTTTGTATACCGGTTGCACCCCTTTGGTGCCCTTAATATACGAAGATTTACTTGTCAGGAAAAAAAAAAAAAGTATCAATGAAACTGTCTTGCTTGAAATGCCTGTCCCAACCATTGTCAAAGTCGCACTTCCCTAGGCAAGCAACTTTCATCCTTTCAAAGCATTTCTAACTAACAATATGCCCAACAAAATTTCCCTAGATTTATTTCTTTTGTGTGTGTGTAAGAGAGAGAGAGAGAGTAAATTTACGCAAATTTGAATAAACCTTGGTTTTTTCACTTTAATTGGATGTAGTGGAAGGTATCCCAGCATAGACTAAACATCTAAGCGTTCATCCCATCCAATTTGGAAGTTTATTAGGTAACAGGTTTTTAACCCAAAGTAAGCTAACCTTTGACAAGAACGAGTGGTCATCAGACTATGTGCTTGAGCCATCACCACTGCTGAACTTGTGTAAATTTTTTTAGCATTTTTGTGAATTTTCTTTCTGCTCCAATATGCTATTAAAACAAATCAAGCTCATGGTATAAGCTTATCTGTTCAGCATTATGCATACACTAAATATTTTATGAAAATACTGAGTACACTTCAGAAGTAGGAATTGTACTGCATTTTGGAGAGTAATCAACTACTATATATGCTGGTGCAAGCTGGTAACAACATTAGTACCTAACCCCTGAAGCATCCTTCAAGAAAGAAAAAGCTTTTCTAACTCTACTTTGACCATCCCAAATTGAACCAGAGCATCCCCGGTTCACATAATTAGTCACACGTGTAACTGGGGTTCCCATTATCACCCCTCATAGATTATTTTGATTAATTATGAAAAATTGTATAAATTTACTCAGTAGTTGATTTTCAGGCTGTATATTACCAAATTGCTCACACACTTCTAAACGTTCAAGATAGCTACTTCTCATAAGAACATATTTGTAAACTGTAAATTCCAACACCAAAGAAGCATGATAAAATTTCATAGCTAACAATTAAACAACTTACTTACAAAAACTCATATCGTAGAGTAACTTTTTAACAGAGTTTACAGAATGCTATCACAACAATGGAAACAAGAGCTTATATACATACAAAGTGATTTTGGCTTCTAGCTTTTGAGCACAATTCAGCTACACCAAATGAGAACTCACCATTAACTTGGAAATTTTTTATTTCCTTTCTCTACGTTATATTGCATACAACACTTGCCCAACCTAGCTCTGCAACTCGTTCGTCTTCTTCCTTTTTTTCTCATCCTTTTTAGGCTTCTCAACCTTTTTGCCTTCATCTTTCTTCGTTTCGGGTTCTTTGGCCGGCTCATCACTTGATAATGCTGTGAAGCATAATTTTCCCAATTTTGTGACTAGCATAACTAGATCAACATCGCCAATCATGGTTAATTTCTTCTTCGTGTCCAGAACCACTGACTCCATTCTTATCCATACGTTGAGAACCAAAAGGAATTAATAGTTGCATGAGTCATGACACAGACCTATTTATATATATATATATATATATATAAGTGGAACTGTGGAAACCAGTTGAGTACCTGGAAGGCCGTAAACTATTTTTATAATGTTTTGCTTGGTTTTGACATCTTGTATTTCCAATCTCAATACCATGCCAGTTCCTGCAACACAGAAGCCAATAATAATAAACAGCACGAAGAGGAATTCAACACCATATTCTCATGTGCAACGGCCTCTATGTATCTTACTCCGTGCAGAAGCATAAACACCATCACAGGGTATGCCTGTCCAGCTGGAGAGACGGGTTGATTATTATTACTTTGAGAAAAACATGTTTACAACAGCATTCTCTGCCGAAGGTGGGTTGAAGTCATCTCCACTCAAGAGGTCCATTTTAGGATCAACCTTTGTCGGCGTTGTTGCTGGACCATTAGTGGCAGGAGGATCAAGAAGCAGCTGCTGCATCGATCCCTGCACCAGCATTGGAGGTGGATCTGTAGATAAATCCAGGTATTTACTGCTTAGAATAACCAGTAGCTGCATTATAAAGGTGTAAAATTTTATTTAAAATCTTCACTATTAAGTTTACACATCATAAAAAATAAAAACTAAAAAAAAGAATTTCACACTAGGTTTGATGCTCCAGCCATAATTAACTTTCAATGTCCTCAAATGATGATGAGGAGGAGGAGGAGAACGATGGAGAAGAGAGAAATAAAATAAAATCATCTGTTACAAGAAGAAAATAAAGAACTTTCAATTGTAATATTGTTTCAATATCAACAGCACAGCAACAAAACAGAAAGCCAAAGCATTTGTTCTATGATGAGAATATCTCAAACTCTAGACATCAATTACGTGAATCCTCCAAAGTTCAACAATTCAATCAAGCATTTAAAAGGTGAGTGAAACCTAAATTCACATATGTCTAGCCATTGGCTTTTTGCTAAATTGAGCAAAACATAACCCCTATAAATTAACGAACCACATTAATTATAGCCAGAAATGTAAACTTCAGCCACGTGAATACCCAATACCAACAGCAAAATCCTCCCCCCCCCCCCCCCCCCCCCCCCCCCCCCCCCCCCCCCCCCCCCCCCCCCACCCCCCACCCCCCCCCCCCCCCCCCCCCCCAAACAAAAAAAAAAAAAATTTATCAACTACAGATGCTGACGAATGTTTTGATATCTATGAACTATGCCTGAATATGAATTTGGATAGACTCTACCAAGACCAAATTGTTAAAAACAAGGGTCAAATTTGTTACGTAGGATGGTGGTTAGGTCAATAAATGTTTCCCCTGTTGTTTCTTTTCATTTTCCGCTAATGATAAAATCAAAATTTTCATCTAAATGCAAATAAAATAATGAGTCTTACTAAATAAAATAATTAAGAAAGGCAAATAAAGTTATGTAATTATTGATCAAGTTTGACACATTCCCAAATGGTTTAAGTGGCATCCTGTTTTATTTATTTGAATAGAGAACTTAAGATGAATTTAGAAGATCATTAAATAACCTACAAGTTTGTCAAATTTTTATAAATTTGAATTCAACAAAATATAATAACTCAATAATCGGGTAACCCAATGCAAGAGACTTCTGTCACTATGGGTAATTATGGGGTTGGAGATGGGTTAAATGTATATAATTTTACGTCTGCATACAAAGAAACTATTTTTGTGTTTCGAACCTTTACTAAAAAATGTAAGAGCAAATAGTAGGAATGTGCAAGTTGTGACTACTTTCTTTTTTATTTTGTCATCATGGTCCAACTCATAATAAGAATAACATTGTGGGATTCTTAGTAAGAGCAAAGAGTTGGAACATGTGACCCTATAATTTTCATTTTCTTCTCTTCTTTTTTTTTTTTTTTCCTTCATAACATTGTTGAATTGTCATCATCAATGTCATTAGCAAGATTGAGGATCCATGCTTTTATTATGATTTGTACTGTATAACTACCATCTAATTATCCAATCTATCTTAATTTCTTATTTCTTTTTGTTTAAATTTCTAGAGTCACACAATCAAGTCATGCCTGGGAATTATCCATTGAGCAGTCCCACAAATGATTATTATTATTACTTTTACAACGTGAATATCATTCATATATTGTGGTGAGGGATGATCGAACTGCGATCTTATGAGGAGGATATTGAAGTCCATAATCACTTATTATTTATGATTATTTTACATTGATTGAGAAAATGTGTGTTATGTCAATCATGAATGGCCTTCACTGATGAAGCCCTCCCCACACCAAAGAAGAAAAGAATTGCTGCAAATTGTTTTCAAAATAGGGTACTTCAACAAGGAAAAGGAAAACATGTTTTTGGTATTTACCTGCATAAAGAAAGGTTTCTAGTGAAAAATAAGTAGAAGAAAAGAAGAAGAAAAAAAGAGAAAAAATTCATTGATTCCCTTACATTTATCTTCCGTTTGAGCCAAATGGTTTTTTTTATTTATTTTATACTTCATTCATTTTGTTTCGAAAACATATCGTAGTGCATTATTACATTTTATTTAACAGAATTTATGAGTCAGATGAAACTAATAATAATTTTGATTTAATTCATCAATTTATGTGACTCCTAGCTAGAGAAATTCAATGGAATGCTTTTCAATTTGGCGGTCTGGTACTTGTACTAAAATTGGTAGATTATCTTGCAGAAACGAAGGATATAGACCCATCTAGGATAGGAATTACTGGTGAATCGCTTGGAGCTTGGAAAATAACAAACAGAAGGATGAAAATATGAACTTCATAGTTGCTATAACATCCAGAACTCATAAAGGAATCCTGCAATGCAGGAATGCACGCGTGGTTTGTTGATGCTGCCCATACCCGCTATTCAGTGGCCGCACCTATAATTGGGATTCAGGTTTGTCTTATCTGAAGTTCATGCGATAACACATAAGTGCGTATTTCTTAAATCCTCGTACTGGAAATTGTGATGGAATATTTGGCGGCTTATGCAAAATGGTCATAGGGATTTCAATGGGCTATAGAGTATAGACCATGATAACTGGCAGGCTCGGGTTTACATCATTAAGTCTATACGAGTACAGATACGGACGTTGTACGCAGATTCAAACACAAAACACGGCATTTTAAAAAAGCTATATGGAAACAAACACAGACATAAATACAAAAAAAAATATTTTTATATATTTTTATTTGTTATGTATAATAATGTAACATTCATAAATCATCAATAATAAGATGAAAACAATTATATAATGTTACAATTATAATACAATAACTAACAAGTTAAGAATTTAAAAAATTAGATATGCATATTTTAAGTTTTGGTGTTTTGAAATTTATAAATTCGACTCCATCTAATGTATTTAATAATAACATTTTAACCTTACTGTGTTTTCAAATATTTTCAAGTAAGAGACACATGTGTTTCCAATTGACGTGTCCGAAGAGTTTATATCTGACATGCATATGACATTCTAAACGGAGTGTTCGTGTTTTTTTACGTGAGACGTATAAAAAATTAATGAAAAATCAAAACAAATTCGTACTTGAATATGAGTGCCTTTATTGCTCCTGTATGTGAGGTAGTCTTACTAGTTGTTTGGCCTAGCATCAGCAAATTTCTCTACAAAATTCCTTTTTATGGAGGCTGCACTAGATAGAGCTTCAACCCTTTGATGTTGTTAATGGTTGGAGTACTTGATGCAAACTCCATTATGTAGTTGTAAGTACCATTCTGTCTTATCTTTAATTACTACTTGCATGTATATTTGTTTTATTCTGACTTCTTTGAAGTATGTGTAGATCCCCTGTAATGGTTGCAGATTTCTTGAATTGAATGAATGTCTTGTTTTCTCATGTTCTTTAATTTTTTTATTTCACAAGCACGGACTGACTTAGGCAAGAGTGTGATTGATAAGGAAGTGGTTGAGAATTGCGTTTGGATAAGTTAATGATAGCAACTTAACCTCTAGTGAATTTTACAATTTCACACTAATAATCCTATGTTATGTTCTAAAGCTAGTATTTCCTCAAGTGCTTATATGTAATTTGTGGCACGCACAATCCAGTTATACTGTTGGAGTTATCAGCATTCTAATGTGGCTTTAGATGTTATCAATGTGTAATGCATCTACTTCGTCCAATAAGCATCTTCATGTTGACTTCTTTATCCTCTGTAATGCATGGTGGAAGTTGGATAATGTATTTTGGTTTACTTTTTCAACTAGGTGTGAGACAGAATTGCTCAGGGTTTAGACTTACAGTTTGATTAACCTTATACAATTCCAATTATTGCACCACGGCCTCTGCTGATCTTAAATGGTATGTCTACTTCTTGCACTTCAATCATCAAAGGAAGCAAAGAACATATTTGGAGTGAAACATTGTTTTGTACAAACAGGTGAAGAAGATCCTCCATGCCCAATTAAAGGTCTGGAAATTCTGGCATCAAGAGCATGCACGGATTATGAGAAGGCTGATTGTCTGGATAATTTCAAGGTATGGAATTGTGTCATCTGTTAAAGGCAATTAGGGTAACCATCCATTTGGTACTTTGAGTGTGCATAAAGTTTATAATTACTGTATTGGGTGTAAGTAAGTGTGGCTAAAGTGTGTCACCTTTTTTAATTTTGAAAGTTGGCGTAACTCTTCCTTTTCCCTCGACCTACAGCTGAAAGAAGCCGGTGATTGGTTTCATAGGTTCCTAAAGTAAGAATGGCTCATAATTAAGAAAAATGTGTAAGATGTAAAATCTATATTTGTTGTATGTTGACTTGTCAAGACACATCAAAGTTATGTATCTTTCTAGAATTTAGATTCTCTTCATTCCATAAATTGAAATAGATTTACAAATCTCTCAACTTTGTTATTAGAAAGATTTGCAAATATCTCTAAAAGCAGTAATAGTCCATCGTTCTCTGGCTTTGGTGGGTCAAACCCAATAAGAAATGCAAATTTGGGTCATGTAGTCCAGAACTGTCCTCTGAATGTGCCTTGATTGGTTTTAACACAATAGGTCTAATATTTTCCTCTCTTTATTTTTTTATTAATCAAATTATAATTTTTACTTGACCCAAACCCTTCTTTTCGAACATCCAGACCAGATTTTGCGACAGATTTGAGCAAACAGTACTTAAACTTTAATATTGCATTTAATTTAGTTTATTGAATTCCATGTATGTTGTCCCTCAACTTTGCTATGACTAATCCAATTAAGTTTATTTCATGTTAGCCATGAATTTTCAATGTTTACCTCCGACTTAAAAGCCAAAATAACCAAATTACACAGGCAGAACTAAGTATTAGAAGGATAAACTTCAAGTATTTTAACAAGGAAAGACATGTTCAGCTAGCTATTCTCAAGCATATAGTCAAAAGAGTGGAACTAATGACATTACATAGGTAGAAACTAAGAATTACAGTTTTGTTTGGAGCGATCGAAGTTTTAACGTGTTTTTTCATCACAATTGTTTATGCACTCCCTATTACAAAGCACTAATAGCAGGCAAGACATAATGGGCGGATATGCACACCCTATTGCTCCACCATTGGTAGCATGGAGTTAGGCCAATGGGATGTGGGGGCCTAATTCCAATATCACTATTTTCCTAGCTATCAAGTGGGATATGTATTCTCCTAGAGGTTTAAGTGAATAATTTTGGATAAATAATTATTTTATTCCTCTAACTCTGTTTTAAATTTCAATATCATCTTTGAACTTTGATTTCTTTTATTTTCGCTCTTCGATTTCTAAAAAAAATTAATGTGGTCCAACATTTTAAAATAAGTTAAAAAAATAATAATTTATTACACTTTGACACTCTCAATTATAAGTTAGTTTCACTTTACTCGCTAAACTAAAATCATTACATTTTATACCTAAATTTTGAGAATTTAAGTTCGTATTATAACACTATTGACAAAAAAAAAAAAATTAAACACTTGTAGAATTTATGATAGGATATAATATAAAATTCTTTTGTCCTTGTATAACAAATGTGTAGTTTCAAAAAGCTCTTTGATATTGTTAGGATAAATAGTTAGTGGTCCACAATGCAAGATCTTATAGATCATTTTGACCCTTTTCTAAGGCATTTTGAGATGATTTATAATATTTCATAGTTATAAAATTATTTTTTTCTCTTTACTCTAGAGATTAATATAAAATTTTGATAAAAAAATCCTAATTTTAAATTTCATGATAGTGAAAATATAACTATTTTTAGCTAAATAGGGGTAAAGTAATATTAAGTTATAGTTTGGAAGAGCAAAATATAATTAATTTTAAAATGTTAGACCACATTAACTTTCTTTCAAAAGTTGGAGGGGTTAAATGTAATAAATCAAAACTCATCAATGATATTGAAATCTGAGATAAAATTGGACGAACTAAATGATTGTTTACGAATAATTTTTTTATTTTTTCTTTGTAATTAACTTCACATGAAATTCACAGACGCCAAATCTGCATATTCAAATCCATAAATGAGGCAAGAATTTAGATTTCACAAGAACTTACCTTGGTCCCCTACCCCGAATATGAAGAAATGTAATGAAATTCGAAATAAATAAAAAAATTGCACCAGAGACAAACTTTAGTTGATGTCATTCTTTTGTCCCTGCCTTCTTTGCCAGAGAGTTCAAAATTAATGACAATGACAATAATGTAGTCAACAAGGTGCCATATGGGATATCCCAATTCCTGACAAGTAATAATTGGCTGTAGCGTCTCATGAATCTTCATACAATAGATGGGAGCTACGGGGCTGTGCAACATTAACCGGCTCACGTGCAATACATACTTCTTTTATTTTTTTTATTTTTTGTTTTCTATTTCCCAAAATTGTGTGGGGCTTTTCTTTTTAAAAAATGTTTTATGTAATCTATTTTTTAACTCTAAAACCTAAGTAAATAACTCTCAAATGAATTTATTAATGTGATATATATATATATATATATATAAAGAAGTACAATTGTATATATCATTAATATTTTTTTTTCGTTTTTTCCATTAATTGAGTAGCGAGAGGACTCACATTTTCGGGTACAAAGCCCAGGTCGGGCTTCCTCCCATATTTCACACCTCTTCATACTTAAATTCATTCACCTTGGTCCTAAAACATTTTTGATTTCCTCCTACCTATTCAAATTTCAGACTTTTTCATACGTAAAAATAATAAATCAATCAAACAAAATAATAAATGATTTTGTTTTTTTCCACCTTCTTCAGTGTCATTATGGGCTACTAATGTTCGTAAAATAGGTTCAAAATTTCAAAAATAGATTGGCAATAACAAGTTATAAATATATGTATGTTATAAAAAAACCAAAGAAGAAGATATATTGTAAAAATGGACTTCATAGTTTAATGGGTACCATAAGGCCCTTGCTGCACAGAGCAGAATGCTGTTTTGTACTTCTCCAGAGTTGCATTTATATTACTAACTTTTTAAGGATGTGACTCTAGACTCATTATAAGCGTGAAGATAGAAGCACTGATGCCAAAGTATGAAGGTACTAGGTAGAATACAACTGGTAGATGAATCTAGCTCTGTTGTATCTCTGATCATTTTTTTTTTTTTGGTTTCACCTTTGAAAAAAATTTCTTTTCCATTTGTTTCATTTCCATCCCCCTTATTTACGCCAATACTTTTATTTATCATTAGGATAACTTTTTTTTTTTGCTGGTAACTAAATTCCAAGACCTCCTAAAAAAAACACAACTTGCACCCCAAGCATGTGTATTCTAATATCCCATATGCACCTGGCAAATAATCTTTGGAGCCAAGGCCGGCCGACATTTGGCAAATAATCAAAATCAAGGGTACATTGTGCGTTTAGTTTGAATTACATCAAAATAATCAAAATCAAAATGTAACCCCAGTTAATCGGTTATAGTGCTTTATGATTAGCACGATTCGGTTCAAAGAAAACAATTTTTTCTTGCATTTTTTGAAGTAAATTCTTCAATTAAGTCATCATACTTTAATTTATCTAAGAACTCATTTTCAATTGAGATCATACCCAATTCACTTTATCTCTCTTATTACATGGTTGTCCAAAGATAAATTTTTATCAACTTCAACTTAGAAAAACTCCTCTCTGCTGAAACAACTGTAACTGGTATAGTCAACAAAATTCGATAAGCAACTCATACCATTTGAAAATCACCCTCTTTCCAATAAGATCTTATAAAATCGAGGATGTCAATTGTTTTTGCCACTTCCCTTGACAATATTGTTTTCAAATGACTAAGTTCTTGGAATAACTCATTCCCATAAATAATAAATGTTACATCTTACAAAATGCTAGATTCATGTGTGCCAAATTTATAAAATAATAAAAGTCCTAAGCCATTACCACTAAATAACTATTTGGGAGAATCCACTAGACCCACCTCTTCATAATACTATAAAAAGTTTGATATATTATATATATATATATATATATAAATCCATGAAGCAAAACCAAAAGATACTGAACTGTAAGATAATAAAGTTCCCAAAAGAGCTATTGCAGTAATTTCATGAGGCTTATGGTGCCGGAGTATAGGTGATTGCAGAGATGGATGTGATTCAACTATAGAGCTTTTAGATTTGTTGCCGTAGAGATCGAAATTTGGGTTCACTCTTGTTCTGTCATTGAGGTTTGACAATTTGGGTTTGTTGCTATAGCAATGGGTTGTTGGACGGTGATTGATATCAGATTATTAATCAACTTGGCCTCAATTTGAGATTTGGTGATAATCTCTTATAGTTCAGCAGATGAAAAAATCTATATACCTGAAAGCGGTGGTCCGGTGAAGGTCGTTAGTCGTCGGTTGAGAGGTTTGTCGTTTTTCTCTTTTTCCCTCTCGCACAAACCCAATTGATTAGGGGTTTGTAAAACGCATGAAAAAATGGCTGTGGGGTCAAATCCTAATTTAATGGGATCAATTTTTTTTTTTACAAAAATTAAAAAAAAAATTTAATTTTTTAAAAACCTGATGGTTGTCCTGGCCCAAGGGGTTGCCCAAGCCTAGGAGCTTGCTGGGCTTACCCCAAGGCCGGCCCTGTCTAGAGCTAGTCATAAGGCGTTGATTGTGACTCCTGTTTTATGAAGTAGGTGAGAGTTTTTTCGTCTAACCCAGAGCCGGCGTGGATG
Organism: Euryodendron excelsum; assembly: GCA_033060915.1. Classification (NCBI taxonomy): domain Eukaryota; kingdom Viridiplantae; phylum Streptophyta; class Magnoliopsida; order Ericales; family Pentaphylacaceae; genus Euryodendron; species Euryodendron excelsum. The sequence goes on along the minus strand of CM065378.1, from coordinate 33,949,547 downwards.
CTTAGGGGCAAAATGGTCATCTTGACCGAAAAGTCTCAGAAAAGGTCCTAAGGGTAGTCTGGTCATTTTTCACCAAAGTGAGCTAACAGACACGGGTGTTGACCTAGGTTTTGAGTGTCTCCGCCACTCTAACGGTGTGAGTATTTCCGCTACTCGGACGGGGTTGATGATTTGTGAGTATTTCCGCTACTCGGACGGGGTTGATGATTTGGAGTATTTTTGCTACTCAGACGGGGTTGAGTATTTCCGCTACTCTAACGGCTTTGTAAGTATTTCTGCTACTCTAACGGCTTTGTGAGTATTTCCGCTACTCTAACGACTTTGTGAGTAGTTTTGCTACTCAGACCGTCTTGAGAAATAAACTGTCTCGAGAGAGGGATTGGAAAGGGGTCTTACCGTCTCCGAAGAGACGTGCCTAGGTTGGAACCGTCTCGAGGAATAAACTGTCTCGAGAGTGGGATTGGAAAGGGGTCTTACCGTCTCCAAAGAGACGTGCCTGGATTGAAACCGTCTCGAGGAATAAACTGTCTCCAGAGTGGGATTACCGTCTCCGAAGAGACGCGCCTGGGTTTTGAGTGTTTCCGCCACTCTAACGGTTTTGTGAGTACTTCCGCTACTCTAACGGTTTTGTGAGTGTTTCCGCCACTCTAACAGTTTTGTGAGTATTTTCGCTACTCTAACGGTTTTGTGAGTAATTTTGCTACTCGGACCGTCTCGAGGAATAAACTGTCTCGAGAGAGGGATTGAAATTGGAATAAGAAAGGACAATGCCCCTGAGAGCATTTTGGTCATTTTGCCTCTATTTGCGCCTGATAGGCCCGCGAAGCGATGGAAAGACGGAATTTGAACCTAGAGAATTGGTTTCGATTGGAATATGCCCAAAATGACTTGAAAACAAGTCTGGACGGAGTGTAGACTGCCGAGCGGTCAAAAATGAGGTGCTTACAGCAGTCTCAGGAACCAATGCTATCTAGGTAGCTTTCCAAGACTGATAGTCTCGAGAACCAACGTCATCCAGGTAACTTCCTGAGATCTGGTGATCTCAGGGACCAACACTTTATCAAATTCCAGGTGGTTCACTTCTGGTGCTTACTACCCTACCAATGTAGAATGTCGGTCATCCAATAGCTCTTTAAGACCAGGTGATCTCAGGGATTAACACTACCTTATATGTAATTTTATGAGATTGGGGGATCTCAAGAACCAACACCACCCTATAGGTAGCTCTCTGAGACCAGGCGATCTTAGGGACCAACACTGCACAAGTAGCTTTCCGAGACTGGGTGGTCTCAAGAACTAACACCTAGGCAACACCGGGGCCAGCTAGCCCGACTTAGTGAAAATGACCAAACCTACCCTTTGGGCCTCCAGACATGTCTTTGAGAAAGTTTAAAATCCCTCAACATGGTGAGTCTACCCTTCCAAAATGTTCTTAGGCAATTAGACATACACAATATGCCATCCTGACCAATTCCGGTCCCGTTCTGGCCAACTTCGGTCACAATAACCATTTTGCCCCTAGGCACCCCAGCACAATGCAAATCCCTCCAAACAATGAAAACATCTTCCAAGACTGTCCTTGAACAGTCCGGTACACTTAATATGCCACTCCAATTAATCTTGACCCTTTTCGTCTAATTTCGGTCAAAATAACTATTTTACCCCTAGTGGCCCGAGCATGCCCCGAAACCACACTAAGCTTTGGATACCAAACTGGCAGATCCTATTGCATGCCCCTGTTCAATCCATGGTGAGCCTCATGACTTTAAAAACTTCTAAGTCAATGAAAGTCCCCTAGAGCGTCTCATAGATACTCTGCTAGGGTTGTCTTTCTCTCCTGATTCCCAGGTTATAACACACTGTCAAATGACTTAAGAAATGCATAAATCAGGGAATTCCCAAAAGCTTGTCCATAAGTCTTTCCATTGATATGACTCGATTGGATAGATTGCTTCCCGAAACCCCCGATCGCATGGCTCAAAAATTGCTACTTTCAATAACTCCTGTAGCGTCTCACAGATGCTCCGCCAATATTGTCTTTTTCTCTAATTCTCTAATTATAACGCACCGTCAAATGACTTGAGACTGTGCAAATTATGAAATTCCCAAAAGTATTTCTAAAGCCCTTTCCATCGGTAAAGTCTAATTAGAGAGATTACTTCCTGAAGGCCCTGATCGTGTGGCTAAAAAATTGCTGCTTTTGAACATCCACGGAGCATATCACAGAAGCTCCGCAAAAGTGTGTTTTCATGCATGTTTCCCGAGGCGATATCTCATTCTTCCGAACACCTTTCAAGCTCCCCGAAAATTTTTGATTCTTGAGAAACACTAAGAGAACATCGTGCATGTGACCAATTTTCTCGAATCCTTCCTAGATTACACAATTATTGAGGCAAAGTTAACACAAAAATTTCCAATGGCGAAGCGTATGCTACATACGGCCAGATTGTGATTTGATTGATCAAAACTTTGCTTGCTCCCTAAGTTGAGTCAGTATAGAGTGTGCCACGTGGCATTTAAATAATAAAACAGTATTAGCACATGTGGCACATGTGCCAGGGCAAAAATTGCCCAAGCGCATGTAGTACATGTGCTAGCCCTCACCAGTTTGTGTATAAATATAGGCCTCCCCTTCTTCATGCTCCAGAATAAAAAACAGTAGCGAGGCTCTGCAGAAATAGCCGCTAAACTCCGAAATGCTATATACACCTCACCCTCTAAGCACCTAAGTTAGGTTCAACCTCTCTCTTGCATATATACTCCACCTACAAAGCCTCCAATGCCATAGAAGAGCCATTTTCAGCCCCTTCAAGAGCCTCTAAGGCCATCCAAGTTCAAGTGAGCTCTTAGCCTACTAGCTTACTTAGGATATTCTCTATTTTAAACCCCCATCTTCCAGCCCCCTTTCTTATATGTTTGAAACAAGTGAGCTCCTAGTTCATGCCTAGAGGAAAGCTTGTGAGAGCCACCGTGTAGGGGGATTTCTCACTAGCCTACTTTAAGATGGCATGGCCTTGGAGCATCTTGCAATTTGGTGTGGCCTATAGCCTTGTATGATTTCATGACCCCTCTTTGAATCTGGTTACCATGTTCATGTATTGCATACTTAGCTCCATTTTCATGTTTATCATCATTTTTCAAAAAATTTCACTTTCTCTATTTCTATATCATTCTCAAATCCCATATTCAAGTGTTTTCTGAAAAATGGTTCTAAGAGTTGGTCCCTTGAAGCCTAGGTCAAACTCTCAATTTCTACATCCTAGAGAACCCCCCTTTTAAGTCCCTTGACTTCATTTTTGCATTATCTCATTTTACAATTTTCAAGTTGCATTAAAATGGTTTTTAAACCTTGTATTTCACTTTGATTTTAAAAGTTTTGCTCTTTTGAGTTTTGTGGTTGAAATGGTCCCCATGGAACCTTCCTTTGAGTGGTCTCCTCATTTATTAACCATAGGAACTTTAGCTCACTAGAGTGGATTTTTACACCTCAAAACTGGTTTTCAAAATAACCCTCCTCAAGAAGGGTTCTCAAACTTTCATTCACTTTAATTTGCATAAAAATGACTTCCCCAAACAACCATTTTTATCTTCATGTTTAGAAGTTTTACTCTCTTGAATATTGTGGTTGGAATGGTCCCAAGGAGTTCTTTTTAGAGTGATTTCAAGCAAATTAATCATATGAACCCTTATTCTTTATAGTGGTTGTCAACATTTTAAAAGTGGTTTTGCAAAATCTCCTTTTCAAAAATAATTTTCAAAGGTTCATTCTCTTTAATTTCCAAGCAAAGAAGTCTTCAAAACTATCTACTCAATATTGATTTTCACAAGTTTTACTCTCTTGAGTTAGTGGTTGAAATGGTTTTAAGGCGACCCTCACTTGAGTGGTTTCCACATACCAACCATACGAACCCAACATTCACTTTTCATAAATGATTTTCAAAATATACTTTCAAGTTTCGTGCACAAAACCACCTTTCCAAAATTAATATGTTAAAACCCTAGTTCAAAACCACCCTTCAAAACCATCTTTCAACCCTAGGTTAACTTGATCCTAGTTGTCCAACCTTAGGTTAACCTAACTCAAGTTAGTTAATACTAGGTCAGCCAAACCCTAGATTAACCTAACCTTAGTTAATCCTAGGTCGCCTTAACCCTAGGTTAACCTAACCCAAGTCAGTTAACCCTAAGTCACCTTAATCCTAGGTTAATCTAAATCTAGTTAGCTAACTCTAGGTCAATCCAACTGTAGTCTAACTTAACCGGAGTTAGTTAACCCTATGTCAATCCAACCTAGGTTAGTAAGCTTCAAAACTCCAATTCAAAGACCTCTTTTCAAATAATCTTTCAACTCAAAAAACTATTTTTCATAATATACTTTAAAAAACATCCTACTCTCTTGAGATTTCAAAAATCAACTCCAAAACCTTTTCAAATATTCCTATGCTCTATCTTCAAAAATGCTTCCAAGAAATTCTCTTAAACTTGTCTTAACTAAAATGGGTAGACACTTAACATTTTTCAAAAACTGTTTACAAAATGTTTTCAAGAACTCACAACCCTAAAGTGTCCCTACCCTTTCGATTTTTAGGGATTCCAAGGGAATGTGATACATTCAATACAACCTTTAAAGTTGTCCATATTAGGGTTCCAAAACCCTAAGTGTTTTAAAAAATAATTTCAAACATCACATTCTTGAAGCAAGCCTAAACCTTCCATGGGTAGGATTGTTCAAGTGTAAGTGAGATATTCAATAAAGGTTCTATAACCCTAAAATTTTAAAAACCAAAAGGGAAGTCTCTAGCCCCTTTTCCAAGCATGTTTTCAAAACTCATAGCTCAAAAGGAGTTTAGTTCTTTAATAACTAACCTCTTTATGGTGATGAAACATCAAATATACCTTTCATAAGGTATTCAAAAAACTACTTTCAATAGCTTTTCGAAAACACATTCATAAGAGTATTTCCAACCCAAATCTACCTCCAAAGTTTTCAAAACAAGACTTCAAAACATTTCCAAAACTCCCTTAACATAATTTAAAAAACATTTAAAATCATCTTCAAACCCGATTTTGAAAAATACTTCAAGCATCCTAAGTCCTATTTCAAAGATAACTTTCTAAACTCTTAAGTTCTCTTTTTCTAAAGACCTTAAAGTATCTTCAAACCTTTCCAAAGACCTCAATGTGTCTTCAAAACATTCTAAAGGCCCTAATATGTCTATTTTCTATCGGGCCCTGGCCCAAACTACAGATTACCTGATTCTCGGCAAATGAGATACGTAGGCAACCTAAAATGGTACAAGAATTTATGATGGTATTGTTCTTAACTATTTGTTTTTGTTTTCATGTTTTCTAAAACAAAATCAATGATAACTTGGACAACGCTATCGTTTTCCAAAAATGAGTCATAATACTCTTAGAAATATGTATTGTTATATGTTTAACTTGAAAATTAAATATATGTATATATATATTATTGAATGTCTAATTCTTAAAATAAAGTTGCTCTAAAAAGATCTTTAATTTTTAAGTATGTAATTTATACAAGTCTATAGCTTAATTTTTAAGTGTGTAAGTTATGCAATCTTCCTTATCATACCCCTCTTCGAGGCACTACACTTATTCTCAACAACCTATAAACAAATGGCTTGTTGGAGCAGTATAACCAACATTAATTCCTAGAGCATGGCAAAAAACCTTCCAGAAATCAAACTCATATGCACAACCCAAAAAAAAAAAAACCCTATTATGAATATAGAGACTCCAAATAAAACAATATTCAATGGGATAAACATACCTTGTCACTGTGTTTGGATCTTGAATTTATGGAAGGAAAAGAAAAGAGTGAAGGAAAATCAAATTTCTTCACTTATTTGGTTTTGATGAAGAATGGTGTATATATGAGAATAGAAGGAAAAACAATGGAGAAAATTGTTTAATTTGTAGGATTTATTAATAAATTCCTATTCATTTCCTTATCATATTCTCAAGTAACAAAATAATCATGAATTTGGAATCCCTCATTTCTTTTTCCCTTTTCTTTTCCTTTCCTGTCCTTTTTCTCACTAAATTGGGAACTCAAACATGGTGTAAAGAAATAATTCAAAGAATGGAAATCTTCCAAAGAATGAGCCCAAAGAACAAAAAAAGAAAAAAAAAAAAAAACCTCTTTATATCATCTCTCTTGTCTATTAAGGTCTCAACTTTCATTTTGCTGCTAAATTAGCTTAAGATATGCCAAAAAAAAATATATATAAATAAAACTGATGCAAGTTTCTTCTGGGTAGAGTAATTGGATGTGTTTGTGAACATTAAAAGATAATATTCAACACTCCTCCCCCCAAAAAATAAATAATAATAATAAAAAAGGGAAAAAAACTTTAAAGGAGAATTGTTCTCTCTTTAATTTGTATGAAATAGGTACAACGCTATTAACTCATCTCTACAAGCCTTCACCAGTCAATCAAATAATAAAATGAAGTCCTTAGTGCACACGTATAAGTCCAAAGCCATTGCAGGATGACCACGACACTAGGACGATAATAGGACAAATGCAATAGCAACCATAAAAAGAAATTCAGACACGTGGACCAATTCTTGAAACCAAATAAATGAATCAAAAAACACCATTTTCCATTTCTAGACTCTGGACTCCGCGTACATTCTTTGCATATTTGTCTCATTCACCCGATTCTTGAAAGTTGAAGCAACAAACCATCACTCTGGACGCATTATTTTTGTATTGCTCTCATTCCGTTGGGAGGACACCCAAACTCTTGAAAACGACAAAAAAAATCTCCCCACTTTTTTTTATTTGAAATTGAGCCTTCTCTGTCTCTCTTCTTCTTCACAGAATCACAGCTCAGCTCAGCTCAGCTCCATAGACCTTCAACGGGATAGGGTCAGTTCTCACAGCCAACAGGTATGGACTCTGTCCCCTCCTTCCCCTCACCTTTGAAAACCTCTCCCATGCACATATCTCCCACTCCCTCACACAGCACCTGAACAACCTCACCACTCCCGAACCACCTTCCCTCGCATCTGCCTTGAAATGTCTTGTCTTGAGGCTGTTTTGTGCTTCTAAAATATAGTTCATTTGTTTTTTTTTTTTTTTTTTTTGGTTTTTTACAGGCCCTAAGATGCTATATTGGGTCTCGTGGATGAACTAAACTCTTGCTTTGCAATCTGCCATACTGAGTATTACTTCTGTCCCAGGTTCATTTCTACCCAATTAATTGGAATTCTTTCCTGAGTTTCATCGAAGTATCTGGCCTTCTGTATCAACATTATAAAATTTTGTGGTTACCTGGATGGAGCTTGTGAAATTTGAATTGTAAACTGTGTAAATTTTGCACTGTATTAACAGAAGTTTTGAGTATTAGTGTCCTAGCTGTTTGACAATGGTCTTTGAAGCAAAGCTTCCTCCTCAATCTCTAAGGGTGATTCCGATGATTTGTGAATGTTCTTCCCTTTTGCAAATTAGAACGAGAACAGAAATGTTTTTAAAATGATTTGATTTTCTATTTTTTTTTTTTAGTTGTGCCACTGTCGATGCATTACAGTTGGGAAAAAATATTTGGTAACCTCGACATAATCATGAGGTCTTCATTAGTTTTTATTTATCTCTGAATCAAAGACACCACCAAAAAAGGGGTCCATTTATGGGAAGAGCACTCAATCTATGGGAACTGGGGATGCATTGAAAGGAATTGGTGATAAAGAGTCACCAAAATTTGACTTCAGCTGATCATATCAATATTTGGAGAAAAGACTATTGGACTTTAAAAATAACACCTCCCTCCATCCCTCAGTAGGTTCATATGGTTTTCTGTTAAACTGTTGTTCTAAACTACCCCTCTTTGTTAAGCAATAACTTTCAAGTTCTGTCTTCTTTCCATTCTAAAGATATGGTACTCCGTGATTTTTTTGAGGAGGCTCAATTGCAAATGTATGGTCCCCACCATAAACTGCTACTGATTTTATGCTGGCATTTAAATTTCTAGAATTTTTCTCACATTTTGTGAGAACTAGGTGTTTGTCCATATGATTATTGATATCGTGCATGCGCTCATCTTACTCGCTATTCGAACCCAACACCATCATCAGGACTGGGAACCATTCCTTCAGGATCATTACTTGCTTTAGAAATCATTTTATTGCAGTAAATTCACTTTAAGTTGGTTTAGTTGGAAAATTTAAAGCAATTTTTTCGATAAAAACTCACGTAATATGTCCATGGATCTGTCATCTCAAGAAAAACATTCTTTAAGGTGGAGAGAAGATGACAGATGTGGCCCTCCTTGTCTTTATCCCAGTTTCTCTGGCTTTAGATATCTGTGTTTCTGCTGATCAGGACGTAGAGAGGTGGCTTATGAGGACATTGAAGCCTGCTCTATACAAGGCATGCAAATTGTGGCCCCTCTGTTCTACACTAGGTGTTCGACTGGTCGATTTAGTATCCAGTTCTACTTGATTTATATTGGAACTGTAAGACAAGTTTGGTTTGACAGGAGAAGGTAGTCCTCTTAACATCTATGTTGGAAGGGAACTGTTTTATGATTTATCAACCTAATTACTTATAATCATGTTGGGAGTCTTCTCCTAGGAGCTTTTGAATTTCTGCCTCTACCCCCCCTTTCAACACTGAAAGGTAGTGACGAGGAGGAGGCCACTGATGAATCTGATATTTGTGCTGTAATTGGTTTTTTTGAAGACAGAGAGAGAGAGAGAGTAGGAATGAGCTGAACGCTAATGGCTGATTTTGTGAAAAAAGGTGCTCAAATCCGTTTTCAATGATTCACATTTTTTGGCTAATTTCCTTGCTTATTGTATGAAATTGCATAGAGTGGGGCTTTGCATTGCTTTCTTTTTGTGAATTCCAACGCATGCTTTTCTTATGGGATGAAGCTGTGATTCCTTTTTGTTTGTGAATCCCACTACATGCTAAGCACTATCAAGTGCAGGTACTGAGGCCATCTTGTTGAAATGTTGCTGGAAATGATTTTTCTTATGCAGCTATTGTTTACACATCCTTCAAATGATTATTTTCAGGCCTATCTTATGCAGCTGTACTTTGTGCAAATACCCTTCATATCTAATTGCTTGCAATTACAGTCAAAGACGCTTTTCCTTTTCTCATAGCCCCTATCCAAATAGTTTCTTTTCCTGGAAAAAGAATAGACCATAACATTCTTTTATATATTGAATAACTTCTAAGGTATTATCACAAACATGGGTTGCATGCAGAGGATGCATAGAAGACTTAACTCATGAAAACTTGCAACAGTGTTAGTTGGATGTTGTTAGTTTAAGCAAGCAAACAGTCCCTATTTATGTCTATTTATGTCTGGTGTAAATGGCTCAGGTCTCCCTCCCACTCAAAGCCCTCTTGGTTACACCTCTGTTTTATTTGACGGTGCAAGAAGAAGAAGAAGAGAATTTTTTTCATGCTGTTAATTCATACAGCATGTTATTAGACAACATGTTCTCTTTTGACTCTCTCACTCCCTCCCACAGCACCTGAACAACCTCACCACTGCCGAACCCCCTCCCCTCACCTTCCCTCACATCTGCCTTGAAATGTCTCATCTTGATGCCGTTTTGTGCTTCTAAAATATAGTTCATTTGTTTGTTTTTTGGTTTTTTACAGGCCCTAAGATGCTATATTAGGTCTCGTGGATGAACTAAACTCTTGCTTTGAATCTGCCATACTGAGTATTACTTCTGTCCCAGGTTCATTTCTACCCAATTAATTGAAATTCTTTTCTGAGTTTCATCAAAATATCTTGCCTTCTGTATCAACAATATAAAAATTTGTGGTTACCTGGATGGAACTTGTGCAATTTGTGAATTGTAAATTGTGTAAATTTTGCATTGTATTAGCAGAAGTTTTGAGTATTAATGTCCTAGCTGTTTGACTATGGTCTTTGAATGATTTCGATGATTTGTGAATGTTCTTCCCTTTTGCAAATTAGAACGAGAAAAGAAATGTTTTTAAAATGATCTGATTTTCTATTCTTTCTTAGTCGTGCCGCTGTCGGTGCATTACAGTTCGGAAAAAAGATTTGGTAACCTCGGCATAATCCTTGGGTCTTCATTAGTTTTGATTTATCTCTAAATCATAATATGCTCTTTCAAACATGTATGCATCTGTGTGTGAAGGAAAATATGAGTGTGATATCTGTTAACAATACTTTTATCTCTTTTTTTTCCCCTTAGCTTTTTCTTTTTCAAAAAGATTTTTACTAGATTTTATCAAAATCAAGAGTATGTAATGATGTATTGCTTACTTCTATTTTTTTTTTTTTTCTTTACAAATTGTAACTAATGGTAAATGTGACTCAATTAGATTTAATTAATTCTCAACAATGCCACGAAAGAAAGGAACTCCTAAGAAGACACCACCAAATAAGGGGTCCACTTCTGGGAGGAGCACTCAACCTATGGGAACCGGGGATGCATTGAAAGGAATTGGTGGTAAAGAGTCGCCAAAAAGAAAAAGTGGTGTTGGGAATGAGGGGGAAACTAATGTGAGAACTTGTGCGCCGAAAATGAGGAAACTGGATTGTTCTCATCCCTACTCAATTGGAAAACCAGTGTTTGACATTAAACAAGAGGGTAATATGGACAAAAAGTTTTATGAAATACATTCTTTATCCCCTATGAATATAGACGATGATTACACAGTTGAAAAATACACTGAAGATAATCATTTTCTTAATTACATACCCTATGATTGCCTATTAGATGATTGGTTGAATGGGCAAAAAGATATTTGGTGCCCAACTTACCAAGGATGGGGTGAATACCGTCCCAATGAAGGATTAAGAAAAATTATAAAAGGTATGGTTTTAGCTGTTGGTAAGCTTCATGAGAGAGGTGAATTTCATGGCTCCTTAGGTTCCCTTGAAAATTATGCCCTTCGATTTGTGAAAAGTTACAACGGTGAGGTGGAGAATGAAAGAGTTGAAGTCATCCTCTTATACAAGTCATATGAGACAAAGACAAAACTTACTTCAAGTAAGTTTAATGATGGAAACATTATCATTGAGGGTATGAAGGATGATATGATATCTTTGTCTAAAGTCATATTTGGAAGCATACTTGAAATTGAAAATCTTAAAAGTCAAAATCTACAAATTGCGAGGGATTGGAACAACCTTTATTCATGGATGAGAAATGAGTCTTTCATGCAAAATAAGCAAAAAATGGGTCACTTACAATTCATCGTAGCAAGTCATCCATGTTTATGGCACTGGAAAGCAAAACTACAATTCTTTGGCAAGGTTTGGAACGAGTATATACAAGGGTGTGGAGGACAACACGGCAATACAAAACCGGTGATTGCAGTAGGTGCACATGCAAAGGTTCAAAACCAAGTTAGAGTTGCAATGCAAAAAGTAGGTTGTGCATTTGACTGGAAGACTAGAATTGCAGCCAATAGTCCATTTGATAAGATGTTCAAAGATCCAATAGCAAATGGCTATTTTGATAATACTGATTTCCTACGTTTTGCAAGAGCCATCAATTTTCACATAAACGACAAGGACAAGCAAGGGAAGCAAATTTATTTTGATGAAACAACGGAAGGGTGTTACTCAAACATGCAGTATGTTGAGAAGATAATTGATGACACCTTCCCAATGTTCTTAGTGAATTTGCATTACCATCTAGGTGTAAAGGGCATGAATGTTTGAGCAACTGTCTCTGGGTATGAGGATATTTCCCTTCTGTTCTCTGTTTACTGTTGCATGTGGGTGTCTGCTGCTGCTGTTGCTGTTGCTGGTACTGCTGCTGCTGCTGTGGTTGTGGTTTTGTTTCTGTGATTTTCCTGAAGTTCTTGTCTTGGCAGCTGTGATCCGAAGGTTCTGTTTGGGGTTTTCCGTTATTGCTGCTAGAGCTGCTGTTTCTGTTTCTATGATTTTCCTTGAAAGTTGTTCCTGTTTTTGGCAATTGTGACCTGAAGGTTCTGCTGGTATGAGGATTTTTCCTTACCTGTTTGAGTTGATCTCTGTCACCCTACCTATACTGTTTGGGCTGTTTTGTTGTTGCTGTTTTTCTTAGATGCTTAGCCTCTGGTTTGGACATTTCTCTTTCATGATATAAAGACTTTGTGCTTTGACTTGGAGTATACATATTTTGTATAACTATTGCTCATCTTTGTTTAATATGCCACTTTATGAATAATATGTTAATTGAATGCAATGTTATGCTTTCTTTGTGTTCGCCCTGGATCTCAAGATCAGGAGGCAAGCATTACAGAAGCAGGGAGTGGGGGCAGAGAAATATTGGGGTTATATCAAAGCCGTGGCACCCAGTAAATAGTTTATGCAGTAAATCCTCGTGGGGGAATTTAGGACAACATGGCTTTCATGCAAAGCTGTGATCCCTTTCCTTGACAGTGTTAATCTCTCTCTCTCTCTCTCTGTTGCTATCTATGTCAAATAGATACTCTAAATCAGCATCAATAATATTGGGAGGCATATGAAGTATGAACAGAAATGGTAAATTAGGAGGCATGTTTTGAATGCTTAAAATATAAATTGGGTCTGAGAAATCATTATCTGAGATCCTTTTAATTGGTACCTCGAGCAGTGGAGAAAACAAAGTCAAACCTTGGCAAAATCTTGCTACATCCATTCCCAATAGAGCCACAAAAGGAGTCCACAGGTACAACATGCAATGGCAGCATCATATAACAAAGTCAGAGCCATGCATCTTGAATTGGAAACTGAGTAAAGAGACTCAAAGCAGTGATCTTCTGAAACATTCAAGAATATAATTACAAGATGCATCCATGTATCTCAAAGCAGGTTAAGAGGATCAGACTTCTCAACAACTTCTGAAACAATGAGAGTTTTTATTTCAGATCTCCAAATCATGTGTGACCCATCTCATTCAGTTTCTCTACATGAAAGCAATAGTATGTTAAATGACGCATTGTTATTTTGTTATAGTCTTCCATTATTATTCCTAGTGTCAGAAAGTCCTTTATAGATCGACTAAATAAATAGTAACTACTCTTGATACATAAACAATATTCTCTAATTTTTGTTCATTTCATTATCATAATGATAGGAATATTTGCAAAATGATCTCGGGATAGTAACAAACTTACCTTCTCCTCCTTTCTTTTTATTTGTTTTTTTTTTCTTTCCCTTTTGGTGTAAATTTTTTTGGATGTGGTCTAAATCACTTTTTCTCTCTGAATTTTCTACAGTAATTAAGAATTGGGTCGTAGATTTTTCCAAGCCGAAAGGTCTGTTATCATTAATTTAGGATCATTCTTATAACCTTAGAAAAATCACATTACATATGGACATGGGTGCTATTATCATTTACAAGATACATAAATAATGTACTGTACTTTTTTTTTTCTTTTTTCTTTTTTGGCTCGGATGAAAAACAACAAGAACTTTTGTATAAATTCAAATGGATGCTTGTTTGATCCAATTTAGGATCCAATTCTACTTGATTCATCTTGGTTATGTAATACAAGTTTGGTTTGACAGGAGGAGATAGTCCTCTTAACATCTATTTGGGAGGGAGGGAGCTGTTTTATCAACTTAATTACTTCTAATCATTCTGGGTGTCTTCTCCTGGAAGATTTTTGAATTTCTGCCTCTCTAACCCTAATTTCAACACTGAATTTCTTCTCCAAGTCTCACTAATTGTTGATTTATTATGTTAGGTGTATAGGGGAAAAGTTGGGTAAGACACTATACAACACAAATTTTGATTTTTTTTTTTTTTTTGTTATAAACTTGGAACATTAAAAAGAGTTTTACATTTAGGGAGACAAGGTGCCGACATAATAGATGTATATTGGGACATTATACATATATAAATATATCATATACTATACATGCAAGGGTTAAAACAAAAGTTGGGATGCAATGACACCCTCCCCTCATTTTGTAGTTCCACATGTACTTATTAACGGTGAATCATGGACGCTACTATATTAGAGTGAAGAGTGACAAAATAAATTGAGAAATTAGATTATATATAGCATTATTTGAGAGGATTAAGAATTGATACTTATTTACTTTTGAAATTGTTTGTGTGTGACAAAAATAGATGTAAGAAATTGTAGCAAAGTGACAAAATTGTTCTAATATAATTAAAATTTTGAATAATAGTTTCTCTCATTCAAAAGCACACAGGGAAGAATTTTGTTGTCTCAAAAAAAATATATATTAAGCACGGAGTTTCAAAATTCTGTTATCTAATAATAATAATAATAATAAGCACTGAGTTTCAGTTTCATCTTCTTCTTTTTTTCTTTTTTTGTGTTGATGGAAGACAAAGTTCAATATTTGATCTGAAATTAATATGGCAATCTACTTGTGGCATAAAGTGATATGCTTTTTTTTCATTATTTGGTAGAATTGGTGAAAGTTATAAAGATACAACTAGCTTCTAGTCCCACAGTCAATAAAAAAAAAATTGGTTTAATTTCATCATGGAATATGTCCCACAATCAATCAAAATAAAATTAGAAAATAGAGTTTATGGAATTCGCGAAGTTTGAAAAAATCAGACCACAAAAAGGTACATAATGATTGCCTCCTTAATTTGTGCCAAAAAAAAAAAAAAAAACTGGTCCATGGTATAGTGGAAAAAGAAAGACATAAACAAAGAAAATGGTTTAATTTCATCATGGAATATTTGTGGATCCACACGGAAATAATAGCAATCATCATATCATGATCACATGGTATAATTTTTTTTTTTATCAGATAATTGAAAATAGGATAATGTTATTCAAACGTAAAATTCATATAGACCTAGTGGTGTACTTGTGTAATGCACGTATAAAAGGAAAAGGAGCTATACGTATTTGTTAAAAAATTAGTCAAGAAACTAAATAACTATAAAATAAAATAATTTAATTTTAGACCTACATAGTTATGCTCTTACTGTAATACTTTTTTGTGATATATAAAGTTTTCTATATGCATCATATTTAATACTATTTATTTACTAAAAAAAATTATATTTATATTTTACCTATCCTATTGCAATGTTGTAATTTATAGAGATTTAATTAGATAGAACTTTATATCTAAAATTAAATCACGTATTATATTTCATAGGATTTTGTATTCAAGTAGAAAACTTTATTGGACTGTAATATGAATTATAATAATCTATAAAAATTTAATTAGATAAGATTTTGTTCTGAAATCATATTACGTATTATATTTCAAGAGATAAAGTACAAAAACTTATCTATAGTACTATATATTTATTATATTTTATGAGATATTTTGTAGAGACTTATTTGGATAGAACTTTATAATTAAATAGGGAATTGTGTTGGATTACAACAGTAATAGAGTGGGTTGAATAAATGAACAAATTAATAGTTATCTAACTATTATTCCTGTGACATGGTATATATATAATGATGTGTTCTAATGAGAGTCTTTTACTTCAAAACAAAACACTAACTATAATAAATTTTAATTATAAAACTGTCATTGCCACTGTCACATTATTTTGATAGGAGTTTTTGCACAAATTTTTTGTAAGAATAGCATTTTTAAAAATTCTTAAAAATAATAATGGAAAAATTCAAGGAGGCCTTTTGAACTCTCTACAGGCTGAAAGACCTCATGGTTAGGAATGGCAGCAGGGCGGGTATGGGTCAGGGGACCTCTATTCCACCCCCGCCCCGTTTAAGTCTACCCGCTCCCCGACCCCGACCCGCCCCACTTGACCCCTCTCCCCCACCCCCGCCCCGCCCCACTAGTAAGGAACCCAACCCCGCCCCGCCCCACCCCGATTAGATTAAGATTAGTTCATTTATTTTTTGAATAAGATATGAATTTTTCAAATTAGTTAGAACAATCTAACATAATTTTTTACAACAAAACTTGCTAAATAACAAATAATCTAAAGTTAATAAATTTGCATAGAATCAAGGTTAAAAAACAACAAAAGAAAAGAAAGTCTAAAAATCCAATAAATTGTTAGTCCAAATAGTCAAGACACTTAGAAAATGATATTTTGGTATTTTTAATGTGTAATCGGGTCGGGGTTACCTTTTTCCATCCCCGCCCCAAACCCGAACGGGTTTATATTTTCATCCCCATACCCGACCCTACCCGATTAAAAAGCCCTCAAACCCGTCCTATTAAGATCGGGTCGGGTCGGGTCAGGTCGGACCCAACTATCCGGGGATTTTGCCATCCCTACTCATGGTCAAAGCACGATTGCCTTGAACATCAGAAATTGTTTGACTTGGACCAAAACAGGAATTACTGTTGATTGTGCTGGGCCTCTTAGCTTGCGCTGCGCCTTGCCAGCTATAAAAAATGATGAGTGCCCATCGTTGCTTTTGCCTTCAGAGTGGTCCCACAACAAAACAAAAATTTTCGTTCATGAGAGGAGATTTGGCATGGCTACAACTAAATCCAGACGGCAATGAGAGAGAGAGAGAGGAATCAATATAAATCACCCTCAATGAACCTTGGAGTAACGTTTTATCACCAAAATAATATGATTAAATGAATGTCATACACTTTAAAATATAACAACTATGATGGTGACTTTTAATTATAAGAATGCTATTGACACATCATTCTGTTAGAATTTTTTGTACAAATTTTATAATAGAATAGTATTTTCCTTATCGTATTGTAATAACTCTCTAATGATTGAAACAGCTGTTGAATTGCCTCTACATTTAAATGTCATTTCAATGAGCATTTCGGTGATTAGATAATTATTATATTAAGATAATGTCAATTTAGGTATAAAATAATATATTTGCAAATATGTGCATTTCACTTGATAATATTTCATTAAATTTCCTAGCTAGTTGCTAACTGAATGTGCTGATTAATACAAGTTGATAGTTCGAGTTTTAGTGTGTCACGCTTTAGAGAGTTTAGTATTAATGAGTCATAATTCAAAAAATATTTTTGTAATTACCTCTAAAATTAAATGGCAAAGGCAAATGTCATCAAATGAGTAGACCATTACACTATGTAGGCACGAAAATAATGTTGGCAGGCCGAAAAACAAAAATGAAAGCAAAAACAAAAATGAAACAGTAGCAGGCCCATAATAGTGGTTTTGGGGTGGACTGCTCAAGTTTTTTATGGTGCACAGTAGGAGAGTTAGAAAATTTATCTATGGGACAACCATTAATGATAGCTCAATTTAAAAAAAAAAAAGAAATTAACCATAACGCATTTGACTTATATATATGTATATGTATAATATTAAAAATGCTATTTTTTCATAATAGAATGATGTGATAATGATATTTTTGTAATTAAAAAGTATAATTATAAGCGTTTGTTATAAAATGAAAGGCTTAAATTTACAACATCACTTTTTATAAGAATGTCGTATAAATTTTATGTATATATAACACTATTTATAATGTATATAAGCTTATATATAATATAAAGGAGCCTTTGAAGAAAAAATAATTATTTTAGGGCGATATTTAAATATTTATATGTGAGAAATTGAGAAATATATCCAAAAGTGTATGTGAAAATATAATTATTTAATTGTTGAATGCGTTTACAAATTTTTAAAAGGAGTACATTGACAAATTTTCTAAAATTACGGATAAAAATATAATTTTTAAAAGTTGAGAAGGAAAAGTGGTCCATTTGGGACTTAAGTGGCTTTGACACTGAATTGGTGGATAGAATGGGCTCGTGGTAACTGCCTAGCCCAAGCACAAGCCCACGAACATGTGAAAAGACGTTTTAATTTTTATCTATTAATTAAGTTTTTTTAGGTTGTTTAGAGTCTGAATCTATTGATGAAAAAAAAAGAAGAAAAAGAAAAATAAAATAAAATGAGATATTACAAATTTCATTCTCTTGTTTGATTAGGTTGGAACAATGAGACAAAAATGAATAAATATTTATTAATTTTATTTTCTTTAATTTAAAAAATCATAAAGATTTATATATTAATCCGTTATACCCATTAAATTATAAAGGTAAATAAACTTTATAGATCCCTATGTTATCTTTAATTTTTAAAAGTTTTACCTTATTTATTTGATAGAACATTTTCTCAATAAAACTTTTTGTTTCTCTTTATTTTTGCTATTGGTCTGCTTTAACTTGTTTATTTATATGGGGTTGTGTTGGCTTCTACATTAAAAAACTTATACAATGATACTTTGTTTTCCTTGATGTTTTAGTATATTTAGGGCCCATTTGGAATAACTTTTTATTATTTTTTATTATCTTTTTTAGTTTTGCTTTTTTGACTTATAAGCAAAACAAGTTATAATATTTTTTTTTTTACTTTTTTGCTTTTATAAGCAAAAAATAAGCCCAAAAAATGACTTTTTTGCTTATAAGTTAAAAAAAATTAGACTGAAAAACCTATTAAATGGGCCATTATGTTGTAGGTATGCTACGGCTTTCCAAACTTACGCTTTTGGAGTGGAGAGCCCAAAGCTATGCTCGGGGATAGTTTTGGGCTCTACAGTTGCCTTGCCTAAGCACAAAATTATGTCCAAACCCAAACTCAAGTCTAAGAATAGGCAAGAAAACAAAGAAGGCACCCAAAAAATAAAAAAGACAACTAGGTCTAAATCCTAAAAACAAAGAATTAAGGGTAAATTTCAATCATACCTTTGTGATTTCTGATATTGACAACAACACTCCCTAGGTTTAAAAAATGGGCAACCAAATCCACTGTCGTGAGCTTTTTGTTAGTTGACCTCCTTGAACAATTAAAAGACATTTAAGCCCTTTGATGACTTAAAAAAGTGGAGCAATAATTCATCTACAACCGTTGTATACAATAGAATTTGGTGCCACTTCTCAATGGCACCGCACTACTTTTAAGGAAGAGTTTTCTAAAATTATAAAAGTGGAATTTATGAAAAATTAAAACAACAAATCTGATGTAACTTTTGTTCCAAAATCATTTTTTTGGGAGTTTTTTTTTTCTCATTAACATTGATTTTTGCTTCAAGAACAAATTTTGGAGATTTTTTTTTTTCCCGTATGTGTGTGTGCACACACATTAAACTGTGTTAGTGCTTAATTTGTGATTATTATTTCAAAAATATTTTTTGGGTTTTTTGCATTAAAATGTGTAGGACTTAATCTGTGATTATTATTTCAAAAATATTTTTTGAAAATTTTGCATTAAACTGCGTCTTATGGCTTAATCTGTGACTATTGTTTCAAAAAATAAATTTTGGGGGTTTTTTTTTTACATTAAACTGTGTAGGGCTTAATCTGTGATTGTTGTTTTGAAATTAATTTTTGCATTGAACTGTGTTTTAGGTCCTAATTTGTAATTATCGTTTCAAAAATAATTTTTGGGATTTTTGCCTTAAAGTGTATTTTATGATATGTTATGGGATTTTTGTATAAAAAACACTTTGACTTTTTTTTTCTGCATTTAAATTTGTTTTAGGGCTTAATATGTGATTTTTTTTTTTAAAAACAATTTTTTTAGGGTTTTTTTTGCATTAAAGGTGATTTTAGTTTCAAAACAATTTTTGTAGTTTTATTCATTAAAATGTGTTTTTGGGGTTAATTTATGGTTTTCGTTTCAAAAACAATTTTAAGGGTTTTTTTTTTGCTTTAAATTGTGTTTTAGGGTTTAATTTTTATTTTGCATTAAATTGTATTTTGAGTGTTTAATTTAATTATTAAATTGTCTTTCTTGAGTGAGAGAGAGAGAGAGAGAGAGGGAGAGGGGTCTAGAGTGGACATCAATACACTTGAAGAAATAAAATGTATATATATCATAAACAAAATAACAACAATACTCTTAAAAAATAACAATCCATAGACGGAAGATCATGGTAGAGGGTCTAACTACCCATTTTCACAACCATGAGAGTGTTATTATTGGTATCAAAAATCACAAGGGGGAGAGTGGGTGGTGGTTCGACGAGGTTAGAGATAGGTACAGAAATGAAGAAGAAGGAGAAATGGGTGCTTTTACCATTATTTATAGTCAAAGTGAACGCCAGTTGCAAAATTAGAGAACAAAAAACTTACAGGATCAAATCGAAACTATACCCAAAAAACAAGGACTGTCGGTGTACTCAGCCCATGATTTATAAACATCTTTTACCCTTTCCTTTGTTTTTCCATTTTAAATTTCAATTCCAACTCCTATACGGATTTAATTCCTTAAAATTCCTTTCCTATCCTTTCCTTTCTGTATTAGGTTTTTTTTTTTTTCTCCGATCTCTTCTAGGGTTTTAAAGCTCTCTGTGTATATTAGGGAAAGTCGGTTTTGAAGCTCTATAAATTAAATTATTGCGAGGCTGCAACGAGGGAGACAATCGATGAAGGGCACAGAGGGTTCAGGAAGTCCGCCACCACCATCTTCACGGTCCCCGTCGTCGTCCTCGTCCTCGTCCTCGGACGGCCGACGATCACGCTCTCGGTCATGGTCCCCCATAGCGTCCTCCTCATTTAGACGCCCAATAGCACTACAACCATCATCGCCAGAGGAGGCAGAAGCAGCAGCAGTGGGAGAAGAATCGAAGGCTTTGTACCTTTTCTTCAGCTACATATCGGGTCCAATTGATTATTGTCTGCACGCCATCAAATTGCCCAATCCCATTCTTCCTCCTCATCCATTGCAGCCTTGCGATAAGTTCAGAGAAACAGAGAACACTATATATCCCGTCCTCGAATTTCCGTCTGGAGAATACCCAAGTTCGATGTGTTGCGTTGAGTTGGAATCCAAGTTGTACTTTTTGGGGGGTCAATTTCTCAGTTCTCTTGAGGGGCTATCACTGAAAGAGGAGGATAGGAATCGAATCGGTGATTGCCCGCCGGAGGTTTATGTTCTCGACACCGCCACCATCTCCGCCAACACTACTGCTACAACTGATGCTACAACTGAACCGTCCGAGTTGTTGACGAAGGGTACTGCGATGAACACAGGGAAGCCCAATCCTTACGTATTTGTGGCTCACAGGAAGATATATGCCATTGGAACTATTCCACGATTCAAAAGCAAACTGATGGATCGATCGCGATTTGAGGTCTTTGATCCGGACTCCGGTAAGTGGTCGACCCTCCCAGACCCCCCTATGAACGTTATTTTGACTGGGCACGCTCTGGCTGATAGAAATGTCTTCGTAATAACAATGGATAATCAAGTCTTCTCTTTCAATGTGGATAAATGTGAATGGGTTGAGAGAGCCTTTACAGGGAATACCTTCTATTCCATTTACTATGACAGCCTCACTGCATTTGGGCCGACCTCCTCTATGTCTGAGTTTGAGTGTGAGTATGAGTCTAAGTCGAAACGATTTTTTGACCATATGGCATTACAGTTGAATGAGGATAATACTGTTAAGGATCATGTTCCGAGAATCTATCCTTTGTACTTCCCTGTTCACTTGGGAAACAGGATCTGTTGTTATGTGTTGGCTGGGGGTTTGCCGCACCCTGAACACCCTGACCACATATACTTAGCAGATCCAGAGAAGAGTCATATTAGCATCATTACCTTTGAGGTACCCAGGGAAATCTATACTGAATCTGGTAGTGAAAGTGACAAAACTTTCTCCAATGCAAATTGGTTGCGTCTTGCACGATTTGATGCCAGAAGCAAATGTGGTGCCATTGCTAGTAGTTCCATTCTGGAAGGCTGCTTCTCAATTTCCACAGTGAGTGTCCGCTTGATTCTTTGATGTCCTCCATTCTTCTAACATGTATATGCACAATTTGCTCCCTGCCTTTTCCTTGTTAGAAAAATAAAAAAGATTTTTTTTTTGGCAATTAATTATTCTTTAATGTTCTTTTATTCTTGAGACACCCTTCTAACAAGCACCAATATGTTAGTGAATAAGATTTCAGAAATAGCAACCACCATAATGGTGCTAACCTTTGTATGATCAAACAATAAAACTGAAGTTGGTGTTACCCTCCAGACTGTGGGTACACCAAGGGATGCATTTGAACATATGCTATCTAGTGCCTGCAGCGTTGAACAGGATGAACAACACTATATTCTTGTTCACTATAAGTTCCACTTCATTATTTCTGAACATGTTTCCTGGCTGAATAGAAGCTAATCGTTGCTTTTGATTTATTCCTTTCTACTTATCAAAAAAAAAAAAGTTGCTTTTTCATTTCTTTAGTCCATTCCTAGTCTTGACTTGCAATTTTGTGCATAGATATTAATTCTCCCTGGGTAGAGAAGAAAAATTATTGGGCGCTGGGACAAATTTGTGACGTTTGTGTCATATTAAAATATCTAAGATTATATACATCTGATTCTTGACACATGGCACCATTTTATTTTTAATACATTAGAAACCTTTTCACTTGGCTGCATTATGGGAACTCCATTGAGAGTAAAGGTCCATAAAATAGGTAATGATCAAAGTAAAATGTCATGATAATCCTCTTGTTTTTTTTAATCGTGTAACAAATAAAACAAACTTTTGTGTTATACCTCCTCCTTTATTGCTCTTTCATATAATTTTCTCTCTTTTTTGGGTGCTTCTCTGTACATTTAACTATTGACTTGGGAAGAAGATTTCCATTTGGTGCTATTCATGCTAGCTAGATATGGAAAGATTGCCCCTCCATGTTTCATGGCATTTGTGCTTGTGGCTGCATGGCACTAACAACATTTTTAGTTGCATATAATCTTTTGGGGGTAATTTGGATGTTAAAGAGATTAGAATCTGTTAGCATTTTGATTGTTTTTTTAACATGTTTTTAGGTCATGGGTTTGGAAGATTTTAATCATTTGGGGGATTGTTGAGTTTAATTTTTATTTTAAAATATCATATTTTCTGAGAGTTATCTTTCCAACTTTGTGTTGGTAGGAGTTCCAAATTTTTTGAGTATCCCCATGGACTGTTGAGAGTTATATATAATTATAATATTACATTATTATATTAATATTGATATAATATAATAACTTAACTTTGATAAATTGACATAATGTAAATAATAGCTTTATATTAATATATGACCGTTGGATACATATTCGAGCAATTTGTCTTGTGTCCTGCCAAACGTGCGATGTGGTACACAGTCCCAGGAGATACTCCATCCTGAGGGATTGTATCCCACCTTATCCCTTTCCTCTAATCAACAGTGCCCATGGGTTTATGAATAGAGGGGCAAGATTAGGAGTTTTTTAGGATTATGAATAAGAAATGATTGCTTGCTAGATTTTCTAGCCAGAGTTTGTTTAGCAAGGTTTTAGGGTTGTTACGATTCGTAACTATGGATCAGGCTTTAAGAATCAAAAGGTTAGGCTTTGGGGATGACTTTGGGGTTTTAGAAGGGTGAGTGTGGCTATAAATATTGCCCAATAGTGCTGAGACTTAAATTTAAGTGTAAGAAGCAGAAATCTTACAATCTCTCTATGACCTTCTAGGAGTCTCACCTAGAAGAAATAATGGAGTTGCACCATTAGAAAGAGTGTTGCTTGGGTAATGGAATTTCGCCATTAGACAAAGTTTTGCTTCAAACCTTATAAAAAGCTTTTGCTTGAATAGAAGCTCATTACCTTCCTAAATCCAACTATATAAAGGTTTCCTAAACTGATCAAGACTCAACTACTTGCTAACAATTTCGTTTATGGGAAAACAAAACAAGTACAGGATGTAGTAACTCATAATCAAACACCCTAACAAACATGAACAGTAATTAAGTGTAAATTGCAAAGGCCCATTCCCTAATACCCTTAACAATGAAAACTAACTCTTCTAAGTTCTAACTCTCCATGAGATGGACTCTTTTGGGTTTAACCAAACCATTCAAGTTTCATCTCCAATCATGTCATTACTTATCAAAAAATAAAGGGAAAAAAAACTCCAATCACGTCACACCTTTGATGGAAACCATTGATCCATTAGTGGGGCCCACATGGCCAATATGTCTTTCTCCCCTTTTCGAAGCGTAGACACTAAGGTGGTATTCCCGGTCAGGTGGCCCCAGCTAGAAGGATTATCAACTTACGAAGCCAAACGCAAAGCCATTAGACTGTGCATCTCTTCTTAATTTATTTGGTGTGTTTTGTATAATTCCAAAATCAGTGATGGATCTATATCAGGGGGATAGGCCTCGAGGTCTCTTTTGGTGCATTTTGAATGAGAGGAATGAGCTGTAGCCCCCCAGGTCTCTCCTGGTGCATGTGGAATGACAGTAATTTGTTGTGCTTGCACTGGCGAATGATCTACAATTCTCAAGTTGAGATGGTTGTTTATTTATTTATTGTTGAGAGGAGAGAAGAAGGGGGCAGAGGGGGAGGGGTGGGGAAGCATTTTTCATTTTCTTCTTCTACTAGTATTGATCTTTTTGAGGAGTTGTGTTTTAATAGAGGCTTTTTATCTCTGTTTACTCAGTGTGCGCGTGTGTTGTGCACTTGTTTTGGTGCTTTATTTTGTTTTCTTCATATTAAGGAAGAAAACATATTAATGAGTTTAGTGCCATTTAGTTTGAATAATGTTTTACATGTGAAACAGAAAATAATTGAAAAGGAGCTTTTTCTTTTTTTGAGTCTCTGGATTCAGTATGATGGACATATCCGTAACAGTCATACTAGAGTAAGTTTTTAATTAAGTATTATTTGTCATATAGGTTAAGTGGTTACATGGTTTAGGTGTTATTAGTCTGGAGGGCTTCCGGACAAATATTGTTAGCAGTTAGGTGTTCAACTTACTCCATTTTATAGCCAAATAAACCAACGATCAAAGCACTTGCTAACTATTTTTTATAAAGGTGTCTACTCTATTAATGGGCAGAGTAATCAATAGCTGTGTAAATCAAGCTGAACTGTTAGAGATTGGCTTGTGCTTGGCTTGTTTAGGACTTGTTGAAGCTTGTTTGAAGGTAAAATGACAGTTTGTTTGGTAAGTGAGCCGAGCTTGAACATCGCGCTTTTTTGCTGACAATAGTCGGCTCAATTGACATGCAATTGAAAAGGATTAGATTATAATGTTCCATAAATTTAAGGGTAAATTACACTTGCCTCCCTTGATGTTTATTAAAACTAAGTGAGCCAACCTTGTAACAGCTTCCCCTTCCTGTTAAAAAAATCATTAGTTGACTAAGGGAGATAATAGATGTTGACCAAATAAAATACAAAATATTTTAAAATTCCCATTTTACCCTTCTCTCCCTCTCCCTCTCCCTCTCCCTCTCCTTCTCCCTCTCCCATGGCTCGCCTTCTCTCTCCCTCACGTCCTCCCCTAACTCCCTCACTCTCTCTAACCTAATCTGCCCACCTATCTCTACCAGACTACCACCATTGATGTTGTTTGTTACCAGCTTGCCTACAATATTCTTAAATCCCTTATACATACATGTATTGCGTTAAATTTTTATATGTACATTGGTACAGATCTTATATACCTATCTACATCACCAAATTGGGGAAGCCTGGAAGGTTTTCTAAATCCAGTGTCTAAATCCACCTCTTTCTATCTGTATAGTACTGCTTTGGCTAAGGTGTTCATTGAGTTCATATTCAAAGTTGAGTGATTGGCAGGCCTCGTATAGAAAAGCTTATTAGAGAATGAACTGAGCTTGGACAATGCTTTGTTATGTTTAGCCAAGCTCGAGCTGCGCTTGAACATTGTCAAAACTATATTGAAGTGAGCCTGAGCAGCCATGAACTTGTCTTGGCTTGGCTTGGCTTGGCTTGGTTACATCCCTGATAGCAGTAACTTTTAGCTAGCCTGGGTAGTTGAGCAGAAGTCACTTTTTCACGTTCTTGCTAAGATCTTAGAGGTCGATGTGAAGGGGCGTTGGGAGGGAAATGAAGGAAAAACTAAATTGAAATACAGTAACTTGCAAAATTGCAAACAAAGATAGATATGGTATAAAGTTACATCATGAGACTAGGATTACACATCTATGCATTTGGAGTGCATGTAATCATCCTGTTTTTTCTTCCAATCGGGAATTTGGAATGTCAGAAGGAAACATATTCATTCAGGAGACCCCCCCAAAAAAAGGAGCTGTTCAAAAATTTTCTATAGGAAAATGAGGTTTTTTTTTTTTTTTCTTTTCTAGATCACAATGCTTATTGTCATAAGCCTATTCATAATAGTTAGCACTAATGCAGGTTTTAGTTAGATTTTACTTTTGATATACTACCATGATAAATGTCATGAGCCTATCCATAATAGTTTGTACTGATGCAGGTTTTTAGTAAGATTTTAATTTTAATAAACGATAAACGTAAATAATTTTACAAATCCACTTCTACATTATCTAATTAAACGACTTCTTTCAGGTCTTGTGCTCTTTATTAATAAATTTAATTGCTTTTTGTGGCGCTATTTATTGTTTGTTCAAGGTAGTAGATCTTTCAGATGTTATTTTCTCAATTTTAATTTTTTTTTTTTTGTTGTTGGCTTTAACAGGATTTACTGATGTTTTTCCCCAACCCCCCACCCAAAAGTCACTTTTGACATGTTCTTGCTAAGATCTTAGAGGTCAATGTGAAGGGGCATTGGGAGGGAAATGAAGGAAAAACTAAATTGAAATACAGTAACTTGCAAAATTGCAAACAAAGATAGATATGGTGTAAAGTTACATCATGAGACTAGGATTACACATCTATGCATTTAGAGTGCATGTAATCATCTTATTTTTTCTTCCAATCGGGAATTTGGACTTGTCAGAAGCAAACATATTCATTCAGGAGAAACCCCCCCCCCCCCCCCCCCCCCCCCCCCCAAACAAAAAAAAAGGAGCTGTTCAAAAATTTTCTATAGGAAAATGAGGTTTTTTTTTTCTTTTCTAGATCACAGTGCTTATTGTCATGAGCCTATTCATAACAGTTAGCACTAATGCAGGTTTTAGTTAGATTTTATTTTTGATATACTACCATGATAAATGTCATGAGCCTATCCATAATAGTTTGTACTGATGCAGGGTTTTAGTAAGATTTCAATTTTAATAAACTATAAATGTAAATAATTTTACAAATCCACTTCTAGATTATCTAATTAAACGACTTCTTTCAGGTCTTGTGCTCTTTATTAATAAATTTAATTGCTTTTTGTGGCGCTATTTATTGTTTGCTCAAGGTAGTAGATCTTTCAGATGTTATTTTCTCAATTTTAATTTTGTTTTTTTTTTTTTTGTTGTTGGCTTTAACAGGATTTACTGATGTTTTTTTACACACCCCCCCCCCCCCCCCCCCCCCCCCCCCCCCCCCCCCCCCCCCCCCCCCCCCCCCCCCCCCCCCCCCCCCCCCCAAAAAAACAACAAAAAAAAAATAAAGAGGAAAATTAGAAATAGCAAGTAAGAGGATTGATTTTTGTTGAATTGTTTATACCTTTAGGCTTTTATTGTGGCTGGGTTCTAACAGTTATCTTCCCTATTTGATCCATTTCTCATGTGGGAAATAAAATGAGATTGATAATGACGTGAATGTGGTGTAGCAGAGAAAAAGTTTGAAATGAATGTGCCAGGATGCAGAGAAACAGAGACTTTTGAGTTGTTTTGCATATGCTGTAGACCATTTACCTTTTGTTTTTCATATTGTTACATGTTTGATTCAAGTTTCTTGGACTTTTCGTCCTGTTTAGATGCCACTGCATCGTAACATCTTCCGATATTGATGATTGCAGGGTGGCACCATGGAAAGTATGCAAGATTAGGCGGTGAGCGTAGGTACTGAAGTAACTGGTGCCATGGGAATTGGCATCGCTTTTATTTTCTGCATGGACAAGGAATGCAAGAAAGAACATTGTCATCTTGGCGCTGGAGGACAATTTAATTTATTTTCTGCATCCTTTTGTTTTATTTTTATCTATGTTATGTCCCTAGCAACCGTAAGTTAATATACTATCAAAACAAGAGAAAAAGAAAGAAATTGTAACTTAATAGTCTTACTAGATGGCAAGGGTATTGCCGTTGCCGGTTGTGCATGCATGGCAAAAGAAAATCAAATTCTACGCTTTTGTGACGCAATTGTAGATTCTGTTGTGTTAATGATAAGTTACTTTCGACTGGCAATGTGCGTGTGGGATTGTGATGGATGATTGCTGGCTGGCTAGAGTTATGAACTTATATGTCATTTGTAGATTTCTGTTGTGTTAATGAAAAATATTTCTGGACACTTCGGTTGAATGGATGGATCAAACTTACTTTATAAGTACATTCTATTTAGTTTTTACCGTTATATACCTGAACCCCTATCGGTAAGGCGAGTATTCGACTACTTGAACCCCAATCTCCAGAGACTTTTTAACCCTTTTCAGCCTCCTCTGTAGGTGCTGTGGTGAGCTGAGCTGAGCGGAGCAATGATGCCACAGTTTGTAATATCATCCAAGCAATTCTGGTCATTTCAATGGTTGCAACGGTTTCTGAACTTCTCTTCCTACAACATCTCTATGAGAAAATTGGTTCTGCCAACTACACAAAATAATCTAGCTCCCCCACAAAAGCTCACAAATATTCAGGCAAGCACCATAAAATGAAGAGTGTGTTTCTCAACGCCACCTTAGTGGCTTGATTCTTCGACCTCCTGATTATTTCGATGTAAGATATGTGCAGTTTTGATATAATCTTTTATATAGTATACTATAAATATATATATATATATATATATTTATAAGTTGAGCACTCTGCGTGTATCATGTTATGGTACAAGTCAAACTCATATTATAGTACACGAGCATACATACATATGTACACAAAAACATATTTAAAGGTCTTCCGTGACATACAATTATTTTTTATTGTTTTATTTAAAGAATTGTATAAAATGGGATCAGTAAAGCGTTTCATGGTGAGTTGGGTTTGTCATTTCCCTTTTTCTATTGGCATTGCTACAATTGTATTAAACAATAACAAGATATTGTAAAAGTCGAATATTATCATCATCACTTTGTTCTTACTAGTTATTCATGTAACTTGTCACTGCTTGTATCATGATTTTTAAAATTTATTCTCACATGTCAATTATCATTCTTTGGCTCTTTGATTATTCCTAACTCAGACCAATTTTTTTTTTTTTAACTACTTTCACTTTATTTTATTTCTTTGTAAATTTGCATTTTTATTTTCTTTTTTCTCCCCAAAACCGATATCTAAAAATAATTTGATTGATTAATCTCCATCATTTGATTGGTTTACTTTGGTGGTTGGGTAATTGTTGAATAATAAATTGATGAATTTGTCCGACTTTTAAGAAATGATTAACCAGTTAAATGATGGGTAAAGGAGGAAACAACACAAAAAAATTGTATATCCAACGTGCATATATGGATGTTTTTATGTATGGTCTGCATTTTCCTTTGTCGCCTTCTTTCATCATAGTTGACATCTTCTGTTACTCAAAATTTTCTGAAAAATCAGTATTCAAAGTTTAATCAATTGAATCCAAACTCCTAGGGGCTTTGCCACCACCAATCTCATTCCTTCTAACTGTGCAACTTATCAATGCAACCACCATAACATCAAACCAAACACAAATTCAATATGTATATATTTGTGCATGGGTTAACCACATGATCGCATAGTTAGAACCCAATTTTGCAGCCACCATCACCCTGACCTTGCAACACTTTTTCTTCTTTCCACTAAAAGTTTATTTTCTTACATTTCATCATTCTCTCACCAATTATTCATTGTGGGTACAATTGGTGTCCATTTGATTGAATATAGAAGATAATTTTATTGTGAATTAATTGATTTAAAGTTTTTCAATTTTGTAAGCACCCCGTTTTTGCTCGCTCAGCAATCTCCGGCCCGACCGAATTTCTTTTCAAAACTCCGTAAACTCCTTCAAGCCCAAATCAACTTTCAAACTCTTATTCAATCAATCAACTGCTTCTCGGGCCCGCTGAGCCCAATAGAGACCTAATAACCAAACCTGTCTCTTAGGCCTCCAGGCACGTCTTGAGAAAATTCAAAAACCCCTCAAAACGATAAGTCCACCCTTCCAAAATGTTACTAAACCGTTAGGCGTACTCCACACGCCATCCAGTCCAAATATGGTCTCATTCCGACTAACTCCGATCGAAATGACCATTTTGCCCCTGAACGTCTCAGCATTACACAAACTTCGCCAAACAGTAAAAGGCTCTCCTAAAACCATCCCTGAATGACCTAACAAGCTTAATGAAGCATTCCAAACCATTCCTGACCATTTTCGACCAAACCCGGTCAAAATGACCATTTTGCTCCTGGCAGCCCAAACGCACATCGAAATAACACCGGTACTAGGTTACGGGACGACACATCTTGTCATGAACCCCCATTTAACCTAGGGAAGATGTTACGACGCTAAACACCCATAACTCGATAAAAGTTCCTTGGAGCGTCTCGCAGACGCTCTGCCTAAATTGTCCTTTTTTTTTATTCCCTAGTTATAACGCACCGTCAAATGACTTGAGAAATGCGTAAATCAGGGAATTCTTGAAAGCTCATTCATAGATCTTTCCATCGATATGGCTCGGTCGAATAGATCGCTTCCAGAAGCCCTTCATCGTACAGCGCAAAAACTGCAACTTCCAGCAACCCTTGGAGCGTTTGTGCCTAGATTGACTTTTCCACCGATTCCCTAATTGCAACGCACCGTCAAACGACTTGAGAAATGTGTAAATCTGAGAATTCCCGAAAGTATTTCCAGAGTACTTTCCATCGATACGGTCCGATCGAAAAGATCCCTTCCCGAAGGCCTTGATCATGCAACACAAAAACGACTACTTTTGAACACCCATGGAGCGTATCACAGACACTCCGTAAAAATGCCATTTTATGCACATTTTTCGAGATGATATCTCACACTTCCAAACACCATTAAGACTTTTCGAAGACACAAAAGTTCACCGAAAACCCTAGAAGAACACCCCGGGTTCGACCGATTCTCCCGAAACCTTCCCGGTTGGCCCAATTATCGAGACAAAGTTTAAACGAACCTTCTCGGTGACCGAGCGTATGCAACATGGGGCCCAAATTTTGATTAGATCGACCAAATTTCGATCAACCGTCAAGATTTAACTAGTACATTGGGTGCTACGTGGTATTCTCCCAATGGAATAGTAGCCGTGCATGCAAGACATGCGCCTGTGTAAAATTTACACAGGCACATATACTACATGCGCCAGTGTCAAAAAATTTTGCCTATAAATACCAAATCCCCCCTTGCATATTCAAGCACTGAAAATTGATGCAAAGCCCTACTGAAATCGCTCCAAAACCTCGAATCTCCACACATATTCCACCCCTCCAACACTTAGACTAGATTCCATCACCCTCAAGCCTATACACTTCACTTACAAAGCCTTATACACCATCAAACACTCACTTCCAGCCCTTCAAGCCTTCTTGAAGTCATTCAAGTTCCAATCAAGGCATCTATTGAAAACTACAAGTGTGTTGAAGGCAAAAGGTGGTATCCTTTTTACATTTTTGTCTTCCCTCGCTCTTCTCTTCTCCTTCCTAGCCTACTTAGGCTATTCTCTATTTTAATCATCATCTTCAAACCCCCTTTCTTGCATGCTTAAGTTAAGAGGGCTCTTAGATCATGCCTAGAGGAAAGCAAGTGAGAGCCACCGTGTAGGGGAGCCTCTCACTAGCCTACTTTAAGATGGTATGGCCTAGGAGCCCCTTGTTTGTGTGGTGTAGCCTAAAATCCTTGTATGTGATCATGACTCATTGCATATTACTATTTTGATCATGCCTTGTATGCTTGGTTTTATTTTTATACTTATCATCATGCTCTACAATGCTTACATTACTCTTAGCTCCATGTCATTTCCAAGCTTTATATTTCTTTCAAAAATTGTTCCAAGAGTTGGCTCCTTGAAGTTTAGGATGAGACTTTAGAAATCATGCCTTAGAAGATCCCCTACTAACCCCCTAACTCTCACTTTGGCATCATGGCATTTTAACTTGCATAAGGATTGTTTTCTAGCTCTCTAATTTTCAAGATTTCTATTCTTTTAAGTGTAGTGGTGGGAATGACCCCATGGAACCCTTTCTTGAGTGGTCTCCCTTTTGTTTGGCCATAGGAATCCTCTCTTGATGGAATGGTTTTCTTGGAAAATGCTTTTCAAAATCCTTTTTTAAAGATAATTTTCAAAAATGCATTATCTCCACCTTTGCATTAAAAATGGTGCTTCAAAAAGTTGTCATCATATTGATTTTTGAACCCTTATACTCTTGTTAAGATAATGGTTATAATGGCCTGAGGAAACCTTCCTTGGAATGGTCTCCAAACACCAACCATATAAACTATGTTCTTAGCTAAGAGTCAAAATTTTCATGGAAATGATCTTCAAAAAGATTGCCTATCAAAGTCCATTGTATAATATGTTTTGTTTTTCAAAACTCTTTTCCAAAAGTGCATCAAACAACATTTCAAAATCATCTTTCAATTCAACCCTAGGTTAACTTGACCCTAGTTGACCAACCCTAGGCTAACTTTGTTGGAAATTTATACTAAAAGACATGCTTTATGAAGTGACTTTAGTATTTATTAATAAATTAGTTATTCCATTTTAATGAGAATCTGTGTGAGAAATGTTTGCATTGCGTTATTTATTTAATGATTATGCATGTGTGTCTCTTATTCTATATAGTAGATGATTTGGTGTGTAGAGTACGACTTACACACGGAAGATCAGATCATCGGTTCTTATGGAATATAAGTTAATCGTTCGCAGTCTTAGATGAAAATGGACACACCATCAGTAGGACTGTAGTACAAGGTTTTAATAGGTCTGTCTTGACTGTGGGGAATGGTATAGTTCCAACTCCTTGCACTAGTACACTTTGTGTGTATTGAACAGGACCGTGTTGGGGTAATTGTTTTTATACTGACTATATAAAACAATTAATACCTCATGATTATTATGAGTGCTTATGCTCTTAATCCTAATGTAATAAATAGACACGTGCATGTAGTATTTATTGTTTTGATTCATAGAAGAGTGAGATTCTTTAAGAGTCAATAAACTCAGTGAGTTGGACAATGACATTACGTGTATGGTGAATATTTATTATTGATGGAATCTACGTCCCCGTATAGGGATTGATGATACCCCCTTGAGGATGCTTATAAGTTTTGATTATGTCAAACCCTGCAGGTGGATTATGAATCCGACATATCAAATAAGTTAAGTGGAAGGTCTCAAGGAATTAAATAAGTCTATTAAATTTAATTGTCAGTAATTTAATTTAATAGACGGGTATCTGTAATCTTAACGTGGGGAGATAAATAAGCATTTAATAATATGGAGCTCGAAATATAATTTCTAGTATAACAGGGAGTGCAATTAATTCCTTAGTGGTATGAATTATAATTTACGTAAATAAAGACTAATCCTGGTTGGATTAGGAGTCCTTATTTGCGTAGGAAGCCCTAATTATACTAATCCTATGGTCCCTGTTGTAGCCTATATATATACGCGCTCTAAGAGCTGCTAGGGTTACACACTCTACACATAATTGAGAGATACACGATTTTGTGAGGAAGAGAAACCCTAGCAGCAGCGAGCCCACTCTCTATAGAGCAAGGCGTGTACGAGGAATACAGCAGAAGTCCGAAGGTTGAGTTCGAGCTTGCTGATTCGTGCTTGGTGCTGATTCTTGTTTTCGGGATTAAACTAGAGAGATCTCGAAGGTACGATTCTAATCACGTAGATTAGGCTATGCTAATCAGATCAGATTTTTTGGTAGTATGCGTATACACTATAGCCAGGTCGTGGGAAATTCCGCAGTCCCCAACAAACTTGACCCTAGTTGTCTAACCCTAGGCTAACTTGACCCTAGTTGTCTAACCCTAGGCTAACTTGATCCTAGTTGTCCAACCCTAGGTTAACTTGACCATAGTTAACCAACCTTAAGTTAACTTGACCTTTGTTGACCAACCTTAGGTTAACTTGATCTTAATATCCACCCTAGGTTAACTTGACCCTAATTATTCAACCCTAGGTTAACTTGACCCTAGTTGTCCAACCTTAGGTTAACTTGACCCTAGTTCACTCACCTTAGGTTAACCTAACCCTAAGTCATCCTAACATTAGGTTAACCCAACCCTAGTTAGTTAACCCTATTTCACCTTAACCTTAGGTTAACTCAACCTTAGTTAGTTAATCATAGGTCATCTTAACCCTAGATTAACCTAACCCAAGTTAGTTAAGCTTAGGTCACCCCTAACCCTAGGCCAACCCAACCTAGGTTAGTATACTTCAAGGTTTCAACTCTTGAACCCTTTTCTAAATGATCACTCAATTTTAAACTACTCTTATAACACATTTTTCCAAAACCCCCTACTTTCTTGATTTAAAAAAAAACCAACTCTATAAACTCTTCCAATGTTCTGACACTCCATCTTCGAGGCATTTCCAAAAATATTTTCAAAAGGCCATAAACCTAAGGTGTCCCTAACCCTCTCATGGTTAGGGATTTCAAAGAAAAGTGATAAATCAATAACAACCTCTAAGGTTGTCCATATTAAGATTCCAAACCCGTAGCCATTTTCAAAAACCACTTTTAAAAACTAATTCATCAAAACATTCTAAAGTCATGCCTCCAAGGTTTTCAAAACAAAACTTCAAAAGCACTTTTAAGTTCTCTTGATTCATGCCAAAGCATTTTTCCAAAACTCCCTTAAGTTGATCCAAAAATATTTTCAAAACATTCCATCATCTAATTTCAAGTCAAAACTTCCAAGACTACAAAGAATCTTCAACTTCCAAGACCACAAAGTGTTCTCAACTTTCAAAGACCTCCAAGTGTCTTAAACTTTTTTAAAGATCTCAAAGTGTCTTAAACTTTTTCAAAGACCCCAAAGTGTCTTCAAACCTTCCAAAGGCCCTAATGCGCCTATTTTTCATCGGGCTCTTGACCGAACTACGATTGACCTGATTCTCGCCAAATGAGATACGTAGGCAACCTAAAATAATGCAGTCATAACTTCTATTTCAACTCCAATCCCCTTTTCAAAAACTTTCAATCAATTCAAAGTTCTCATTTCAAACTCCTTCAAAACTCTCACATTTTCAAATTTTTTCCAAAACATGCATCATGTATTATTCATTCAAAAAACGATGATCAAACCCCATTTTCAGAACTCTAAAAGTGGATATTAAGTGGACAATGGTAACTGGTTATTTTAGTGAGTGAACAAAGGGTGATTAGATATGTAGGTACTGAAAGGGCGGGATAGGGGTGATATTTTAAGACATCTTCTCTACACGCAACCAACCCCCGGACCATAGATTTCTGTTTTCAAAAGACCGAAATGGAGTGATTTTCCAAAAGGGCTTAAATATTTTTAGAGGTTGCCAAACAACCTATTTTCTTAAAAACCCTCTCTTAAGAGAGTTTTCAAAATTTTTTCCAAAACTTTAAATTTAATTTTCGGATTAACACTTAGTTTTAGGTGTCCTAACTCACCTTAATCAAGTTAGGTGGCGGCTCCTATTTTTTTGAAAAGTACTTAATCAAACCAATTTTCAAATCTAGTTGCACTTATCCTTCTAGAAGGATGAGTTCTAGTGATAAAGTTCTATACTTTTGGTCTCCAAACCAAAAGTAATTTTTATCTTGTATTGTGTTTATTTAAAAAAAATACAAGATAAAAAGTATTATTGTAAAAAATTCTTCTAAAAAACCGCTATTTATAATAATACTTTTCATGGACTACAAAATTAAGTTCAACACCATCAAGGTAACAGAATAAAGTGAAACAAATCCCAATCTCCGTTATGCTTACAACAATATTACGTAGATATGTAAATTGTGACCTGTTTGCATTTGTGGGACCCACTATTTTTTTTGGTGGGGTGGGGGGTTTCACATCCAACCGCCACAACCAGCGAAACCGACATAGAGTGAAGGGTAAAAGTGTAAGATGAAAATACCGGAGACGAACGCCTTTATATAGAGACTATCTTTTGCCTTTAGAAGCACAAATATCATACACGAACCTCGTTTGGCCGTCGCTGACGTCATTGATCGACAAGGATTTAAAGGTGGAACTAGGGTTTTAATTTCTTCTGTCACCAAGAAAAAGGATGAAGATGAAGACGAAGAAGAGGAAGGAGAAGCAGAGGAGGAAGAAGAAATCGAAGGCAGTAGAAGAAAGCTTACCGTCGTCGTCCCCATCCCGATCTCGATCTCCATCCCCATTGCCATCACCGTCATCGTCAAGATCCCAAACATCAGTACCGTCACCGGCACTATCGGCATCGCCATCAGGTTCGGGGCTGTCGCCGCCGTCGTCATCACCACCAAGGCCCCAAAGGCTGCCGGATTCGCCATCGCCATCGCCATCGCCATCATCATCGCGATCACGATCAAGATCGTCGTCACCGCGGTCGCAGTCATCGACTTCGTCATCCGAGCGAGGGTCGAGACGTCCGCCACCTCCATCATCGTCGGAGGCATTAGTAGCGGAGACGGAGGGTACAGGAGAAGCGAAGGTTCTGTACTTGTTAATCAACTACTTATCTGGTCCCATCGCTTATGCCGTGTACTCTGTCGACATTCCGGAATCCATACATTTTTCCTCAGCGGAAGCTTGTGATCAGATGAGCGAACCAAACACTATCTACCCCATCCTTGAAATTGGCGTTGGAGAATACCCAACCGGGATGTGTTGCGTTGAATTGGACTCCAAGTTATATTTTCTGGCCGGCGAATACGGTCTTGATTTTGAACCCTCAGAGAAACTGAAACGTAGACGGGAACTGAATCATACCGATTTCATGGGGGCTTACCCGCCGGATGTCTATGTTCTCGACGCCGCTACCATCGCCGCCAATGCTACAGCTATCAGTGCCAGTAATAGCCCCTCTGAGCTGTTGGAAGAGGGCACTCCGATGAATACGGGGAAGCCCTATCCATATGTATTCGTGGCTGACAGGAAGATCTATGCGATTGCAGGTCATGGAAGGCCCCGTTGGTCCCGTTGGTCCCGTTACGAGGAGACGGAGCAGCTAACGCGATTTGAGGTCTTTGACCACGACTCGAACAAGTGGTCGATTCTGCCTGACCCTCCAATGAATGTCACATTAACTGGCCATGCCGTGGTTGATAGAAAGGTTTTTATAACCACACTGGATAACCGTGTGTTTTACTACCATTTGGACGAATGTGAGTGGGTGAGCTTCTCAAACCACTATCTGTACAATGGATTCGACAGGAGGGCTGAGTTTGTTGAGGATACCTTGTATGCCTCTTATTATGCGACTGTGGCTGCATTTGGTCCGACCTCCGAGGCTGAGCCAGACTCTAAGGCTAAAGGACTGTTCGATCACATGGCTTTATTGTCCCCCGAGATGAATCTTCCAACAACCAAGGCTCTGTCCTGCCTCGTTCACTTGGAAAACAGACTCTTTTGTTCTGCATTCACTGGCACTCTTCCAAATCCCAATTACCCCAACAACGTATTCTCAGTAGATCCTGAAAGGCTTGAAATAGGCCTCACCATTTTTGAGGCCCTCAGGGGCAACTATACCAAATTTTCTTCTGATTGTGAGAAAACCTTCTTCCGGGCAAAATTCGTTCATTCTGCTCACTTTATTGCTAGAAGCAGATGTGGTGCCCATGCTGATACTAGTTCTCTGCAGGGCTGTTTCTCTGTTTCCTCTGTAAGTATCTTCTTATAAGTTTTCAGCACCTATACATGAATGTTTATTGTTTTCCTCCTGTTATTTTTTTGTAGAGAATTTCATTTCATGTTATTTTATCGGGTCCAGCGATGATTGGCTTGTCATATGACCCCCCAGGGGATTCCCTGGGGGATTGGATATGCTCTTAAAGAAAGAATGTATGCTAGTCGCTGTTTATTCAAATTGACTAACATTGTGATGCTGTCAACTTTGGTTTGAAACTTAAATGGTCAAAGTATGTCCGTGATGCTAAAATGGTGCTAAAAGAATGTCCGTGATACTAAAATGGTGCCAAAAGAATGTCTGGAATATGGGTGGGTGTCTGTGGGCTTTCCTTCGGAGCATGTGTCTAAATTCTGCTTCAGATAGAGGAAGGAGCAATTCATAATATAATAGTAGCATGACATACCCAACTGATATTTTTATGCCTTCTTTGGTACCTGACTGTCTCAAAAGCTTTTATGTGATGATTTATGCATTATGCATGCTGCCCAAGCTGCATTTGTAGTGAAAAATAGACAACTATGTTATCTCTGGTAGACATCATGTATCCGTCCTCAACCTGGATAGATTTTTGTTCGCAATTGGAGGTGCCAAAGTACTGAAATATTGTTCACTCAAGCAATGGCATCTAAGAAGCATGGAGACTTCTAAGAAGGTGGTGTGTGACGTATATCTGTTTCATGCCCATAATTGTGCCTTTTAGAATGGCTTCCTTGGTTGCATGGTTAGACCTGAGTGTTGCTCCTTACACTTAGAAGAACATGATACCTACTTAGCAAATAAGTTAATTTGATTGTTCAAGTTTTGATATCTTGTGAATTGTAGAATACCATGATATTCCATGACAAGTGGGTGACTGTAGATCATTTTTGTTGTGTACTTCTCTTCAAGAATTAAAGTTTGGCATTTTTTGGGTAATTGTGATAAACAACCAATTCTGCTTGGTATTAGTATTCTTGATTGTTTTAGTGAGATAGAAGACCTCATTTTTATGTTTCTTGTATCGAACTTATTTATCAAGTGATCTACAATATAAGCCCTTAAAAATCTTATAACTACTACAAGCCTAATAATACATTCGAATCTACAAAACCAACGGAAAGAAGTCTTGTCTTCTTAAGTATAAAACAATCCGTCTGTTAAATCCTGGTGAGCATCCATTTATAGAAGGTTTGAGAACGGGATAGAGTGGTCCCTCACAAAACCCCTTTAGTTGACTAAATACTCCCATAGTGGAGGTCACTCTTTTTTCCTTTGATGATGTAAAAAAGGGGTAGCACTCTAGGAGGGGCAAGCCAAAACCCAAAGATCTTGCCCTCAGTATAGTAGAAATAGAGATATTCAATGTAATGTCCTTGCATTTTCTTTTAAGTGCATAGCAAAGATGAAAATTAAAAATAATCGGCAATGAAAATTTAGGGGTTTCCCCACTGGTTTGCAACTTCTTTTTCACGTGAAGTTGTGTGACAACCTGGGTTTCCATGCGTGTTATTAGGAGCTGCTCAACAAATGTTTCCCCTTGAACTTGCAATTTAATCTACAAAATATGTGATTGCATAGAATATACAATATCCAGAGTTGGATTGGCATCGCCTCTGGACTTCTTCTGTTTATCCAACTTGTTCTGAGCCTATTTTGGAGTCAAGTTCATGTTTCTCATTTTGATCTCACAGTTTGAGAATCTTTGGTACTGCATGGACATCCTCTCCATTATTTCCCTCTCATCAAATTGCACACCGCTTTATCCTTATCCTGACTGTAAAAGCTTGGCGAGAAATTGAAAATTGAGTTTAATTTGATCTATTGTAGAATTCTTTTACACAAGCGGGCACCAAAATTCTACATTATAAGTGGGTCAAAATTGAACTTTTAAAAATACAAAGTACTACATCTTCCTCAACATGTTTTAACACCTACATTTTCCTCCAACATCATATATGTATTGTTCTTTTTTTTTTTTTTTTGGGTTTTTTTTTTTGTTGGGGGGAGGGGATGGGGTGACAACGACAAATTTGAAAGGCTGGTCTCAAGACAACTTGTAGATTTTAAATATATGGATTTTGCTGACAGACAAAATAGGGGTGGGAATATTATTTTTCATGGGACCTAAAAGAGAAATAAGGAAGGAAAGCATGAACTATTTGAAAGAGGCCTTGACGAAGAAGAGGAGGGATTGGAAGGGTAGATTGTAAAATCACCCTTTTATTTTGTGTGTGATGCTTATGCTTGGCTTAAAACTACTAATCT
This sequence comes from Euryodendron excelsum, assembly GCA_033060915.1. Taxonomy (NCBI): domain Eukaryota; kingdom Viridiplantae; phylum Streptophyta; class Magnoliopsida; order Ericales; family Pentaphylacaceae; genus Euryodendron; species Euryodendron excelsum. Next base: position 33,909,718 of record CM065378.1, on the reverse strand, counting down.
GTTTTATCCATTGATTTATTTATGCAGAATGCAGGAAAAATAGCAAGATCAAGTGGTGAACGTGAACACTACACGTATGGTACATCATAGTGAGATATGTGCCTTGTATGTCACTTTTGTGGATATATTTTAGGGTTTCCTTTATTTTCTCTTGTAAAAGTGTTTTCAGTATTACTTTGTTTTTCTGACCATAAACAGAAAATTGAACATGGAGATTGAAATTGTCAGGTAGATCAGGGACAGTGGTTATCAAAGGTGAAGGATTATCCTTGGATTAGCTTGCTTGACACCATCTGCAAACTAGGCCAAAAGAACTAATGGAACTTGCATTGTGAGTTGGGATATGCTAATGAAGCATTATCAAAAGATCTGTAGAGCAGTTGACACAAGAAGTTCCCACAAATGCAGCTCTCATGTATTACTGGGATTTATTTCTTTTATTTTTTATTTTTTTATAAATACCATGTTTTAGGATTTTCCTATTATTTTCCTTCACTATATTGATAGTAGTAGAAAGGCATGCAAACTGAATATAGGTCGTCATGACTCCATGATGTAAGATACTCTTGCTGCCGTTCTTTGAATACAAATCAAAAGAAGTGGCTGCTATTATATAGACTGTTCTGAAGATAAATCTTGTGCAATTTCCTTTCTGTTGTATTCTTTAAATTCAATCTACTAGGATAAATTATACATTTTTTTCCACTCCTACAATGTACACTCACTTTTTCTCAAGTCACCTCCAGTTGACTCCTATTTTCCCAGGAATTGAGCCCCCCAGTTATGAGCAAAGAAAATTGATACACCCAACTGAAGCCAAATCACACCAACTAATTCCGGATGATCTAGCATGCTTAGAAATGAGTTTACAGTGCCCAACTGAGGCATTGGAAAGGCTTGCTCTGCAAGGTTGGTCTTGAGATGACTGCCTCTAGAAAGTCTAGAAACTGGAAGGGAGTGCAAGGATTGTCCAAACAGTTCAGTAGGGTCCAGTACAAGTTTGAGATCAACTATAATGAACATCATTTAGGTAGTGGGATAAGTAATGCAAGGCCTTACGAAGTGTGCGGCACTGTTAAACCTAGTCAATGAGAACCTGCTGCCTAAGCCCCTGCAAAATGGGAATATAATTAACTCAACGCGAAGACAAACTACTAAATTTGAGAGTGTAATATGTAGAAAACCTTCAACAATACTAAATAAATAAATGTTGCAAGACATATCTTAATTTTTAAAACATTTGTTGTTGTAAGTGGAATTTTCGGGAAAGTCTGACCAATCACTCGAACTAATATTAATGAGCCCAAATTCGTTGTAAAAAAGACAGAGAAGTTAGAATGAGTCGACCTTCTTTGGGTCGATCACACGTCGACAATTAAATTAGCAATCTTAATTGAGAATTGAATTAATAAAGGCAGTGTATACTTGAAATTGATTATCCATACCTTTCTCCTTGGAACTGTTGTATTTATAGTGTAATCGATAAAGTGTTTACCCTTGTGTCTACCTTAGGGTTATCATGACCTACATTGTAGATCACATCATTCGTCTCCGACTGATCGGATGTTGGCCGTGCTAGAGTCGGCTGATCGGATGTGATGGCGGACGTTGCGTGGCAAGCCACTACTGCATTAAATGCGGGTCACCTCCACATTAAATGCTCTGATTATTCTCGTGAATTAGGCTCGCCACGTTGGGCTTGGGCCTGAGGTCGGCATCGCGTCGGCCGTGCGGGCCTAGTCGCTCTTTTGACTAGTTGGGCTGATCCGCAACCCAAAATTCACTTTATTTTTATTGTGCCTGATCGGGCAAACTGGGCCTGATTTCTTTGACCCACGATTACCCCCTGACCTTTGCGCCTTTTCGGGTTCCTCGAAGGGTTAAGGGCTACATTGGGTCATTATGACGTTCCTTCAACTATGCTACCGTTTCGACGGTTACTTGGCCACGTGGACGTCATGGATTAAAAGGCGTTGCGAAGAAACGATGGAGCATTGACAGCTGATGTGACGTTATGTTGTCACGACGCGATTGTTACTGTTTCGCGCAAACGGATCGGTGGCGAAGGCAAGTATAAAGACGGGTGCCTTTTTTGGTAACAGTCACTTGTTTGCTTCATTCGTCTGTCTAAGAGTGCCCCTCACCTATCCCTTCCACTGTAAGTCCCTTCTGCGCTCATCTCTCTTTTTCGTGAAAGCCTCTTTTTGACAGTTATTCCCTTATGGCGACCCGTTTAAGAAAGATGGTAGAGAGTCCGGTGGCGATTGCTGCCTTTAAGGCTAGGTATGAAATTTCCAATTAGATCAGGTTGGAGTTAGTAGACTCTAATGATTTTTGTATGGACGAGACCGAGAAGGGGAAGCCCTTCCCGGTTATTGCCATTATTAAGGGAGGGCTTAGGTTTCCCCTTTACCCCTTCCTTCGAAAGTTCATTGTCCAAAGTAAGGTAGCTCTCTCCTAACTGTCGTCGAACATATATACGATAATTTTTAGGATGCTTGAGCTTAATCGGCGCCTGGGCGTGAACCTGGGGTAGAGCTCAACTACTGTTACATGCTCTGCAAAGTAGGGGCCGATAGTTGAAAGGTGTATCTTCGAGCTATTAATAACAGTAGGGAGATAGTGAAGTGTCTTTCGTCCTCTGGGAAGGGAGTAGACGACGTTAGGGTTTGGGTATCTGGGCCAAAGGAGTTCAGCGACCTTCCTTCAGAAGAAAGATCGGTAATACGGTGCCTTAGACTTGCTTTGGAGATAAGTTAGATGCAGACTTATAATTAACTTTCTCGAACTGTTCTTTCTTTGCTTCTAACCTTGTATTTGCCGTTCTTATAGAAATGAAGAATAGGTCAAAAGACGTCACCTGGGGAATCAACTTTAACAATCTGAAGAAGGTCTTGGATTTTCTTGGTGAAGGCAGGTTAGGGGATCTTGCGCGAACTCCCCACATTTTGTTGAACTACTCGATTCGATACTCCTCATCCACCATGAAGATGGGGGTCCGCAGAGTACACTTGCCACATTGGTCGAGCAGGGTGCGAAAGGGGATTTTGAGGAGATCCCGGTCGGCGTTGCTATTGAAAGGGTATGCGCCGAACGTCAAGTAATAGTCACTGCTCGACCCATATCTGATCCTATTGCTGAAGAACAACAGGTACTCACAATCCGATCTAGTTCAAATAGTTTGGCATCAATGTTGGAGCCTTTGACCGTGCCCGACAATTGAGTGAAGTTACGCAAGAGAAAGCAGAGGTTTACCCTGTTTCCCGACAAAGAAGAGGAGATGGGCCTTAAGGAGTTGCTGTGTAGCAAGGAAGCCAATAAAGAAGGCTGATACAGAAGCTGTTGAACCATCTGCTAAGAACTTGGAGACTCCTCAGACTAAGGAAGTGGCACCTCCATAGAAGCAGTCGAGTACTCAGCAGTAAAAGACAAAAGCTCCTGAGGCAGCTTTCCCACCGCCAGCCCCAAAGAAGGCAAAGGTCGGCTCAAAAGGTGCCTCTGAAGAGCCAAAAAATGCCGAGCCGGTGACCATTATACCAGACATTCTAGGTTAACGAATGATGACTGCCAATTCCATGATCGACTAGGCAGAGGTAGCGTTAGGCGTTCTTCACAGCGCTTTGCCGAAGAAGGACTTGGTGAAGCTAGGAATCTCCAACGATCTGAATGTTTTCATGGCCGCCTTCCGTGACTCTCTGCTGGTAATTAGTTCTTTCTTATCCCTTTAATTCTTTTCTTGATTATTTTGAATCCTCATTCAAATGGGCACTCTTACTGTATAGGGTTGTCTCAATGCTATGGAAGCGATGAGCCACTTTCAATCCCTGAACGAGCACCATCAGCAGTTGATTGAACAGCACGACCGACTGAAGGTGGAATGGCTCGACGCTAGTGAGGAGAGGCTGTTGATGAAGAAGAAGGCAGATGAGGCAACGATGGAGTTGAAGATGGTTATCGCCGACTTTGGGAAAAGGGATAAAGTGGTCGGCGAACTGCTGGCAAAGAACGAGGTGCAGTTCGTGGAGCTATTCTAGGCCAAAGCCAAGATTGAAGCACTTTAGGCTGAGGTAGCCAAACTGAATGAAGATGAAGAGCTGGTAATGAAGAGAAGTAAAGATCGGGCGGCCAAGGAACTAGCTATTGAGATGGCAAACTTGAGCCAAACCATCTTTTAGGAGAGTTGGAACGATGCCCTTCTTGTTGCCAACATGGAGAGGTTTTCTGATGTGTGGAAGCTGTGCCCTGACTACTTCGGCACAACAGAGGACGGCTCTGTTGATCCTGAGAAGGTGAAGGCCAATGCCGAATAGAAGAGGAAACTGGCTCAGGATGCAACTGCTGAACAAGCCAAAACTACTGTTGACCCGCCAAAGACCACTGATAAAGCTTCCGGAGAGAAATCGGTTGAGCCTTCTAAAAAGTTGGCAGAGATGATAACTGATAATTAGCTTTTTGTACCTTTTTCTTGTTTTTCTCTTTACGTAATTAGTTGTTTCGTATTAATACAAGTCTTTTTTGCTAAATTGAGTTTGCCTTTAACTTTATGGTTTCATAATCTTGCCGATATGAATGTTTGAGCGAAATTGTGTTATGATCTGTGCTTGTGCAGCTGTCTTTCTTGGGTAGGGCCATTGTCTTCAATTTTGGCCTTTTGCCCTAGAATTCTTTGACCTTTGCTTGGCTGACACCAAGTTTTTACACTTGATTTTTTGTGACATTTATTGGCTGACCTGTCTAACTTGGACAGCACCAAATTTTTACATTTAGTTTTTTGTAACCTTTATTGGCCGATCTGTCTAATTTGGATAAGACCAAGTTTTTACACCTGGTTTTTTGTGACCTTCATTGGCCGACCTATCCAATTTGGACATGACCAAGTTTTTACACCTAATTTTTTGTGACCTTCATTGATTGACCTGTCCAACTTAGACAGGGCCAAGTTTTTATGCCTGATTTTTTGATATCTTCATTGGCCAACTTATCCAACTTGGACAGGACCAAGTTTTTACACTTGGTTTTTGTGACCTTCATTGGCCGACCTGTCCAACTTGGACAAGACCAAGTTTTTACACATGGTTTTTGTGACCTTCATTGGCCGACCTGTCTAACTTGGACATGACCAAATTTTTACACCTAATTTTTTGGAGTGGCATCAAATGAGTAGATTTGTTTGAAAGACTTCAGATTTTGTTTATCTTATGAAGCGTCGAAAAAACATTGCTGAGTAGATATATCATACAAGAGTCAATTTCTATTGATAAAACTTCCTCAGATTATTTGCGTTCCAAGGTCAGGGTAGTTGTTTCGCGTTTTCGACAAATCCCAGTCGGTATGCCCTCACGCCGACTTGGGACGCCACTCTGTAGGGACCTTCCCAGTTGAGGTCGAGCTTTTTATTTATGGGGTTCTTTGTTGCCCCTAATACCTTTCGTAAAACTAAGTCTTTTGGTACAAAGGATCTAGGCTGAACCTGTTTGTTGTAAGAAATACTTAAATGTATCCAGTAAGCCTAACCGAGGTAGCCTCTCTGTTTTTCTTTGTAAGATCAAGGTCTCTGGCCAAGGTTTGATTAGTTAGCCCAATGTTAAATACTGCCGATCTGATTGTCGGTAGCCCTACTTCCAAAGGTATAACTGCCTCCACTCCGTAAGCCAAAGAAAAAGGGGTTTCTCCAATAGACCTCTTTAGGGTAGTTCTATAAGACCATAAGACGCTGGGTAGTTCCTCCACCCATTGTCCTTTAGCTTTTTTCAGCCGCTTCTTGATCTCGTTCAGCGTTGTTTTGTTGGAAATTTTAGCTTGCCCGTTGCACTGTGGATATGCCGGTGTTGAATAGTAGTTCTTAATTCTAAGCTCCTCGTAGAATGATCTAAACACATTGCCGTCAAATTGGGTGCCGTTGTCTGAGACAAGTGCACGAGGTATGCCAAACCGTGTTACTATATTTTTCCATGCAAATCTTTTGGTGTCAATCTCTTTGATGGTTGATAAAGGCTCTGCCTCTACCCACTTGGTGAAGTAATCTATCGCCACAATAAGAAACCTCCTATTTCCTGGAGCTCGGGGTAAGAGCTCGACTATATCCACTCCCCATTGAGCAAAAGGCCAAGGGCTGGTTATAGTTACGAGATCTTCAGCGGGCTGATGTATGATTAGAGAGAACTTTTGGCACTTTTCACATCTCAGCACATACTAGGCTGCGTCTTTTTGCATGTAGGGCCACCAGTACCCTTATAAGATAGCACGGTGGGCCAAGGATCTTCCGCAGACATGACTTCCACATATCACTTCATGGATTTTGAATAGGATGCCTTGCACCTTGTCTGGGGTGAACACAGTGCAAGGACCTGTAAAGGATCTCCTGTAGAGTTCTTTGGTTGGTGATAGCCAGTATCTGAGGCCTTTGTGTTTAATTCGTCTGGCTTCGTTCTTGTCATCCGGCAGCTCATCTTTGTCAAGATAAGAGATAATTGGGTCCATCCAGGATGGTCCCAACTATGCTATAGCCAGAGTTTGTTCTTCCTCATGAAATATGCTCGATCTGGCTAAGATCTCCACATTGATTGTTCTTTTTGACCCCGACTTCAGGGCTATTGCTAGTGTAGCCAAGGCATCGACATGAGAGCTATTGTTGTGGCTGATCTGGAGGAGGTTGTAATTGTCGAACTTGGATAGTAATTCCTTAGCTTTTGCAAGGTACTGCGTCGTGTTGTCATTTTTTGCTGTGTATTCTCCCGTGATCTGGTCGATTACTAACTAGGAGTCTGAATAGATGATAATCTCGACAATTTTTAGTTCAATAGATCGGTACAGTCCAGCGAGTAGGGCCTCGTATTCAGACTCATTATTTGAGGCAGTAAACTCAAGTTTGATAGTTTGTTCAATGGCCAAATCATTTGGTGTAATGAGCACTATGCCCGATCTTGCCCCTCGGTCATTGGACACTTTATCGATGTAGAGTTTCTAATGATCAGCATTTTCTCAAAAGTCCAGGCGCAGGTCATCATGTTGTTGAGCAGAAGGTGTTGGCGGGTTGTCCTCTGATGGCAATTCAATCGAGAATTCGACAATAAATTCAGCAAGTATCTGACCTTTAACTGTTGATCTTGGATGGAACTTGATGTCAAATTCTCTTAGCTCAATGGCCCACTTTGCCAGTCTGCCAAAGAAGCCCTTCTCAAGAGTGGTTTTAGCTGATGGTTTGTGAGGACGTTGATAGTATGGGCTCTAAAGTAGTACACCAATTTGCGAGATGTTACTACCAGAGAAAGTGCCAATTTCTCTAGTGGTAGGTACCTACTTTCTGGCCCCAAGACTATGTTACTAACATAATAGACTGGCTTTTGTTACCAATCTTGTTGCCTTAGTAGTACGATAATGACAGTGTGCTCCGATACTACTAGGTAGAGAAAGAGTTCTTCATGCTTGAGTGGGGTGGAATGTAGAGGTGGTTGAGTCAAGTATTTCTTTAAATCACTAAGGAATTGATTATATTCTGGAGTCCATTTGAATTGTTCCCATTTTTTGAGATGCTGGAAGAATGGTCGGCACTTATCTAAAGATCGACTGATGAATCTATTGAGTGTCACTGCCATTCCAGTCAACTTTTGTACTTCATTAGCATTCTTTGGGGCTTGAACGCTTTGGATCTTACTAATATGTTGTGGATCTACTTCAATTCCCCGGTGTGTCTACCTTTACCAATCAAAATTCAAAATTTTTTTACCTTGGCTCCCTCTTAACAAGAATCCTAGTTCCGTCACTGTTATGATGGGTGGGATCACTTGTGCCTATCAACCTTATAGGAGTTAGCTTTGCTTCTAGGATTTGCACAAGTAGGTGAGATATGCTTAGGATACAAAGTTGACCCACAACATTGAATGCCTTCTTCTTTTTCATTGTCTTTGATCTCCACATATTTTATGTATTAGAGGTCTCTCTCATTATAACAAGCCTAAAGAAGCTCCTTCTAAGGGAGGAACTAATATCTTGACGAATTGCATCATAGACCATGGCTGGCGAAAGATGGTATAACCAAATACCACCCAAGGGGTGAGTCATTGGATTATGCTCGAGACCCAAACATTGGAGATTACATATTAACTAGAGAGTAAACTATGAGAGTCCTAGAGGAAAGTCCCTTGGCTAGGCCAAGGAAGGAAATCTTAGGCATTCCCACTTGAAAGTAGGGACTAAACTAAGGGGTTATGGCGGGGCCATGTACTCCCCTAAATTTTTAAAAACCTTTGGTGTTTCACATCAATTCAATGAATATATACTATATTTAATAATATGACCCGACTAAATTCTCTCTATGACCCCTTAAAGTAGGAATTGTGGATCTTCTATGAAACCTAATGGCTCTAAACCTCTATTTCTTCTAGGTTTTTATTTACTTTACTTTCCTATATTGTTCCTATTTTCCTATATTGATTGTTTTAAAGGATCCCTCATTGTTAAAGCATCAATTTTGCTTAAGCGGCCTACAAAAAGGGATTGTTCAAATTTTAAATGGAATTATTATAATCAATATTTAGGAACATAAAGTATATTTTAAAGAGAACTTTTTTATTTTAGTTTTGTTGAGATTCATGCCAAATTTGGGTTCAATAATTTTTTAGTTAATGTAGATACTTTAATGTACTTATTATTAATTTCATCACATTTTTAGTTATTAATTATAATCTTTATATTTTTAATTTGGTAACTCAAAACAAAAATTTGGCTCTATCTTTGCTTGAGAGGCACTAGAGCTTGCCTCTAGCTGGGTTTTAAGATTAAGATATTACGTCACATTTAGTGTGTGGCACCCATGGAGTATGACTGAGTTATAGGACACCCACTTACTTATTCAAAATGATTATCACATCACATTATTATATTTATTGGGTGTGATGTTCCGTTTAAATTATAACATTACATGTCAAAAAATTTTAATTTCAAAAGCACCATACAACTAGAATAATAGTTATAATCATCTCTCTACATATTACATTAGATGATTATATCATCATCCCACGTAAACATACTAATGCAGTATGGCAGTGATAAGTTTCCCACAGAAATAGGCCTTGCTTTTCTTTCCCATTTTGAATTCCAACTCAAATTCTGAATTGAAATCCTTAGCAATGCTTTTCTTAAACCTTTCCTTTCTGTATTAGGTTTTCTTTTCTCCGACAACTTCTAGGGTTTTGAAGCTCCCTCTCTGTGTAGATTAAGGGAAGTCGGTTTCGAAGCTTTATATATTAAAGTATTTCGAGGCTGCAAGAAGGGAGACAATCGATGGCGAGCACACAGGGTTCAGGTCCGCTATCACTATCTTCACCGCCACCACCACATCGCTTACGTTTGTGATTTCAGTCGTCATCACCATCATCATCTCAATAGCGGCAACGTTCATATTCTCCACCACAACCATCATCCTCAAAAGAGGTAGAAGCATCAGCAGTAGAAGAAGAAGTGAAGGCTTTGTATCTTTTCTTCAGCTATATTTTGAGTCCAATTGGTTATTGTCTGCACACCATCAAATTGCCCAATCCCATTTTTCCTCTTCATCCATTGCAGCCTTACGATAAGTTCAGAGAAACAGAGAACACTATTTATCCCATCCTCGAATTTCTTTCTGGAGAATACCCAAGGTTGATGTGTTGCATCGAGTTGGAATCCAAATTGTACTTTTTGGGGGGGTCAATTTCTCAGTCCTCGTGAAAGGCTGTCACTAAAAGAGGAAGATAGGAACTGCAAGACTGCTTACCCGCTGGAGGTCTATGTTCTCGACACCGCCACCATCTCCACAAACACTAACGCTACAACTGATTCGTCTGAGATGTTGACAAAGGGTACTGCGATGAACACAGGGTAGCCCAATCCTTATGTATTCGTGGCTCACAGGAAGATATATGCCATTGGAACTATTCTACAATTCAAGCTCAAGCTAATGAAACTGTCGCCATTTGAGGTCTTTGATCTGGTCTTTGGTAAATGGTCAAACCTCTTAGACCCCCCCCCCCCAATGAACGTTATTTTGACTGGACATGCTTTGGCTGATAAAAATGTCTTCATAATAACACTGGATAATCGAGTCTTCTCTTTCAATGTGGATAAATGTGAATGGGTTCAGAGAGCCTTTGCATGGAATACCTTCTATTCCATTTACTATGACAGACTCACTGCATTTGGGTCAAGCTCCTCTATTTCAGAACACTAAGTTATGCCAATGCTAAAATCCACAAAAAGGTGTAACTGTATGAAAATCTGGTCAGCAGTGGCACTGGGGCGCGTACGCAGATGAAGGCTGAAGTGAGGTTATGCTGCCTAATTCTGGGTTGGCGCGCACGCAAGGCTGGGCGCGTGGCATGGTTACTGGGGCGCGCATAGGAGTGCTGGGTGCTAGCAAGGTTAACCGGCCCCACGTGCTAGGCATTAGCGAGGTTAACCCGCACCTCTCCTGCTGCTACTGCTTGTGGTTGGCATGCCAAGCTACTGGGCTACTGGCTGGCCATGTGGGCATCCTTAGGGCACTGTTGGGCAACCCTTGGGGTTTTGCTTGACATTTGTCCCAAACATGCTTGCACACTATTAGGCATCTTAAAAGCACACTCCATATTTCGTATAGCTTTGAAAGAAGTTGTATATAATGAGGCAAGAGGTTGGCTAGAAGAGCAACCCTTGACACTATGTATAGCATTTTACACATTTATAATACATAAAAAATGCTATTCTTACAAAAAATTTATACAAAAATAATGTAGCAATAACAGTTTTCTAATTAAATGTTATTATGATGGATGTTTTGTTTTGAAGTAAAATGGTGCCATTAAAATATAATACATCATTTTGTATGAAGTTTATGTATAAACAACATTACCCATTTTATATTTCACCTCAACATTTTTTAAAATGTCTCTAAGATATATTTACATCTAACAATCAGGAATAGTTTTTTTCCATGAATTTACGGCTGAGATCAATTCTCAGCTTCTCTTGTTCCTTCAAACTCCCAGCTAAAGAGTTCGACTTCAATGTGTTTTCAAACGGTTATGATGCATTTAACGCTTTGCAAATTTGTAGAGGTCCCTTTGTCTATCTTTATAGACAACTTCTTTTTCTATATAATCCGTGCCACAAAACAATGGGTATTTCTACCCGCAGATTCTCTTGACTAAAACCACCTTCCTCACCATTCATTATAAAGCACTCCTTCTTTAGTAGTCCTTCCTCACAAAGGAAGGGACAAAACCAGTGGAGTAGACACATTTTACCTTCGAACAACCAACCATCTAACTGTGAATAACTATTTGTAGCCATCACCACCACAGGTGGTTGCACACCAGTTGCCAAACTCACCACCTTAACCTTTTCCCACTGTCTATCTTCACCTCTATGGCTCTATTACACATCAGATTCACTTCCTTTCCAAAAAAAAACTTCTCACCTTTTTTCTAACCAAAACCAACATACATAAGGGTATCGTTAGGGGGAGAGGGGAGAGGGGGGGGGGGGGGGGGGGGGGGGGGGACAAAACCAATGAGTAGATACATTTCACCTTTGAATCACAAACAACCTAACCATGAACTGCTATATGTAGCCATCACCGCCACCGGTGGTTGCACACCAATCACAAGATTGACCACCTTGACCTTTTCCCAATGTTGATCTTCACCTCTATGGCTTTATTACAAATCAGATTAACTCCTCCAAAAAAAAAAAAAACTTCTCACGCTTTCTCTCACCATAACCAAAATACATAGGGGTATGGTTAGAGGGGACAAAACCAGCAGAGTAGACACATTTCACTTTTGAATCACCAACCACCTAACCATGAATTGCTATATATAGCCATAACCGCCACTGATGGTTGCACACCAGTCACCAGACTCACCACCTTAACCTTTTCCGAGTGTCTATCTTCACCTCTATGGCTTTATTACACATCAGATTCACACCCCCTTCAAAAAAAAAAAAAAAAAACTTCTCACTCTTTCTTTCACCAAAACCAACATACATAGGGGTATGGTTGCGGGGCACAAAACCAATGAAATAGACACATTTCACCTTCAAATCACCAATCACCTAACCATGAACTGCTATATGTAGCCATCACTACCACCGGTGGTTGCACACCAGTCACCAGACTCACCACCTTGACCTTTTTCCAATGTCTATCTTCACTTTTATGGCTCTATTACACATCAGATTCACTCCTTTTCCAAAAAAAAAAAAAACTTCTCACCCTTTCTCTCACCAAAACCAACAAACATAAGGGTATGGTTGGGGGGGACAAAACCAGTGGAGTAGACACATTTCACCTTCAAATTACGAACCATCTAAACATGAATTGCTATATGTATCCATCACCGCCACAGGTGGTTGCACACCAGTCACCAAACTCACCACCTTGACCTTTTTCTAGTGTTTATCTTCACTTCTATGGTTCTATTTCACATCAAATTCACTCTTTCTCAAAAAAAAAAAATTCTCACCCTTTCTCTCACCAATACCAACATACATAGGGGTATGGTTAGGGGGGACAAAACCAATGGAGTAGACACATTTCACTTTCGAATCATTAACCACATAACCATGAACTGCTATATGTAGCCATCACCGCGACCGGTGGTTGCACACTAGTCACCAGACTTACCACATTAACCTTTTTCCAGTGTCTATCTTTGCCTCTATGACACTATTACACATTAGATTCACTCCCTCTCCAAAGAACAAAAAAAAACTTCTCACCCTTTCTCTCACCAAAACCAACGTACATAGGGGTATGGTGGGGGGGGGGGGGGGGGGGGACAAAACCAATGGAGTAGACAGCTATATGTAGCCATCATCGCCACTGGTGGTTGCACACTAGTCACCATAATCACCACCTTGATATTTTTTCGGTGTCTATCTTCACTTCTATGGCTTTATTAAACATTCGATTCATTCCCTTTCCAAAAAAAAAAATTCTCATCCTTTTTCTCACCAAAACCAACATACATAGGGGTATGGTTGGGGGGGGGGGGGGGGGGGGGGGGGAGGGGGAGGGACAAAACTAGTGGAGTAGACATATTTCACCTTCGAATCACCAACCAGCTAACCATGAACTGCTATATGTAGCCATCATCGCCACCGGTGGTTGTACACCAGTCACCAGACTCACCGCCTTAACCTTTTCCCAGTTTCTATTTTCACCTTTATGGCTCTTTTACACATCAGATTCACTCCCTCTAAAAAAAAAAAAAAAAATCTCACCCATTCTCTCACCAAAATCAACATACATAGGGGTATGGTAAGGGGGGGGGGGGGGGGGGGGCAAAACCAGTGGAGTAGACACATTTCATTTTCGAATGACCAACCACCTAACCATGAACTGCTATATGTAGCCATCACCGCCATCGGTGGTTGCACACTAGTCACCAAAATCACCACATTGACCTTTTTCTGGTGTTAATCTTCACCTCTATGGCTCTATTATACATCGGATTTACCCTCTCTCCAAAAAAAAAAAAAAACTTTTCACCCTTTTTTTCACCAAAGTCAACATACATAGGGGTATGGTTTGGGGGGGGGGGGAGGGGGACAAAACCAGTGTAGTAGACATATTTTACCTTCGAATCACCAACCACCTAACCATGAACTGCTATATGTAGTCATCACCGCCCCCGGTAGTTGCAAACTAGTCACCAGACTCACCACCTTGACCTTTTTTCAGTGTTTATCTTCACCTCTATGCCTCTATTATACATTAGATTCACTCCCTCTCCAAAAAAAAAAAAAAAAAAAAAGCTTCTCACCCTTTCTCTCACCAAATCCAACATGCATAGGGGTATGGTTGCCATGGTCCAACCCCTCACTCTCTCTACCCTTCCATGGCCACTAATTACATCACCATAGTCAAGAAGAGTTACAAGAGCTACAAGACCCACAATCGCTCACGACCACCATGGCCACAACACAACCATATCAATGCTGGAGACAGGCCCTAACTGTCAACAACGCCATCATATTAGTTTCACCATGGCTCAAACAGCTCAGTCAAACCCACACTCAAAAAATTTCTCTCCTTCTATCTAGACCACCTTCCTTTTATGTCTCTTTTCTTTCTCACTCTGGGAAGCTCCACCATCTTTGGTGGTGGACTGGAGACTTCTTGGCCGAAACACCGTCAAACCACTGCTGAAGCCTCCTCACACCATATCTCTCCCAAAACCACCAACTTTAGCAATTTGATGTACTGTGAGAGGTGAATTAAGTTTAGAAACTACTTTAACTCTCCCTAGAAATAAAAGGAAGTGTTTGACATGGTTATCGAGTTTAGTGGAAATTTTTATATGAACATTCTAGTATCCGTATTGGATTTTCTTTGTTACAGAATTAAGCGGAGGTCACTGTTAAGGATTCAATATTTGAGATGTGTTTCTAGTGAAGTGTTTCACTTGGTTTGTGTTTGATTACGTGTTGATTATGGGATGAAGCTCTATGTGTTTGACCAATTATTCATTACACACATATACACACGCACACCTATACATTTGTTTATGGCCCTTCATGCTTTGTGCTTCAATGATATATTTTTTTAATAATCGAACTTCTTTGTCTAATCCTTTCTCGGGTTTAGTTGTTCTCAGTCGGCATGCTGCCGAAGGGTCGGCTTTCACTTCTCTGCCCCTCACTTTCCGTTCACAATGTCAACAACTGTGGGGAACTAACTTGTTCTTTTTAATAGAGATACGTGTCACTTTCTTCCTAAGTTGCAGTGTGTATTTGGTATGCTTTTGTTTGTTTGCTCTGCTTTGCTCTGTTAGATCTTCATCAAGTGTTCATTGGTGTTTATTCTATTTCTCTAATGCGACCATGGCGTCCCCTGTTCCCATTTCATGAATAGTATGCCGTCCCATGTTCCCATAGTTATAAAAGTTTTAGAATTAATAGATAAGTTTTAGAAATGAATAGGTATTTGAAAAAAAATATTCATTTTTTTGTTTGATTACCCATAAAACCAATATCTTTAATTTAATTAAGTCTCTCAACAATGGGGCAAAATCTAGTGAGTATGTAGCACATGATTTTGTTAAATTAGTTTTATTATAACTTTTACTCTCCATCTATTTGGTGGATTCCTCATTGGCAATAATTGGTACTGCTGGACCACGAAAAGAGCAGTTGCCTCATATGCTTCTTCACCTGAAACAAAATGATGGATTCTAAGGTAAAAATGTTTTTCCTCCCCTTAAATGTGTTTGCTTATGTTTTGACTTTGAATTTGGCCAATTTAATGTTATGAGCTTAATGTGTATTTATGTTTTTATCTATATTTTAATGTGGTTGGTGTTTTGTTATCTAGGTTTGCTTTAAAACTTCAGAACTAGGATGCACTTTTTTTTTTTTGTAAAAGAGGCTAGGAATAAATGCACTGAATTAAAAGCTGAATTTTTATTGTTTTGGTTGATCCTGGATAAAAGTTGAGATTTTTTTTTCCTATAATGTTTTCAACTGCTTTTTATTTAGTAGCATTGTCTTGGTAAATTTGGTTCACTTTTGGTTTTTGAAGTTAATTGGTTGGTGTTCTTCGAGCTTGAGATCCACACTATTGGGTAGTAAAGACAATGCCTAATGAGTTACAAAGAGTGGAAGAAATATGACAATGGGGCATTTCAAAGGGATAACTTGCAATTTGAAGCATTATATGGATATTGCATTTGTACTGCCTAATATTTTATTTTTTTGTTGGCAATTTGAATATTAGTTTTCAACTCAATAACTATTAATATTGAATGTTAATATTGATTCTATACTAGGCTCAATGCAAGTTGGCCTCAAGGGACAATAGCCAAAAAAAATTGAGAAATTTTGTTAATTAAAAATATTGAGTTAAGCATATGTATCCTTTGACTATCCTTGTTGCACTAGGTTTATTATTATTATTTTTTTTTGAAAATACTGGGTTAAGCATGTTGATGCATGATTTGAAAATATTAAGACAAGTATGTGTATGCCTTAACTATTATGATGTTTTGTATTGATTACATTAGCTTGAGATAAAAAAAATGCATTGTATTTCTGAATTTTAAAGTTTGATTTTAATGTTTATTTTAATATATGGTTATGTATAAATTTTATTCCAGTTTTATTGGATAGTGCCATAGCACGGTTCATCCTAGTACATGCTACCTTCTCTCCCTCTCTTTGATAAAGGCATTAAAAACTTTTTCTACATGCATTCCACAACCTCTCTCTCTCTCACTTTGGAGTTGGTCAGTGGGCATTAATGGTTTTTTCTTTTCCTTTGGTCAGCTAGCCATGCGAACACTCTCTTTCCTTTTTCCTTTTTTTTTTTCCTCCTCTCTCGTCTTTCTCCGGATATCTCACTATCTCATCATTGCCGAAACCAAAACCCAGCTTCCTAGTGAACCTCTGATCCTCCCCTCTCTCTCTCTAGAACACCTTTCTCTAAAGCCTTTTCTCTCTTCAGAGACCCAACACCCCTTTTATCTCTGTACATCTCTCTCACCCATGGCTGGTCACCATGGCCAAACCAGCAACACCGCACCCTAACCTTCTCTCACCATCCTCCTACTCCACCGTGCATTCGCTTCTCAACCTGTCTAATCTCTCGGAGCCGTTTGATTTGCATGAAGAGAGCTTTGGAGATTGTCGCATCAGTGGACGCGGAGAGCCGATTTTTAATTGAGGGTGGGTGAGTCGACTCTTGATCCAAAGCCGAAGATATGAGATTGCAAACTGGTAATTAAAGTTTTGGATTTTTACAAATTTTATTTTTTTATCTTTTCATCTTCTTAGCGGGATTTGTGATGTGTTGTGGGTTGTGGTCTTATTGATTGTTTTCGACTTTTAATTTTCTAGGCTTAACTGTGTAATTTTTTTGGGTGTGTCTGTGTAGGTACTGTGGAAGACTGTGTTCTCCTTGGAGTTTTACTCTATTTTTTTTTTGTTGTTAAAAATATATTTTCCTTGATTTTGAGCATTAAATTGCTAGTCTATTTTATTGTTCTATTTTATCTCTTTCATGAGAGAGATATATATTTTGTGTTAACCAAGTCTAAGCAGTATAACGGTGCAAATCCACTTGTGATTATGAAGTGAGTTGTTTTGGGTAATGGCATAATGGCATACATATCGTGATTTGTTCTCTTAGCTTTTGTTGCTTTACAAAAAAAAAAAAAAAAAAGGATGCATTGAGTAAATTTGATTTTTAAGAAAGATTTCCTTATGGTACGTAATTTGTAGATTGTGATTTCCAGCAACTTAAAGTGAAAAACAAAAAATGAGCTCATTATTTTAATTTTCTCTTCTCACAACTCTCTTTGATAATTGGATGTTTTGGTGTGGATTTGTGGGAAGCTAATCTGGGTTATATTTGAATTTGGGGGTTTTTTTGGTTTGGGTTCTATTACAGATTTTATGTTGTTAACTATGTTGTTAATTAAGATCTTATTATTGTGTGGAAAACTAATCAACTATTCTTGCTAACTTTAGACCCTCTCTCATACTTTAATTTTTTTGTTAGCATACATTCTACGGGTCAAAAGTATTAAGAAAGAAAACAAAAATTGCATTCAGCTTTCATATGTAATCAATTTGCTAAATTTGATAACATATGTTGGTTTTGAAAAACTTATTGGCTTCAATTTGCTAAATTGTTTCTCTTTATTGAACTTGGTTAAGCATCGACTTCTAATAGGATTTATGCTAATTAGAATCTTGAACTCAAATGGGACACATTGCCAAGTGTAGGTTTAGATTTTGTGCAACGTGCCATAAACATTATCGAATGTAGGTTTAGATTTCGTGGGGAATGTCGTATACATTATTGAATGTAAGTAGTATGGGTTATCCCTAGTCTATATTACATTTCAGCTCAGTTTTTTCAAAATGTCTATAACATACAATTTGATCGAAGGGTTGAGATTTATTTTCAGTTAAACTTTACGATTGAGATTCGTTTTTAACTTCTCCCAACACTTCAATCTCCTGCCCAAGAAGGTGCAATGTCTGGTTTACCCTTGCTTTTCGCATCTCCCAATAAACATACCAACAGCTCTCCGTCAAACATCACTTCTAGCACCAGAGCTCAATACACACGCAATAGCCATAAAGCCTCTCTCTCTCTCTCTCTCTCTCTCTCTCTCAAAGTTTCCTCTCCCAATCTATTGAACCATTAGTAGACTGCTTGTGAGAGCTTCCTTCCTCTCAGTGCCTTCTCTCTCTCTCTCTAAAGGAGATCCGAAACACCATTTCACCACAACCACCCTCGCCTTCCCTTCTTGTCCCCTTACCCCTTCCCTTCTTCCTTCTCCTCCGTGGTAAGCCTTCATTGTATGAAGGGCTTGTTGGCTAGCTCTGTTGTGCTCCGTCCTTAACTTCCTCCTCTTCTTACCCATGGTCTGATTTGACGATGCTGCTGGGGTTTTGGGTGCACCACCGGCTCCTACACGTTAGCAACAAGGACCCTTCACCTCGCCTTAGCATCAAAGACACCCCTAAGTTCTTGATTATCCATTAATTTGTTTATTTGTGCTTTTTTTTATTCTGTTGTCTCCCCCTCTTTTTTTTGAGTATTTACTCTGGCAACAAAAAAAAAATGTTACATAAAACCCATTTCATCTTCTCTTTTTCTATTGAGTTTACAATTGAGTTTAGAGAGAGAATTTGTTTGCTTTCTAGAAAGAGAAAGAGGGAGGTAGTTGCCATGGTGTTCTAGAGGTAAGAGGGAGAGCTACGTGGGTTAGGGGATGAGATGGTTCAGTGGAGGAGTAAAAGTGGGTGGTTTTCAGCCATGGTTAGAGGTTCTTTGTTTTGGTGAGTTGTTTTGCTGGTGAGGGTGGTAGAGATGGGGGGTGTAGAAGAAGAAAGGAGAAAGGAGAAAGAAGTAAGAGAGGAAGAAAGAGAGGGGCGTTGTTTGGTTATGGGATTGGTGAAGGTGTTGTGGCAGTGGGCCTTAGTGGAGAACCAAAAAAGAGGGTGAAGGGTAAGGTCAAAGGTAGTGGCCGGCCATGGGGTTTGTAGCGAAAGATAGCTCTTTGCCTTCAAATATGGGTGTCCTAAGGTGGAGTGCTCACAGGAAGAAGAGTGGTTTTGGCCAACAAATCCCTTTTTTTTTTTTTTGGCCCACGGTTTTGCTACACATTTGCATATGTAATACATCATACACATTGAAACAAGAAAAGACAGTTGGAAGCCACAAGGCCCACAACCCACTTTTCCAATTTAATACCTGCAACTTTCACTCCCATTCTTTTCTTTTTTTCTTGAATAACAGAAAAGTTCAGGTGCATTTTCGTCTTTTCGGAATCCTGTCCAATCCCTTTTACTCTGCACAATGTCTACTGTACATGCCTTTCTGTTTAAACGTTCAATTAGCTATATAAGGTGTATGTATGCATCACTTGACTTGACTTGAATGTAAACATAAAGCAAAATTGAACTCACGAATCTCAGCAAACCATAAATTAGCTCCA
The DNA here is from genome assembly GCA_033060915.1 of Euryodendron excelsum. Classification (NCBI taxonomy): domain Eukaryota; kingdom Viridiplantae; phylum Streptophyta; class Magnoliopsida; order Ericales; family Pentaphylacaceae; genus Euryodendron; species Euryodendron excelsum. Next base: position 33,890,249 of record CM065378.1, on the reverse strand, counting down.
GATTCAATAGTGAATTGATTGTTTAATTAGGTTACTAGACAAGAATTATAAGTTAGGTATACTATATAAGGTGTTTAATGATAGTTAAACTGTTATGTCAACATATTTAAAAAAAAAGCAAGAAAGTAAAGATAGTGTTATTCTTTTCTATTTTTTTATTTAGGTCACCATACACCACACAAAAAATTAAAATAATGATACTAACTCCAATTACAAATAACATGATGTTCCAAAATCCAAATTTTGGCTTATATCTCACAACCGTGCAGAATGATGCAAAAATGGATGACAATTCCATTATCATAACCATAATTGTGTTTGGTGGGTCTTACATTGTATAATTGAATAAAAATATCTCCACATCAAATTATGCTACTAAAGAGTTTTTTAGTCATTAATACTTGATATATAAATGTGGTTATCAACGCCCATAGGCGAGGTCTTGGCACTGAGAAATTATTTTAGACGATTGTTATATTCCATGACTTCTACTTTGGTTTTAAAGTCACGGTAGATTTTCACATTACAACTTCATGCCTAAAATCATCAAAATCAGGTAGGACCGTAGGACTCACTAGCGATTTTGTTGAAAAGTGCCATGGGCACGGGTCATCTCGAGTATATATAGTGTATACATACTAAATAAAAATTTCCATCTCGTACAATGCCACATAGATGTTATTTAGCAACAGTGAAAATGCTCAAGACATCTTCATTTCAACGTATTTTGGGTTCATATAGTCATCATCTCTCTTTTCAATATACAAATTCTTAGTCTTGCTTTTGTCATTGTCAGTGATATGGTGAAGGGCAATCCTTGCAAAACGTCTCAATTCTGATGCATCATGGGAGTATTTATTATTAAGATATATCTTCTCAATTGGAGTCTCTTTTTGAACCAATTTTTTTCAAGTTTTTACATATCTTACTTTTATGCTTGCCACTTCAAATTTAGCTTGAAATGCAACATTCCCATTTGACTATTGTCTCAAAGCTTTTCATAGTAAAATGATCTAGTCTGCCAGTGCCACAAAGAAGGGTGAGGCTATAATCCACTGATGTTTAGGTTTTGAAGAAGAATCAATATCTGATATCAGAAGAATCAATTTCTGCTATCAGAGTATATAAATCTTTTAAATCTTCAAGATATTCCTTGTACTTAACTCTAAGAAGAATCTCCTCAAATATCACATGACACAATTGCATCAGGTCATCAACAATTGTTGGCTCAGAAACTGTACCAGATCACTCTTTTCATCTGGATTGTGTACCTTTTTATGGAAGAGGATCACTTCCGCATCATCCTCATGAGGACCTCATTCCAAATTGTAATTCATACAAATATTGTAATTTTCTGGGTAGCGTAATGTACCATGAGAATATTGCCCTTCATGAAGATCAAATACAGCTTCAATTATTGCACGAATAAGAAGTGTTGCCCATGTAGTAGGACTGTTGACATCCCAACCCTTGTAATCCAGATCAACTACTATTCTTCCTTTATTATTTATTAGTCAGCCATTGATCCAGAGTGAAATCAAACTGAACAGGGGTAAGACTATATTTCTTTTCAAAATTATATCTTTATATCATGTAATTTGATGGGTGTTCAAAAATGATATTATAATATCTTTTATCAGCATTGGCCCCTCTAAGTATTTCAAAATCTACAGGGACAATGATGTTTTGATAAGTATAGTACATTCTCATCCATTTTTCTTTTAAGCCAATTCCTTCAACATTCTCTTTATCATGCTTTTTATCCTTATTCAAAGATTCACTCCCTGATGTTTCCATAGGTGCCTTTCCTTTGGACTTTGATTTTGGCATTTTGAACTTAATGAAGTTATATAACAAATCATTAAAAACTCAAAAACAATTAAATAAACAACTTAACATAAAGTTGATAGGTTGTGCTCGATAAACATTAATCGTCATCATTGCAGCCTTGCGATAAGTTCAGAGAAATAGAGAACACTAGCTATCCCATCCTTGAATTTTCTTCCAGAGAATACCCAAGGTTTATGTGTTGCGTTGAGCTGGAATCCAAATTGTACTTTTTGGGTGGTCAATTTCTCAGTCCCCGCGAGAGGCTGTCACTGAAAGAGGAGGATAGGAACCGCAGGAGTGCTTACCCGTCGGAGGTCCATGTTCTTGACATCGCCACCATCTCTGCCAACACTACCGCTATAATTGATCCGTTCGAGATGTTGACGAAGGGTATTGCAATGAACATACGGAAGCCCAATCCTTATGTATTCGTGGCTCACAGGAAGATATATGCCATTGAAACTATTCCACGGTTCAAGCGCAAGCTGATGAAACTGTTGCAATTTGAGATCTTTGATTTGGTCTCTGGTAAGTGGTCGACCCTCCCAGACCCCCCTACGAACGTTAATTTGACTGGACATGCTTTGGCTGATAGAAATGTCTTCATAATAACACTAGATAATTGAGTCTTCTCTTTCAATGTGGATAAATGTGAATAGGTTCAGAGAGCCTTTACAGGGAATACCTTCTATTTCATTTACTATGACAGCCTCGTTGCGTTTGGGCTGAGCTCCTCTATGTCTGAGTAAGAGTATGAGTCGAAACGATTTTTTTGACCATATCGCATTACAATTAAATAAGGATAATATTGTCACAGATCATGTTCCAAGAATCTATCCTTTGTACTAACTGGTTCACTTGGGAAACATGACCCCTTGTTATGTGTTGGCTGGCGGTTTGCTGCTCCTTGACCACATATACTCAGCAGATCCAGAGAAGAGTCATATTAGCATCATTACCTTTGAGGTACCCAGAGAAATCTATACTGAATCTTATAGTGAAAGTGACAAAACTTTCTCCCGGGCAAAATGGTTGCGTCCTGCACGATTTGATGCCAAAAGCAATGTGGTGCCAGTGCTAGTAGTTCCATTATGGAAGGATGCTTCTCAATTTCCACAGTGAGTCTCCGCTTGATTCTTTGATGTCCTCCATTCTTGTTTATATGTATATACACAATTTGCTCCCTGCTTTTTCCTTGTTAGAAATTTTTTTTTTTTTTTTTAACAATTGTTTATTCTTTAAGGTTCTTTTATTCTTGAGACACCCTTCTAACATGCATCAATATGTTAGTGAATAAGATTTCAGAAACAGCGACCACCATAATGGTGCTAACATTGATTTGTATGATCAAACAATAAAACTGAAGTTGGTGTTACCCTCCAGACTGTGGGTACACCAAGGGATGCAGTTGAACATGTGCTGTCTAGTCCCTGCGGCATAGAACAGGATGGACAAAACTATATTCTTTTTCACTAGCTATAAGTTCCACTTCATTATTTCTGAACATGTTTCCTGGCTGAATAGAAGCTAATCGTTGCTTTTGATTTATTCCTTTCTACTTATAAAAAACATAGTTGTTTTTTTTTTATTTATTTCTGTAGTCCATTCCTGGTCTTGACTTGCAATTTTGTGCATAGATTTTAATTCTCCTGGGTAAAGAAGAAAAATTATTGGGTGCTGGGACAAATTTGTGATATTTGTGTTATATTAAAATAGTAAAGGTCCAAAAAATAAGTAATGATCAAAGTAAATATCATGATAATCCTCTTGTTTTTATTAATCGTGTAACAAATAAAACAAACTTTTGTGTTATACCTCCTCTGTTATTGCTCTTTCATATCATTTTCTCTCTTTCTTGGGTGCTTCTGTACATCTAACTACTGATTTGGGAAGAAGATTTCCATTTGGTGCTATTCATGCTGGCTAGATATGGAAAGATTGCCCCTCCATGTTTCATGGCATTTGTGCATGTGGCTGCATGGCACTAACGACATTTTTAGTTCCATATAATCCTTTTTTTTTTCTGCATTTAAATTTGTTTTAGGGCTTAATCTATGATTTTTGTTTCAAAAAAACAAAATTTTTGGGTTTTTTTTGCATTAAAGGTGATTTTAGTTTCAAAACAATTTTTGGAATTTTAATCATTAAACTGTGTTTTTGGGGTTAATTTATGGTTTTAAGGGTTTTTTTGGCTTTAAATTGTGTTTTACGTTTAATATTTTGCATTAAATTGTATTTTGAGGGTTTAATGTAATCATTAAATTGTCTTTTTTGAGAGAGAGAGAGAGAGAGAGAGAGAAGGGTCTTGAGTGGACATCAATACACTTGAAAAGTACAATGTGTATATATCATAAGCAAAACGACAACAATACCCTTGAAAAGTAATGGTACATAGATAAAGGATCACGGTAGAGGGTCTAATTGCTGATTTTTGCAACCATGAGGGTATTGCTGTTGATATTAGAAACTACAGGGGATTTGGCTGAAATTCACCCAAAAATAAATGATTTATGTGTGAACTACAACGGGAGTCCTTGTACTTTAAGTTTAGTTTCAATTTGGTCCCTATAATTTCAATTGCAACAAAAATGCTCTTTAATTTTGTAACCAGTGCTTAATAGATCCAATTGAAAACGGTCATTAGCCAAATAAACGGAAAAAGCTCATGTGCACGGCACATGACCCCTCTTTAGGGACATAATAGTAAAAGCCCTCTCTCTTCTTTTTCTTCTTCTCTTCATCGTTTTCCCTACCAAACTCCTGCAACCCCATAGTCCAAAGTCCAAACCTTGCAAGTTGCAACTCCCCTCTCCTCCTGCCACCCCACACTGCCCCAACCCCCTTTCCCTCACCCCCACCCACTCTCACCACCCCTAACCCTACACCACCAAACTTTTTCTTATGAGGATGATGAGTGATAAATACATTTATACATAGACGTAGTGTCCGAGTTTTAATGGCGGACCATGTGTAGGCAATTGTGCTGGAATTAATTTCGTGACTTGGGGCTGGTTGTCACCTTGTAGTGCATAGGTGAGATAGGACTCAATGGTTTACATCCCAAACACAAAACTCCCAACTCAAATCACAATGTTCAAGAAAATGATTGCTACTGTTAACAATAGAAGCCATTCACAACACTCTGTTTTGAATTTCACAACAATCAAAAGTGGTGTCTAGTGTTGGTGATTCACAGAATTAGGCTTTATGTTGAAGTATTCATTGTTCAAAGAGTCCCTTTAACTACTTTAGATCATTGCTGTAAATCCCGTACTGGCTAGCATACTGCTTTTGTCATTAGTACGGTACGTAGCAGTACCGGTGCGTTCCGGTGTACCGTTTCGAATTTATCGTTATAAATATTATATAGATAGATAGGTATATTAAAATTATAATCTATGTAATATCTCATTTGATTAACATCTAACTATTTTAGCATAAATATATTAAGTACTAATTCTCTTATAACAAAAGAAAAATATGTTGACAAAAACTTAAAATTTATTAGCAACAAACAAAAAATTAAATATAATAGTGAGAATATTATCCTTATATTATAATAGATAAAGAGAGCACAAATTTTCATGATATTAATATATTTAATTTAATTTCTAGCCTCTAGCTTGTAATTGTAATTGGTAGGGTGAGAAAAAGTGAAAAAGTTTGGGCCATCATACTTCAATAGACAAGTAATAAATGCTTGCCGACAGCTATACAGAAAAGGAGTCACATACAAATGAAAAGCTGCTGCGCAAGATGGTCCGTCACAACAGAATGTAACGGGAAGTTGGAATACGCTGGAAAATGCTGGTACGTACTGGCAAGTACCGGCCGGTACAAAACAGTATTAATAACTATGCTTCAGATTGTATAAATATCTTTTCCATCAAATTACTGCATAACCATTAGTTGTATTAAAAGAAAGAAGAAGACTATTTTAACAACAAACACCACTAATTTTTCTTTTTAAAGAGATTGTTGGTGATCAACTTGCGTTGATAAGTCTAGGCGGTGGGATAGCAAACCCCATTGCCAAGCTAATTTTGTAGTCGACACTTTCTGGATGAAGAAGTGGCACACTTGCATTGAAAGGGCAGGTTGTTTCTCTCTCTAACCCATCGCCCATCAACACCCTCATCACCACCCTCATCACCCATAGCAACACCCCATAGGACACATAACACTAGATATGTATAATAATAGAGCTCCTCAATGGCTTCACCTCGGCAAACTCGTCTCCGCTGGCGACTGCTTTGCCATCGACGCGATGATGGTAGCTCATCTTCATCGCCAACGCATACAATCTGGGGTTGCATTCGATTCCATTGACAATCAATAGCCATGGTTTGGAAAGGAGGAGGGTGGGTGGTGGTTCGGTGAGGTTGGGGATAGGTACAGAAGTGAAGAAGAAATAGATAAAGAGAGAGGGGAAATTGGTGATTTTACCATTATGTTCTTGAAAAATAGTCGTGCATGGCACTTGATCTTTTTCATCCATTTCGCTAACCTCCGTTTTCTATTGGACAGATTAAACAGCAGTTGCAAAATTAAAGAATATTTTTGTTGCAATTGAAACGACAGGACCAAATCGAAACTATTCTCAAACTACAAAGACTGGTGTAATTAGCCCATGATTTATAAACATCTTTTACCCTTTCCTTTGTTTTCCCATTTTATATTTCAATTCCAACTCCTATACGGATTTTATTCCTTAAAATTCCTTTCCTATCCTTTCCTTTCTGTATTAGGTTATTTTTTCTCCGACAACTTCTAGGATTTTGAAGCTCTCTCCTTTTTTTTTATTTTTTATATTAGGTTTTCTTTTCTCCGACAACTTGTAGGGTTTTGAAGCTCTCTCTGTGTATATTAGGGAAAGTAGGTTTTGAAGCTCTATAAATTAAATTATTGCGAGGCTGCAAGGAGGGAGACAATCAATGAAGGGTACAGAGGGTTCAGCGGATGGAAGTCCGCCATCACCATCTTCACTGTCCTCGTCGTTGTCGTCGTCGGACGGCTGACGATCACGCTCTTGATCATGGTCCCCTATAGCCTCCTCCTCATTTAGACGCCTAATAGCACCACAACCATCATTGCCAGAGGAGGCAGAAGCAGCAGCAGTGGTAGAAGAAGCAAAGGCTTTGTACCTTTTCTTTAGCTACATATGGGGTCCAATTGGTTATTGTCTGGACGCCTTCAAATTGTTCGATCCCATTCTTCCTCATCCATTGCAGCCTTGCGATAAGTTCAGAGAAACAGAGAACACTATCTATCCCATCCTCGAATTTCCTTCTGGACAATACCCCAGGTCGATGTGTTGCGCTGAGTTGGAATCCAAGTTGTACATTTTTGGGGGGGTCAATTTCTCAGTCCTCGCGAGAGGCTGTCACTGAAAGAGGAGGATAGGAACCGCAGGAGTGCTTACCCGCCGGTGATCTATGTTCTCGACATCGCCACTATCTCCACCAACACTACCGCTACAACTGATCCGTTCGAGATGTTGATGAAGGCTATTGCGGTGAACACAAGGATCTCACAGAAAGATATATGCCATTGGAACTATTCCATGAGTCAAATGCAAGCTGATGAATCTATTGCGATTTGAGGTCTTTGATCCGGACTCTGGGCATGCTCTGGCTGATAGTAATGTCTTCATAATAACACTGGATAATCGAGTCTTCTATTTCAATGTGGATAAATGTGAATGGGTTCAGAGAGCCTTTACAGGGAATAGCTTCTATTCCATTTACTATGACAGCCTCACTGCATTTGGGCCAAGCTCCTCTATGTATGAGTGTGAGTGTAAGAAGAATCTATAACTGACCGGTTCACTTGAGAAACAGGATCTGCTGTTATGTGTTGGCTGGCGGTTTGCCGCACCCTAAACACCCTGACCTCATATACTTAGCAGATCAGAGAAGAGTCGTATTAGCATCATTAGCGATTTTTTGACCATATGGCATTACAGTTGAATGAGGATAACACTGTCAAGGATCGTGTGAGAAGAATCTATCCTTTGTACTTACCGGTTCACTTGGGAAACAGGATCTGTTGTTATGTGTTAGCTGGTGGTTTGCCGCACCCTGAACACCCTGACCTCATATATTTAGCAGATCCAGAGAAGAGTCATATTAGCATCACTACCTTTGAGGTTCCCAGAGAAATCTATACTGAATCTTGTAGTGAAAGTGACAAACTTTCTCCCAGGCAAAATGGTTGCGTCCTGCACGATTTGATGCCAGAAGCAAATGTGGTGCCATTGCTAGTATTTCCTTTCTGGAAGGCTGCTTCTCAATTTCCACAGTGAGTCTCCGCTTGATTATGTGATATTCTCCATTCTTGTTTACATGTATATGCACAATTTGCTCCTTGCTTTTTCCTTGTTAGAAAAAAAAATGATTTTTTTTAACAATTATTTATTCTTTAAGGTTCTTTTATTCTTGAGATACCCTTCTAACAGGCATCAATATGTTAGTGAATAAGATTTCAGAAATAGCACCCACCATAATGGTGCTAACCTTAATTTGTATGATCAAACAATAAAACTGAAGTTGGTGCTACCGTCCCTCCAAACTGTGGGTACACCAAGGGATGCAGTTGAACATGTGCTGTCTAGTGCTTGCAGCATTGAACAGGACGAACAAAACTATATTCTTGTTCACTATAAGTTCCACATCATTATTTGTGAACTTGTTCCCTAGCTGAATAGCAGTTAATAGCTGCTTTTGATTTCTTCCTTTTTTTTTCTTCTAAAATACCTAGTTGCTTTTGATTTGTGTAGTCTATTCCTTGTCTTGACTTCCGATTTTGTGTAAAAATATTAATTCTCCCAGGTAAAGAAGAAATTATTGGGTGTTGGTACAAATTCGTGATGTTTGTGTTATACTAAAATATCTAGGATTATATATATCTGATTCTTGGACACATGGCACCGTTTGATTTTTAATACATTAGAAACCTTTTTACATGGCTGCATTATGGGAGCTCCATTGAGAATCAAGGTCCATAAAATAAGTAATGATCAAAGTAAAATATCATGATAATCCTCTTGTTTTTATTAATCGTGTGACAAATAAAAACAAACTTTTGTGTTATACCTCTCCTTTATTGCTATTTCATATCATTTTCTCGCCTTCTTGGGTGCTTCTCTGTATCTAACTATTGATTTGGGAAGAAGTATTCCCATTTGGTGCTATTCATGCTATCTTGATATGGAAAGATTGCCCCTCCATGTTTCATGGCATTTGTGCATGTGGCTGTATGGCACTAACAACATTTTTAGTTGCATATAATCTTTTTGGGGGTAAATTGGATGTTAAAGAGATTAGAATCTGTTAGCATTTTGATTGTTTTTTAAACATGTTTTTCGGTCATGGGTTTGGAAGATTTTAATCATTTGGGGGATTGTTGAGATCAATTTTTAATTTAAAATATCATATTTTCTGAGAGTTATCTTTCCATATTTTTGTTGGTTGGGGTTCCAAATATGGCAAATGTGGTGCTATTGCTAGTAGTTCCATTCTGGAAGGCTGCTTCCCAATTTCCAGTGAGTCTCCACTTGGTTCTTTGATGTCCTCCATTCTTGTTTACATGTATATGCACAATTTGCGCCCTGCTTTTCCCTTGTTAGGAAAAAAAAAAGATTTTTTTAACAATTATTTATTCTTTTAAGGTTCTTTTATTCTTGAGACACGCTTCTGACAGGCATCAATATGTTAGTGAATAAAATTTCAGAAATATCAACCACCATAATGGTGCTAACCTTGATTTATATGATCAAAGTTCAAACAATAAAACTGAAGTTGGTGTTACCCTCCAGGCCAGACTGTGGGTACACCATGCGATGCAGTTGAACATGTGCTGTCTAGTGCCTGCGGTGTTGAACAGGACAAACAAAACTCTATTCTTGTTCACTATAAGATCCATGTCATTATTTGTGAACATGTTCACTAGCTGAATAGAAGTTAATAGCTGCTTTTGATTTCTTCCTTTTTTCCTTCTAAAAAACATAGTTGCTTTTGGTTTGTGTAGTCTAATCCTTGTCTTGACTTGCAATTTTGGGCTTAGATATTAATCTCCCTGGGTAAACAAGAAAAATTATTGGGTGCTGCTACAAATTTATGATGTTTGTGTTATATTTAAAGATCCAAGATGTATAATCTGATTCTTGGACACATGGAGGCATTGGATTTTTAATACATATGAAACCTTTTCACATGGCTGCATTATGGGAACTCAATTGAGAGCAAAGTTCCATAAAATAGGTAAAAATCAAAGTAATTGATCACGATAATCCTCTTATTTTTATTAATCGTGTACCTAATAAAAGTAAACTTGTGTGTTATACTGATTCCTTTATTGCTCTTTATTTTAATTTTCTCTCTTTGGGTAATTCTCTCTGCATCTTGCTATTGATTTGGGAAGAAGATTTCCATTTAGTGCTATCATGCTAGCTAGATATGGAAAGATTGCCCATCCATGTTTCATGGCATTTGTGCATGTGACTGCATGGCACTAACGACATCTAGTTGCATATAATATTTTTGGGTGTTTTTTGGATGTTAAAGAGATTAGAATCTGCTAGCATTATGATTGATTTTTAACATATCTTTTAGGTCACGCGTTTGGAAGATTTTAATCACGTGGAGAAGATAGTTGAGTTTAATTTAAATTTATGATGCCATAATTTTTTAAAGTTATCTTTCCAACTTTCTGTTGGTAGGAGTTCCAAATTTTTTGTGTACCCACATTGACTTTTGTTAGGAGTCTTTTTTTTGGGCTGGATTCTTATTGAACTGGTTTTTCTTGAATTGTTTGTACCTTTGGGCTTTAGTTGGTGGCTGGGTTCTAACTGTTATCTTTTCTATTTTATCCATTTCTCGTATGTGATATGAAACGATTGATAATGATGTGAATGTGGTGTAGCACAGAAACAGTTTGAAATAAATTTGCGAGGATGCAGAGAAACAATGACTTTGAGTTGTCTTGCATATGACGTAGACTGTTTATCTTTTGTTTTTCATCTTGTTGCATTTTGTTTGATTCACGTTGATTGGACTTTTTGTCCAGTTTAGATTCCATTTCATCTAAACATCTTCTGATATTGATAATTGCAGGGGGCACCACGGGAATTACTCAAGATTAGGCGGTGAGCCTAAGTACTGAAGTTACTGGTGCCTTGGGAATTGGGATCGCTTTTATTTTCTGCATGGATGAGGAATGCAAGAAAGAATATTGTTGCCTTGGCGCTGGAGGATATCTAGCTTACTATCTGTAAGCCTTTGGATATCCCAATCCCATTCTACCTCTTCCTCTGTTGCAGCCCTGCGATCAGTTCAGAGAAAGAAAGAACACTATATATCCCATCATTGAATTTCGTTCTAGAGAATACCCAAAGTTGATGTGTTGCATTGAGTTGGAATCCAAGTTGTACTTTCTTGGGAAGGGAAGGGGGGGGGGGGGGGGGGGGGGGGGGGGGGGGGGGGGGGGGGGGGGGGGGGATGTCGTTGTTCTGCCGAGAGATCGAGACTGGAAGGGAAGGATTAGGAAACCAAGGCCTCTTACCTGCCGGATGTCTATGTTCTCGACACATCCACCTTCTCCGCCAGCACTACCGCTATCACTAACGATCTGTCAGAGTTGTTGAGGAAGGGTACCCAGATGAACTCGGGAAGCCCAATCCTTATGTATTTGTGGCTCACAGGAAGAACTATGCCATTGCAACTTACAAACCTTTCACTTGCAAGCTGTCAAAGATATCGCGATTTGAGGTCTTTGATCCAGACTCCAATAAGTGGTCGACCCTTCCTGATCCCCCCTATGAACGTTAGATTCACTCTAACGCATGTTTTGGTTGATAGAAACGTGTACATACTAACCCTGGATAAACAAATCTTTTCCTACAATATGGACAAATGTGAATGGGTTCTGAGAACTGAGTTTATAGAGAATACCTTCTACACCATTTGCTATGACAACCTCGCTGACTCTGGGCCAACCTCTGAGCCTTAGCCTGAGGCTAAAGCTAAAGGATTGTCCGACACATTAATGTCCTTGGATGTGGATAATGCTATCAATGATCATCTTCCAGCAATCGATCCTTCGAACTGTCTGGTTCACTTGGGAAACAGGATCTTTTGTTATGTCTGGACTGGAGGTTTTCTGGACCCTAAATACCCTAACCACATGTACTTAGCAGATCCTGGAAAGATTGATATTAGCATCATCATTACCTTTGATTTTGCCACAGAAACCTATATTGAATCTTCCAGTGAAAGAGACAAAACTCTCTCCGGGGCAAAATTGTTATGTACTGCACGATTTGTTACCACAAGCAAATGTGGTGCCATTGCTAGTACTGGCTTTCTGTGAGGCTGCTTCTCAATTTCCACCGTAAGTCTCCTCTTGATTCTTCTGTGTCCTCCATTCTTGTTTTCATTTATATGCACAATTTTCTCCTTGCTTTTTCCTTGGTGGAGAATTTTTTTTTTTTTTTTTGTGTAATAATTCATTTTGTTCGTTTCTACTTGAGACACGCCTTAAGGTTCATTTATACTCAAGGGATGCAATAGAACATGTGCTGTCTAGAGCCCGTAGCTGTGCCCAGGATGAAAGAACTAATCTTGTTCATTATAAGTTCGACTTCATTATTTCTGAACATGTTCCCTGAATAGAAGCTAATAGTTACTTTTGATTTGTTTAGCCTATTCCTTGTCTTGACTTGCAATTTTGTGCATGGATATGAATTCTCCCTGGGTAAACAAATAAAAATTATTGGGCACTGTATCAAATTCAGGATGCTTGTGTTGTATTCAAAGATCTAAGGTTAGGGTCATCTGATTCCTAAACAAATGCCCCCAATCAATTTTTTTGACACATTCGAATCCTTTTCACATGGCTGCATTTATGGGAACTCCATTGAGACGCATCCAATAAAATATATGGGAACTCCATTGAGAGAAGTTTCATAAAATATGTATAGATCCAAGTAATTGATCATGAGAATCCTCTCGTTTATGTTTATTCTGACACTAATAAAAACAAAGTTGTACCTTCTCCTCTATTGCTCTTTTACCTCATTTTTTCCTTCTTGGGTGCTGCTTGTGTATCTAACTATTGATTCGGCAATAAGATTTTCATTTAGCTCTATGCATGCTAGCTAGATATAGAAAGATGACCCCTCCAAGTTTCGGAGAATTTGCACATGTGGCTGCATGGCACGAATTGCATATATTCTTTTTGGGGGTATTTTGGATCTTAAAAAGGTTAGAACCTTTTAGCATTCTGACTTTTTTTTAATTTTTTTTATACATGTTATTAGTTCATGGCTTTGGAAGATTTTAACCTTGTGGGGGAGTCGGCAAGATAGTTAAATTTTGAATGTCCTATTTGCTAGAGTTTCTTTCCAACTTTCAATTTTTTATTCAATGTATTTAATTGAAAATTATCAATATGGTTGGTTAAGTGAAGTAAGAGGCTCCGGTGTATAGAGAAGACCTCAATCGGGATCCTGATGCACATTGTTTTGAAAACCGGACCGGACCAGCCGGTTGAACTGGAAAAACGGGAACCGGGCTAGGTAACGGCCCGGTTAACCTTTAAAACCCGTTTTGGTCAAAACCCCGTCAAACCCAGTCAAACCCGTGGTTAAACCGTGACCCGGTCAATAAACCCGGTAATTGAACTGGCCGATTCAATTTTTAAGATAAAATTTTAAATTTTAAGTATTAAAACTAGTGTAAAAAAATAAAATACATTTTATTACTATTAATAAATAAATTAATGACATAATTATGACATCACGGGTCAATAACGGTTGACCCGACGGTTAAACCAGTGACCCGTGACCCGGCCTCTTTTCCGGTTCGCTCAACGGTCCGGTTTTCAAAACATTGCTGATGCATATAGATGAAAATGGTTCAATGGGAGCAAGAATTTACAGGAACATTTGAAACATTTTGTTTCTGTTTTTCTTCTCTCCATGGGTGCAAAGATAGCACCACAGCCTCCCTAATCCCCTTCAAGGAGTTCCACATCAAATGTCTGCCATTCCCCTTGAAAAATCCATTTCTGGTGGTGATTTCCAGAAGCCATCTGAAGGTGTATCTGGATTACCACATGGATACTTTACCTCAGCGATTCACAGTGTTGCATCACATTAATTAGTGTGGTTTCTTCTGCTTGTAATTATGAAATCAGTGGAGGATTTATTAAGGAGGTGGCAGGGATCCCCCCTTAAGTCTGTTTTGGTACATGTAGAATGAGAGGAATCGCCGATGCTTTCATGGGGATGAATAATCCACAATTCACAAGTTGAAATCCACTGTTTGGATTTTTTGTTTCTTGACACACACACGAGAGAGAGAGAGAGAGAGAGGGGGGGGGGGGGGGGGGGGGGGGGGGGGGGGTGTTGAGGGTTGGGGGGGGTTTAGTAGAGTGTTTTCGATTTTGCTTCAAGTGTTGATTTTTGAAGTTAAAATTAGCTGAGCTTAAGCTTGAGATCACAGCTCATTTGGTGAGCCGAGCTTGAACATCGTGTTGTTTAGCTGAAAATAGTTGTCTCAATTATCATGCATCTGAAAAGGATAAATTTATAATGTCACTTTCACGTAAAAGTAAATAACAATGCAATTGAATCTTTCACATCCCTAAAACAGTAAAATCATAGCACTGAGTGTTGTAAAGATGTTCATGGAACTTCGGCACAAGGAGGTGAGTTTATACCCATGCTCTCTTTACTTTTCTAGAAGTTGTCACATAGTTCGTCTAAATTGGCAAGGTCCTGAAATTGTTCAACTCTGGACCAAGGCATTACTATCGCTATAGTACTACTTTGGCTATTGTGTTCTTTCATTTTGTGTTACGATGAGCAAGAAGATAAAGTTATTCAAGGTAAGCTGGTCCGAGCCTCAGAACAGCATGTTACAGAATGAGCCAAGCTTTGACAGAGCATTCCAATATTTAGCTGAGCCTGAGCTTAGCTTGAACAATTTGAAAACTACATTGAACAGAATCTATGCAGCCACGAAATTGGCTTGGCTTGGCTTGTCAAACTTTCAGTTAATTGGCAACTTGGATATTTATGAGAAGGAAACACCATCTTAGCCAAGTAAGTGGGAAATAAGGTCTGTACTTGGGGGGGAAAAAAAAAAAGGGTGAGAAACAATGATTCGATGCATGAATCGTAGAGCTTTTGAAGGAGTAGAAGCTCCTATGCATGCTCCTAAAGGAAATCTGCTTGTTTCCTTGTTTCTTTGGTCTAAGGGGGAGGTCTCCTTCAGCTTTTCTTCTTATGTTGATTTTTTGGACCATTTGTACATGCCTATAGATATATAGGCAGTTCCTTTCGTATATGGTTGCGAGGCTTGTGCCCCTCTCGGCGTCTTTTATATATATAATTTACTAAAAAAAAAGAGAAACAATGATTCTAGTGCTATTTAGTATGCAACGTGTTTATACAACAGACCAAAAGAAAAAGGAGCTGATAAAATTCTGTAGGAAAATGAGGTAATTGTTTTTTTATTAATTTAGACCACTATGCTCAGTGTAATCCTATCAATATTAGTTTGTACTAAATAGGTTTGGTTTTGATGTAGATTTTATTTTTGATAAACTGTAGTGTAAAGACTATTAAAAAATGCACGTTTAATTAAGGAGTCTATATTCAAATGGGCTAAAACCATGTATAACCACTATCATTTTTAATGTTAAGCAGCAGTTTTTATTTTGTTAAAACTATAAATGTTTCAGATCCCTTTTTTCTTTTTCTTTTTTCGAAGATTTGGGAATGTTTCGATCTTTGAGACACTGTTTTATTGGTAACCGATCAATTAACTTGAAATTATATGCCCTACATAAGTCCTAGTTTTATGACTTAAAACAGTGGATGAAAAATCAGTATGGTTAGACAGTTAAAAGGGGCAGAAAAAAAATTGGACATGTGAATAGTTTTTTCAGAGCAATGCCACAAGTCATCACTTTAGGAATTTTTTTTTATTTTTTTGGTAGTGCTACTCATTTTGTAGTGTGCGATTCTCTTTACTCCTCTATGTTATTTTCTGCATGATATACCAATTTCAAGCATACAAGGCAGTGGCATGATATGGTCAAATTAGATAGGTAAGAAAGTAATATTTATGGGGGCAGTTAAGTTTTAATATTTTACTGCAGAGGGAAAATGGAGAAAAAAGGTGGTGTGAAAGAGGGTAAAGGGGGAGGGAGATGAGGTTGGGTTACAGGTGAAATCATATAGATGTTAGGTGGGTGGTGTTTTTTTCCCCCTTTGTTTATTTATTTAGTTTTTTTTTTTTGGGGGGGGGGGGGGGGGGGGGGGGTTGGCTATGGCAAAGGGGGCCAGATTGTTGGCAATATTCTCTTTATACAAAAGATATTATATCTTATCTCTGCCATCTGGACTTCGAGGGAAATGACAAAAAGACAAAAAAAGACCCGAGGGAAAGAACAATCTGATATTGTCTGGATTAGATTGCTAATTAAATGTCTCCTTTTCAGGTGTTGAGCTCTTTATTAGTAAATGAAATTGCTTTTTATAACGCTATTTATTGTTTGTTCTTGCTAGCGAAAATCTTGGTTTATTTTTCTGAGGCTTTACTTGCCCCAGATAAATAAATAAAAGAACTGATGTTTCTTGAATTGTTTGTAGATTTAGGCTTTAGTTTGTGCCTGGGTTCCAACAGTTTATTTTGGATAAGTTCCAACAGTTATCTTTTCTAATTGATCCATTTCTCATGCGGGAAATAGGATGAATTGATATATATGTTGCATTACACAGAAACTGTCTGAAATAAATTTGCGAGGATGCAGAGAAACACAGACTTTGAGTTAGTTTGCATGTGGGGGAGACCCTTTATCTTTTGTTTTCACATTGTTACATTTTTTTTATTATTCAATTTGTCTGGACTTAACATCCTGTGTAGATGCTATTGCATCGTAAGATCTTCTGATACTGATGGTTGCAGGATGGCACCGTGGAAATTCCACAAGAGTAGGCGGTGAGCATAGGTACTGAAGTAATCGGTGCCATGGGAATTGGCATATTCTGCAAAGACAAGGAATGCACGAAAGAACATCTGGCTGGCAGGCTTGTGATTTGGTCATAACCCCTTGCGGCTGGAAGATATTTAAGTTATTTTCTGCATCCTTTTGTTTTATTTTTGTCTATATTATGTTCTAGAAATTGTAAGTTAATACTTTGTCCAAAAAAATAAGGAGAAATAAATCGTAGCTTAAATAGTCTTATTTGATGGTAAGTTGCATTGCTGTTGCTGGTTGCGCATGCATGTGCCCTATGAGACCAGGTTGATTCTTTTTCTCAAGGTGATTGAATATGAATTTGTATTTGAGAACAGGTTAATTTGAAATCTCTTATGAATTTAATCTCTCTAGTTTGGATACTGAAATGTGTTTTGGAGAAGGATTTGACATACTTCGTCTGGATCAAAAAACAAGACACTACCTTTGAGAGTTAGTAAACAACATTAGAGAATGAGAAACACAGAATGCATTAAAAAAGTGGCCCCATTGTAAGAGAGCAGAAATGCCTGCTTTGCTGAGATGTAAACATGGATTGAGGAGAAATGAGAACCTAGCTAGGAAGGAGGACCAGCCTATTGTCCTGAAGAGCAACAAAAGCAATAACTATAAAGCATGTCCTAGCTGCAAATTTTGCAGTGAAAAGGATAGGAATTTAACACAAGTGAAGAAGAAGAATAAGGGTAACCGGCCAAAAAAAGATGATCATGTAATGAAAAGTGTAGTGGATTGATGAATCTTCAATGAAGTCTCTCATCTCCTCTTCGGTCTTTTACATTTAACAAACTAATTAGGAAAGGGAGGTCTGATGTAGGAGATGAGACTCTAAAGAACAAACAATGAAGAATAATGCTAATGTATGTTTTGCTTCCCTCTAGATTTACTAACACCTATATTTCTCTTTATTAAATATCATTTACTAAAACATATATGTATTTCATTAACTCTTCATTATTTGGCCAAATAAATAACATAATTCCAATTAAACCTTTATTAAATATATTCACAAATTATTGGTTACCTAAATTTCGAAATCCCTTCTTGAAATTTATTTTGAATGCTGGCCCGCTAAATCTAAATTAAGCTTTTTGATAGGATTTTCATCTATAACTTTTGTACTGAGATGGTGCCCCTTTTCTCGACGTCTTTAAAATAATTATCTCTTTATTTGTCAATTCAAAAATATTGTCAATTAAAACAAAAATGGGATACAATTCTTTACAAATTTTACCCCACTAAACAAAAATTTTGGATCCAACTCAGTCTAACGTTCTTAACTTTCCCATTGAATAAAATACATAAATTACATGAAGGATAAACACCTTAATATACCTAGCATCATATCATCTCTCTCTCCCTCTCTCTCTCTCTCTCTCTCTTCACTACCACCTTCGCCATCATCACAATCAAACGAGCTCTACCAAATCACCCAAAAAGATGAAAAGAAATAGAGGAAGAAGGACAAAGAAAATATAAGCCTGCTAAATCTACAGTGCACAAAAACGATCGAGTTGCAGCCTGAACAATTTGGAAGCAAGATTCAAAAGTTCGAGCTTCACTAGCAACTTTTTCATGAAAGACAAAGCGGAATCGGGAAAGAAGGCAGTTTGACCATTAACTACTCTAAAAGGGAAACTTGTTTGCTTTGGAAAAGTTGAAGAAGCAAGCATTCTCCACTAACAAGCCAACATAACAAAGCAAACATAAAACCAAAAATCCCAAACCAGCTGTCCATTAGAATTGGTTCTTGAACCAAAGATCTGTATTCAAGATCATGCATAAAAAATAAAATTGAAAAAAATAAAGAAAGAAATAGTGATTCATTCCATGGAAAGGTGCTCAACTCAGGCCATAAACAAACTTTTGCTTCCTTTCAAGACTAACCCATAAATTAATGCCTCGTAGAGAGAATATTTTATGAATCCTTTGAACAAACAAAGGGATGTAATTAAATAGATAAAACGATGAACAAAACAAAAAAAAAGGCGGGAAAACAAAAGAACGTGCACATTCTACATTTATATTATTAGCGGGAAAAAAAGGAATAGTAATAAACGAATCAATAAATTAATAAATAAATAAACCAAAAATTCGATGATTGCCCAAAAATTTGAATCAGAATTGTGGGTGCCTTTTGTGACTGGGCATTTGGGATTCAGCCCCCAAATTTTACCAACCAAACACAAAATACACAGGTTTTTCCATTCCCTCCAAACACACCATTCCAAACACAAAAGGTGGAACAACCCAAACCTTCGTCACCCTTTTAGACTTGCACATTCTTATGCAGACAAATTAAAGAGCAAGAGCTATGCTAGTCCAACATATATACTTCAAGAATGGAAATCAACAAGCACCACAAATAAAATCCAACGCCGACTTCCCACCACGTAATTATCCATCAAAATCCAAAGCCATCTGGTCAAGCCACTACTGGAGAGAACAGATGAATAATTGGGAGAAAAAGGTTCACTCAAACCACAGATGTAATATATAGAGGAATGATTAACGGGACATATTAATGATAAACTATTATACATTACAAGAATTGTTATATATAACTATAGATAGACCAATTAGAAAACTATAACAAAGTACAAAAATAAAGGCCAGTAGAAGCATGAATTATATAGGTTTCATCATCAGAAAGGATAAAGTATCTTTCTTCCCATCCAAATATAAGTAAAATGGGACCTAGCATGACCGTTTCCACTTAATACTCAAATCTCTTTCATTAGTGGCCACTTTTCCCCCTATATATAAGATTTTTCCAAAAATAATATAGGAAAAAATGCATAAATCAGGTGAAGGATATACACCTTAACATATCTACAATGTAATAATCAACCACTTAAGTTAATATTGGAACAGGCAACATGAGATAGGCTTGACATGCCATGACATGCTGGCTCTTTTCTATCTAACACTAGTGTGCAAGTATGATCAGGATGAATTTCTAGAAGGTATCAAGAACTCAAGACTAGGACATTTTGTTGAGTGTTCCAATTCAAGGAAATGCAATGAAGATTTGGCAAGTTCAAGTGATCATTTACATGTACATATGAAACAGGATGGCCTAAAATAGCTTGTCAAGGCATGCAATACATTTAACGGTGAAGGTGGCTAAACTAGCTCCGCACAAATTTTTAAAACCAAATGGAGGAAAAAGAACATTTTGTCTTTTACCATTCAGCCAAACTGAGAACTAATTCACTAGCTAGCTCTATGTAGAAAGCCATGAAAAATTTAAGCTGTACCATATCATTGAAACTGAGCACTACAATCTTATCTCTCTCTTGTTTGATCATTAACTACTCTAAAAGACATAAAATTATTTGTTCTGGACTTCAAGAAGTACACATTCTCCACTAACAAGGCAACATAAGAAAGCAAATTAAAATACAACTAAAAACCACAAATCAGTCCATTGTAATTGGTTTTTGAAACAAAGGTCTCAAATTCAAGTTCATGCATATTCAATATCAAAAGAAAAAACAAAGTATGTGGAAAACAACAAAGAAAAGAAAAAGTTATGCCATGAAAAGGTGGTCAAGTAAAGCCATAAATGAACTTTTACTTCCTTTCAAGACTAGCCCAATGGATTAAGCCATTTACACACACACAGACGAGGAGAGAAAGAGTGTGTGTGTGATGATTTTATATATCTTTTGAACTAACAAATGGATGTAACTAAATAAGATGAAAATGTGAAGAAAAAAACCAAAAAACAAAAAGAGGGAAAACAAAAGAAATTTTCACATTACACCATAAAGTTAACTTGTATGTACTTTCTATGCCTCTAATCAAGATATAAATAAAGCAACAACAATATATGAAAGAATCAGTAAATTAATAAACATGAAAAAAAAATCGATGACTCCCACTCCCAAAAGATTTGAATCTGATTTGTGAGTGACTTTGTGACAAAGAATTTGGTTCAGCCCCCAAATTATACCAACAAAACCACACACAAATACAATGGTTTTTCCATTCCCTCAGAATACACCATGCCATGAACAAAAAGAGGAAATGCCCAAACCTGCCTCACCCTTATAGATTTCCCAGTAGCAACCCTTTGCCCAACTCTTATACAGCTAAATCAATGGACTGGAGCTAGCATAACCCAATATACTTCCAAGAATGGAGACCAAAAAGCATCACAACTCTCTTAATTGTTGAACTGTTTTGCACATAAACAAAAAGGATTTAAAGCTTATAAATTTACTACACTTGCAAAACAGAATTAATTTTATGTATTGATGTTACACATTGAATATTTGCAACAATATAGGAACCATGAACATAAGATTACTTATGGCCAAGATCCATTGGTTTTTCACTTATCTATTTAGACTGTTGTGTGTCTGTGTATGTGGATATGAATATTTTTGTACGGGTAATGACATATTAATGACAAACCCTATTATGCATTACAAGAATCAGAACTATATTTAGAGCAATCAGAAAGGAATAAGTACAAAAGTAAGGGGTCATTGAAACATGAATTAGGTCACATCATACGGAAGCATAAAAGAATTTTTCTTCCATTACAGTTCAAATATGAGCAAAATGAAACTAGCCATCATGTGCCAAATACCTTCCTAATATACTTTCTTCTAAGCATCTTCCCTAGTACTCTTCCAACAAAGAAAATTGGAACACTATCACCACTCAGAAAACCAACTAGATAAAAATTCCCCTCTCACACAATGCCACGTAGATGTCCTTTAGTAACATTGGAAATACCATAGACATCTTCATTTCAACATATTTTGGATTCATATAGTCATCATCTCCCTTTCCAATATACAGCTTCCTAGTCTTGCTTTTATCATTGTCAGTGATATGATGATGGACAATTCTTGCAAAACGTAACAATTCTGATGCATCCTGGGAGTATCTATTATAAAGGAATATCTTCTCAAGTGGAGTCTTTTTTGGAACCAGGTCTGTCCAATATGTTGCATACCTTACTTTTGTGGCTGCCGCTTCGATTTTAGCTCGAAATTCAACGTCCCCATTTGAGTATTGTCCCCAAAGCTTCTCATAGTAAAAAGATCTAGTCTTCCAGTGCCACAAAGAAGGGTGAGTGGCTATAATCCACCGACGATCAGTTTTTGAAGCAGAATCAATATCCATAAAGAGAGCATATAAATCTTTCAAATCTTCAGGATATTCCTTGTACTGAACTCCAAGAAGAATCACGTCAAATATCATATAACTCAAATGCATCATGTCATTCCCAACCCCCAACTCAACAGTAGTATCATCTCTCGTTTTATACAAGAGGATCACTTCCACATAATTCTCATCAGGACCTCCTTCCGAATTGTAATTCGTGCGAATGCCGTAATTTTCTGGGTAGTGTAATGCACCATGAAAATGTTGCTTCTCATGAAGATCAAATACAGCTTTAATTATTGCACGAATAAGAAGGGATACCCATGCAGTAGGTCTGTTGACACCCCACATCTTGTAATCTAGGTCAAATACTATTTTTTCTTTGTCAGTTAGCCATTGATCCAGGCTGAAATCGAATTGAACAGGGGTAAGAATATATTTCTTTTCGAAGTTATATCTTTCCATCATGTAATTTGCTGGGGGTTCAGAAATGATATCATAGTATCTTTTATCAGCATTGGCCCCTCTCAGTATTTCAAAATCCACAGGCTCAATGATATTTTGATGAGTACAGTACATTCTCATCCCTTTTTCTTCCGAGCCAATTCCCTCAATATTCTTTTCATCATACTCATCATCCTTACTCAGAGATTCACTTGATGTTCCTATAGGTGCCTTTCCTTTGGACTTTGATTTTGGCATTTTGAACTGATGAAGATATATAACAAATCATTAAAATCTCAAAAACAATTAAATAAAACAATTTAACACAAAGTTCACATGTAAACATTGATCGTAATCATAGTAATTTGAGACAACAATTTATTAAATACACCAGCAAGGTGAGTACAAGTGATGTTCATTATTAATTAATGGACAGAATAATGAACTCACAAACTTCCTCCACATAATATAGTGAAACACTATAGAATAAAATACAATTAGTAAGTCACATACTGATTTAAATATAATTAGAGTAAATGACTCCTCTCTCCCTGTCCCTCTCGCTTCCCTAAATAGAACATGAAAACAAAATCCCAATTCCCAACCCTAAGACATATAAATAGAACATGAAAACAAAATCCCAATTCCCAACCCTAAGACATATAAATAGAACATGAAAACAAAATCCCAATTCCCAACCCTAAGACATACCCGGCTTTGTCTCTTTCCTATATCTACCAATTAAATTATTTCCATAGCTAACTTAACAGTTCTTGTAATTTTTCTAAATTCTCTCCCTCTCTCCCAATTTATCTACTAATTAGTGCTCAATTTTTTTTCTCTCTTGTGCACTCCAACAGTCCCCAAATTTTGAAAATAACCAAATTCCAAGACAAACTCTCTCTCCATATATATATATATACATCGTAATGAATGTGTGAATTTTAAATACAATATATAGCATCTCTAATCATTTTCCTTTTATATTTCTACCAAATTAAAATTATTCCCCAAAATATTTAGTTTTTGTGGCTTGCTAAACTATCTCCCTACACTAACCCAATTTATCTACTAACTAACTAGTCTATGGGTATGTACATAGCATGTATAGACAAGATCGTAAGCTTAGGTCAAATACATATGATATTATATATAGAGAGAGAGAGAGAGAAAAAAAAAAGTTAAATATATATATATATATATCTTACCCGCGGTGTGATTTGGTGGAAGGAAAGGTGGAGGTGGACCCGGAGGCGAAGGACTTCAAGATAGAGCAAGTCGCCGACCAAGTTGCCTTTTTCTTGGAGCAAGAAAGTCGCCGACCGAGGGACCTCCTGTTGGCTTCCACGGGTTATGCTACGCCTTTCCTTCAGTATATTCCTTTCCCCAAAAGAATATTCCCTTCCTTTTAGAAGAATAATTGGTTAACAATTGTCCAAGCCCAAAATTCTAGGGTCCGCCAATTCAGATTTATGGTAGTTAATTTGGGTAATGTTATATACGACATTCATATTATAATTTTTAATTATAAAAAAATTTACTGTTATATTATTTTTGTGAGATTTTGTACAAAATTTTTAGAATAATAGCATTTGTAACTATAAATTTTACATAGAATTTGTATATAGAAAATTTCAACAAGAATTTACGAGGATTTTTAACTTTAAAATAAAATACTTATTATAATAGATTTTTATTATAAAAATATTATTAATTTATTATTTTAGTGAAATATTTTGTACAATTTTTTTTTATAAAAGTAACATTTTTCAATAGAGACAAAAAGAAAAGAGAAGGTAAGCTGAAAACCGTCAAGCCAACTTGCACTAACCTTATGCTCTAGTTAATATATGATCTACAAAAAGAAAAGGATATGGGTAATGTATACTATTATAGGATTTATACAAAATTTAACACTAAAATTATGCAATTGAATGAGTCATTTATTTCAAAATAAAAAAAATCATCATGATAATTTTTATAATTAAAAATCCATTATCCTACTATTCTAGTGAGGTTTTCTATGCAATATTTTTTGAAGAATATTATTTTTTAATCAAAATATTTATATAAAATTTATATACGGACGGGTATGCTAGAATGAGGCCTTTAGCTTTAGAAGAAAATACTCCTTATAATAACTCTGAATTATAAAAATTTCATTGTCACATATTTTATTAAATTTTCTATGCAAATTTTCTAAAAATATAACATTTTTCTATTTATCAATAGTAAACTAATACATTTCCGTGCACATATACACATACATATATATTTGTGTGTGTAGTAGATTCCACTAAACATATCCTTCCGTATATGTGCATTTACCGGTTGATCCACAAAACATTCAGATAAAATAAATACTTACAAAATAATTTTAATAAATTTCATGTTGAATTACCGTCATGCAGATAGATATATATATGTAATTAATTGATACATAAATTGATGAAATTTACCCCATACGCAGATACATATATGTCATTAATATGACAAATAAATTACATAAATTATTTGTTTATGCTAAAATTTTATGTTCTAACTTTTAACCTCCTTGGCAATGTCAGATAAGATTGCTGCTATATTTTAAAAAACACCACGTTAAATCATCTTAGGCAAGCCATGCAACCAAAGGTAAATTATTTAAACACTTACTTGTCTATACTTAATTTTAAGGTAAAATTTTAAAATACTTACTCTAAATTATAATCCCAACCAAAGAAAATAAGAGATTTTAAATTCTTACTTATTTTCTCTTTTAACCAAACATAAAATGTAATTTCATGTTTTTTTTTGTTCTCAACAAATTCAAAATTCAAACACAGCGCTAATAAAAACTCAACTCATTTATTATTTACATAAAAAATAATAGATTTCTCAACTTTTTTATTTTTAATTTATGTGTCCTGATTGTTTTACTATAAAATAAATATAAAGAGGTGATGCCTGGCGGAGACAATTATCTTATTTTAAATTATTAGTTCATTTATGTTAGGCACACGATTTTCAACAAAATCTTACATAGTTAATTAACACAATCATTAATGAAAGTTTTTTAAGGAGAGAGAGATCACTCCAGAGAAAAAGTCATCCAACCGATAAAAAAGAAAAGAAAAACGAAAAACAGAAGAAAAAAATGTAAGTAAAGACGATTTGAGATGTGGTTGGACAGTGAAGGTGGGAAATTGGAGGTTGGGGGAGGTATTGGAGAGTGGAGATAATAAATTAGGTTTAACGAATACAACAGGAAAGAAATTGCACAAAATTTATCTCTCGAGTAGAGTTTAAAGAGTAGCAGTAACATCTTTTGCTTTGCATTCAGAGAACGGAAGCAAGAGTATCTCTATACATGGGAGTCATGACAACCTAAATTCAGTCTTTGCATACCCTTCTACTACTTAAATACAAAAATGTCAAAATTATAGAAAATCCTGAAACTTGCACTCAAGAAACAAAGAAGAAAATCCCAGGAATACATGAGTGCTGCATTTGTGGGAACTTCTTTGTATCAACCTCTCTACAAAGATCTCTGGTCGAGCCAGCCAACCAATCCCAAGTATAATCCCCATCATCTTCCATAACCAGTATGGCTGATCTATCTGCCAATTTCAATCTTCCTGTTCAAGTTTTCTATACATTGTCAGAAAACCAAAATCATGCTACAGAAAACACAACGACAAGAGGATATAAAGGAAACCTTACAATTAATCCACAAAGGTGACATACAAGGCACATATCTCAGTATCATGTATCATACACCGTAGTGCTCATGTTCAACACTTGATCTTGCTTTTCCTTCCCGCACTCTGCACCAATAAATCCCGTGGATAAGACACGGATCAGTTTAAGTCAAACACAAACCTCACACAATCTAAAGTCCCACGTTTGGAACTGTAAAAGTAGCTCACTCACAAAATAAATGGGTGATTTTAAGAGAGGCTATTCACCTGGGTCCAATATCTCTAGCTTTTGACTGTTGGAGTCAAGGTCCTTGATAGGCACTAAAGATGCAGCAATCCATATTATTTAAAATATACAATAAGTCTTCAGACCAGCCTTGCAAATTTGTAATTTATAAGAGTTTAATTTTGATCAAGAAACAGTGTAGAATTTTGATGCCCGCATGTGTAAAACAATTCTACACTATCAGTGGAAATAAATTAAACAGAATTTTTATTTTCTCGCCCAGCTTTTACAGTCAGGACAAGGATCAAATAGTGTGCAGTTTGATGGAGAGGACGTCCTTGCAGTACCAAAGATTCTCAAACTGTGATGTCAAAATGATAAACATGTACCTGACTCCAAATATGCTCAGAACAGGTTTGGACAAATAGAAGAAGTCCAGAGATGAATTCAATGCAATCGCGTGTTTTGTAGATTAAAATGCAAGTTCAAGTGGAAACATTTGTTGAGCAGCTCCTAATAACAAGCATGGAAACCCAGCTTGCAATATCACTTCAGTGGAGATAACCCCAAAAGTTTCAATGCCAATTGTTTTTAGTCTTTCATCTTTGCCATGCAATCAAAAGAGAATGCAAGGATATGTAATGCCCCTCCTAGAGTGCTACCTTTTTCATGTTACCAAAGGAAAAAAGAGTGACCTCCAATATAGGAGCATTTAGTCTACTGAAGGCGTTTTATGAGGGGCTATCCTATCCAGTTCTCAAACCTTCTTTAAATGGATGCACATTGGGATTTAACGGATGGGTTGTTTTGTATTTAAGAAGAGAAGACTTCTTTCCTTCAGATTTAGACGTGTTGTTAGGATTGTAACAACTATAAGATTTTTGAGGAGCTTAGCATGTAGACCACATGATCACTAAGTTCTACTAGATAAAAAAAACACAAGTTGAGCCATTAATATAAACAAACCAATGCACATAAAAATGAGATCTTCCAATCTCACCACAATGATCAAGAACACAAGTACAAAACAGAACGGTATTTTTTTTTTTTATCACAATACCTAAAAGAATACTAATCATTAATTCTTGAAGAGAAGTACACAATAAAAACGATCTACACACCCACTTGTCATGGAAGCTCATGGGATACAACAAATCACAAGATATCAAAACTTGAAGATTTCAAATCAACTTATTGGTTAAGTAGGTATCATGTTCTCCTTAGTTTCATTACAAAGTTAAATTCTAAAGAACCAGACTCAATTATATCCATGCAACAAAAGAAGCTATTCTAAGAGGCACAACTATAGGTATGTGACACAAAAATCATCTTTTTAAAAGTGTTCATACTTTTAGATGTCATTGCTTGAGTGAACAACATTCAGTACATTGGCACCTCAAACTGCTAACAAAAAATCATCTAGACTGAGGATACATGATGTCTAACAAGAGATCATTTAGTTGTATATTTCTCATTATAAATGTAGCTTAGGCAGCATGCATAATGCATAAAACATCACATAAAAGCTTTTGAGGTAATCAGGTCCCACAAATAGCATAAATGTCAGTTCAGTGCAAGTTTGAATGATGAATTCATCTAATCCACGGAACTTAGAACCAGAACATGCAAGTTGTCCTAGAGAAGAAGTGCTGGGTTAAAATTTTAACATCTAGTCAATAGAACACAAGTGGGGGAAAAAGAAAAGAAAAGATATGTCATGCTACTACCACATTATGAATTGCTCCTTCCTCTATCCGAAACAGAACTTGGAAGCATGCTCCATAGGAAGCCCCACCCACCCCCATACTCACTCCAGAAATTCTTTTAGCACCATTTTAGCATCAAGGACACAATTTGACCATTGAAGTTTTAAATCGAAGGTGACAGCATCATAATGGTTAATCAATTTGAACGGGGAAAAAAACCTAATGTTTTGAAACCCGGACCGTTGAGTGAACTATAAAAGAGACTAGGTCACGAGTCATTGGTTCAACCGTCGGTTTAATCAGAGTCAATTTGTGATGTCATAATTATATCAAAAAAAATATTTAAAATTATATAGATAAATAGAAGTATGTTTAAATACAAAAATAAATACCAAAATATATTCACAAATTCAGAGGATATGATCAGGTCAATATTTTTTTCAATCACATAAGGCTTACAAATCTGGTGGTGAAAATTTCAAGCAATTTGGATATGACAATTCAACCCTTTGTCCACATTTCCTTAATAACATCACCCACTATTTTGGCAGCCTATGAAAGGACACTTCAATTCTTTTTTTCCTCTGTGTGTGAGTGTGTGTGTGTGTTTCCCTCAGTTTTCATGTCCTGAAGTAGACCATTTTCTCTATGTTTCCCTTCAAGTTTTCATGTTCTTGAAGAAACCCATTTTCTCTTTCTACCTTGCACACGAACTATTCAACTTAGTTACAAAGTTAAATTCCAAGTAACTAGACTCAATTATACCCATGCAACAAAGGAAGCCATTTTAAGAAGCACAAGTATGGGCATGGGGCACAAAAAAAATCATCTTTTTAGAAATGTCCATACTTTTTAGATGTCATTGCTTGAGTGAAGAATATTCATCAATACATTGACACCTTCAACTGCTAACAAAAATCCATCTAGACTGAGGATACATTAGGTCTACCAAGAGATCACTTAGTTGTATATTTCTCACTATAAATGTTAGCTTATGCAGCATGCGTAAAGCATGCAACACCACATAAAAGCTTTTGAGGTTATCACGTACCATAGATAGCATAAATGTCAGTTCAGTGCACGTCCGAACGATGAATTCAACTAATCCATAGAAATTAGAACATGAAAACGCATGTAAGTTGTCCTAGAGAAGTGCTAGGTTAAAATTTTAACATATAGCCAATTGTGTAACTACCACATTTTGAATTGCTCATTCCTCTCTCTAGAACAGAACGTTGGACGCATGCTCCACATTAAGCCCCACCCACACTCAATCCATAAATTCTTTTAGTGCCATTTTAGCATCAAGGACATAATTTGATCATTCAAGTTCTAAATCAAAGTTGACATCATCACAATGGTTAATCAATTTTAACAAAAAACACCAATGTTTTCAAAGCGGGACTGTTAAGTGATCTGTTGCACAATTTTAATCTTGAAACAATTTATGGGTTCATCTGGATCAGTACTTTGATCGGTTCCCCATTTTTTCAGTCGAATAGGCCGGTCTGCTCTGGTTTTTAAAACAATGCTCTTTACGTCCTGAAGAAGCACATTTTCTCTATGTTTCCCTTCGAGTTTTCATGCTCTTGAAGAAACCCAACCACTCAGCTTAGTTACAAAGTTAAATTCCAAGGAACCAGACCCAATTATACCCATGCAACCAAGGAAGCCATTCTAAGAGGCACAAGCATGGGCATGGGACACAAAACAATCATCTTTTTAGAAGTGTCGATACTTTTTAGATGTCATTGCTTGAGTGAAGAATATTCATCAGTACATTGGCACCTCCAATTGCTAACAAAAATCCATCAGGACTGAGGACACATTAGGACTACCAAGAGATCACTCAGTTGTATATCTATCATTATAAATGTTAGCTTAGGCAGCATGCATAATGTATGAAACACCACATAGAAGCTTTTGAGGTTATCAAGTACCGCATATAGCACAAATATCAGTTCAGTGCACATTTAGATGATGAATTCATCTAATCCACAGAACTTAGAACATGAAAACGCACGTAAGTTATCCTAAAGAAGGAAGTGTTGGGTTAAAATTTTAACATCAAGCCAATTGTGTAATTACCACATTTTGAATTGCTCCTTCCTCTCTCCAAAATAGAACTTGGACACATGCTCCACAGCAAGCCCCACCCACACCCATACTCACTCCATAAATCCTTTTAGCACCATTTTAGCATCAAGGACATAATTTGACCATTCAAGTTTTAAACCAAAGTTGACATCATCATAATGGTTAATCAATTTAAACAAAAAAACATCAACGTTTTGAAACCAGGACTATTGAGCTGTTTTGCACAATTTGTGTCTTGAAATGGTGGTTTATGGGGTTTATCCCAACCAGTACCTTGATCGGTTCCTTATTTTTTCGATCGAATCAGCCGGTCTGATCTGGTTTGTAAAACACTAGTTTTCATGTCCTGAAGAAGCCCACTTTCTCTATGTTTCTCTTCAAGTTTTCATGTTCGTGAAGAAACCCATTTTCTCTTTCTACCTTGCACACGAACTACTCAACTTACTTACAAAGTTAAATTCCAAGGAAGCAGACTCAATTATACCGATGCAACAAAGGAAACCATTCTAAGAGGCACAAGTATGGGCTTGGGACACAAAAAAATCATCTTTTTAGAAGTGTCCATACTTTTTAGATGTCATTGCTTGAATGAAGAATATTCATCAGTACATTGGCACCTCCAACTGCTAACAAAAATTCATCAGGACTGACGATACATTAGGTCTACCAAGAGATCACTCAGTTGTATATTTCTCATTATAATTATTAGCTTAGGCAGCATGCATAATGCATAAAACACCACATAAAAGCTTTTGAGGTTATCAGGTACCACGAATAGCATAAATATCAGTTCAGTGCACGTCTGAATGATGAATTCATTTAATCCAAGGAACTTAGAACACAAAAATGCAAGTAAGTTGTCCAGAGACGAAGTGCTGGGTTAACATTTTAACATCAAGTCAATAGAACACGATTAGGAAAGAAGGAAAAAAGAAAAAGAAAAGACGTGTCATGCAACTACCACATTTTGAAATGTTTCTTCGTCTCTCCAAAACAAAACTTGGACGCATGCCCCATAGTAAGCCCCACCCACACCCATACTCACTCCAGAAATTCTTTTAGCACCATTTTAGCATCCAGTACATAATTTGACCCTTCAAGTTTTAAATCAAAGTTGAGAGCATCACAATGGTTAATCAATTTGAACAAAAAAACACCAATGTTTTGAAAACAGGACTGTTGATCAGTTTTGGACAAATTTTTTTTCTTGAAACAGTTTATGGGGTCATTCAGACTGGTACCTTGATTGGTTCCTGATTTTTCCGGTTGAATCACCGGTCGGGTCTGGTTTTTAAGACACTGGTTTTCATGTCGTGAAGAAGCGCATTTTCTCTTTGTTTCCCTTCGAGTTTTCATGTTTGCGAAGAAACCCATTTTCTCTTTCTACCTTGCACACACATTACTCAACTCAGTTACAGCATTAAATTTCAAGAAATCAGACTCAATTATACCTATGCAACAAAGGAAGTCATTCTAAGAGGCACAAGTATATGCATGGGACACAAAAAAAATCAACTTTTTAGAAGTATCCATATTTTTTAGATGTCATTGCTTGACTTAAGAATATTCAACAGTACATTGGCACCTCCAACTGCTAACAAAAGTCTATCTGGACTGAGGATACATTAGGTCTACTAAGAGATCACTCAGTCGTATATTTCTCGTTAGAAATGTTAGCTTAGGCAGCATGCATAATGCATAAAACATCACATAAAAGCTTTTGGGATTATCAGGCACCACAGATAGCATAAATGTCAATTCAGTGCATGTTTGAATGATGAATTCATTCAATCCACGGAACTTGGAACATGAAAACGCAAGTAACTAGTCATAGAGAATAAGTGTTGGGATAAAATTTTAACATCAAGCCAATCGTGTAACTACCACATTTTGACTTGCTCCTTCCTCTCTCCGAAATAGAACTGGGACGCATGCCCCATAGTAAGCCCCACCCACTCCTATACTCACTCCATAAATTCTTTTAGTGCCATTTTAGCATCAAGGACATAATTTGACCATTCAAGTTTTAAACCAAAGTTGGTAGCATCACAATGGTTAATCAATTTGAACAAAAAAAATCCAATGTTTTGAAACCAGGACTATTGAGCTGTTTTGCACAATTTTTGTCTTGAAACAGTTTATGGGATTCACATCCCAAGCAATACCCTGATGGTTCCCCATTTTTTGGGTCGAATCGGCCGGTCCAGTCTGGTTTTTAAAACACAGGTTTTCATGTTGTGAAGATTCCCATTTTCTCTATGTTTCCCTACGAGTTTTCATGTTCGTGAAGAAACCCATTTTCTCTTTCTGCCTTGCACACGAACTACTCAACTTAGTTACAAAGTTAAATTCCAAGAAACTAGACTCAGTTATACCCATACAACAAAGGAAGCCATTCTAAGAGGCACAAGTATATACGCATCAGACACCAAAAAAAAAAAAAATCATCTTTTTATAAGTGTCAATACTTTTTAGATGTCATTGCTTGAGTGAAGAATATTCATCAGTACATTGGCAACTTCAACTGCTAACAAAAATTCATTTGGTCTGAGGATACATTAGGTCTACCAAGAGATCACTCAGTTGTATATTTCTCACTATAAATGTTAGCTTATGCAGCATGCGTAAAGCATACAACACCACATAAAAGTTTTTGAGGTTATCAGGTTCCATAGACAGCATAAATGTCAGTTCAGTGCACGTTTGAACGATGAATTCAACTAATCCACGGAAATTAGAACATGAAAACGCATGTAAGTTGTCCTAGAGAAGTGCTAGGTTAAAATTTTAACATATAGCCAATTGTGTAACTACCACATTTTGAATTGCTCATTCCTCTCTCTAGAATAGAACATGGACGCATGCTCCATAGTAAGCCCCACCCACACCCACACTCAATCCATAAATTCTTTTAGCGCCATTTAGCATCAAGGACATAATTTGATCATTCAAGTTCTAAATCAAAGTTGACATCATCACAATGATTAATCAATTTTAACAAAAAAACACCAATGTTTTCAAAGCTAACATTTATAGTGAGAAATATACAACTGAGTGATCTCTTGGTATAACTAATGTATTGTCAATCCTGATGGATTTTTGTTAGCAATTGGAGGTGCCAATGTACTGATGAATATTCTTCATTCAAGCAATGACATCAAAAAAGTATGGACACTTCTAAAAAGATGATTTTTTGTGTCCCAAGCCCATACTTGTGCCTCTTAGAATGGTTTCCTTTGTTGCGTGGGTATAATTGAGTCTACTTCGTTGGAATTTAACTTTGGAACTAAGTTGAGTAGTTGGGCTTTTTCAATAGCATGAAATCTCGAAGGAAAACATAAACAAAATGTGCTTCTTCATGACGTAAAGAGCATTGTTTTAAAAACCAGACCAGACCGGCCGATTCGACCAAGTTGAATGCACGTTTGAATGATGAATTCATCTAATCCACGGAACTTAGAACATGAAAACGCAAGTAAGTTGTCCTAAACAAGAAGTGCTGGGTTAAAATTTTAACATCTAGACAATTGTGTAACTACCACATTTTGACTTGCTACTTCCTCTCCCCAAAAGAGAACTGGGACGCATGCTCCATAGTAAGACCCACCCACGCATATACTCACTCCATAAATTCTTTTAGCGCCATTTAAGCATCATGGACATAATTTGACCATTCAAGTTTTAAACCAAAGTTGACAGCATCACAATGGTTCATCAATTTGAAAAAAAAAACACCAATGTTTTGAAACCAGGACTATTGAGCTGTTTTGCACAATTTTTGTCTTCAAACAGTTTATGGGGTTCACATCCCGAGCAATACCCTGATCAGTTCCCCATTTTTCCGGTCGAATCGGCCGGTTTGGTCTGGTTTTTAAACACTTGTTTCCATGTTCGTGAAGAAACCCATTTTCTCTTTCTACCTTGCACACGAACTACTCAACTTACTTACAAAGTTAAATTCCAAGAAACCAGACTCAATTATACCCACGTAGCAAAGGAAGCCATTCTAAGAGGCACAAGTATGGGCACAGGACACCAAAAAAAAAATCATCTTTTTAGAAGTGTCAATACTTTTTAGATGTCATTGCTTGAGTGAAGAATATTCAACAATACATTGGCACCTCCAACTGCTAATAAAAGTCCATCTGGACTGAGGATACATTAGGTCTAACAAGAGATCACTTAGTTGTATATTTCTCGTTAGAAATGTTAGCTTAGATAGTAATCATAATGCATAAAACCCAACATAAAAGCTTTTGAGGTTATCAGGTACCATAGATAGCATAAATGTCAGTTTAGTGCATGTTTCAATGATTAATTCATTTAATCCACGGAACATAGAACATGAAAACGCAAGTAAGTTGTCCTAGGGAAGAAGTGTCGGGTTAAAATTTTAACATCTAGCCAATTGTGTAACTACCACATTTTGACTTGCTCCTTCCTCTCCCCAAAAGAGAACTGGGACGCATGCTCCATAGTAAGCCCCACCCACACCTATACTCACTCCATAAATTCTTTTAGTGCCATTTTAGCATCATGGACATAATTTGACCATTCAAGTTTTAAACCAAAGTTGATAGCATTACAATGGTTAATCAATTTGAACAAAAAAATACCAATGTTTTGAAACCAGGACTATTGAGCTGTTTTGCACAATTTTTGTCTTGAAACAATTTATGGGGTTCACATCCCGAGCAGGACCCTGATCGGTTCCCCATTTTTCTGGTCTAGTTTTTAAAACATTGGTTTTCATGTCGTTAAGATTCCCATTTTCTCTATGTTTCCCTTCGAGTTTTCATGTTCGTGAAGAAATCCATTTTCTCTTTTTACCTTGCACACGAACTACTCAACTTACTTACAAAGTTAAATTCCAAGAAACCAGACTCAATTATACCCAAGCAACAAAGGAAACCATTCTAAGAGGCACAAGTATACCTATTGGACACAAAAAAAAAAAAAATCATCTTTTTAGAAGTGTCAATACTTTTTAGATGTCATTGCTTGAGTGAAGAATATTCATCAGTACATTGGCACCTCCAACTGCTAATAAAAGTCCATCTGGACTGAGGATACATTAGGTCTAACAAGAGATCACTCAGTTGTATATTTCTCGTTAGAAATGTTAGCTTAGGTAGTAATCATAATGCATAAAACACCACAAAAAAGCTTTTGAGGTTATCAGGTACCATAGATAGCATAAATGTCAATTAAGTGCACGTTTCAATGATTAATTCATTTAATCCACAGAACATAGAACATGAAAACGCAAGTAAGTTGTCCTAGGGAAGAAGTGTCAGGTTAAAATTTTAAAATCTAGCCAATTGTGTAACTACCACGTTTTGACTTGCTCCTTCCTCTCTCCAAAATAGAACTTGGATGTATGCTCCATAGTAAGCCCCACCCACACTTATACTCACTCCATAAATTCTTTTAGCGCCATTTTAGCATCAATGACATAATTTGACCATTCAAGTTTTAAACCAAAGTTGACAGCATCACAATGGTTAATCAATTTGAACAAAAAAACACCAATGTTTTGAAACCAAGACTATTGAGCTGTTTTGCACAATTTTTGTCTTGAAACAGTTTATGGGGTTCACATCCCGAGCAGTACCCTGATCGGTTCCCCATTTTTCCGGTCAAATCGGCCAGTTTGGTCTGGTTTTTAAAACACTTGTTTTCATGTTCGTGAAGAAACCCATTTTCTCTTTCTACCTTGCACACGAACTACCCAACTTACTTACAAAGTTAAATTCCAAGAAACTAGACTCAATTATACCCATGCAACAAAGAAAGTCATTCTAAGAGGCACAAGTATGGGCACGGGACACCAAAAAAAAATTATCTTTTTAGAAGTGTCCATACTTTTTAGATGTCATTGCTTGAGTGGAGAATATTCATCAGTACATTGGCACCTCCTACTGCTAACGCAAAACCATCTAGATTGAGGATACATTAGGTCTACCAAGAGATCACTCAGTTGTATATTTCTCATTATAAATGTTAGCTTAGGCAGCATGCATAATGCATAAAATACCACATAAAAGCCTTTGAGATTATCAGGTACCATAGATAGCATAAATGCCAGTTCATTGCACGTTTGAATGATGAATTCATCTAATCCATGGAACTTAGAACATGAAACGCAAGTAAGTTGTCCTACATAAGAAGTGTTGGGTTAAAATTTTAACATCTAGTTAATAGAACACAATTAGGGAAAAAAGGAAAAAAGAAAAATAAAAGACGAGTCATGCAACTACCACATTTTGAATTTCTCCTTCGTCTCTCCAAAACAAAACTTGGACACATGCTCCATAGTAAGCTCCGCCCCACCCACACCCATACTCACTCCAAAAATTATTTTAGCGCCATTTTAGCATCAAGGACATAATTTGACCCTTCAAGTTTTAAATCAAAGTTGAGAGCATCACAATGGTTAATCAATTTGAACAAAAAAACACGAATGTTTTGAAACCAGGACTATTCAGCGGTTTATGGGGTTCATCCACACCGGTACCTTGATCGGTTTCCGAATTTTCCTATCGAATCAGCCGGTCCGGTCTGGTTTTTAAAACACTGCTTTTTCATATCCTGAACAAGCCGATTTTCTCTATGTTTCCCTTCAAGTTTTCATGTTCTTGAAGAAACCCATTTTCTCTTTCTACCTTGCACACGCACTACTCAATCTCTCCTTACTTTTTTTCCCCTTCTTTTTATACAATTTGAGTTTGGTTACCAAAAATTCCAAGAAAATAGAGGGAGAGGGAGACACATTGTGTAATGGAGCCAGAAGAACACCTGGAATGGAGTAGTCACAATTAGGCTCATTTGAGGTGTTGAACAGTAGCAAAAATTGAAATCCCCAAAAAAAATGCCCCTTTATAATGTTTATGAACTGTCCGGTTACATCAACCTGTGACCGGTGCGACCGGTTTGAACAATTTGCAATTGAGCAACGATTTTTTCTGATTTTGAGCACTTAGGCTTGTTTTTAAGCTTGTACAGTTTGACCAAACTGTTTCTTGGACCGATTGGCAGTTCAACAGTTTGAAGCTGTCCGGTCCGGTCAGATTTCAAAATATTGCAAAAAATGATAAGCATACATTCTTTCTTTAGGAGCATATCCAAATCTAGCTAAGTGAAAAAAGAGACACTAAGGATGTGGGATCTAATCCCACGGTCTACCAGGCTTGGGGTTAAAGGATGGGGGGGGGGGGGAAGCATCCCATCAAGGACAGACCGCCCTCACCCTCACCCCACTTAGACAAAATCCTATTTTGGTCCCAATAAATTTTGACTATTTATAATAAGAAATAGCTTGACCTTCCAAAAGTCAAAACTTTTTTACCAATTCTGTTTATGACCTGTAAATTTAGAGTATTTATGATAAGAAAGTGTATTGGTCCCTCAAAATTAAAAAAAAAAAAATTATCTTGACCTTCGAAATCTAATTTTTTTTTTTTACCCTCGCCCCCCTCAACAAAATTTCTGATTCCATCATTGCACCCCATTGTGTAGCCAATTCATCATTGGACCCAAAAGAATACAATGAAATGAAATTCACAACGAAATCACCCAAGGAAACAAATAAATATACAAGTAAAGGAGCTGAAAACTTATAAGAAGATACTTACAGAGGAAACCGAGAAACAGCCCTGCAGAAAACTAGTATTTGCGCAGGCATCACATTTGCTTCTGACAACAAAATGATAAGAATGCAACAATTTTGCTCGGAAAAAAGTTTTCTCACGATCACAAGAAAATGTGGTATAGTTGCCCCTGAGGGCCTCAAAAATGGTGAGGCTAATTTCAAGCCTTTCAGGATCTGTTGCGAATTCGTTGTTGGGGTAATTAGGAACTGGAAGAGTGCCAGTGTATACAGAACAAAATATTCTGTTTTCCAAGTGAAAGAAGCAGGACGAATAATCGGTTGTCGGAAGACAACCCATCTCAGGGGGCAGTAACTCCATATGATCGAACAGTCCTTTGGCCTTAGAGTTAGGCTCAGCCTCAGAGGCCGGACCAAATGCAGCCAGATTCGCATAGTAACAGGCATACAAGGTGTCAAGGTATCCTCAATAAACTCAGCCCTCCTGGAGAATGCATGATACCGATAGTGTTTTGAGAAGCTCACCCACTAACATGTGTCCAGATTGAAGTAGAACATATGGTTATCGAGTGTTGCTACGTAAAGGTCACGCAGAATTGACCACTGATTCAAGTTGGGGTCAAAGACCTCAAATCGCGATAGCTGCATATCCTGGAAATGGGACCTATGGGATCTCACGTAACCTACAATCACATAGATTTTCCCGTAAGCCACGAATACATATGGATAGGGCTTACCCGTATTCATCGGAGCGCCCTTCTCCAACAGCTCAGAGGGGCAATTTCTGGCACTGACATCCACAACATTTGCGGTGATGGCAGCCACGCCCAGAACATAGACATCCGGAGGGTAAGTGACCTTGAAATCCCAATGCTTCAGTTCCCGTTTCAGTTTCCGTTTCTCTACGGGTCAAGATCGTATCGGCCACCCAGAAAATATAATTTGGAGTCCACTTCAACGCAACACATCCCGGTTGCGTATTCTCCAACGCGAAATTCAAGGACGGGATAGATAGTGTTTGGTTCGCTCATCTGATCACAAGCTTCCGCTGTGGAGAAAGGAATGTGATCCGGAACATCGACAGAGTAAAGGCAGTAAGCGACGGGACCAGATAAGTAGCACATGAACAAGTACAGAACCTTCGCTTCCCCAGCACCCTCCGTCTCCACTACGACT
The DNA here is from genome assembly GCA_033060915.1 of Euryodendron excelsum. Taxonomy (NCBI): domain Eukaryota; kingdom Viridiplantae; phylum Streptophyta; class Magnoliopsida; order Ericales; family Pentaphylacaceae; genus Euryodendron; species Euryodendron excelsum. The sequence continues at coordinate 33,851,312 of CM065378.1, read as the reverse complement.
GCCTCCGATGGCGATCGAGGTGGCGGCGATCGAGACCGTCGTTCGGCTGACAAAGTTGATGAATGCGACCTCGGTGACAGCGATCTTGATCTTGATCGTGATGGTGACAGACATCGTAATTGTGGCCTTGGTGGCGGCGACGATGGCGTCGACGGCTGCAAACTTGATAGTGATGGTGACAGTACTGATGGTTGGCATCTTGACAATGACGGCAATGGGGATCGGGACGGCGATGGCATGCGTTCTTCTACTGCCTCCGACGTGGCATAGTACCCTTCGATTTCTTCTTTGTCCTCTCCTTCTTCTGCATCATCTTTTTTTTTTTTCTTGGTGAAAGGAAATTGAAACCCTAGTTCTTTTAATTCCTTGTTTATCGAGGACGTCAGCGAGAGAAATCTTTGGGCCTCTATTCGCAAAACAGAGCTTTGTGATTTGGGAACTTTGTTGCATACTAGTTAGAGTGTGGTGTGCAAGGCACGCCATCTTGTGCCCTACACAAAGCCATTGGATTGTAACAAGAAAAATAGTTGTGCTATTAGCAGGCAAAGCAAAACCCGAAGGTCCAGTTCTCAGATAAAAGAGCATCTGTAAATTTTGTTCAGTCATTAGTGCAGCTATAATGGAGGAGCAAACGTCATCCCTCGAAGTCTCTTTGCAACAAATGTTCATAAAGCTGTAAAATCAGAAAAACATGTTAGTGAGCAATTTGAAAGATATGATCCACCCATATGAAGCAACAGACGTAAAACCACTGGCACCCATGTGCAGTCATTATATACAGTAACTTCCCTATGTAGATTAATCAAGTTCATCCCTCCGAAAGTGGAAAGTTTCTTCAGTTCTTCATGCTCCTCCGGATGTGGTGAGTTTTGCCACTGCAACATATGAATAGATTTGTAGTTTATGCAGATAGAATAGTAATTGAACAAAAAAAACTTAAAGAGCAGTTGATCGCAATATATGAATAGATTTGCAGTTTTGCCACAAACTGCTTCAAAATCTGTTTTAGCAATAGACATTGCAATCTTATTTAAAATGAGATTAATTCATAATACGTGGATTGGGATATCAACTTTGCATTAGCACCCACAACTAACAAGAAATGGAAAATAGCATACCTTGTTTGTTCACCTGAACCTTAGCCTGAAAAATTCTGCTTTTATCTTGTTTCAGTTTCCATAACAACGTACTAACCCAACGCCTTGCGGTGAATGCGAAATCTGAATTCATTATTCTAGAGGAATAGAATATTGTGTTTTGTAATCGCTCACTTCCATGTTCTCAATCCATATGACTTGAAAAATGAAGAAACATACAAATTAAAGATAAAAAAAAAAAAAAAAAAGGTGCTGGATAGATATGATTAATTTAAAAAAGTATTACAAGAAAGCATTTTAATAGTAATGATATATCTGCAGATGTGCTGAGCATGAATCAGTGATTGCAAAAAGCCTTTAATACAACAAAACACGAGTTAATGGTAGAAAATAGCAAACAGTACATTGCCCTAACCTTCGAACCATCATGATGTTTCCTGATGATCACACCGGATGGCTTCTTCCAGCAGGTCAGCAAAGATTTACAATCACAAAGCATGGGTGGGAGACAGTCGTAAGATAAATCAACCATAGCCCATATATCCGGCATGAACTGTCTTTGATGTCTCAACAAACATGTTCTCCAATTTGATAAATGAAATTCTGCATTCACCTGAGAAATTGATTAAAAAACTTTGGTGGTAACGTGGGTGTATCAAACAAAAGAACTTGTTGCTAAAGGTTAGCAAAAACTGATCAGGCATTTTTATCAACATACAGAGGCTTGAAAAGTTTACCATCTGTGCATTCAGAACTCAATGATCCTTTGCGTTTAATTGCCCTAGAACACCAGTTGGGTCCCAACTGTTGGATGCACAGTGAACAATGTAGCAGAAAAACAAAGCCCACTTTTTCTAGAGGAAAAGTAATAACAAAAATGTATAAGAGGTTGCATGAAGAAAAGAACAAATTCAAAAATATCATTTTGTTTTGTCATCAAAACAAAATCCAAGGAGTAAGCATCGGGTGTGTATGCAGAAAGGCATTTGCTCTGGTTTCTTACAATGAATTTCATCTAATTACCATCCCGAATTTAAAAAGGAGCACAATGATCATGCATTGAGAAAACTGCAACCAAACTACTTTAATACTCAGCGTTTCAGTAAAGAATATGTGCGCCCTTCATTAGTAACTTCGGATGAGCAGCAAAAGTTGAAACAGAAGGCTTGTCCCATGGGGTTCTATTTTACAGCTACAGATGACATTGTTTCACCAATTAGCTAGAGTTGAAGGGAAATCTCCTGCTGTTTGATCACCAATTAGTTGCATGACTAAGTTATAATTCGATATAGCTAAATATTCAATTCAAATTGATCATATAATTTACAGGTATCAAAATCAAAACTTAATTTAGAACATTATTATCACTGTAAAGTTTACCAATTCGAACATCATATACTCGAAAATTAACGTTGTGTAAAGTTGGGGACTTAAATTCTGATGATGCAATGCAAGTAGCGCTGTCCTCTTTTGCCTCATCCCTTTTCTCTTAAGCAGTAAAAATGAGGAATAGCCATTTTAATTGTTTAAGCTAGGATAATCAATCTAGAGGGTTGTCCCATGGGGTTCTGCTCCATGGGGTTCTCTTTTTCAAAAGTAAGTTGTGCCATTAGCAGGCAAATGTTTCAACATAGTAAAGAATATATTCTCATTCACATTCACATAGAAAATAAAATAAATGTAAAAGAACATAACTCCTCTGGATCATATGCATGGAATACTTAAACTGATTTTAATTGTAGCCAAAAAAATATACAAACTAATGATAATTATTAAAGCATATTTAAGAATAAAAAAAGTTAAATTTACCAAATGAAAGTACATGAGCATGCAATGCATCAGGAAAAATGGAATTCACATATAAGACTGATAGCTAGAAGAACATATTTATTATTTTTTTGATGGAAAAGTGAGGAAACTTAAGGACTGATCAAAAGACATTGTCTCACAAAAACAAAAATATGGTGTTATAATACAATTTAGAAAGAATGGCACCCATAGTTATTTAATTATATCTTACCTAAATTGGTATTAATAGAACAAAACAAAGCAATCTTACTTTTCACGAATCAGTTGTAGCACTAAATTTATGCGATTGTAAATTTAACATATATAATTGGTGGGATATAATGTTTTTGGCTCCTCAATTTCAAGAAAATGAAGTATCTAACAGTGAGTACATGAAATAAAATTTTATACCAGTCAATAGAATAATAATTTAAGGTAATACAAGGTAAAAAAATACATGCCAAGAAACACATGAACCAAAAAACAATAAAATGATGAACAAAAAAAATACATGACTGGGAGAAGATGTTGCTTTAATATTTCCATCAATTTTCAAAGAGAAACCTTCTTTTAAAATACATTAAGATTGCATTTGCGTAAGATCCAGTAATGCTGTTAAAAGATGTTGCGCACACAACTAAAATGAAAATGAAAAAAGAAGCAATTATGATCAATATCAGGGCCAAGTAACCCCAAACAATAGCAACATCCAACTTGCTCCATCGTATTCAACGGTTCATTAGAGAAAACATTAGGGAACTACAATAACACTACTTCATAAATTTTCACAACAGACAGTAGAATAGTTCATAACCTTTTAATTGACACTTGTCACAACTATAATTCACGAAATTTATAAATCCCATATCATAAACTAAATCCCCCTGTCTATATTGATACTCAACTTTGACAAAAGAACATTCATTGCTTATCATATAAAAAAAAATTGAAACATAAAAAACAAAATTAGAGGAACACTGATTCTAGATTTGTTGATAAGTTAGTGACGTTCTTTAAAAAACTTTCATAGTTTATCCTACTACAAAAGAATAATAGGCGAATTTTAAAAAACTTATAGATATCAAATGAAACAAAAAAAAATCAAAAAATGAATTAAACAGCAAAGTAGTCCTCATATTGGAGGAACATTGATTCTAGAATTGTTGAGAAGTTATTGAGTTATTTACAAATAAAAAAAATTTCCTAAGTAATAGTAAACAAAAATTTTATCACACTTAACCAAGTAGTACCCATATTTGATTTTCTTAAGCACTAAATGTTCATCTGATATACATTCTATATCAATTGAAATTAATGGATTACACTTTTGCAAATTTCATTACCAATTTATGGGAAACAAGCATCAAAATTTAATGCTTTTGATAGACCTTGTATGTGAATGTAAACATCTTTAATAGTAAAATGAACCTATTACTACTAACAGCACCACAAGCCAAAATGCAAAATAATAATAATAATAATGATAATAAGAAAAATATTTAAACTACCAAACAGATTTCACAAAAGTAGTACCCATTGAACAAAATAATTATAAAAATACCAAGTAACCACGCCAATTTTAAAAAAATCATCCATAAGCAAAGCAAAAGAAAAAAAAAATTAAACAGCAAAGTAGTATTCATATTAGAACTCGTATTAGAGGAACACTGATTAGTACTCATATCAGAGGAACACTGATTCTTATAAATTCTAAATTTTCATCTTATTTAGCTCATATAATTGTTTAATTTTATGGGTTAGACTTCTCAAAATTTCATTAACTTCCATCAACATAGACCATAACCGTCATGAAGTATAAGAAAAAGTATCGAATATTTGATACTTCTCTTAAACTTTATTTATCAATCTAGACATGTTAACAATAAAACAAAACCATTAGAACTAACAGCACCACAAACAAAAATGACTATAAAAAAAAAAAAAAAGAAATAGGAAAAATATCTAAACCACCAAACACATTTTACACAGCTTTAAATTTGATAACCTAGCACAAGAGAATAAATTGCTAAAAATAGGCAAACAATTTTCACAAAAGAAGTCTATGACAACAAATAATAACAAAACAAATACAATATCCATATCCATATCCACATCTACAAATGAATAAAAGCACAAAATTAAAAAGCAAAACACTAAATTTCACAAAATAAAATATTAAACAAGCCACATCCACATAAAAATAGAAGCACAAATTAAAATGCAAAACAGCCAATAAACAAAAAAGAAGCAATATATACAATACAAAATAAAATTTTGTCTTTTACCCCCAGTTCTTGATCACACAATCAGGACGAACTGCTTGAAAACAAACCTGATTCAACAAAATAAACTTTTTCTTTTAAAAATATAGCAAAATAAAATATAAAATAATCCACATCTACACAAGAACATAAGCATAAATTAAAAAGCAAAACAACAAATAAACCAAAAAAAGAAGCAATATATAAAAGACAAAATAAATTTTTTGTTTACCCATAGCTCCTGATCAGGCAATTAGGACGAATAACTCCAAAACAAACTTAATTCACAAAGAAAATTATTTCTTACTATCAAAAGCACAGGCAAAAAACTAACATACAAAAGAGCAAATAAAAAAATCAAACTATATAGCCAAAATATTAAATGAAAGAAATGACAAATCAAGCGATTTTTCATTTAAAAAAGAAAAAGAAAAAACACACCAGAAAAAAAAGGAAAAAAATAAGAAAAATAAGCTGTGCCATTACTTGAAACTTCTACTACAGTTATAGAGCAAAACAAAGTACCACTTTTTCTAAAAGTGAATCAAAATCCACTTTTTCATACAGGACAAGTTTCAAAAACTTTATCTTAAGAATTAATCCAATTATGTATTAGGGAAAAATATGAAACTTGAGAGAAAATTGGCATCTAGCCTTGTTGGACAAAGTAAAAAAACTATTGGCTTGAGAATCATTTTCTCTTTGAATTTCAAATACATGCGGTTAATTTAAAAAACCCCTTGTCTGTTTCAACATCACTTACACAAAGCTAAGCTAAAAACTAAGTAAAAATTAAATTGAGATTACAATTTCATAACTTAACAATCACTGTTAAAAAAAACAAAAAACCAAAGAAAAATGAGCAGGCTATCAAAAGAAGCGCTAGTACATATTTCATAGATGTTAATATCACAATCCAGACAATGAAATTATATTACTCACCTGATTCAATTGCACAACATATAAAAGAGCTCATAAAGGTAATATATTTTTTAAGAACACAAAACAACAAAAAAGAAGGTTTTTTTTTTCTCCTTCCGTTTCTTAGTTACCAAAAGAATCAAAGAAGGGGGAAAAAAACCCAACAAAAAGCATTTAGGGAAGTAGTAACTATAAAACCAGAGAAATAAATACTGAGCTAGTGCTCTTTTCGCTTCTTATAACTACCAAAAGAATCAAAGAACGGTTGCTAAAGCAGTAATTATATACAATCTAAGAAATAAATACTCACCAAGCAATCAGTCACTATATAGATCCAAAACAAACTCCAGCTCCACGACATGGAATTAACCGAAAGAAAATAAAAAAATTAAAGTGCAGAGAGCAAAGCAGTAGCAGATGACTCTTCTTTGAGCAACAGTGACTAAAGAAGAAGAAAATGAAGAGAGAGTTGAGAAAAGCAAGTGAGTGAAATAGGTGAGATTTGGAGCAGTCCCTTCCAGACTGCATAGATTCATTTCACACTTGATTTGTCCTTAATACCCTTTCACATTCTCACTAATACCTTAACACGTAAGTGCACTACCAAAAAAAAGTAAAAGTAAACTGGACATTTCAATTGAAAGGACAGTAAAAACTTTTAAGTGAAGACAATCTTATCCTAAAGTCAGCGTAATATATATCTAAATATATAAAGAGACAAAATTTATATACATAAATCTGTTTCACACTTTATTTATCCTTAATATTCTCTCACATTCTCACTAATACCTTAACATATAAACACAAAAGTGCAGCATAGCAAAAAATTTTAAGGGTAAACTGGACATTTCAATTGAAAGGACAATACAAGGCTCTGTGTGAAAATAATTTTATCCTACAGTTTAGTGTAATATATATATATATAGAAAGAGACAAAATATATATACATAGATATGAATAAAAGTTCTCTTATTACCCTTAAAATAAACACAATATGCCAAGGACAAAAACCAAGCACTCAAGTACTTCACGTGGAAAGACGTCATCAACGACTTCACTATGCCATGAGTAATGAAGCACCGTGGCCAAAACCATAATAAAGAGAAATAATTATGGGCAAAACGGGCCATTTACATAGGATGAATGAACAGTGAGATTTGCATCGGTGCTTTATGTATAGTAGGAGACAAAACTTATATACATAAATCTGTTTTACACTTTATTTATCCTTAATATCCTCTCACATTCTCACTAATACCTTAACATATAAACACATAAGTGCAGCATAGGAAAATTTTTTAAGGGTAAACTGGACATTTCAATTGAAAGGACAATACAAGGCTCTGTGTGAAAATAATTTTATCCTACAGTTCAGTGTAATATATATATATAGAAAGGGACAAAATATATATACATAGATATGAATAAAAGTTCTCTTATTACCCTTAAAACAAACACATATACCAAGGACAAAAACCAAGCACTCAAGTACTTCACGTGGAAAGACGTCATCAACGACTTCACTATGCCATGAGTAATGGAGCACCGTGGCCAAAACCATAATAAAGAGAAATAATTATGGGCAAAACGGACCATTTACATAGGACGAATGAACAGTGAGATTTGCATCAGTGCTTTATATATAGTAGGATATATTTACACAGGAAACTTGACCTCTGGGCCTTAATGAACCATTTAAATTAACCTTGGGCCTTTTAGTCTATACGAGCTGTCAAAGCAGTTCACTATATCCGTCTCATACCAAACGTTGAAAGGCCTCGTCATCCATGTCCATGTTAGAACCGGAATGCATTTGTGGACTTAAGATTGAAGGAACATAAGCAGATTCCCTAGCCCAGAGGGCAGTGTTTACCCTCAATTGTGTATGTTGCTGTTTTTATAGGATGGCACATACAACCATCCATCATTCAATATGGAAAAAATTTTGTCATGCCTCTAAATAGGTTTGCATGCCCAAAGTTATCATAAATCTCAAATATCCTCCACAGAGTTTGTTTAGCAGACTCCAAAACCATGTAGTAATATAAAATTTCTCTCTCATGAACAATGTACCTCTCAAAGTATGTCAATAGTTCAAGTTCTGTAAATCTTTCAACAATTTGTAGAGCAAAATCCAGGAGCTAATTACCTTAATGGTTGCAACTACTTACACATCACCAGCAGCCCCTACCAGGTGATCAGTATCATGGGTTTTATAGTGTCAAGGATGAGAAATTAAATTAAGCATGGCAAACAGTAACTGTGATATAATCAGGGGCTTGAAAGAATATTTACATGCATCAATTTTATCATAGGATTCTGCTCAAAAACTGTATAATAGCTAGGTATTCTTTCTGAGCACCAGTTAGTGTTGATGTAGCATGTGTATTTACATAATTGACATCTTCTCTGGCCACTCCATATTGACCTAAGGCCTTCTCTGTGCAAAAAAAAGTTCGTGTCCTTGATTTTCAAGAGGCAAATAAAAGACATTGATTCAACCATTCATTTGGGAATCAATTATTTGCTCAACTATGAGATTGCATGAATACTTGACCATTCATTCAATAGTACTTGATCGAATGGCACGGTGTCGGGTCAGGATTGACACTATCAAAACAAGAATCCCATGTATCCCAATCATAACATAAGACTCAAGTACAACATAGACTTGTATGCCCTTTGTGGTCGACAATTCTTGCTTTAGATAGTCTAATTTTGCCTTGAAAACTTTTTCCAACATATCTTCTTTGTTTTCTAGAGATTCACCTTCTTTGAATGCATCTTTAAATTCTTCCATCTCTACATCACAACTCATTGTTACAAATGTAATTTGTTGAACCATGTTTCTAACCGATGAAATATTACTAAAGAATATGAAATAGTTAATTTCTGAATCATGTAAAATCATTTTCTGTGAATTGAAAAGAAATTAAATATTAGGACAAACTTGTAGACAATCACATAAGGGTAATGCTATACATACAAAAAAATTCACGCAAAATTTCTTACCAGAATGATGTGGCTAGATAAGAGCCAATCACTTTAAAACAAAACACCCATCATGATGGCTCTTAATTACAATAATGTCACTGCCACATCATTCTGATGGATTTTCTGTACAAATTTATCTGGAAGAATAGCATTTTCCGTCACATAATAATGTGAGGGATAATAAGAGAACTCAAAACATGAGATTCATCAATACACATGATACAAATAAAGAAATTATTTGTGTTTGTGAAAACAAATTAAACAAAATCAATATATTCCTTTTCACAAAATTCAACAAAGAGCAAATGCCCAGGTGATCTATTTTATGAAAGTAGGTACAAATGGTTCCATTACTAAGCAGAAAGATACATATAAAAAATTTCTATATGCATAGATGCACAAAATTATCTGTTATTAATTCATGAATCAATTTCTCACTTTGGTGAATATTGACACAATTGTACCATAATCTGCATTAATCCATGACTCAACTTTTCACTTTGGTGAATACTGACACAATTGTTCCAACAAAAAAAGAAACAATGATATTGTGCTTGATATGCTATTATAGACAAGGTTTTAATCGACATATGCATAAATTTGCCAAAGGCCTAAAACCAAAATGGGTAACCTTAAAAAGAACAACCAAAATGGGTAACCTTAAAAGGAACTTGACGACATCATAAGCATGTGAGATGGCACAGGTAGCAACAATTGAATGAGAATATAAAAATGAATTGGAACATACTCTAAGTTGGTTTTTTTTTATCAAGTATAACCTATTATGAAAATTTTCACAAGCATGAAAAAGGGGAACAAATATTAAAAAGATTGGAAGATTTTTCTTCCAAACTTTTTAAAATTTAAAATAAGAAGGCATTTTGTCAAACATCTATGAAAAATAATAGTTTCTAATTAAAAATATTTAAGTGGTCCCCAAATATGGTGGCCTGCTTTCAAAAGTGCTAAAATTGATTTCACAGAGCCTATTCCATAAAAACATAAAAACAGCACATCACTACAAATTAGAACAAAACTACAGGCCATTTGGTCTCTCATCAGAATGACAAATAGTTCTCACCTTGACATGTGGTTGCAGAGTCATTTAATAACATTGAAATTGGAGACAATCATCATAAACACAATTCCATTCAACACAATCATTTACAATGCAACCCTTTCCAAACACACTGCCATGCTCTGTCCAAAACTCATTGAATTAAATGCAATCTATGATGCTAGTTTCAAGGCATAAAGGTGCACATGACTGCAAAATATTTTGCCACAACAAGGAAACTATATGTCCTGTATAGAGTGACATTCTCTTGCAAATCTCATTACGCTCCTTATCGGCCAAAAGAAGGCACTATTTAAAGAAGAGTTATGTACACTGTTGTTCAATGGACATAACTGGAGAGAAAGTAAAGAAAGAATAGGAGGGACAGACCCGTTTGGACACTAAAATTGAGATGGTAAAAATAAGGAGAGAAGTGACAATCAATCCCTATTAACTTATTCTTTCCTCAATAAAGTGGGAGGATTTGGATACTAAGGAGAAATTAGTTCTTTGATTATGGCTTTGCCTGTCACCATTTCATGTAGCAAAATATGTAAACAGGTGGTGTGCAGGAAATGAGTCGCCACATATTAGTTTCATACAGGGAGAGTTTAAAGATCCATAAAGCACAATAAGGAAAAATCCAAAGCAATTGAACATAAGGAAAAAAGGAAGAACAAAACTACAGTCTACAGACTATGTGGGCTCTTATCAAAATGACAAACAGTTCTCACCTTGACATGATGAGGTTGCAGGGTTGATATATGTGAAACATATTGAATACTGGACTTCAATGAACTCTTTCATTTGCATACGCGGTTCATCTACGTCGAAGTTGAAAACTATTAAATCAGTATGTCACCAAACGTAACAGGGGAAACCTTTAATCTTTGTCTTATCTACAAAAGTAGAACTTGGTTTGAATGTAAGAAAGTGCAGAGCTCCTTTAATCTTTGTCTTATCTACAGAAGTAGAACTTGGTTTGAATATAAGAAAGTGCAGAGCTCCTTTAATGTTTGTCTTATCTACAGAAGTGGAACTTGGTTGAAGTGGGAGGGATGTAGCAAACGATTAGGTTAGGCCTTTTTATTTTCAAACGGTTGATCATTGATGGGCGGATGACAGTGCCTGCCAGAAGGCGTGAATGGTTTGGCGTTAGTTCGAAAAGTCACGGACCGTTGGGCGAAATGGCATTTGGTTTGTTTGTAGGGCTATTCTTGGAATAAAAGTGTAGGAAACACTTTGAGGCCTGCCGACTTTTAAAATAGTAGAGATATATGACAGGACTTAAAAAAATAAAATATAATAAAAGGAATAACGTGTAAGACTATTTTTTCTTTGATAACCATAACATCTATAAGACTATTATTTCTTAAAATTTGAAATGCAGAATAAACATGAGAGGATAGTGGTTAAATTACACTAGTCACATTTGATATTTCATGAAATATAATAAACTACTCTTCATATATTGACAATTATACTGCGTATTTGTCAAAATTTGTCATTGAGTTAGACGGCGTTAGTTTTTTAAGAAAAATTCATATTACGCCTTATGTTGGCTGATGTATTGTTTTATTACATAAAAGTAAGGTATTTTGTGGTCAGATCAAAATCCATAAAAATATCAAAATGCCATTAAGACATTCCTGAGACTTTGATGCCTTTCGTCTGGGTCATTCAATGAGAGAGAGAGAGATTTAGAGATACAAAGTATTGGTTGCATAAAACCCTAAATCAAAGGCCACTCATATGAAGAGACGAGCATGACATGCGTTTCTAAAAGCCATGATCGTACTAGGTTGAAGTATCCTATTAAAAAAAAAAGGTATATGCTTGTATGGATGTGTAATAGTTCTCCATAGATCTAATGTTTCTGTAAAGAAAAATAATTTTGTTTAGATCTAACTTTTTCTTGTCCAGAAAGAATGGCTCTAAAATATTTGCGGGATGAAAATGGTGTTGTGCAGTATTAGTTTGGTTTTCCTCAGTTGGCTGATGAATATAGTACGTGAAATTTTCTCCCTAATTACTATTACAGAAACACTTACTATATTTTGAAATTAATTCATACAATTTATTAATTTGATATATAGACCAATTAAGCACAAGTTTAAACACAACAAAGATTCGAGATAATAACTCAAATTTTAGTACTATGAATTTTAAGTTTTTAAAGGGACCAACTGTATATAAGGGGTGTTTGGATGTAATTTTTTTTAGTAGCTTATGATTTTTTTAAATTGTGTTTGATTCTCTACTTAAAAAGTCATTTTTAGAATTAGAATGAAGTAAGGGGTTGGCTAGAAGAGCAACCCTTGACATTATGTATAGCTTTTTACACATTTATATTATATGAAAAATGCTATTCTTATAGAAAATTTATACAAAAATAATGTAGCAGTAATAGTTTTGTAATTAAATGTCATTATAATGGATGTTTTATTTTAAAGTAAAATGGTGTCATTAAGACATAACATATCATTTTGTATGAAGTTTATGTATAAATAGCATTACCCATGTTACGTTTCACCTCAACATTTTTTTAAAATGTCTCTAAGACATATTTATATCTAACGGTCAGGAATAGTTTTTCTCCTTGAACTTACGGTTGAGATCAATTATCAGCTTCTCTTTGTCCCTTCAAACTATCGGCCAAAGAGTTCGACTTCAACGTGTTTTCCAACGGTTAGGATGCATGTAATGCTCTGCAAATTTGCAGAGGTCCCTTTGTTTGTCTTTACAGACAACTTCTTTCTCTATAAAATCTGTACAACAAAACAATGGGCATTTTTACCAGCGAATTCTCTTGACCAAAACCACCTTCCTCACCATTCATTACAAAGCACTCCTTCTTTAGTAGTCCTTCCTCACAAAAGAGGGGAAAAACCAGCGAAGTAGACACATTTCACCTTTGAACCACCAACCACCTAACCGTGAACCACTACATGTAGCCATCAACATCACCGGTGGTTGTACACCAGTCACTAAACTCACCATTTTGACCTTTTCCCAGTGCCTATCTTCACCTCCAAGGCTCTATCACACATTAGATTCACTCCCTTTCCAAAAAAATTTCTCACCCTTTCTCTCACCAAAACCAATATACATAAGGGTATGGTTGGGGGGGGGGGGGGGGGGGGGGGGGTACAAAACCAATGTAGTAGACACATTTCAACTTCGAATCACGAACCACCTAACCATGAACTATTATAAGTAGCCCTTACCACCTAACCATGCACATCAGTCACCAAACTCACCACCTTAACGTTTTTCTAGTATCTATCTTCACCTCTATTGCTCTATTACACATCATATTCACTCCCTCTCCTAAAAAAAAAAAAAAAAACTTCTCACCCTTTCTCTCATCAAAACCAACATACATAAGGGTATGGTTGGGGGGACAAAACCAGTGAAGTAGACACATTTCACCTTCGAATCACCAATCACCTAACCATGAATTGCTATATGTAGCCATCACCACTATCGGTGGTTGCACAGCAGTCACTAGACTCACCACCTTGACCTTTTCCCAGTGTCTATCTTCACCTCTATGGCTCTATTACACATCAGATTCACTACCTCTAAAAAATAAAAAAAAAATTTCTCACCCTTTCTCTAACCAAAACCAACATACATTGGGGCATTGTTTAGGGAGAGAAAACCAGTGGAGTAGACACATTTCACCTACAAATCACCAACCACCTAACCATGAATTGCTATATGTAGCCATCACTGCCGCCGGTGGTTGCACACTAGTCACTAGACTCACTACTTTGACCTTTTTCCAGTGTCTATCTTCAACTCTATGGCTCTATTACACATCAAATTCACTCCCTCTCAAAAAAAAAAAAAAACACTTCTCACCCTTTCTCTTACCAAAACCGACATACATAGGGGTATGGTGGGAGTTGGGGGGGAAGGTTGGGACAAAACCAGTAGAGTAGACACATTTCACCTTCAAATCACCAACCACCTAACCATGAACTGCTATATGTAGCCATCACTGCCACCGGTGATTGCACACTAGTCACCAGACTCACCACCTTGACCTTTTCCCAGTGTCTATCTTCACCTCTATGGCTCTATCACACATCTGATTCACTCCCTCTCCAAAAAAAAAAAAACTTCTTGCATGATGAATAAAAACAAGAGGATTATTATGATGTTTTGCTTTGATCATTAGCTATTTTGTAGACCTTTACTCTCAATGGAGCTCCCATAATGCAACCATGTGAAAAGGTTTCCAATGTATTAAAAATCTGATGGCGCCATGTGTCCAAGAATCAAATGGATATAATCTTAGATATTTTAGTATAACACAAACTTCATGAATTTGTCCCAACACCCAATAATTTCTTCTTTACCTAGGAGAATTAAAGACCTCAAATCTCGATAGATTCATTAGCTTGCATTTGAATTGTGGAATAGTTCCAATGGCATATATCTTCTTGTGAGCCTCGAATACATAAGGATTGGGCTTCCCTGTGTTCCTTGCAGTAGTCGAGAACATAAACCTCCGGCGGGTACGCATTCCTTCGGTTCTTATCCACCTTTTTTCAGTGACAGCCTCTCGCAAGGACTGAGAAATTGACTGCCCCAAAAAGTATAATTTGGATTCCAACTCAATGTAACACCTCGACCTTAGGTATTCTCCAGAACAAAATTCAAGGATGGGATAGATAGTGTTCTCTATTTCTCTGAACAGATCACAAGGATGCAATGGATGAGGAGGAAGAATGGGATTGGGCAATTTGATGGTGTGCAGACAACAACCAATTAGACCCGAAATGTAGTTGAAGAAAAGATACAAAACCTTCACTTCTTCTTCCATTGTTGCTGTTTTCGCCTCTGAGGATGATGGTTGTGGTGGAGAACATGAACGTTGCCACCGTTGAAATTATCATGTTGATGACAGCTGAAATCGTGAATGTGAGCAAAGCGACGGTGGTGGTGAAGATGGTGATGGCGGACTTCCTCAACCTTCAATGTCTGTCATCTTGCAGCCTTGAAATAATTTAAGAGTTTAGTTTTGATGCACTGACAATGTAGAATATTTTTACACGAACAGAGCACTAGAGTACGACATATAGGATAGATTAGTTGTAGCGGTAGTGTTGGTGGAGATGGTGGTAATGTCGATAACATAGACATCCGACGGGGAAGCACTCCTGCAGTTCCTATCCTCCTCTTTCAGTGACTGCCTCTCGCGAGGACTGAGAAATTGACCCCTCAAAAAAAGTACAATTTGAATTCTAACTCAATACTACACAACATATCGACCTTGGGTATTCTCCATAACAAAATTCGAGGATGGGATAGATAGTGTTCTCTGTTTCTCTAAACTGATCACAAGGCTATAATGGATGAGGAGGAAGAATGGGATTGGGCAATTAATGGCGTGCATACAAGAACCAATTGGACCTGAAATGTAGCTGGAGAAAAGATACAAAGCCTTCGCTTTTTCTTCCACTGCTGCTGCTTTTGCCTCTAAGGATGATGGTTGTGGTGGAGAACATAAACGTTGTCACACCCCCCCTCCCAATTAGACATTAATTATGTCATATTAGGCAGGGCGTGATCGCACAGGTTACCGTACCTGCGAACGACACCTTAATCTATACCCAACCAATATAATGCAACGGAAGAACCCCATTGCCTTATGAAACCATAAACCAATCATGCATAAATATAACATACATCGGAGTAACGCATCCCATAACTTTACACACATCATGTCAAGTATAGATAAATTATGACAAATCCCAAACTCAAGCTAACGTAAAGAAAAATACAAATAGAAAAGACGACTCAAGCCTTGAGACATGACATCCGGACACCAACGTGAATGCCACCACGGCAATAACCAACACTGCAGTGAACCAAATCTTCATATCCAAGTTACCTGTCAAAACAGTTTGTGTGGGTGTGAGCTAATTGTCAACGTGCTCACGATAGATAATCAAATTTATAGAGAATGATAATAAGCACCCAAATGCACACAGGTAGAAATGATGAATATATCTATATCATGGATGTCTCAATGCAATGTATGTATCACCCATATGTGTGCGCAATTTTAGATAACGTTGGCCCAATATATCGATGGCGCGTTATCAAGGAATGCCCACCGTGGCACCCCTAGGCTAGTCCACCATGACTAAGCCTTGGTTAACCCACCGTGGTTAACTCTCTCCAGTGTAATGCAAGGCATACAATATGAATGGTATGCAATGCCACCATATATATAGAATCATCAATGTCTCCACAGAACTTCTCATATGATACCAATTTGACCTCATATATATAAACACCTTCAACACTTCATATGCATTTACCACCACTATACATATAGAAAACAACCAGTGCATTCAACATGAAGAAGATTATCCCAAAATCTCACAATCCCACAATTAGTACCAACATGGACAATAACACAAGCAATATATATTCACTTCTATATGAATAAGATTATCCTATGATCCCACCTGTCACCGCACATACACTACGTCAAAGATCACTTCTGGGTCGATGTTGAAGGATCTTGCTCTCCGTTAGCTCCTATCATCACAACCATATTAGTTTAGGAAACTCAATGCATACTCCAATAATCATAAGTATAATGCATATATTCCAAACAAGTTATAGCACTGAAATTATGCACTAAAACTACCATATGCTAATCTCCCAATGTTAAGCTAGAGATGAAAATACCAAAACACAATAAGTCCTCTAATTTGTCAAAACTGACACAAGTATCCTAATCTGGACATAATTTCGTGAGCTTATACCCAAAAATTCTAAAAATTTAGAAATACAACATAGGCATCTCATAGAGTATCCAAAAAAAATTTTACATTTTTTGAACATGCCTAAGTATTTATTTGGTGTTTTCTAAAACAGGGCAGTGCTGCAGAAACTTGAATTCAGCAGCAGATGCTCTACCTTTGATAAATTCGTAGCATAGGTAAAAGACATCGAAATAACCTGAAGTTTGGTACAGATTATCTTCAACCATTCTACTAGATACAGTAAAAATTTCATAATTTTTGGGCTACTCTAACTTGGTCGAATTCCCTGTCAAACCAGAGGTTACAGATCTGGGCAGATCTAGGCATCAGACTTTTACAGTGGCAGCTTAACTTTGAAAAATCACCATAATTCGAATATAAAATATTTTTGACTGAAACCAAAGCCCAAATTTTTCTAAGATATCAAAGTTCAAGTGTGTAAAATTTCAGCCACAGATCAAATTGTTAAAGAGGTTAAACAACCTCCGAAAGTGGCTGTTTCTGCATATTTTTGCAGCAGAAATCTTCCAACTTTGGACAGAGATTTCTCTCTCAATTCTTAACCAAATCAGATGAAATTCGTATCTAAATCAAGTATTTTTTTCAAGATCTATCCACCTATAGCTTGATCTACGGCAAGATACGAATTTTAATACCTGAAATCAGCCTATTCTTGCGATGGCAGCAGCTCCCTCTCTGTTTTTCTCTTTGCAGCTCTCCCTCTCTATATCTCTCTCCTTCTCTCTCTATCTCTATCTCTCTTCCGTCTCTTTCTCTCCTTCTTTCTATCACTCTCACTTTCCTTTTCTTTTCTTTTTTTTTTTCTTTTTTTTCTTTTGTGGCTATTGCATATCCCACTTGAGTCCCACACATGGAAGAATTCTATGCATGGAAGACTTATGCTTGACACCTCACTCCACCATTTACCCACTTTAACTTTTTACAAGTCTTAGTCCTACCAATACTAGATGTTTCTAATTTCATCACACATTGTAAGTTCACATATACCACTAATAGATGTAGTATATGTCCACTATACTTGCTAACATATCACATGTAAGCCTAAGGCACCAAGTACCCACATAATTTTATATCCTACCTCACCATGCAAAACTATAATTAATTACTGATAAATTAAAATTTGGGATCTCACAAATGTTGTCGTTGTTAAGATGATGATGGTGATGACGGCTGAAATCGCGAACGTGAGCAAGGCGACAGTGGTGGTGAAGATGGTGATGGTGATGGCGGACTTCTTGAACCCTCAATGTCTGTCATCTTGTATCTTTGAAATAATTTAAGAGTTTAGTTTTGATGCACTGACAGTGTAGAATATTTTTACATGAGCAGAGTATCGGAGTATGACACGTATCTTTTAGAATTTAAGTAAACCATAAATAGGCAAGACTCACAGACACGTGTTTGATTATGGTGCCCGCTTTTGTAAAAAAATTCTATACTATCAGTGCATCAAAATTAAACTCATAATTTAATATATAGAGTTTTGAAACCGACTTCCCTTAATATACAGAGAGAGAGAGAGAGAGAGAGAGAGAGAGCCTCAAAACACTAGAAGTTGTCAGAGAAAGAAAACGTAATACAAAAGGAAAGGAAAGGATTTCTAACAAATTCAATCTGGAATTGGAGTTCGAATTCAAAATGGGAAAGAAAAACAAAGCCTATTTCTGTGGGAAACTTATCCTATGACTATCATACCAAGTCAGGTATGATGATATAATCATGTAATGTCCATGTGTAGAGAGATAATAACATTTTTTAAGATGTTATTACCATTATTCTAATTGTGTGGTGACTTTTGAAATTAAAAATTTTTTACATGTAAAAAATTTCACATGTAATATTATAATTTAAATAGAACAATGCATCCAATAAATATAATAACATGATGTGACAGTCATCCCGAATAAATATGTGATAATTCTATAACTGAGTCATGCTCCGCGAGGGCCCCACACTCCATGTTACGTAATATCTTAATCTTACAACCCAGCTAGAGGCAAGCTCTAGTGCCTCTCAATCGAAGATGGAACCAAAATTTTGTTTTGAGTGACCGAGTTAAAAATATAAAGATTATAATTAATAACTATAAATGTGATGAAATTAATAATAAGTACATTAAAGTATCTACATTAATTAAAAAATTATTAAACCCAAGTTCGGCATGGATCTCAACAAAACTAAAGTAAAAAGTTCTCTTTAAAGTATACTTTATGTTCCTAAATATTGATTATAAGAATTCCATTTAAAATTTGAACAATCCCTTTTCCTAGGCCACTTAAGAAAAATTGATGCTCTCTAATAATGTGGGATCCTTTAAAACAATCAATACAGGAAAATAGGAACAATATAGGAACCTAGAAGAAATACAGGTTTAGAGCCATTAGGTTTCCTAGAGATCCATAACCCTTTAGTTTAGTCCCTACTTTCAAGTGGGAATGCCTAAGATCTCCTCCCTTGGCTAGCCAAGGGACCTCCTCTAGGACTCTCACGGTTTACTCTTTAGCTAATATGTAATCTCCAATGTTTGGGTTTTGGGCATAATCCAATGACTCACCCCTTGGGTGGTATGACCATGGTCTATGATGCAATTCGTCAATATATTAGTCCCTCCCTTAGAGGGACCTTTCTTAGGCTTGCCACAATGAGAGAGACCTCTAATGCATAAAATATGTGGAGATCAAAGACAATGAAGAAGAAGATAAAAAAGGCATTCAATGTTGGATCAACTTTGAATCCTGAGCATATCTCACCTACGTCTGCAAATCCCGGAAGCAAAGATAACTCCTATGAGGTTGATAGGCACAAGCCATCCCACCCATCATAGGCTGGCTCTTCTTCTCAATCCACATTGTCTACATAGCAGGCTTTCTTCTTTCCTTCAATTATTAGATATCAATACATTGAGAAATCTAACAAACTTTCCCTGTTTCTCTTGTTCACTACTCTCTCTATTTTTTGGGTTGCCTTTAGTTCCATCATTTTCACTTTTTGCTTGGTCCAGTGATCACTGAATGATTTTTATACTTTTCAGAGGGTATATACATGCTCACGACAGTTATTATCCCCACTTTCTCTTCTTTCTTTATATTTTCCTTTAAATTTCAAACAATAGAAATAATTTTCTATCAACTTTATTTTTATTTTCTTTGCAAAACAAAAGAGAAAGTATTTTTTCTTGCATTTCGCTTTCTCTTCCCTACCTTTTCTTCTTTTCCCCAAGTCCCAAATGAAGTGTAAAGGTAAAAGAAATTTATATAGATTCATAAGTGCTGTTTTTTTTTTTTTTTGTGCTTTTTTGTTTGGTTAAAAATTCATTTGTGTTTTTTTTTTTTTTTAAATTCATACGTTCTCACTTATTGGTTCTTTTCGTTTGTGTTAATGGATTTGGGGTTGGTTAAGGAAAGATAAAGCCAAGCCCAAATTCATCCCCGAGCATGACTTCGGGCTCTCCAACTAAAAACCATAAGTTTCTAAGACCATAGCATACATATAAAATGAAACCGTTATGGAAACAAAACAAAAAAAGCGGATACACCATTGTTTTAATTTTCAAACGAAAATAACCACTGAAATTTAGAAAATATATATTTTTAAGTTCCTAAAACTTATTTTTTGAAAATCTTTTCAAAAATAAGTTTCGAAACTAGTTTACCAAATGTGGTCTCTGTCAAAATCAGTTTCTGAGAGCATGATATTCAGAATATCTCATAGTATTTTGATTTTTCTGTTCTTTTTCATCAATAAATTTAGGTTCCAAACAAGAATATTTTACATAAATTAAATGTCCTTTTCACTAATGGTCGGTTTTTTTTTTTTTATTCCGTGTGTGTTTGAATTCCTGGGCTTGTGCGTGCTTGGGCTAGGCAGCTATGGCCGAGCCCAAACCATCTACGAGCCTAACGTTGGGCACTCCAACCCAAAACCTTATGTTTCCTTTCAAGACTGTAGCATAAGAATAACAAAAAAAAAAAAAAAAAAAAATAGAAATGGTAAATTATTGTGAACTCCATCGACGTATCTAACAATAAAAAACAGTTTCCCTCAAATTTCAAAAAAATTGACAACATTCCTCTTGGTTTGTTGTAGGTTACAAAGACAATAATAGCTAATTAATCCATAAAGCTTTGGAACAACTTCTCTGTGTTAGAGACAGACAAAAAAAAAAAAAAAAAAAAAGAAGCTAATCAATACATAGAGCTTCAAAACAACTTTCTCATCAAGTATCTAACAATAATAAACAGTTTCACTTAAGTTTTTATAACAAGCAATTAAGTAGCTGCAATTCTATTCATTAAGTTCGCTTATTTGTTCATTTAATTAAAAAATGGCACTCATTTTATCACTAATATTTCGTCTAGAGAGAACATAGATTTCGTGGGCATAGTTTGAGATTGCGTTTTGGCTTAATACATAGAACCGATATATGATTTTGTTGCCTTTGGGCTGGTTTGATATAGTTTTTTTTAAGCTTTTTCAACTTTATTTTTTAAGCTTATAAGCAAAAAATAGTAAGATCTTTCAGTTTTTTTTATACTTATTTTAGATTTTAAAAGTAAAAAAAAATGAAAAAAAACTAAATTTAAGTTTTACCAACCGAAGCCTTAGTATAAAGGAGTAACCAAGATTGCTACTGCAATAGTGGCACCATTGCTCAGCTCAGCACCTAAAGAGGAGGCTGAAGAAGGTTAAAAGGTCTAGAGATCGGCCTTCAAGCAGTCGAATGCTTGCCTTAGTGGTCATTAGTCTCGCCAATTTACAAGTATCTAGTGATAAGAACTCACTAGATTATGTAAAATACATATCTTTGGATGCGAAATAAATTTAAAATATGGGTCAAAAATTATTCTCAAGGTTTAGATACTATGTAAGTATGATGACATGATGTTTCAATTAAGTGTCACATGATTCATGTGTCACTTTTTTCTGTCATTTTCAACGTAAAAAAAAAAAAAGGGATTAACCACTCCCATATCCTCATGTTCAATTGTGTTACTCACATTATTGAGTTGGCAAGAAAACACATAAAATGCCGATTAAGGCATACAAAGTCAACTTGACTTATTAAAATAATTTCTCGCTCTTGAGACCTGCTCGAGTTTGCCTCTCTTGTGGGAGCACTTGTAGAAACAAGTGATATTAGGTAAGATTCCCATACAAACATGTAAGTGCCTGTTTGGTATGCCTTTTTTGCTTAGTGTTTTTTTTTTTTCTTTTTGAGTAAAAAAGCAAAAAAAAATTCTAACTTTTTTACTTATAAGGCAAAAAAGCTATAAAAATAGTTATACCAAACAAGCCCTTAGGTTTAGATTTTATTTTTTTAATTTTTTGATATAATGATTGGGGCTAGTTTGGTTGGGCTAATATGTGCTTTTAATAGCAAATAAAGATTAATCAAGCCTAACCATATTTTCCTTATGTAAACATGATACCCACCCATTTCATTTCTTGGCTATCTAAAAATAGTTTTCCAAAAAGTTAAGTTACAATCATTTAATTGAATCTGAGGTCAAATAAAAAAAAATAATAGATGTGTAAAACAAATGACAAAAAAATTAAGTGCTCCTACTGATTCACGCGTAGTCTTGTTGTCATAGATTGAACCCATGACGCCCGGGCTATAGAGTTTATATATATATATATATCAATAAAGACTAACACACATTACCAGTCCTAAATAATTTAGTTTTCAGCCAGTGGACACTGGGCGAGCCATGCCGAGTTTGGGCCCGACCTGACCTACGTGATAATACTTTGGCCAGTGGCTCGATGTCGGGTCGGGGCTTGTTGGACTTGACGTACCTAATAACATTTCGGCCAGTGGCCCGAGTCCTGCTTAGCCCAGCCCAACATCGGGTCTCAACTTTGTTTTCTAAGCCCGCTTAAAAATAAAAATAAAAATTTTAAGCCCATCCATTTGACCAAAATTTTTATTTAAGTCACATTTTAACTTGTCATATATATTAATGGATTCAACCCACACATTCAGCCCAACTTGTGAAACCCAATTCTATGCTTTAGAAAATGAGTAATTTAAAGTTTTAAACTCCAAATTACATATCAACTAAAAAAAAAACTCAAAATTACAAAATCAGTTACCAATTGGTTCCAGAATGTAGAACTATATCATTTCAACATAAAATACTAAGAAAGCAATTTAACAACACTTTCAGAGTACACCAACATAATATCAAATTACACAACTATAGAACTAAAAAAGCTAATTATAGCTCAAAGAAGAAAATTCCAAGATGCCCAATACTTGTCTTCCTTCTTCAATATCAGAAGATCTACATAGAACATAAAAATGGATTTTGTGTTAAATAAAAAAAAAATATTGAACTAAAGGAACAGAGATGGATGGCCGAAGAAAGAAGCCAAAGAACAATAGCCGAAAAACTGTATTCAATCAAACTTCTATATAAAAAAATCATTTTCATGCAAGCACATATGTGCTGGTTGGGTTTCACTTTGGGTTATTAAGCCATAGAACTATAGGCAACGAAATGGAAAGGAGAGAGAGAGAGAGAGAGAGAGAGAGAGAGAGAGAGAGAGAGATATACCACTTGCCAACCGGTGAAGTGTACAAGAGGGACGGCCAACGAATGGCATGGGACTCTCTAAAGAGTCAAGAATCAAAGAGGCGAGAGAGTGAAAGACAAAGGGACAGGAAGAGAGGGAGGGAGGCGGCTGCATCCAATAGTGCTTCTAGGGTTTGGGTTTGTGTAATGAGTATATATATTTTTCTTTTTCTTTTTTTATAATGAAACTAACATTCGGGCCAGGTTGAGCTCAAAAATATAATCCCAAGCCCGGTTCAAAAAATAATTGGGCCTAAAAAAATCAGCCCAGCCCAACCCTACAAGCCTATTTTTCAATCTTAAGCTCTAAAAAAATTAGGCTGAGCTGGGCGGGCCGGTGTCCACCCCTAGTTTTCACTAACAAATAACAACAAAAGCTACAAATGCGTCAAAAAAGCGCAGAAATAAATTTTTTTTATTTTGCCATGCATTCGCAACTAGCGACAGCAATACGCCATCAGATATATAAGAGTGTTAAATTTACAATTTCTTATTTTTTTCATTTTTTTTCTTTTTATATGTATTGACTTATAGTTTCTAGGAACATAAGATAGATAGTAAATTATAGCGACCTCCCTTAAGATAGTTGACAATTACAAACAACTCCCTTTAGTTTTCTAAAATTATACAGATGTCTCTTGTCAAACTTCTCCGCTAAACGGAGTTAAAGAAAAGTTTTATTTTACTATTTTACCCTTATAGTGACAAACGAACTTTGAAACCAAATAGCTAACTCCATTTATTCTCACAACCAAACACCTCTCAATAACTCTAACCCTCCCCACAACCCTCTGTTGCCCTTTTCACCATCTCTCTGTATCTTTCTCTATCTCACATCTTCATCACCGTTGCAAGCCCACCACTTGAGCACCATTACCATTGCAAGCCAACCACCACCTAAGCTGAGCATCATCACCTCATCTCCACGGCCCATCCCTCATCTTTCATATAAATTTTGTAGTTACAAATGCTATTGTTCTAGAAATTTTGTGAAAAATCTTGCTAGAATAATATGATAGTAATTTTTTTTTGGGTTAATTTCACCTGGACCTCCTCAGGTTTGGCCTTTCGACAGCAAGATCCACTACCTTTTGAAAATAGGCAAGTAGACCCCCTGAGGTTTTGTATAGCATCATCAACTCTTTTTCGTCTGTTGACCATATTGACTAAATGAAATGTCCAAACTACCATCCAAATGCCCAAAAAAAAAAAAAAAAATGTAAAAGTGACCGTTGGGTATGCCAACACTTCCAACTATTTTGTCTCACTTTCTATTTTTTCCCCCCCTCCTTCTCAACACTTCAAACATTCTCTCTTGCTCTGTCATCACTCTTAGTTCATGTTGTCCAGCATTTCCACTCTATTAGCCCCTCATCCATCAAGCTTGATACCTCAACAACATTTATAGACATGGCATACATCACAAACCATAAAAAAAAATTGTAATTAAAGAAATCACGTAAATAAAATATTGACAAATCTATTTAAAAATCACAACAATCACATATTTACAACTCATAACAATACTATAAATCAAACAAAACACATATGACAAAACTTGAAAAAAAAAAAAGAAAGAAAAGAAGATGAGACCTCTTACAAAATTACACAAATTACAAATTAATGCACTAACTCACCAAATAGACACTCTTTTTTTTTAAACCAAAACTCTAAAATTTTTGTAAAACCTCTCACCAAATCACCAAAAAATTTGCCCTAGCACACTCTTAACCTAAGATTTTTGTAAACCCTCTCAACAAATAACCATAATTTTTGCCCTAACTCCCCTTAAACCTTAAGATTTTTGTAAACCTTCTCACCAAATCACAAAAATATGAACCCCAGCTCAACAAATTATAATTGATATTTGGAAAACCTTTTAACCCGATGTAGCATTTATCCCACACACAACCTCTCACACAAAAATCAACTGAAGTAATGGAGATTGGTGATGAGAGACAAAGGTATGTGCTGATCGGAGAGGGAGAAGGTATGGATTTCCCACATTGCTTACCTCAGGTCGTTGTAGAACTATGGAAGATAGTAGAACCTTCTTTGTTACAGACTATAAAAACTTAATCATTAAAGCTCCTTCGTTGCAAAATAGGAGCCTCCGAGACTAATATGTTTAGAGAGTAATGTAAGAAAAATGAAGAAAAGAAAGAATATAGGAGGAAGGAGAAGTGATGATTCTAGAGGAAGAAAGGGAAATAAGAGGAGAGAGAGAGAGAGAGACATGAGGGGGTAGGTGAGGGATTGGGACTTTGGTGCTAATATTGGTGCACCTCCCAGCTTGCACCAGATCAATACATACATGTATATGTATATTGTAGGTGAAAAGCCAATAATACCCTCACTAATTGGCGGTTCAAAATGGAAATTCACGGTAGGGGGTCTACTTGCATATTTTCGAAGGTAGTGGGTCTTGTTGTCGAAAGGCCAAACCTAAGGGCGTTTAGATGAAATTAACCTTTTTTTAATTAAGAATCATTATGAGTGTCTTATATAACATTACCCAAATTTTAACAATCATAAATTTGTTTTGTCGGACCTTATAATTTTGGGCTTGGATAATTGTTAACTAATTATTCTTCTCTCAAAAGGAAGGGAATGTTACATATACATACGTATATATATATATATATATTTGCTTCAGAAAGAAAAAAAGGAACGGAATATATCGAAAGGAAAGGCATTTAATATAAACCCGTGGCTCTTACAAGAGATCCCTCATTGTCGGTTCGCGACTGGCTCTAAGAAAAAGCAACCATCTTAGAGGCAACTCCTCGTCCGGGTCCACCTTTCCTTTCGCCAAATCACACCACGTTGGGTAATATATATGTATATATATATGACTCCCTCTCTGTCTTTCTCTCTATAATATCACATATATTTTATTTAAATTTATGATCTCGTATACACATAATATACACATGCCCATACAGTAGCTAGTTAGTAGAACACCCCTCTCAATTTCAGCATTTTTATTAACATAAAATCCAGTACAACTCCAAGGAGAATATGATTTCCTTATGAGTTTTTTCTCCAATAAAGAAGCTATTTCTGCTTTACATAAGTCAAGATATTCTTGATTCATTTGACAAGGTATAACCCTTGTCGGTATTTGTCTATCAGAAAAATCATTTTCACAGGGAAGAGAAACAATGTGTCGTTTTCTATCCCAAAAGGCATTAGGATGATCATTACAGATTTCACTTAGAAATTGTTTTTCAATTAATTTGATTTTTTCTTGAACTTTAGATTTGACTAAAGATTCAGAAATAGTCCATAGCGAAATTTCTTGTTTAAGAAAATTAATTTGATTTTCTTTAGCTAACAAGATGTTTTTAACTTCATTCAAATATCTAGTTTGAGGATCAGTTATAAACTGAAAAACTAGTTGTTGATTATTTATTCTAGTATAAATACCTGTTGAATCAATTTTTTCAATAGACATAATACTATGTAAGAAAGGAGTACCAAGTATAACATGGTGTTGTAAATTTTTAACAAATAGAAAAGTAGATGGAATACAGACATCTTGATTACAGATATGAGTATTCGTAATTTTATATTGTATTTCTAACTTATTACCACTAGCAGAGGTCAAAGAGTGTTTTGTTTTTTCAAAATATTGGGTTGGAATTAACCCTTCTTGAACATAGTTCAGATCTGCACCGCTATCAACTAAAGCAGTAAGATTTTCAATCAATAATTCATTATGAACGAATAAAGTGATTTTAATGTACCACTTTTGTGAAGTAACTTGATCAAGCATAGCTAAATATTGGGGAAGAGAAGATGGAGATGATTCAGAAGAACTAGTAAGCTGTCTTCCTAGTTCTAAATTCGTAACCCGAGAAGTTAAACTTAAATTATCAGTTTTTAGAGATTTAATCTCAGATTTTAACTGATTAATCTCAGTTTTTAAATCTTGTAAAGTAACAGGTTTGTCCTGTTGATGCTGGAGTCGTTTCATGACTTCAGTCATGCTATAAGCATGAGAAATTTTTGGAATATTATCTTGTTGCTTGACCTGTTTCAGATAATTTTCAATCATCTGAGCTTTCATAGATGTGTCAGGAATTTGATCTAAGATTTTTATAATTATTTCTTGATCCTGAGTAAGCATATTAATGCTTAAACCATGCATATCTACTATGGCTTTATAATAATTACAGTTACCTGAACAGGATTCCTGTAGAGTAGGGTTAGTATTACTAGAAGAAGAAATATCATCTTCTTGTACCTGATCTAACTCAGGGAACTCAGAGGCTTCAGATGTAAAGTCTTCGCCGGGTTCGCTTTCACTATTGAGAAAGACTTTAGCTAAAGTATCTTGTAGCTATTCATCAATTTGAAGTTCATTTAACTTCTTTTTTGTTAAACATTTATTGGCATAATGACCAAATTTACCACATTTCCAACATTTAATTTCTTTTTTAGAAGGAGAGGGTTTCTTTTTATGCGAAGATTTTTTAACATACTTTTTAGAGGATTGACCCGTAGAGACATCCTGAGTATATTTTCTTTTCCTATGAGGAATTCTAGATTTAAATTTCTTTTTTCCCTTAGATCGTGTAGAACGATCTGGAGGTGGTTTTGACATATCCATACCAAAATTATCACAAAAATCTCCAAGTTGAGATTTTTCAGTAAGTCGTTGCTTTTTAAGCTAGCTTTTGAGCTTGATATCATTACACAAAGCTAATCCTTCTTGTATACACGTGTCTATAAGACTACCAAAAGAATGATTAGAATAAGGAATAGAAATCCTATCATTACGATCTCTAAGGGCTTTCCTAACTCTTTCAGCAAACAGAAAGGGAAGACCATCAAGAAATTTAGACTTCCAATGATCACTATTAGCATCAGGAAGTTGCATAACACGACTAAGGAATACATCCTTATACCATCGAAAATGAGTAAGAGTAGAACATCTAAGATTTTGAAGGAGTGTTCTAATATTTTCATTATTACTAGAATATCTTCCAGTAAAATGCTCGCAGATAGCTAAAATCAGTGTATAAACTGACTGTTCAGTAATAGTAACATGGTTAGGATCATTAGGGGTAGGAGTAGGTTCTTGTTTAATGGCATCCAAAATTTCAGATCTAGCAGTTGGAGTTAGATAATTATCCCACCAACCTTTGATGGTGCCAGTAAATCCACTAATTATCATTTGAGCTATGGCTCTATCAGTATTACCACGTTGTTTACAAATAGTACTATACATACAGATACGATGACACATGTCAAATATCTGTTTATCAGCCAGACCATCAAGATTCCATTCATAAATAGAATTTCCTTGATAATTATTTTGAATAAAATTATCATTTTCTTCAAATAATACATCTTGTGGGGTAGGTCGTTTATAATAATAATGTTCTAAACGCCTAGGTTCAGCCACAATTTTATTTATTTCATCTTGATCAGAATTATCTTGTTCGGCAGAAATGGATTCTGATTTAACAGAGAGAGTAGAAATTTGGAAAGAATTTAATTTCTTTTCTAGGACAGAAACAAATTCATCAGTAGATTCTAGTTTAAATCCTTTTATATCTAAAGGAGGTTGTATAGTTGCTTGAGCATCCTTGGAAGGTTTAACTTCTTGAAGTTTCATTTGTGAAAGTTTATTGTGTAATTGATCTAGCTTATGATCTAGATGCAATAATTGTTGACCAATTGTTTGTAAATATAAATTTGTATAATTACTTTGTTTAAAAGCTTGATTTAAATCTTTCATAGTGATAGACACTATTTCAACCAAAGATGGTTTGACATAAGCATTAGCTTCTAGAACCTGTGAGGTTGAAGAACTAGTTATTTTTAACGGTTCTGTAGGAGGGAAAACAGAATGAATAACAGATCCAGAATCTGTCATCCATGTTTTTTCTTCAAGTACACGAATAGAGAAATTATCCACATAAAAATGAAGAAACCATGGTACGAAATGTTCTAATTGTTGGGTATGACCCAAATGTTCAAAATACTTGTTTTTAAAATTTTCTAATTCAGTAGGACTGAAGCTAGAAAAGTACCAATCACAAAAAGTTTTATAATATGGTTGAAACAATTCCTTATTAAGGATTGTTCTAATTGGACTACTTGGACTTAAATCCATTAAATACGAAAATCCATTTCAGAAGCAGTAGGTATATCTACTGGAGGTTTGGGAATTCCATGAGGAATTTGTTGATCAGAAATTCGAACAGATTCAATAGTTTCAGAGAGTCTAGAGGTAGAAGCCCTAGAAGTTTCTGGAAGAGAAATTTTATAGGGAGGTAGTGATCTCATAGAAGAAGATCTGGAAAGAGATCTGGATCTAGATCCTTGGGAAGTTCCAGAAGTAAATCTTACCTCTATATCACCTTCAGGGGTTTGTATAATTTGATCCACTTCTTCTTGGATCAAGGGAGCAGGTGGAACAGCTTGTTGGAGCTGCCAAGTTTCTGGGAATTGAACTTCATCCCAAGTAATTTGTTGATTTGTAGCTATATTAGAGCTAAGAAGATTAGATTTAATTATCACAGTACTTCCAGAAGGACTAAACCGTTTACAATTAGGAGCAAGAGTATGAAGAGCCTTAAATTAGATTCTATAACTGAGACAAAGGGGTTCAGATCCTGGTTTAAAATTATAACCATGAAGCTTAGTGTTTAAACTTACAGCGTCTAATAGATTAGCATCTGTAAGAGATAATTGTAGATTAGGGTAAACATTAAAATAAACAGAAGCTTTGTACTCTGAGTTCCCTAAGTTAGATCAAGTACAAGAAGATGATATTTCTTCTTCTAGTAATACTAACCCTACTCTACAGGAATCCTGTTCAGGTAACTGTAATTATTATAAAGCCATAGTAGATATGCATGGTTTAAGCATTAATATGCTTACTCAGGATCAGGAAATAATTATAAAAATCTTAGATCAAATTCCTGACACATCTATGAAAGCTCAGATGATTGAAAATTATCTGAAACAGGTCAAGCAAAAAGATAATATTCCAAAAATTTCTCATGCTTATAGCATGACTGAAGTCATGAAACGACTCCAGCATCAACAGGACAAACCTGTTACTTTACAAGATTTAAAAACTGAGATTAATCAGTTAAAATCTGAGATTAAATCTCTAAAAACTGATAATTTAAGATTAACTTCTCGGGTTACGAATTTAGAATTAGGAAGACAGCTTACTAGTTCTTCTGAATCATCTCCATCTTCTCTTCCCCAATATTTAGCTATGCTTGATCAAGTTACTTCACAAAAGTGGTACATTAAAATCACTTTATTCGTTCAGAATGAATTATTGATTGAAAATCTTACTGCTTTAGTTGATAGCGGTGCAGATCTGAACTATGTTCAAGAAGGGTTAATTCCAACCCAATATTTTGAAAAAACAAAACACTCTTTGACCTCTGCTAGTGGTAATAAGTTAGAAATACAATATAAAATTACGAATACTCATATCTGTAATCAAGATGTCTGTATTCCATCTACTTTTCTACTTGTTAAAAATTTACAACACCATGTTATACTTGGTACTCCTTTCTTACATAGTATTATGCCTATTGAAAAAATTGATTCAACAGGTATTTATACTAGAATAAATAATCAACAACTAGTTTTTCAGTTTATAACTGATCCTCAAACTAGATATTTGAATGAAGTTAAAAACATCTTGTTAGTTAAAGAAAATCAAATTAATTTTCTTAAACAAGAAATTTCGCTATGGACTATTTCTGAATCTTTAGTCAAATCTAAAGTTCAAGAAAAAATCAAATTAATTGAAAAACAATTTCTAAGTGAAATCTGTAATGATCATCCTAATGCCTTTTGGGATAGAAAATGACATATTGTTTCTCTTCCCTGTGAAAATGATTTTTCTGATAGACAAATATCGACAAGGGCTATACCTTGTCAAATGAATCAAGAATATCTTGACTTATGTAAAGCAGAAATAGCTTCTTTATTGGAGAAAAAACTCATAAGGAAATCATATTCTCCTTGGAGTTGTACTGAATTTTATGTTAATAAAAATACTAAAATTGAGAGGGGTGTTCCTCGATTAGTTATTAATTATAAACCTCTCAATAAAGTATTAAAATGGATTAGGTATCCTATACCTAATAAAAAGGATTTACTTGATCGCCTTCATAAGGCTTTAATATTTTCAAAATTTGATTTAAAATTTGGATACTGGCAAATCCAAGTTAATGAATTTGATAGATATAAAACTGCTTTTACTGTTCCAATAGGGCATTATGAATGGAATATTATGCCTTTTGGTTTAAAAAATGCTCCTTCTGAATTTCAGAATATTATGAATGATATTTTCATCCCTTATACTGATTTTATTTTGGTATATATTGATGATATTTTGATATTTTCTCAAAATCTAGATCAACATTTTAAACATCTAGATATTTTTAGAAAAATTATATTAAAAAATGGATTGGTTATATCTGCTCCTAAAATGAAACTTTTTCAAACTACTGTTAGATTTTTGGGTCATAATATCCATCAAGGACAAATTGTCCCTATCACAAGAAGTATTGAGTTTGCTTCTAAATTTCCTGATGAAATATTAGACAAAACTCAACTGCAACGATTTTTAGGCAGTCTTAATTATATTAATCCCTATTATAAAAATCTTACTAAAGATTCTGCTATCTTATATGATAGATTAAAGAAAACTCCTTCTCCACGGACGCCAAATCATACTTTGGCAGTTCAAACAATTAAAGCCAAGGTCCAAAATCTTCCATGTTTAACTCTTGTTAACCCTGCATGGTTTAAAATTGTGCAAACTGATGCTAGTAATATTGGTTATGGTGGTATTCTTACCCAGGTCATACTTGATACTAAAAAACAAATTTTGATTAGATATGCTTCAGGAAAATGGAATCCTGCTCAATCTAAATATGCTGCTGTAAAGAAAGAACTTCTTTCTATTGTCAAATGTATCTCTAAATTTCAAGATGATTTACTAAATCAAAAATTTCTGTTAAAAACAGATTGTCAAGCTGCAATATATATTTTTAGTAATGATGTTAAACATGATGCAGCTAAGCATATAATTGCTAGATGGCAAGCACAGTTATCTGTGTTTGACTTTGATATTATGTATATCAAAGGGAAGGATAATTCTCTTCCTGATTTTCTCACTCGTGAATTTTTACAAGAATGAATCCTTATGATCAAGGAAAAGGAAGGGGATCTAACCCCAACCGAGGACGTGGCAGGGGAAATACCCCCTCAAAAGGTCGTGGTTTTAACCAGGCCTCATCATCTGGAATAAGACTAGATAAAGAAGTCACCATTATATCTGTGAATGATCCTATTTATGCCAAGTTGCAACAATTGATTGCACAAGAAGGCCAATCTAGTGGCTCTCAACAAGGTATCTTTAACATTGAAGCATCATATACTCAGATGGTGGAAACACCACCCCATTCTTTAACCCCTATTCAACTTCCTTATACAGATCATATTTTGTATTTGGAACCTATTGATAAACAATGGGAAAATGATTCATGGTATCTCATGGAAAAATATTTTCATAATTTTACTTATGCTTTTGGAAGCCAAAAATTTCGTATGGCTATGCAAACAATTTTGGAAATTACAGACTCTTGTGATTTTACAAATTTTTATTCCAACATGACCAGTAAAATTGACCCTATTAATTTTTCCAAATGTTATATTAAAAAAATTATATTTCCACATGAATGGGGACTTCTTCCTCATAATGAAAAACAATTTATTTTACATGATCATCCCCATACCTGTAATTATTGGGATTATGTTCAAGCCTTTACTTGGACTTTTTTCTATGAAAACCCAAAAAGAAAACATACTTGGTGGATTAAAATAAATCCACAAATTTATAAAAAAAGGCTGGCTCCAATGGTTTTATAATTGGTGGAAAAAATTTGGACCTCTTCATACTATTCTACCTACTGTTGTCCAAGAACAATTGGGCCTTTGGGCTGCCTATTCGCCCCAAATCAATAAAATGGACCCAACTCATTATATGGATGGATCCAACCTTCTCCATTTTTTCTGTGAATTCGGTTTACCCTAGATTTGGGCCTGGACTCCTATTGTCAAAAAAGACCCGGATAATTTACTTTGTCTTTATAGACAATTTCATATTGGATGGTGGAATAAACTGGACAAAGAACTGGACAAAACGGTAGCAGAAATAGTTGCTATTGTGAAGGATTATCAACAGGAATCTGAATTCCAAAGATCTCAATCTTATCCTTCTACATCCAAATTGGATGTCATGAAAAATGCATTAAAAATGCAAAATCCTCTTATGAAGGATAAAGATCTAATGTATGAATGTCATCGCCGATTGAAAGGAGAATTTTTAGCTACATTCAAATCTAATTCTGACTCAGATGAAGAAATGCACTCCCAATCATCTCAGCACACCTGTCTAGCAGGAGAATCTCAAGACCCATATGAGGAGGATTCGGATCCTATCCCTACAACTGAAGATCTTTTTGATGCCATGCTTGATATTATGGCAAACAAAAAGACAAGGAAAGCTCGTTCATTTGCTTCTTCAGATAAGGATAAGGACGACAAAAAGTAGCCGTCCCATGTGAAGGAATCTCTTCATATTTCAGACTGTCTCACTACACGACAAAAAGGCATCTTGCCTTTGACGCAAATGGCTAACCGACGCCAACTCATCTGGGCCCCAACCCCATTTTGCGTCATTATTTTGTAAGTATCTTTTGACTTTTGTAAAAAGTTGTCTCTCTGGACTTGTAATTGATATTTTGGAATTCGGAATAGTCTTTTATTGTTGGTTATATAAGGGACCCTTCACCCTTGTTGAAGACACGCATCCATTCTCCCTTCTCTCTCTTGTTAATAAATTTCTCCTTAAAAAATCTTTGCTACTCTTGCTTACTTTGGTAGGTTTTATTTGTCTTTCCTTGACAGTTCTTCTTAATATCCCTATCTCTGTTTTTGTTTAATCTTGTTTAATTGTTTAATTGTATCTCTCTTACTTCTTGTTGCATTATTATTACTGGGCATTATTATTGGTATTATTATTATTATTATTACTGGGCACCACTCATCTATAGGGATGACTCCCTTCCAAGCACTCTATGGCCGATTGCCACCAGCAATCCCTTATTATTCAGGTGGGTTATCTCCAGTTAATGAGGTTGATCAGGATCTCTTAACTCGAGATGAAGTATTCCAGCAACTGAAGCATAACTTCGAGGTGGCAATCAATAGGATGAAATAGACCAGCGACAAGAAGCGAAGGGAGGTGAATTTTGAAGTTGGCGACTTGGTTTTCTTAAGGCTCCAACCCTATAGACAGTAAACGATATTTAAAAAGGTTCATCAAAAGTTTGTCAGTTGGTTCTATGGTCCTTGTCCGATTATCCAAAAAATTGGAAAGGTGGCCTACAAGTTGCAACTTCCTGAAGGGGCTCGCGTTCATCCTTTTTTTCATGTGTCGTTACTTAAGAAGTATATTGGTGAGTCAATTGCAGCTAGTTTGGAGTTGCCGCCATTGGCAGACGATGGTGTCGTGATTTTGGAGCCCGAAGTTATACTTGTTCTAATTTGTGAAATTCAAGAGAGAGATGTATTGCTAACATGCGTCTACCACAATGTTGCTAGCTTGGTATCATAACCCGCATGATTTTAAAATGCGTTATGTTAAATTGAGTACCAAACCTAGGTAGATAATTTTTTACTTCATCTTTCTCAGGTAATGTGAGATTTGTCATCAAGCTCTGTGCACCTTCTCTAGTATTGATCATAACCTTAAGGTTTTAGTGGTCACACCTAGGTGTGACAGAATGGTATTAGAATTGAGCCAAGTCGGAAGTGTGTGGATTGGCTCTGCAACAGGAATGTTGCAGCCCCGAATGGGGGGTGGACTCTGACGACTAGAATCTTGAGGTTGCAACCAATACTAGAAAAGGTACACAAGGCCTGATGACAAGTCTTATATCGCCTGAAGAAGGTAAAGTGAAGAGTTATATATAAATATATAGGTTCGGTTATCTACTTAGCATAATATATTTTAAAGCCGTGCGATCTATTGTCTAAAGCGGACAATATTGTATTAGACGGACCCGAGTGTGACATTACGTATGCATCATTGACTTGTGCAAAGTATAAAATTCTCATTTACTCATACTTTATCATATTGTATAACTCTGTTCACGTATACCTTACATGTTCAACATTTACAAAAATTTTGTTAGGACAGTCATATGTCACTGGAATGATTTTTCCTTGGGCTCTATTTCGTTCACCTGAAAAAAATTTTCTTGGAAAATATTTGGCAATAAAAAATTTATTTTTTATTTGTTTGTTAGGGAACTATAAATTTGTTGTCGATAAATTATTTTATGATTTTTTTTGTAGAAAAATTATTTTATGCTTAGTTGTTTTTTAGACAAAATATAAGAGAAAAATAATTTTTAACAAAATCACATAACTAATTCTTGGTGAAGAGATTGAGAGACATTTAAACTCTTAGTTTTAAACATTTGACCCAAATTCTTCAATTTTCTTCATTATGGAAAACAACTTCTATATCAAAATTCGGATGCTATTTTCTAAAAAAATTTCTACTTTCTTAGAATTTTTTTTAGAGTTTTGTTAAACAAGTAAACCAAAATTTGGTATTTTCTTGGAATTTATGCTCTTTTTATCCACTCTCCTGTGAAACAAATAGAGCCTTGACCCCAAAAAAAAATAAAAAACTATGTAAAAAATGAGGCTTGTAATTTTTATGTGGCTATTAATCTCAAATTAGAGTGGAACAGCTTGTTGGAGCTGCTAAGTTTCTGGAAATTGAATTTCATCCCAAGTAATTTGTCGATTTGTGGCTAATATTAGAGCTAAGAAGATTAGATTCAATTATCACAGTACTTCCAGAAGGACTAAACCGTTTACAATTAGGAGCAAGAGTATGAAGAGCCTTAAAGTAGATTCTATAACTGAGACAAAGGGGTTCAAATCCTGGTTTAAAATTATAACCATGAAGCTTAGTGTTTAAACTTACAGCGTCTAATAGATTAGCATTTATAAGAGATAATTGTAAATTAGGGTAAACATTAAAATAAACTGGTCCATGAGCCACACTAGATTGCATAATTCCCAAGAGGCAAAATTTTAGGAATGCAATTGTAAAGATGCAACCACAAAATTGGCTTTGCAAATTTTCAACCTTGATCTAAATACCACCAAAACCTTTAGTTGTCAAATCCTCTACCAATAGTATATCATATGATTCATATCCCTCAACTTGCTCACCAAATTATTAGTGGCACAACAAGGAAAAAGAACAGCGCAAACATAGACACCTGAGAATAGTGAATGACGTTTGAGAAATGATAGAAATGGAAAGTATAGCATTCATGTTGACCTGCTGACGAGCTGCTGCAAGCTTCAATAGCTCATCGGCCTCTGAAAAATTGTGAACAACTGGCTTAGGGGACTATCCTTAATGTCACCTCTCTTCCTTTTATCAACATCTTCAATTGGTACTACAGAAAGAGGTATGCAGTTTGGTAACTCAAAGCAGAAAAAGCTATAGACAATGCAGCACAAACAAAAGCCCACCAGGAGTAGGTAAACTAAAACCAGCCAGTAGCCTGGGCACAACTACAGCTGGATGAATCTGCACTCAAGCAAAGAAAACCCTCTGAAGGTTCAGTAAAAACAATTTCATCGTACGATTCCACGACTACAGGCTTCTTAGCAGACATGGGACCAGATTCATCCTCCGGATACAACTTGAAGTTGTGAAAATCTGTACATGCTCTAACCTTTATCACATATTACTAACCTATTCATTAGGGAGTTTCACATTGTAGACCAGCCTATTTAAACATGCTTTTGTTCCCAGCGAAAATTTCAAGCCAGACAGAAAGTTCTTTCAATATATTTTCAAATAGATAATGATTTGAAAATGGTTTTGAAACTTCAAAGTACCAAAAACATTGTCCAGATACAAAAATCAGCTAGCACATGGTTGTTATACAAGTCTCAAACAAAACCAGAAATAAGTAACAAGCAAACCAACTCTCACAAGCGCAAAGTGTTATAGCGATTCAAATTCACCCCACCCAGACTCTGATAACTCGAAAGGTGGGGACTCCACAACCCTAGTGGGGTTATTGAAACTGGCATGCTATCGAAATAGAGCACGCTTTATCACCACACCAAGATCCTCAATCTAATCAAACAGTGACAAACTCGCATGGGCATTTATTCAAACATATAAAAGACAATTCAAGAAATCGTAAACTTACGCATACTTCTTCGCTCGTCTTTTTACAAGCCAGAATGCGACACTACTGGGACGCTAATTTCAACATGTTTGACTTGTTTCTTCAAGCTCTATACACGATCCATTAGCAGTAGCAGGGCAAAAATCAAATCTCTATTGAGATAAAACCTGTTTTCCGTTAACGGGTTGTTTAATTTACTTGTTGAAATTTGAATTGAACCGGACGTTACCTTCCGTAGATTTACCCATTTTGGTGTGCTGTGATCTAGGAGTGGGCCTACTAACGTCCGGCTGCTCTGTACCGTGCTTTTTCGCCGATGAACTCTGAGGCATTCTATGAAATTCTGACAACAATCGATCAAAGTGAAATCAATTAGGGTTTTTGATCGGTGACGACAGATCACGTACGCGCGGGGTTTACGAACGGTTTCTTGGGTACCAATGAAGGGGGGGACGCCTCATGGGCGTTAAAAGAGGAAATATTAACGGTTTCTTGGGTACCAATGAAGGCAGGACGCGTCATGGTGAAGCGGCGTTAAAAGAGGAAATATTAATGATTAAACCATAGTTGCTAAATTATACGAAGTAGAAGCAAAAAATAATTTACAGAATATTTTTTTTTTAACCATTGTCACATTAATTTCTTTGGAGTTTTCTTTAATGTTGTTAAAGTATCGATCTGACACGTTTTCAAAAGGTATTCTGAACATTTCTTCTAAATTTTTAAAAAAATTCTTATTAGTGTTTAAAATGCGCGACCACAAAAGCAACAAAAGATTAATTAAAAAAATTAACTCAATTTCATCTAATAGGAAGAGCTACATTCCTAGAGTGCAACAGAGAAAGTGCATCCCTAAGCTCATAGCATTTTTCTTTCACACAAAATGAGATAACAAAGGATTAATTAAACAAATTCACATAAAGAAAGCAAGAAATTCTATTGCATATTGTAGCATATTCGGAGGCTTTTCTCTTTTTCCCTCTCAAAATTTTCATATACAAAGAAGAAAATTTTTAAGAACATGTACATAAGATAGATTCTTCCTGGTTTACAAAATTGTCCAGTCTGTCCAATCTCATAATCCATTCAATTGAGAAGTAATACTGAGGAAGGTATCTTCTCTGCAAAGAATGGTGAGACCACTCATAGGATGTTGCAAAATTTCACAAATTCAAATTTTTGCATTGACTCACCAAATCAACACTCATTTTTTTAACCAAAATCCTAAAGTTTTTGTAAAACCTCCCACCTAATCACCATAATTTTTTTCCCTAGCACACTCTTATCCTATGATTTTTATAACCCTCTCAACAATAACCATAATTTTTGCCCTAACTCACCTTAAGCGTTAAGATTTTTGTAAATCCTCTTACCAAATCACAAAAATATGAGCTCTAACTCAACAAATTACAATTGATATTTGGAAAACCTTTCAACCCAATGTAGTCATTTATCCCACACACATAACATCTCACACAAAAATCAACTCAAGTAATGGAGTTTGGTGATGAGAGACAAAGATATGAGCTGATCGGAGAGGGAGAAAGTGATTAGATTTTCCAAATTGCTTACCTCAGGTCATTCTAGAACTGTGAAAGACAGTAGAACCTCCTTCGTTACAGACTACAAAAGCTTGATCATTAAAGCTCCTTCGTTGCTAAACAGGAGCCTCCGAGACTGGTATGTGCAGAGAGTAAAGGAAGAAAAATGAAGAAAAAAAATGAATATAGAAGGAAGGAGAAGTGATGATTTTAGAAGAAGAAAGGAAAATAAGGAAAGAGAGAGAGAGAGAGAGAGAGAGAGAGAGAGAGAGAGAGAGAGAGAGAGAGAGAGGAGAGAGATGGGACAGATGACATCCATGAGGGAGTCGAAAGGCCAAACCTGATGGGGTCTAAATGAAATTATTATTTTTTAAATAAGAATCATAATATAAGTGTCTTATGCAATATTACCCAAATTTAAACTATCATAAATTGGTTTTGTTGGACCTTATATATCGAAAGGAAAGGCATCTAATATAAACCCTTGGTTGTTATAGGAGATCCCTCATTGTCGGTCGGCGACTTGCTCTAAGGAAAATAGACCATCTTGAAGACAACTCCTCCTCCTCTGGGTCCACCTTCCCTTCTACCAAATCACACCACGTTGGGTAAGATATATATATATATATATATAACTCCCTCTCTATCTCTCTATCTCTCTCTCTATAATATCACATATATTTGACCTAAATTTACGATCTTATGTACACATACTTTATACATACCCATACAGTAGTTAGTTAGTAGATAAATTGGGATGTAGCCATGTAATGTAGGGAGATAGCTTAACAAACCACCAACACTAAATATTTATGGAAATAATTTTGATTTGATAAAAATACAAAAAGAGAATGATTAGTGATGCTAGATATTGTAATTAAAATTTGGACATTCATTACGATGCACATATACATATATATGCATGGAGAGAGAGAGAGAGAGAGAGAGAGAGAGAGAGTTTGACTGGGAATTTGGTTATTTCCAAAGTTTGGAGACCTGTAGGAGTGGGCAAGAGAAAAAAAATTAAACACTAATTAGTAGATAAACTGGCGAACGCGGGGGGTGCGGGGGTGTTGGAGGAGAAAGTTTAGGAAAATTGCAAGAATTGTTAAGTTAGTCATAGAAATATTTTAATTGGGTAGAAATAGGAAGGAGACAAAGCCGAGTGTTCAATTGACCAGAATTCCTGGCCTCCATTTGAGAGGTCAAAAGTTCGAACCCCCTTCCCCTTGATCCCCTTCCCAGCTTCGGCCTTCCTTGTAATTTCTTCCAATGAACCAAAAAAAAAAAAAAAAAAGACAAAGTTAGGTGTGGGGTTTATGTTTTAGGGTTGGAATTTGGTTTTCCGATTCTATTTAGGGGACTAAGAGAAAGAGGGAGAGAGGAGCAATGTATTCTAATTATGTTTAAATTAGTATATAACCTACAAATTTTATTTTATTCTATTGTGTTTCATTATGTTACGTGGAGAAAGTTTGTTAGTTCACTATTTTATATTATGTTGTTTTATTTAATTATTTTTGAGTTTTTAATGAGTTGTTATATAACTTCATCAGTTCAAAATGCCGAAATCAAAGTCCAAAGGAAGGAGAAGTGATGATTCTAGAGGAAGAACGGGAAATAAGGAGAGAGAAAGAGAGAGAGAGAGGATAGGACATATGATAGCCATCAGGTGGTAGGTGAGGGATTAAGACTTTGGTGTAAGTATTGGTGCATTTCCTAGCTTGCATCAGATCAATACATACTTGTATATCTATATTGTAGGTGGAAAGACAATAATATCCTCACTAATTGATGGTTCAAATCAGTAATTTGCGGCAGGGGGTCTACTTGCCTATATTTGAAAGGTAGTGTATCTTGCTGTACAAAGACCAAACCTAAGGGGGCCTAGATGAAATTAATCTTTTTTTTAATTAAGAATCATAATATGAGTGTCTTATGAAACATTACCCAAATTTTAACTACCATAAATTTGTTTTGTCAGACTTTAAAATTTTGGGCTTGGGTAATTGTAAACTAATTATTCTTCTCTCGAAAGGAAGGGATATTTATATATATGGCTTTCGAAAGAAAAAAAAAAAAAAGGAAGTGAATATACCAAAAGGAAAGGCATCTAATATAAACCTATTGTTGTTACTAGAGGTCCCTTATTGTTGATCGGCGACTTGCTCCAAGAAAAAGAGACCATCTTGAAGACAACTCCTCCTTTGGGTCCACCTTTCCTTCCACCAAATCACAACACGTTGGGTAAGATATATATACATATATATAACTCCCTCTTTCTCTCTCTCTCTGTAATATCACATATATTTGACCTAAATTTATGATATTGTATACACATACTATATACATACCCATACAATAGTTACTTAATAGATAAACTGGGATGTAGCCATGTAGTGTAGGGAGATAGCTTAAAAACCACCAAAACTAAATACTTATGGAAATAATTTTGATTTGGTACAAATACAAAAAGAGAATGATTAGTGGTGCTATTTATTGTATTTAAAATTTAGACATTCATTATGAAGTACATATAAATATATACGTATGGAGAGAGAGAGAGAGAGAGAGAGAGAGAGAGAGAGAGAGAGAGAGAGAGAGAGAGAGAGAGAGAGAGAGTTGGATTGGGAATTTGGTTATTTCCAAAATTTGGAGACCTGTAGGAGTGGGCAAGAGAGAAAAAAATTAAATACTGATTAGTAGATAAACTAGGGGGAGAGAGACAGTTTAGGAAACTTACAAGAACTGTTAAGTTAGTTATGAAAATATTTTAATTGGGTAGAAATAGAAATGAGACAAAGCCGAGTGTTCAGTTGGCCAGAGTTCGGCTTCATTTGGGAGGTCAATAGTTCAAATCCCCCTTCCCGGTTTCGGCCTTCCTTGTAATTCCTTCGAATGAACCAAAAAAAAAAAAAGACAAATTCGAGTGTGGGGTTTATGTTTTAGGGTTGGAATTTGGTTTTCCGATTCTATTTAGGGGAGTGAGAGCAAAAAAGAGAGGGGAGCCATGTATTCTAACAATAATATATGAACATAAAATACCATAGACTATATTCATATTTAATGTACATGACAATAGAGGTATATTTATGCATATGTGACAAAGACTTAGAAACGTATGAGTATAATCTTAAAGACACATGAAGCATAGACTTTTGTATTAAAACATTTCATCGTTTCTAAAACATAATGTTGAATAAGAGAGGCAGATGTGTTGTAGCATGAACTATTAGAACGTGACATAACTTGCCATGAGCGTAACATACCATATCTTGTAAGCGTGCATCTTGGCTCGCCGTATAATATAGGACACATCAAATATTACCATTCTTAGGAACTTATAAAGCGTAGCCTTGGAAACGTAGGTAGCATAAGTATCATATTTGAATACTATATTATTTCGAACATAGTATCATAAGAGTGAGATGCAAATCGTAATATAATCGTGTATGGCATAATGTGACTTATCATGAACATACTATGGCATGGTACTGTAAGGCATATCATAATATCGTAGAAAGGAGAGATATATCGTGACATTAATACTTGTGAAAACATATGCAACTTATCGTGAAGTATTTGAATAAATCATATTTCTCGTTCTATAACATAAAAATGTCATGTCTTTACATCAAAGCTAGGCTCCGCATCAGTAACCATAAAGATCACCACATCAGTAACCATAAAGGTCACCTCAGGGCTCTTTCGGCCAACATCAGAGCTAGACTCCACATCAGTAACTATAAAGGTTACACATATGGCTCTTTAGGCTAACATATCTCTCACTTCACCCCACTTAAGAGGTTTTTCTAGTATTGGGCATCATAGTAACCACAAGGGCTACGCGTAAGGCTTTTTAGGCTAACATAGTAACCATGAAGGTCACGCGTAGGCTCTTTAGGCTAACATATCCCTCACTTCACCCCACTTAAGAGGTCTTTCTGATAGTGGACATCATAATAACCATAAGGGTCATGCATTAGGCTTTTTAAGCCAGTCATGAGAGCTAGGCTCAATCATTAAGAGCTACATTCAGTTCATTAGCATATAGAGTGCTTTAAGCCAATCATGAGAGTAGGGCTCAATCATCATATCAGGGCTCAGTTCATTAGCAACATAGAGTGCTTATGGCCAATTATGAGAGCAAGGCTCGATTATGAGAACTAGGCTTAGTCATCAAGAGTTATGCTTAGTCATTAGCAAATATAAAAGTCATACATAGGCTCCTTGCGCCAATCATAAGAGCTAGGCTCAGTTATAGTAACTATAAAGGTCACACATAGGCTTATCATAAGAGTTAGGCTCA
This sequence comes from Euryodendron excelsum, assembly GCA_033060915.1. Taxonomy (NCBI): domain Eukaryota; kingdom Viridiplantae; phylum Streptophyta; class Magnoliopsida; order Ericales; family Pentaphylacaceae; genus Euryodendron; species Euryodendron excelsum. Next base: position 33,807,666 of record CM065378.1, on the reverse strand, counting down.
GTTATAGTAACCATAAAGGTCACTCTTTAAGCCAAATGACGTCTCTCAACATGGCGATAGTTTATTTCGTGTCCCCTACCGTAGGACCATTGTTGCTAGTTTAGGGTTTTGCCACGAAAGACCTTGAGTTGGAGTCGTACGTTAGGAATCTTGCATCTACTTTATATAAACATTCTAGTCCATGGGTTGTGATTCATATCACAAGTAAAGTTAGTATGTAATTCAAAGTAGGACATTTATATTTGAATGTAATCATTGATGCATTGAAATAAATTGAAAGCAATGCATGAAACATAATTAAACTTGAAAGCATTTGGAAAGTAATATGTTTTACTCATGGTATATCGTTACTCACCTCTATCCAACTAAACAGGTGTTAAGCAAGGTGCTCTTACACATAATTCATATAGAAACATGAAACATGAATACACGATGCTAAGGCATGGTAATAACGTATAAACTGAGACTAAGCACATAACTCTCTCAACCCCGATTCATCAACACTTCACTCTCTCAACGGGAGAACGAGGCTGAACTCTAGGATAGAGCCCCAACGTAAAACGAGAACATAAACATGAAAGTCGGGGCGTCGACTCCTTCATTGCGTCCCAACCACCTCTCAAGAATGAGTTTACACTCCAGGTTAGTTCCATTTGAAAATAGGCTTAAAGACCTTTAATTTAGTAGGTTATAGTCCAAAAACACATTTCAGGTGAAGAAGTTATGCCTCACAGAAAGTGGACTAAAATTTTGAAAAACAATGTTGTTAGCATGGATTTTAAGTCAATTTTAAACTTCCATATCTCTCAATCTATAAGGAATTAAAGTGTAAACTTTATATAGGTACAAAGGTCTATGAGTCTTTTTTCTAATGCTTTAAATGGTGCATCAATCCGAGTTTTCTAGAGAAAGTTATGCTCGTTTTACTAAACAGTACCGAAGTTGGTAGACCGTTCGAACGCCCGAAAAGGCCGTTCGAACACCAGTCAAAATGAAAATCTCTGCTCTTGGGCCATTCGAACGGCTATGTCAGGCATTCGAATGCCCCCACCTGCGCAGTAGCAATTTTTTACCCAAAACCCTCCAAACACAACCAAACCAATACTCTTAGGGCTCAAAGATTAGCCCACAAGGATAACAATCACTCAAAATAGGGAAGAAAGAACAATTAAAACAAAAAGGATCTAGGATTTTAGGAATCCAAGCCCTAACTTGCATAAATTGGGGATTTCAATCCTAAACTCTCAAATCTTCTAATGGGGCTTACCATTCTTTGGGTTTAGACAATTTGGGACTCAAAGAAGTCTTCCACAACAACCCAACAACACAACCCAATAACATAACCCAACAAGATAGATACATATACATACATAATTTGTAGAGAGAGAAATGAAACCTTACCTTTCTTTAAGCTTGTTCAAGTCTTCTAATGGTTTCAATCTCTTCATTCACCTCTCCTTCAAGCTCTTCTTCCTTCAATCTCCCCTTCCCTCTTTCTCTTCTCTCTTTTCCCTCTCTTAACCGGTTGGGTGTGTGTGTGTGTATTGTGTGTATATAAGAGTATATAAGATGATACACATGGGAATAATATTATGTGTCTCACCCTATAGGCTTAAGCTACAACATAAGCTCTCATTGGTCACTTTTGACCCAAATGATGTAATAACTAACATTAAATAATACAAACACTAGAAATTCACATTATTTTAAATAAATAGAGGTTTGGGATATTACAACTATACTCATCAAAACATTATTGATCCTGGACTTTGAAATACTTAGAAGGGCCAATAATATGAAAAGATAATAGGATATCATTTTTGAAGCCCAACGATTTATATGACGGAAAATATTAATTTTGAAAAGAAATACACCATTACCCCTGTTTAGTTTAATCTCACATTGGATCAGTGGCTAAATAATGAAGAAAGAGTTTTGTTTGATCATTACTACAAGGGTTGTGGTGTCAACCGACTTGCTGAGTGGGTAACATTTCTTATTCATGCGATTATCAAAGCTATATTTGATCTTCATGAGAAGCAACATTTTCATAGAGCTTTACATTCCCGAAAAATTACGGCATTCAAATGAGTTATAATTTGAATGAGGTCATTATGATGATACAGTAGTAGTGATCCTCTTGTATAAAAAGAGAGATGATCTAGGTAAACAAAGTGAACATGGTACACTTTCTAAGCCAACCATTGTTGGAATGGGGGTTGTGAATGACATGATCTAATTGTCATATGTGATATTTGAGGAGATTTTTCTTGAAACTAAGTACAGGGAATATTATGAAGATTTGAGAGACTTATATGCTTTGATGGGGGATACTGATTCTTCTTTAAAAACTGAACATCAGTGAATTATAGCCACTCACTCTTCTTTGTGGCATTGACATACTAGATCCTTTTACTATGAAAAGTTTTGGACAAAATACTCAAATGAGAATATTATATTTCAAGCTAAAATTGAAGTGGCAGCCGTACAAGTAAGATATGCAAAATATTGGAAAAACTGGTTTAAAAAAACACTCCCAGAATGCATCAGAATTATTACTCCCAGGATGCATTAAAATTGCTACGTTTTGCAAGGATTGCCATTCACCATATCACTACCAATGACAAAAGCAAGACTAGGAAGTTGTATATTGGAGAGGGAGATGATGACTACATGAACCCAAAATATGTTGAAATGAAGATATCTGGAGCATTTTTAATTTTGCTAAAGGACATTTATGTGGGACTGTACAATATGAGAATTTTTATTATTTGGTTTTCTGGTGGTAATATGGAATGAATTTTCTTTATTGGAAGGCAAAGTACTACAGAAGATGTAAGAAGAAAGTTTGTTAAGAAAGTATTAATTTGGATCTTGATGGCTAGGTTCCACTTTATTTATAGTTGAATTGTAATGGAAGAAAAATAATATTTTTATACTTCCTTATGATAAGTTGCAAACACTTGCACGAGATTTTAAGTGCAAATCCTTTGTGCTAATAAAAAATAGTTCAATGGGGTTACCTTTCACTGACCCCACTGAAGTGTGGGTTATATGCCTGTATGTTCTCATGTTTGCTGGTATACATGTATAGGTACATGTGGCCAACTCTCCTACATACCAGGACACTTAGGTGCCTCGCTGCCTCCCTCTCTATACACTCTGGTATGCTTGATAGCTTGCCCAGGTGACACGTGGACCGAGGCAGCTTCGCTTACCGAGAATAGCGTGAAGAGTGTCTCCTCCGAGTTAGGACACTAAGAGGACCCTCACGCTCAGCACCTCTTGGCGCAGCCACAAAAATTCTCCCACCGAGAGCCCCCCCTCCTTAAGGCACCTCGTGTATGGCCTCGCGCTCGGCACCTTCTAGCACTGCCATGGAACCTCTTCGTCTAGCACTCTTCCCTTTAGGCCACCTCTCCACACTTGGCCTCGAGGCACTTCCCTCGACGGGACTGAAGGAGTCTCTGCCTTAGGGTACCACGCTAATGACCTCGTGCTCGGCACCTCTTGGCACGGCCTTGGAAACTCTCCGCCGAGTGCTCTTTCCTTTGGGTCATTCCTACAGTTGGCCATAATTCTCCATAAATATATCTCCATAACCTAGGTTGGGAGTAGAATCTAGGGACCCCCTCAGGGCACCTTCATGCGAGACCATCAGGAGACAAGTGAATTGGTGACTAGAGTTGAGGGTTCGTCGAAAGGCCTCACCCTCAGAGGGCCTCAGCCCCTTGACAGGTCTTAGAGAGAGAGATATCTCCATCAAATCACGCCATCAAAGCAAGACGACAAAACTGTTTAATGAAAGGATCTCGGCGCAGAGTTGACATTTGAAATGTCTGCCCTTGGGAGACCGACTATCAAACCTGAACATTTGCAGGTTATAGGTCGAGGAGCCAATCACCGAGAGCCTCCCTTGCCTATATAAAGGGGAGACCTTCCCTCAACAAATCATCACATTACAACTTGTACCACCACAACACAAGCATCTCCACAAGTCTTTCTGGTTTCCTTGGAACACTGCTACTCGCTCTCTTCCTAGGACTGCCTCAGGTCTCTCTCCTGCACCTCCAGTAGTCCTTCGCCTAAACAACACTTGCTATAACTTTTCAGATGGTCTTTCTCTACCAGGTTTGACCACTCACCCCTCTACTCTACACACAATGTATACAAGGACAAGTTTTCATGATATTTACATCTTCTTAAAAAGTTTAAGTCCCAAAAACGAAAAAATATATTCTTAAAGTGTGTTGCGTTAAAAACCCTCTCTCACTTTCCATTTTAATGGGTTGTGTTGATTTTGGTTACTTCAATAAAAAAATAAAAAAAATCAGAGAGTTTGAGTGTGTGCTGTTTTTAAAAACTTCCCCTACTTCCCATTTTAATAAGTTGTGTTGAGTTTGATTACTTAAAAAAAAAAAAAAAAAAGCAAGTCTATATAAAGAAAAATCAAGCCACCACCAACTTGAGCATCTGACCCTCACTAGGACAAAGTCTCGTGCACTGTATGGCTCCTTGGAAATGGCCGGCGGCCGGTGGCCATCAAAATAAAGCTGCAGGAGGCTTCAATGTAGGCATTTTAGTAGGGAGCCTTGTGGCTAAACTTAGAAATATCAGAAAGCCTGAAAATAGCAGACTACATAAAGAGCAGCTTCAACTTTGTTCAGACCAAAAAAAAAAAAAAAAAATCCTACGTTTTATAAAATAATGGAGTATTAATCATTACTAATTAGTGATCACAACCCAAGAGAACAAGCACTTCAATTGACTTATTCCGGATACCGATTGCTGTTTTTCAGTGAACATATTTGCTTCTACACCAAGACAAGTAATCAAAGACGAAAACGAGAAATGGCGAACTACTTCATAGTTGCTACTCAAGTGCCATAAAATTCTATAGGTCTAGCAGAAGGTACGAATATGTTGAAACTGAAAAGAGATTGCACCATTTTAACGGCAAGAGCACCTATTTGAGTTACCCTAAGGCTAGTAATCGGTATGCATTCAGTAACCTAAATTCGACAGGCAAATTAGGAAGAGCCATGAAAACCACGAGAATCAATATGCGGTAAATTAGGGAGAGCCATGAAAGCCACGAGAATCAATGAGGTTGGGAGCTTGAAAAATATGCGCTGAAACTGTTGTATTTCTATCCCAATCTTTATAGTTTGTAAGAGTAACATTATACAATATTTGTGAAATGTTCACCAAAAAAAAAAAAAAAAACACTATTCATTAGTTGAACTTCCGTACAGTAATCCATCTAAAGCCACAGTTATCAAAGCAAGTAAGACCCAGTAACAAGTTGAACTTCCTATACGGCTTCTTTGGTAAAAAAATTTTATGAGAAATCCCATGACGCGTTATATGGGGTCTTCATGTTTTTCATCTAATCTTGCATTTTTTGCTGAATTCTGCATCCATCAAAATTAGTGAATAAGAAGCTATTAGTAACTAAAGAGAATGCAGAGTTTAAGTCATTAAATAAACAGATATGCATTGTCTAACAAAGGAAATAGTCCAAGTTAAACTGTTAATTTTCTCTAATAAAAAAGATTAGAAATTGTCAAAGTGCAACACTACGTCAATGTTTATACCTCTAAACTAGTGTCAAGGTGCCATATGTATTGACTGCAGGCACGTGTCAAGGTGTCAAATGTATAGTGTCAAAACCTAACTATTGACATAGGGATCCATGCATAAAATTGCAAGTCAAGACAAGGAATAGGCTATAACTTCTAGTCTATTCAGGAGGGAACATGTTAAGAATCAAGAAGTAAAACTTATACTGCACAGGAATATGGTTTTCTTCAACCTGGTCACAGCTGCAGGCCAGTAGACACAACATGTTCAATTGCGTTGCATCCCTCAACCAGTGTAATCATATAGCTTGGAGGGTAATAATACCAACTTAAGTTTTATTGTTTGATCAAACAAATCAAGATTAGCAACCAAACCTTATTCACTAACATATTAATTGCTTGTTAGAAGTGAGTCTCAAAAGCAAATTGCGCAGGTACAAGTAAACAAGAATGGAGGAGATAGAAGAATCAAGAGGAGACTTACAGTGGAAATTGAGCAGCAGCCTCGCAGAATGGCATTACTACCAATGGCACCACATTTGCTTCTGGCAACAAATCGTGCAGTGCACAACAATTTTGCCCGTGAGAAGGCTTTGCCTCTTTCACTAGGAGATTCAGTATAGGTTTGTCTCGGAACCTCAAAGGTAATGATGCTAAAATCATCATTTTAAGTATCTGCCTAGTATATGCGGTTGGGGTATTCGGGGTGCGGAAAATTTCCGGTCAACACATAACAGAAGATCCTGTTTCCCAAGTGAAGCACGTAATTCGAAGGATCGATTCTTGGAAGATGATCATAGATAGCATTATCCACATCCAAGGACCCTAATGCGCCCGAAAATTCTTTATCCTCAGGCTTAGGCTCAAGGGTCGGTCCAAATGCTGCAGCGACGTTGTAGGATTGCGCTTCCCGGAGTTTATCGGCGTACCCTTCTTCAACATCTCCGACGGATCGTTAGTGGTAGCAGTAGTGTTGGCGGAGATGGCGGCTGTGTCGAGAACATAGACCTCCGGCGGGCAAACAGCGTACTATCTCCACCGCACAAAATATACAACTTGGATTCCAAGTCAACGCAACACATCATCTTTGGGTATTCTCCAGAAGGGAATTCGAGGATGGGATAGATAGTGTTCTCCGTTTCTCTGAACTGATTGCAAGGCTGCGACGTAGGAAGAGGACGAATGGGATTAGGCAATTTGAAGGCGTAGAGACAATAACCAACTGGACCCGATACGAAACTGAGGAAAATGTACAAAGCTTCTTCTTCCACTGCTGCCGCTGATGCGGCCTCTGACGATGACGGTACCGGTGCTATTAGGCGTTTAAATGAGGAGGCTATGGGGGACCATGACCGAGAGCGTGATCGTCGGCCGCCCCATGATGATGATGACGGGGACCGTGGAGACCATGAACGTCGCCGCCGTTGCGATGCCCACGACGACGGCTGGAATCGCGAAAGTGAACGACGCGGTGGTGGTGAAGATGGTAATGGCGGACTTCCCGAACGGTCCGTGCCCATCATTGATCTTCTCCTTCCCTGCCCGATCATCTCCATAGAAGATAGACTACATAGAGCTTCAAAAGTTCAAAACCCTAGCGGAAGTCGGAGAAGAAAAGAAACAAAATACCAGTCCAGACTCCAGAAAGGAAAAGGTCAAAGGAGTTTTTTTATTGGGGGGGGCGGGGGGGTGGGCTTGGACTGTGAAGATGCACCAGCGCCCAAAACCCTCCCCAACTGTAGGCTGTAGCGTTGTCCTCTTCAACCTAAAACAATTCGAACCAAAAAAAAAAAAAACAAAAACAAAAACCATAATTTTCCTTTATTATAATTACAAAATTAAAAGTAAAAGAGAAAAAGAAAAAAAATTGAAGCTGACACAACCCAAAGAAATAACCGATTTAAAGCAGACCTAGCAAAAATCAAGAGAAAAATTTTTTTTATCGAAAAAAAGTTATATCAAATATATACTAAAAATTTTCAAAAATTAAGATCTCGGAAGATCATTTAGGTGTTTTGATTGGAGCATGGTTAAAGATCTATTTATCACTCATCTTGTTAGTATATATTGATTAATGCCAAGTTGCTTTCTTTATATTTCCTTTTCTCGAAATATCATTTAATTGTCATCATTTTTAACATTGTAGTAAGTGGCCAAATTAATAATGATCTATTATATTTTTACTTCGGTTTATAATTTTATCGAAATAAAAATGTATGCATTTTTTTGTGGGGTTGTTTAATTAAGTTAGTTGGCATGTTAAAAAAATGAATAGAACTTAAAGGGACCTGTCACACAACTTCATTAGGCATAATTTGGATTTTAGAACTATGGATTCCACCTCTCTCCAAATAAATATCTTCTTTTTTTTTTTTTTTTTTTTTGCCTTTTAACATATTCAGCCTCTCTCTCTCTCTCTCTCTCTCTCTCTCTCTCTCTCTCTCTCTCTCTCTCTCTCAAATATCAAGTCTAAGTATCATATTCCCCCATTACTAACATCAACTCTAAATATATATGGGCCGTTTGGGAATATTTTTTTTTTGATTAAATAAGCTGCTTAAAAAATACATAAAGAATAAGTTGACTCAAAAAAAGTTTAGTTTAGTACTAGCTTAAAGTTTTTTTTGACTTTTTTATACAAAAATGATCAAACGACCCTTAAAGTAAATTAGATTGCATATTCGTGATGTTTTGTAAAGCTAAACAAATTTTCTACATTAATTATAGTAGTATACTAATTTATTTTTAAATTTTCAAAATTAATTACTTTCTAAAATTCTCACTAAAGTAGAATAAGCAACAAAAGCTTCAAAATTTTTGCTTTTTGCTTTTTGGCTTATTAACCTAAAAAAAAAAAAAAAAGCTAGCTTAATATAAGCTGAAAAAAACTTACTACCAAACATCAAGTGCTTATTTTAAACAAAAATTAAAAAAAACACTCAAAATAAACTATTCCCAAAAAGACCCATAATATAAAGAAAAAAAGTAAATTCTAAGTCACCAACACGCCCCAGTGTGAGGTAAGGAGAGATATTAGCCCAATGATAATAATTGTGATTATGACTTCCACTCATTCTCTCCTAATGCACCTATAACAATAAAAAAAATTAAAATTTTTTTTTTAGAGTTGATACATTATAATAATCAAAACTTCGATCTTTACCTATTTTTTGGAACTTTACCATGTATAATCAACATTTTGAATTTGTCTCAGTGCCCAATATATTTTTCTTGTTTATATAGAGAGGTAAAAAATTTAAGCACAACAAAAAAAAACCGACTTAAAAAGCTGGGATTAGGCTTTTATTAGTAGCCTATCGAAAATGCTTCTTTTTTTTTTGTTAGCTATTGATTAGCATCTGTTTTTTTTTTTTTTTCCTTTTTTCTTTTTTAAGCGGAAATAACCATAGTACAGTCAAATTAAGCTGCATTTTTTCGTGTGTGGTCTCCACTGGAGCAGCTTTTTTTTTTAACATTATTGTAATTATGGTTTAATATTCACAATATAAATGATATTATAAAAATAAATATAATAAGTATTTTACATTCAACATAATTTCTGAAATTAACTATAAACTACCCCTATTACTTTCAGAAACTAAATTTTATTAACATATACTTTAACTTGCTAATATATAAATATTATATTTTTCAGTAAGAAACATTAAATTATTTGAAATACAAAATTAACCCAACCAAAACATCAATCCATATAAGAAGTTCATTAACACGAGCTGAAGCCAGGCCGGATGGCACAGATGCTACAATAAAACAAAATTAGATCAAGGTTACTTCTATTTAGCAGAACCTTTGCTAGAGCCTTCACCAATGGGCATTTGTTGGATTGACCATAGGAGTCGTCCCCTTGATGTCATCAATAAAAAAAATATTGGAATTGCTCAATGAAGTATGATAGTGTTCCATATACCAACTCATAAGTCTGAAGTGTATTTCAACCTCAAAACAGGGGCATTTGTCAGACAGGTTTTCAAATTATGGGCCATTTATCAATAGACTGTTATCAACTTATCAACAAGAAAGAATTATTTAACAAGAATTTTCAGCCAACAGAATAACCCACTTTGCTACGTACCTCGCATGCCAAAACAGATGAAGTCACATAAACTATATTTGAGCCTTAAAAAAAAAATATAAAAACGAAGAAAACAACGTTGCCGCTGAAGTTAAAACCTTCCAAAGACATGACCTAATAATATGTTAAAAAAAATAGTAGTCAAAATGCTAAAAGATTCTAACCTTTTTACCATCCAAAATACCCCCAAAATTAAAGTTTATATGCAATTGTTTTTTTGATAAGTACCCCCAAAAAAATTATATGCAATTAAATGTCATGTCATGCAGCCACATGCGCAAATGCACCAAAACGTGGAGGGGCAATCTTCCTGTGTCTAGCTACCATAAATAGAGCTAAATGGAAATCTTTTTCCCAAATCAAAAGCAATTATTAGCTTTGATTCAGCCAGGGAACATGTTCAGAAATAATGAAGTGGAACTTATAGTGAACAAGAATATAGTTTTTTTCATCGTGGGCACAACTAACGGCACTAGACAGCATGTGTTCTATTGCACCCCTCGACCGGTGTACCCATAGTCTGGAGGGTAACTCCAACTTAAGTTCTATTGTTTGATCATACAAATCAAGAACAGCACTGCTATGGTGGTTGCTATTTTTGAAATCTTATTCACTCACGTATTGATGCCTATCAGAAGAGTGTCTTATGTATAAATGAACCTTAAAATTAATAGGCCTGTCTCAAGCAGAGAGCAAATTGTGCACATAAATGAAAACAAGACTGGAGGAGATAGAAGAACCAAGGGGAGACTTACAGTGGAAATTGAGAAGCAGCCTCGCAGAAAGCCACCAATAAATTGTGCAGTATGCAACAATTTTGCCGGGGAGAAACTTTTCTGGCAGATTCAGTATGGGTCTCTATAGGAACCTCCAAGGTAAGGATGCTAATATCAATCTTTTCCGTATCTGCTAAGCATATGTGGTTGAGACCATGAACGTTGCCGCTGTGGTGATCACTGCTGGAATCGCAAACGATATTTTTAACATTGTTACTCTAACCCTCTCAATTTTTGTTTTTACTATTTATTCTTCAAATCACGATTCTTTTATTAAAAAAAAAGTAAAAATAACATACTCTATTCCCATTTTATCAAAATGTAATTATTTATTGTCATATCTAAATCGTAACTATTTACCACATATTTAATTAAAATAAATTATGTAATATTTTTTAAACTAAATGATCTATCCATAAAATTGCAAATTAAAAAATTAAAAAAAATGAAAAACCCATTAGAAAGTAATGAAATACATTTAATAAAAGCAAGTAAAATATAAATAATTTATTTATTCCACATATAAAAAATTCTCAAATTAAATAAATATTTAATAAAGTAAAAAATAATGAATTAATTAAAATTTTAAATTAAATATTTGTTTAAATAGTATTAAGTAGTAAATAATGTATTATTTATGCTTAAAATAATGATTAGTACTAGTGTCTCACATAACTAATGCTTTGGCCCCACATAAATAGTAAAATAAAATAGCATTCAAAAATTTAAAGACTTTTAAATTTGAATGTTGTAAATGAAAGTCACATTTATTTCTTTAAATGTTTAAAGAAACAAAAATAGGCTAGAGAAGTAAATTATTCTCTTAGAACCCTAGAAGTTGTGGGAGAAAAGAAAACCAAATAGCGGAAGGATTTGATAAAGATTCATATGTTATGGGGACTTTTCCCGCGCTTTTGTGGGCTTGGCCAAGGATGCTGCAGCCGAGCCCAAAACCATCCCAAAGCATTGCTTTGGGCTCTCCAAAATAAACTCTAAAAATATAAAAGAGATATAAGAATGTTTATTTTGTTTTTTGGTACTTGGGAGGCCGAAGCCAACGAAAGAAAAAGAAAACTAAAGAACTCCTCTCCTAGGACATCCACACTCGAATCGAGGTACCAGCAACCGGTAATGGTTTTAGTTGGGTGAGAGGGTCAACTACAATAGAAAGTTCTGAAGAACCCATTAACAACTCTTTTGGTAACCAATCTGCATTAAGCATTGGCCTCTGGCCAAGCATGTATGATGGCATAGGACCACTCTCTATCCCATGCATCCTGGATTTGGATGATAAGATTGTGGCTTGGATGATTGATCTCCGGATGATAAATGAACAACTTCCTGCACATCAGATTCAATCAGTGGATTCCCTACTAGATAGCCCAAAATTCAGCCGTTTGAGCTGATGCCCAACCAACTTTTTGAACAAAACTTATGTTCCACAAGCCTTCACTGTCCCCTAATCATCCCTAATACCTGCAAGGCTGCAACCCTTGGGTTTCCTAAAGATGTGCCATCAACATTAACTTTGACAAAATTCAACGGAGGGGGCTTCCATTTAACGACCACAGTGACATGCCTCAAATTTGCATTAAAGGTCTGAGCCAGCTCAACCTCCTTGATTTCACGCGTAGGAAACATTTTATTCATTTTTCATTATTTGATTGAGTAACAAGTAACAAAAATATTTTTCTAAGTAAAATTATTTTTTCAAAAGACTAAAAATGATTTGCATTTTAAAATTTCATAGGTCATTTTTTGGTTTTAGCCCTTCAATTAAACCTTCATCATTATTTAGTGGGTTAATTACAACAAAATCCTTTAAACTTTTACTCAATATCATTAAACCCTCACAAACTCTAAAATGTAATACATTAACCAACTGATTTATCAATTTGTATCAATCAACATCTTCTACTTACATATATTAGCAATCTGTTAGGAGAATAGATGAAAAATTATTGTATGACTGACAAATATTCGTAGAAGTATAATTTTATATCTAAATTGAAATTCTCTTTTTTTTAATAATTTTCTAATAAGTGAAATACCCCTTGAATTGCTCTTATATTTACATGTCAGTTCAAATGTTATTTCAGTCATTAAATATTTATTATAATAAGAGAATGTCAATTTAGATATAAAACTATACTTTTATGAAATGTGCAAGTCACATTAGAACTTTTCATTCGTTTTCTAATGAATTGTTTTTGTTTTTTTGCTAACTGGGTGTCTAGGCCAGTTTGTACACACTTCGACTAATTTTGGCGCATGAGTAGTCCCCCCATCCTATACAAACGGGATAATTAACGAGTTAAAGATCTTGAAGGTGACTCTCAGGAATTGATAACACCTAAGAGATTTAGAACCTGAGATTTTAAAAGGAGCGGATCCCCAAGTCTCAAGTCTTGACCACTAAGACAATCCCTTAAACTTTTCTAAAAAGCTTTTAATTGATATAAATTGATAATCTAATATCCATATGTCACGTTTTAAAGATTAAAATTTGTAGTAATATTGCATCTTAGTTCAACCAGTCTTGTTGTAATTAACTTTTATTTACACCATTTCGCAACTGTCACCTGCTATCCAGTACCGTCCACCACCCAGTGCTTCCACCATTGCCACTGCCGCCACTGCCACCTCTCCCATCTAAATTGTAGTATATAAAATTTTTTCTTAATAAACAATTTTCAAATGTCAACCAAACCGAAAATAAAAGAAAAAGTAGTTTTTGGGTAAAGCTTTGTATGCCAAATCAAATGAAGTTAAAATAGAATCGAACACAACTCAAAGAAACAAGGAATTTAAAGCCGATACAGCGTAAAAAGGTCCTATCTAATCTAACATAACACAAAAAAGTATTCTTATCGAGAAGTTCTATAAAATATGCATGGAAAATATTTTAGAAATAAAAGATAACGTATGAATCTATAAATAGGTTTTCATTTTCTTTCGGGCCCCAAAATAAATGTACACTTTTTGGGCACTGTATAATTATTAAATATTTATCCTCTCTCTCAACAGGAAGGGAATATTTAATAATAAAAAAAAGAAGAGAACATAGCAAAAGAGAAAGGCATCTAACCCTATTTTCTTATCCCACGCACAAACATGTTTGCCTAAGACTATAAGTTAAGGATGAGGAGCATGATGAAGAGAATGTTGAGGGAATTGATCCACAAGGAAAAAAAAATGTGAGAATGCATTGTACTCATCAAACCATTATTGACCATGTGAATTTTGAAATATTTAAAGGGCCCAATTGTCACAAACTGTATAATTCTCTAGGATGCTCTAGGTCTAATTCTCTACCTAAGTCTTGAATATACTTAGACTTTGCCAGAATATTCTAGAGCACCCTAGAGAATGGAGCAACGATGTGCATCTTTAGCTTGTACAGAAGATTCTAGAAGACTTTGTAAAAGTGTAGAAGCTTCTAGAAGCATGATGACTTAAAAAAAGTGTAGAATATTCTAGATGATCGTAAATAGCTCTAGTAGGTGATATTTGTATAGATTGTTCTAAAAGATCCATCTCCACTATAGGATCAATTAAATCTCAATCGTTGGTTGAGGAGGTGGATAATACAAATAGGAGAATGGTCTTCATTTGTCAATCATCAAGTAGAAGCAAGTGAGCTTCAAAAGTGCTCGAGTATAATACATATTTATTCTCTCAAACTTCCAAGTGTTCTCTTTTCCCGTTTTCTTCCTCTTCTTGGCAGCATCATAACTAGCTTGTGAGCGTCTAAGTGCCGTATGATTGCCTTAGGAAAAACTAAGGCCATGATAGTTAGTATCAGAGTTACCCAATTTCTAGTTCGATTCTACGCCAAGTGCTCCAAGAGAGGAGTAGGTAGGGTAATCCAACTCATGCCGGCCTTAGGGTAGATGAGTATGTCACAATTCTACCTTGGATAGAAAGTGAGAAGTCTTTGGGCTTATAAGGGATAGATAACACCACTTAATAGCTTAAATTTTTGAGTTGGATTACAAACGCCCAACTCATGATGCGATGTTGAGAAAAGATACCAAATTACATGATGAAAAATATTAATTTTGAAAAGAAATACAAACTTGTTCAGTTTAATTTCACCCTAAATCAGTGGTTGAAGAAGGACCTTCATGCTTTACGCTGGCTTTGATAGGGGATATTGATTCTTCTTTAGAAACTGAACATCCATAGATTATACTCACTCACCCTTTTTTAAGGCACTGGAAGACTAAATCCCTTTACTATGAAAAGCTTTGGGTGCTATAGTTACAAAAGTAAGTTATGCAGAAGTTTGGAAAAAGTGGTTTTAGAAAAGACTTCAATTGAGAAAATATACCTTAATAACAAATACTCCTAGGAAGCATTGGAATTACTACGTTTTGTAAGGATTGCTCTTCACCATATCAATGACAATGACAAAAACAAGACTAAAAAGCTGTATATTGGAGAGGGAGAAGGTGACTATATGAACCCAAAATATGTTGAGAAGTATGAAGATGACTATAGAACCTTGGAGAAGATAACTAAATGAACCCAAAATAGGTTGAAAAGGGAAAAGATGATTATATGAACCCAAAATACGTTGAAATAAAGATATTTTGAGTATTTTCACTGTTCCTGAAGGATATCTACATGGCATTGTGCAATATGTGAATTTTTATCTAGTCGATTTTTTGGGTGGTAATAGTGCTCCAATTTTTTATGATGGCTAGGTTCCACTTTGCTTATATTTGACCTGTGACGGAAGAAAAAAGTACTTTTATACTTCCTTACGATGAGACCCAATTCATGCTTTTATTAGCCTTTACTTTTGTACTTGTTCCTTTCTAATTGCTAAACATATAGCTACAATTCCTGTAATGCATAATAGAATTTGTCATTAATATATCATTACCACCACAAAAATATGGATACTCACATACACAGACACACAACAATCTAAAGAGATATGTGAAAACCAAAGGATCTTTGTCACAAGTGATCTTATGCAAACAGTTTAACAATTAAAATATTTTCTTGTTATTGTTTTTTTTTTTTCTTTTTCTTGGGGGGGGGGGGGGGGGGGAGTGAACCTCTTTCTCCCATAAGTTTTTTGGCTTAAAATGTTCTCTCCAGCAATAGCTTGACCAAATGGGTTCTGGCCACCTAATTTAGGATCTCGATGGATATAATGAATGTAGGGTAACTAGATTTTACTTTGTGGTGCTTGTTGGTTTCCATTTTTGGAAGTATATTGGGTATGCTAGCTCCAGTCTTTTGATTTAGCTGTATAAGAGATCAACTTGGGCAAAGTGCTACTTTTTTTTATTTATTTTTTAATAGAAGCATAGAAAGTACATACAAATTAATTTTATGGTGTAATGTGAAATTTCTTTTCTTTTTCCTCTTTCTTTTCCCCAGCTTTTCATCATATTTAGTTACATCTCTTTGTTAGCTCAAAAGATTCATAAAATTATCACACACTTTTGTTTTGTCTCTGGCTCTGTGTGTGTGTGAATTGCCTTAATCTATTGGGCTAGTCTTGAAAGGAAGCAAAATTACATTTATGACCTTACTTGAGTCACTTGTTTATGGCATCACCTTTTCTCTTCTTTGTTGTTTTACACATACTTTTTTTTTTTTCTTTTGATATTGAATATGCATGAACTTGAATATAGACAATTGGTTCAAAAACAATTTCCATTGGACTGATTTATGGTTTTTAGTTGTATTTTAGTTTGCTTTCTTATGTTGGTTTTTTTTTTTTTTTTTCAAAAACCAAACCCAATACAACCTTTTCAAACGGAAAGTGTGGGGAGAAATTATTAACTTAATACATACCCAACACGAGACCCCCATATGCCAAAGAACCCCACCCGCCAATGGTACGTCCAAAGACCAAAGAAACGTGCCGTGGGTGAAAAAAAAAAAAAAAAGTTCCTAACGTGCGGCATGTTTCGCCAGTCATGGTTAGTGGATAATGTGTACTTCTTCAACTCTAAAACAAATAAGTTTATGTTTTTTCAAGTAGTTAATGATCAAACAAGTAAGAGATATGATTGTTGTCTTTTCAGTTTCAGATTATCTTTCATCAAATAGTTAGTAGCGATGCCCAAAATTTGGAATTTGTTTTCTGCAAGTAGACCGTAGACCATTATCGTTGTCATGGCTTTTTCTTTCTTAAGAGTGAAATGGTGAATGTGCACAAAATGGAGCTTTCAAAGTAGAAAATGTTTTTTTTTTTTTGTGTGAATTTTGCTTTTAAAAATTTGAACGGAACTAGTTTAGCAGCCTTCGTTGTTAAGGGCTTGGTTGGTTGGCCTTTTCGGCCTAGCTTTCTTTTTAGTTTATAAGTAAAAAAATTAATTTTTTTTTTGACTTTTTACTTTTTTGCTTATCTTTAACTTATAAAAATAAAAAAATAATTCTAACTGTTTTACTTATAAACCAAAAAAGTTTAAAAAATTGTACCAAAAAGTTTAAAAAATTGTACCAAATAAGTCCTAAATGTAATGCATGCCTCGACATTGTAGGCCATCTTGCTTCATATGTACATGTAAAAGATGACTTCAACTTGCCAAATCTTCGTTGCATTTCCTTGAATTGGAACACCCAGATTTACATAATGTCCTAGTCTTGAGTTCTTGATTCCTTCCAAAAAATCATCCTGATCATACTTGTACTCTAAGTGAGAGATAGAAAAGGGCCAGCATGTCATGGCATGTTGAACCTGGGTTAGAAGAATTTCTCATGTCCTGTATACGTGACAGCACACCAAGCTGTCACGTAATAAAATTGTGTTATTAATTAATTTATATTCTCTCTATATTTTAGACACCAATCATGTGATTATTACATCTGTAAAAGTTATTCAAATAAAAATAATTAGATAAATATATGGTCAAATGATATGTTACCACATCCACAAGGCTGTTATAACTCAAGTTGGAAGAAATTCATATCCCATCAAATAATATCTTGTCACATACACAAGGTTATAAAAATTTCTACAACCCAAATTAGAAGAAATCCATATCCTTAACTTGAATGTTTGGTTATATCACGGTAGATATTAACATGTTTATCCTTCACATGATTTAGGCATTTTTTCTATCTTGCCTTTTGAAAAATCATATATATCGCCCACCCCCGGGGGGTGGGGGTGGTAATGGCCACTAATGAAAGAAATTTGAGTATTTAGTGGAAATGTTGATGCTAGGTTCCATTTTGCTTGTCCTTCCTTATGATGAAACCTAAATCATGCTTCTACTTAGCCTTTAGTTTTGTACTTTGTACTAGTGTTCTAATTGCTCTATATTCAGGTAATGCATAATAGTTTGTCATTAATATGTCATTACCAGCAGTGTGACAAAAACACATATCCGTATCCCCACCCAAATGTACACACACCAGTCTAAATAGACATGAAAATCAAAAGCCTCATTTGGTAATATTTATTTTTTTTTGTTTTTTTATTTTTTTAAAAAAATAAAAAAACAGCATTTGTTTAAATTTGTTTTTAATTTTTTTACAAAATTCAAAAAAAAAAAAAAGAAACCAAAAACGTTAAAATTGGTGTGTTCTCTCTTACTAAAATATTGGTTTGGCACTATTGACACACTACTAACTTACAAATGCCCATCACCAAATCACAAAAAATACACAACAAAAATATACAATAAAAATACACAATAAAAAATAAAAACTAACAACGTCATCAAACGGGCTCAAAAAATCTCTGACATAACTATTCGCAAGTTAATGATTCCTATATATCTGTATAAGGCGAGTGCTAACCACACTTGCGGGTGTCCAACCCCCACTAATTGATGTGTTAGAATCCACCAATAATTGATGTGGAGCACGTTAGTTGATGGGTGTTGAATATCCGCAGGTGTCCTAACATCCCTCATCCATATAATAGAACATATCAATTTTTTTTTAAAAATATCTTATCGGTTGATATTATTATTTGCTCCAGCAAACTGGTCGAGATGATTTATTGACTCCTCTTACCGTTTCAATTCTCAGTCATACTTTTGCAACTCTCAACAAAATAAAATAAGAGACGTCGACCTCCTTCAAGACCCTACTGCAAGGCTATGCATAGCTTTTTACACATTTATATTACATGAAAAATGTTATTTTTACCAAAAATTTATACAAAAATAATCACAAAAATAATGTAATAGTAATAATTTCGTAATTAAATGTTATAATGATGAATATTTTGTTTTGAAATAAAAAGGTGTTATTAAAACATGATATATCATTTTATATAAAAAATTTATATAAATTTTTTGTTTATATAACATTACTCACATTCTAGCATTTTTCAAAATGTCTCTGAGATATATTTATATCTAGTGGTTAGAAATAATATTTTTCTTGAACTTACGGTTGAGATCAATTCTTAGCTTCTCGTATCTCTTCAAACTCCCAGCCAAAGAGTTCGACTTCGACGTGTTTTCAAATGGCCAAGATGCATTTAATGCTCTGCAAATTTGTAGGGGTCCCATTTTTTTGTCTTTACAAGCAACTTCTTTTTCTATAAAATCTATGCCACAAAACAATGGGCTTTTACCAAGGACCGGATCTTCTCCAGTGCAATCCATCCAGTTTACTCTATCTCTCTCTACACATGTGTAGAGAGAGATAGAGAGGGGGACACTGGAGAGGATCCAGTCCTCTTTTACCAGCGGATTCTGTTGACCAAAACCACCTTCCTCACCATTTATTACAAAGCACTCCTTCAGTAGTCCTTTCTCACAAAAGAGGGGACAATATCAGTGGAGACGACACATTTCACGTTTGAACCACCA
Organism: Euryodendron excelsum; assembly: GCA_033060915.1. Lineage (NCBI taxonomy): Eukaryota > Viridiplantae > Streptophyta > Magnoliopsida > Ericales > Pentaphylacaceae > Euryodendron > Euryodendron excelsum. The sequence goes on along the minus strand of CM065378.1, from coordinate 33,788,417 downwards.
ACCAGCTAACCATGAACCACTATAGCCATCACTGCCATCGGTGGTTGCACACCAGTCACCAGACTCACCACCTTAATCTTTTTCCGGTGTCTATGTTCACCTCTATGGTCCTATTACACATCAGATTCACTCTCTCTTCAAAAAAAAAAAACTTCTCACCCTTTCTCTTACCTCACTCTCTCTACCCTTCCATGGCCACTACATCACCATAGTCAAGAAGAGTTGCAAGAGCTACAAGAGCCACAGTTGCCCGCGACTACTATGGCCACAACATGGCCATATCAGTGCTGGAGACAAGCCCTAACTGGCAATAACACCACCATACTAGTTCCACCATGGCTCAAACAGTTCAGTCAAACCCATACTCAAAATATTTCTCTCCTTCTATCTAGACCACCTTCTTTTATCTCTCTTTTCTTCTCACACTGGGAAGCACCACCATCTTTGGTGGTGGACTAGAGACTTCTTAGTTGAAACATTGTGAAAGCACTGCTGAAGCCTCCTCACACCATATCTCTCCCAAAACCACCAGCTCAGCAGTTTGATGTACTGTGAGAGGTGAATTAAGTTTAGAAACTACTTTATCTCTCTCTAGAAATACAAGGAAGTGTTTGACACGGTTATCAAGTTTGGTGAAAATTTTTATATGAACATTCTGGTATTCGAATTGGGTTTTCTTTGCTACAGAATTAAGCAGAGGTCACTATTAAGGATTCAATATTTGAGATGTGTTTTTGTTGAAGTGTTTCACTTGGTTTGTGTTTGATTATGTGTTGATTATGGGATAAAGCTCTATGTGTTTGATCAATTGTTTGTGACACACGTGTTGATTATGAGATAGAGCTCTATGTGTTTGATCAATTGTTTGTGATACACATATACACATGCACACCTATACATTTGTTTATGGCCCTTCATTTACCTGCTTTGTGCTTCAGTGGTATATTTTTTTAAGGGTAATGCTATACAATCAGAAAATTCATACATAATTTATCATCACAATAATGTGGCTAAGTTGTGGGCTTATCACTTTAAAATAAAAAACCCACCAAGATGCTTGTTTATTATAAAATTGTCATCGCCACATCATTCTGGTATAAAAATCTGTACAAAAATTTTGAAAGAATAGTATTTTTCTTTTTTTAATCATCCAACTTCTTTGTCTAATCCTTTCTCGGGTTGAGCTGTTCTCAGGCAGCATACTGTCAAAGGGTCCGCTTTCACTTCTCTGCCCCTCACTTTTCGTTCACTATGGGGAATTAAATTGTTCTTTTTAATAGAGATACATGTCACTTCCTTTCTAAGTTGAAGTGTGTATTTGGTGTGCTTTTGTTTGTTTGCTCTGCTGGATTTTCATCAAGTGTTCATTGGTGTTATTCTATTTCTCTAGTGTGACCATGCCGTCCCCTGTTCCCATTTCATGAATAGTATGCCGTTTCATGTTCCCACAGTTATAACAGTTTTAGAATTAATAGGTAAGTTTTAGAAATGAATAGGTATTTGAAAAAAAAAAATTCACTTTTTTGTTTAATTACCCATAAAACCAAATTCTTTAATTTAATTAAGTCTCTCAACAATGGGACAAAATCCAGTGAGTATGTAGCACATTATTTTATTAAATTACTTTTATTATAACTTTTACTCTCCATCTATTTGGTGAATTCCTCATTGGCAGTAGTTGGTGAATGTGTTTGCTTATGTTTTGACTTTGAATTTGGTCAATTTAATGTTATGAGCTTAATGTGTATTTATGTTTTTATCTATATTTTAATGTGGTTAGTGTTTTGTAATATAGGTTCGCTTTTAAAACTTCAGGACTGGGATGCACTCCACCAACCCCACCCCCCCCCCCCCCCCCCCCCCCCCCCCGGGGGTAAAAGAGGCTAGGAATAAATGCACTGAATTAAAAGCTGAATTTTTATTGTTTTGGTTGATCGAGTATAAAAGTTGGGATTTTTTTTTCTATAATGTTTTCAGCTGCTTTTTATTTAGTAGCAGCCTTGGTAAATTTGGTTTGCTTTTGGTTTTTGAAGTTAATTGGTTAGTGTTCTTTGAGCTTGAGATCCACACTATTGGGTTGTAAAAACAATGCCTAATGAGTTACAAAGAGTGGAAGAAACATGACAATGGGACATTTCAAAGGGATAACTTGTAATTTAAAAGCATTATATGGACATTGCATTTGTATTGCCTGACATTTTATTCTTTTGCTAGCAATTTGAATGTTAGTTTTCGAATCAATAACTATTAATATTGAATGTTAATATTGATTCTGTACTAGGCGCAATGCAAGTTGGCCTCAAAGGACAATAGTAAAAAAAATTAAGAAATTTTGTTAATTGAAAATACTGAGTTAAGCATATGTATCCTTTAACTATCCTTGCTGCACTAGGTTTATGATTATCATTTTTTTTTGAAAATATTGGGTTAAGCATGTTGATGCATGGTTTGAAAATATTGAGATAAGTATATGTATGTCTTTTAACTGTTATGATGTTTTGTTTTGATTATATTGGTTTGAGAAAAAAAAAATGCATTGTCTTTTTAAATTTTAAAGTTTAATTTCAATGCTTATTTTAATATATAGTTATATATAAATTTTATTTCGATTTTATTGGGGAGTGTGTTATCCTACTACATGCTACGTTCTCTCTCTCTCTTTGATAAAGGCATTAAAAACTTTTTCTACATACATGCTACACTCTGCTACACTCTCTCTCTTTGGTAAAGGCGTTAAAAACTTTTTCTACATACATGCTACACTCTCTCTCTCTTACTTTGAATTTGGTCAGTGGGCATTAATGTTTTTTTCTTGTTTGTCCTTTGGTCAGCTAGCCATGCGAACACTCTCTTTCCTTTTTCCTTTTTATTTTTCCTCCTCTCGTCTGCTCTCTCCGGCCATATATCTCACTGCCTCATCATTGCCGAAACCAAGACCCACTTCCCAGTGAACCTCTAATCCTCCCCTCTCTCTCTAGAACACCTTTCTCTAAAGCCTTTTCTCTCTTTAGAGACCCAACACCCCTTTTATCTCTGTACATCTCTCTCACCCATGGCTGGTCACCATGACCAAACCAGCAACACCGCACCCTCACCTTCTCTCACCCTTCTCCTACTCCACTGTGCATTCCCTTCTCAACCTGTCTAGCCGTTCAATTTCCATGAAGAGAGCTTTGGAGATTGTCGCATCAGTAGACGCGGAGAGCCGATTTTTAACTGAGGGTGGGTGAGTCGGCTCTTGATCCAAAGCCGAAGATTTTAAAGAGATTGCAAATTGGTAATTAAAGTTTTGGATTTTTACAATTTTTTTTTTTTTTTTTATCTTTTCATCTTCTTAGCGAGATTTGTGATGTGTGTTGTGGGTTGTGGTCTTATTGATTGTTTTCGACTTTAAATTTTCTAGGGTTAACTGTGTAATTTTTTTGGGTGTGTCTGTGTAGGTACTGTGGAGGACTGTGTTCTCCTTGGAGTTTTGCTCTGTTTATTTTTTTGTTGTTAAAAATATATTTTCCTTGATTTTGAGTATTAAGTTGCAAGTCTATTTTATTGTTCTATTTTATCTGTTTCGTGAGAGATATATATTTTGTGTTAACCAAGTGTAAGCAGTATAACGGTGCAAATCCAATTGTGATTATGAAGTGAGTTGTTTTGGGTAATGGCATACGTATCGTGATTTTTTCTCTTAACTTTTGTTGTTTTACCAAAAAAATAAAAGATTCATAGAGTAAATTTGATTTTTAAGAAAGATTTCCTTATGGTACGTAATTTGTAGATTGTGATTTCCAGCAACTTAAAGTGAAAAACAAAAAAATGAGCTCATTATTTTAATTTTTTCTTCTCACGACTCTCTTCGATAATTGGATGTTTTGGTGTGGATTCTTGGGAAGCTAATTTGGATTATATTTGAATTTGGGTTTTTTTTGGTTTGGGTTCTATTACAGATTTTATGTTGTTAATATGTTGTTAATTAAGATCTTACTATTATGTGGAAAACTAATCAACTATTCTTGCTAACTTTAGACCCTCTCTCATAATTTAAAATTTTTTGTCAGCATACATTCTAGCAGTCGAAAATATTAAGAAAGAAAATAAAAATTGTATTCAGCTTCATATGTAATCAATTTGCTAAATTTTATAACATATGTTAGTTTTGAAAAACTTAGTGGCTTCAATTTGCTAAATTGTTTCTCTTTATTTAACTTGGTTAAGCATCAACTTCTAATGAGGTTTATGCTAATTAGAATTTTGAACTCAAATGGGACACATTACCAAATACAGATTTAGATTTTGTAGGGAGTGCCATAAACATTATTGAATGTAGGTTTAGATTTTGTGGGGAGTGTTGTATACATTATCGAATGTAAGTAGTATAGGTTATCCTTAGTCTATATTATATTTTAGCTCAGCTTTTCAAAATGTCTATGAGATACAATTTGATCTGAGGGTTGAGATTTATTTTTAGTTAAATTCTACTGTTGAGATTCGTTTTAACTTCTCCCAACACTTTAATCCCCCCCCCCCCCCCCCCCCCCCCCCCCCCCCCCCCCCCCAAAAACAAAAAAAGAAGGTGAAATGTTTGGTTTACCCTTGCCTTTTGCATCTCCCAATAAACATACCAACAGCTTTCTGTCAAACATCACTTCCAGCACCAGGGCTCAATACACACGCAATATCCATAAAGCCTCTCTCTCTCTCTCTCTCTCTCTCTCTCTCTTAAACCTTCCTCTCCCAATCTATTGAGCCATTATTAGACTACTTGTGAGAGCTTCCTTCCTCCTAGTGCCTTCTCTCTCTGTCTCTAAAAGAGATCCAAAACACCACTTCACCACAACCACCCTTGCCTTCCCTTCTTCTCCCCTTTCTCCTTCCCTTCTTCCTTCTCCTCCATGGTAGCCTTCATTGTACGAAGGGCTTGCTGGCCAGTTCTGTTGTGCTCCGTCCCTGACTTCCTCCTCTGCCTACCAATGGTTTGATTTGACGATGCTGCTGGGGTTTGGGTGCACCATTGGCTCCTACACGTTAGCAACAAGGACCCTGCGCCTCACCTTAGCATTAAAGACACCCCTAGGTTCTCGATTATCCATTAATTTGTTTATTTGTGCTTTTTTTATTCTATTGTCTCCCCCTCTTCTTTTTTTGAGTATTTACTGTAACAAAAAAAAAACAAAATGTTACATAAAACTCATTTCACCTTCTCTTTTTCTGTTGAGTTTGCAATTAAGTTTAGAGAGAGAATTTGTGTGCTTTCTAGAGAGAGAAAGAGGGAGGTAGTTGCCATGGTGTTCTAGAGTTAAGAAGGAGAGTTATGTGGGTTAGGGGATGAGATGGTTCAGTGGAGGAGTAAAAGTGGGTGGTTTTCGGCCATGGTTGGAGGTTCCTTGTATTGGTGAGTTGTTTTGCTGGTGAGATGGGGGTGTAGAAGAAGAAAGGAGAAAGGAGAAAGGAGAAAGGAGCAAGAGAGGAAGAAAGAGCGGGGCATTCTTTGGTCATGGGAACGAAAAAGAGTGGTTTGTAGCGAAAAAAAGAGGGTGAAGGGTAAGCTCGAAGGTAGTGGCCAGCCATGGGCCTTGTAGCGAAAGATAGCTCTCTGCCTTGCAAATATGGGTGTCCTAAGGTGGAGTGCTCATAGGAAGAAGAGTGGTTTTGGTCAACAAATCCCCTTTTTTTTTTTGGCCACGGTTTTGCTACACATTTACATACGTAATACATCATACACATTGAAACAAGAAAAGACAGTTGGAAGCCACAAGGCCCACAGCCCACTCTTCCAATTTAATACCTGCAACTTTCACTCCCATTCTTTTCTTTTTTTTTTTTAATAATAGAAAAGTTTAAGTGCATTTTCGTCTTTTCGGAATCCTGTCCAATCCCTTTTACTCTGTACAATGTCTACTGTACATGCCCCTTCTCTTTAAACGTTCAATTAGCTATATAAGATTTATGTATGCATCACTTGACTTGACTTGAATGTAAACATAAAACAAAATTGAACTCATGAATCTCATCAAACCATAAATTAGCTCCAGATTCAACAGTGACTAGACAAGAATTATAAGTTAGGTATACTATACAAGGTGTTTAATGATAGTTAAACTGTTATGTCAACATATTTTGAAAAAAAAAAGGCAAGAAATTAAAGATAGTGTTATTCTTTTCTATTTTTTATTTAGGTCACCATACATCGCACAAAAAACTAAAATCATGATACTAACTACAATTACAAACAACATGACATTCCAAAATCCAAAATTTAGCTTATATCTCACAAACGTGCAGAATGATGCAAAAATGGATAACAATTCCATTATCATAACCATTATTGTGTTTGGTGGGTCTTACATTGTACAATTGAATAAAAATATCTTCACATCAAATCATGCTACTATAGAGTTTTTTAGTCATTAATATGTGATATATAAATCTGGTTATCAAGGCCCATAGGCAAGTTCTTGGCACTGAGAAATTATTTTAGACGATTGTTATATTCCATGAATTCTACGTTGGTTTTAAAGTCACGGTAGATTTTCACATTTCAACTTCATGCCTAAAATTATCAAAATCAGGTAGGACCGTAGGACTCACTAGCGATTATGTTGAAAAGTGCCGTTGGCACGGGTCATATCTAGTATATATAGTGTATATTTAGTATATATATATATACTAGATAAAAATTTTCATCTCGTATAATGCCACATAGATGTTCTTTAGTAATAGTGAAAATGCTCAAGACATCTTTATTTCAATGTATTTTGGGTTTATATAGTCATCATCTCTCTTTTCAATATACAGATTCTTAGTCTTGCTTTTGTCATTGTCAGTGATATGGTGAAGGGCAATCCTTGTAAAACGTAGCAATTTTGATGCATCATGGGAGTATTTATTATTAAGATATATCTTCTCAATTAGAGTCTCTTTTTGAACCAATTTTTTAAAAGTTTTTGCATATCTTACTTTTACCACTTTGAATTTAGCTTGAAATGCAACATTCCCATTTGATTATTGTCCCAAAGCTTTTCATAATAAAAAGATCTAGTCTGCTATTGCCACAAAGAAGGGTGAGTGGCTATAATCCACCGACGTTTAGATTTTGAAGAAGAATCAATATCCGCTATTAGAGTATATAAATCTTTTAAATCTTCAAGGTATTCCTTATACTTAACTTCAAGAAGAATCTCCTCAAATATCACATTACATAATTGCATTAGGTCATTCTCAACTCCCAATTTAACAGCTGTTGGCTCAGAAATTGTATCAGATGCACTATTTTCACCTGGACCATGTACCTTTTCGTACAAGAGGATCACTTTTGCATCATCCTTATAAGGACCTCATTCCAAATTGTAATTTGTATAAATACAACTTCAATTATTGCACGAATAAGAAGTGTTGTCCATTTAGTAGGACTATTGACATCCCAACTCTTGTAACTCAGATCAAATACTATTCTTTCTTAATTATTTTTTAATCAGCCATTGATCTAGGGTGAAATTAAACTGAGTAGGGGTAAGAGTATATTTTTTTTTTCAAAATTATATCTTTCTATCATGTAATTTGATGGGTGTTCAGAAATGATATCATAATATCTTTTATCAACATTGGCCGCTCTAAGTATTTTAAAATCCACAAGGGCAATGATGTTTTGATGAGTACAGTATATTCTCATCCTTTTTTCTTCTAAGCCAATTCTTTCAATATTCTCTTCATCATCCTTTTTATCCTTGTTAAGAATTTCACTCCCTGATATTTTCCCATAGGTGTCTTTCCTTTGGACTTTGATTTTGGCATTTTGAACTTAATGAAATTATATAACAAATCATTAAAAACTCAAAAACAAGTAAATAAACAACTTAATATAAAGTAGACATGTTGTGCTTGATAAACATGAATCGTCATCATAATAATTTGAGATGATATTTCATTATATACATGAGCAAGGTATAAGAAATCAATTAGAAGTACCTGTGGTGTCCATTCACAAACTTCCTCCACATAGTATAATGAAACACTATAGAATAAAATACCATTAGCATGTTATATACTAATTAAGGGCTTATTTGGTATAGTTTTTTTTAGCTTTTTTGGTTTTGCTTTTTTGCCTTTCTAAATCAAAAAAGCAAAAAGCAAAAAGCAAAAAAGTAAAAAAAAATTGATTTTTTTGCTTATAAGCTAAAAAAAAAAAAAAGCTAGGCCAAAAAGCCCTATCCCCTCTACTCTTATAATCTCCGAGTAAGGATGAGGAACATGACGAAAAGAATGTTAAGGGAATTGGCTCGGAAGAAAAAAAGATGAAAATATATTGTACTTATCAAAACATCATTGATCTTATGGATTTTGAAATATTTAAAAGGGGCAATGTTGATAAAAGATTCAATGATATAATTTTGAACGCCCTTCAAATTGCATAACAGAAAGATATAATTTTGAAAAGAAATATATATTCTTATCCTGTTCAGTTTGATTTCAACCTAGATCAATGGCTGTATGTGTAACATTTCTTATTCGTACAATAACTGAAGCTGTATTTGATCTTCATGAGAGGCAACATTTTCATGGTGCATTACGCTACCTAAAAAATTACGGCATTCATGCTAATTACAATTTGGAAGGAGGTCCTTATAAGGATGATGTAGAAGTGATAAAAAGAGTGAATCTGGTACATTTTTTAAGCAGTTGGAGGTTGGGAATGACATGATGCAATTATGTCATGGGATATTAGAGTAGATTTTTCTTGGAGTTAAGTACAAAGAATATTCTGAAGATTTGAAAGATTTATATGCTCTGATAGCGGATATTAATTCTTCTGTTAGCAGATATTGATTCTTCTTCAAAATCTGAACATCGATGGATTATAGCCACTCACCATTCTTTGTGGCACTGGCAGACTAGATCCTTTTCTACAAGAAGCTTTGGGAAAATAGTGAAATGGGAATGTTGTATTTCAAGTTAAATTTGAAGTGGCAGGCGCAAAAGTAAGATGTGTAAAAGCTTAGAAAAAATTAGTTAAAAAAAAGACTTCAATTGGGAAGATACATCTTACTAATAAATACTCCCAGGATGCATTATAATTGTTGCGTTTTGGCAGGATTGCCTTTCACCATATCACTGACAATGACAAAGGAGATGATGACTATATGAATTCAAAATGCGTAGAAATAAAGATGTCCGGTGTATTTCCAACGTTGCTGAAGGACATCAATGTGCCATTGTAAGAGATGGGAATTTTTTTATCTAATTGGTTTTTTGGGTGGTCACAATTAGGGGTGCACATGGGTTGGTTAGGTTCGGCTCCGTGCTGGACTCAGAATCGAACTGATCTCTTCGGTTCTAAAAATTTGAGAACCGGAACCGAATCGACCTCTTTAGGACCAAACCGAACGGTTCGGTTCGGTTCGGGTTCGGTTTTATTGTTTAAAAAAACATATTTTTTATTAAAAAAATTAAAAACAATATTAATCTGGTATCCTAATTTTAAAAAAAATAAATAATAAAACAACATACAAACATAAATAAATAATAATTAAGTTTAAATAATCATGATTTAAAGGCATATATAGAATATATGTAAAGTTTTTTGATAAATATAAGATCGGGTTTCGGTTCGGGTCTGTTCAGTTCGGTTCTCGAGTCGGGTTGGTTCTAATGCATATAGACCCAAGAACCGAACCAATCTCTTCGGTTCCAAAAATTTAGGAACTGGAACCGAACCATGGTAGAAAAAAATTGAACCGAACCGAACCGATCTCTTCGGTTCCGGTTCGGGTCTCGGGTCTCTCGGGTTGGTTGTGCACCCCTAGTCACAATGCTTCAATTTTCTCTGTTGGAAGGCCTTCCCGGGAAGATGCTAGAAGAAAGTGTATTAGGAAGGTATTTGGCAGCTAGGTTCCATTTTTTTTATATTTGCATTGCATGGAAGAAAAATTCTTTTATACTTCCTTATGATGAGACCTATCTAATTGCTCTAAATATAGTTATGATTCCTGTAATGCATAATAGGGTTTGTCATTAATATGTCATTGCTAGCACAAAAATATGCATATCCAAATATGCATATCTAAATAGATATGTGAAAACCAAAGAATCTTTGCCATAGTTAATGGTTCTATGTTGTTGCATATATTCAATGTGTGTAACATCAATATGTAAATTTAATTCTGTTCCTTTGCTGGTGTCGTAAATTTATAAGCTTAAAATCTCTTTTGTTTTCTGTGCAATTTATGTGCAATCACTTCAACGATTAAAATATCTTCTTGTTTTGTTGTTGTTGTTGTTGTTTTGGGGGGTGGGGGGTTCAACCTCTTTCTCCCAAAAATTACATATGTTTCTTGGCTTAAAATGTTCTCTCCAGCAGTAGCTTGACCAAATGGGCTTTGGCCACCTAATTCAAGATCGTGATGGATATATGGTTGTAGGGTAACTGGATTTTATTTTTGTGGTGCTTGGTGGTCTCTCCATTCTTGGAAGTATATTGGGTTATGCTAACTCCAGTTCTTTGATTTAGCTGTATAAGAGAGTTGGGCAAAGGGTTGCTACTTGGAAGTCTATAAGGGTGAGGAAGGTTTGGGTAGTTCCTCTTTTTATTTATGGCGTGGTGTATTTCGAGGAATGGAAAAACCATTGTATTTGTGTTTGGTTTTGTTGGTATAATTTGGGGGCTGATTCCCAAATTCCTTTTCACAAAGTCACTCACAAATCAGATTCAAATTTTTTTGGGAGTCATCGATTTTTTTCTTGCCTATTAATTTACTGATTCGTTTATGTATTGTTGTTCTTTTATTTATTTTTTGATTAGAAGCATAGAAAGTACATACAAATTAACTTTATGGTGTAATGTGAAAATTTCTTTTGCTTATTAATTTAGTTACATGCCTTCATTAGTTCAAAAGATGCATAAAATCATCACACACACACACACTTTCTCTCAATGTCTGTGTGTGTGTAAAATGGCCTTAATCTATTCACACCCACTTTCTCTTTCTCTCTATGTCCGTGTGTGTGTAAATGGCCTTAATCTATTGGGTTAGTCTTGAAATGAAGCAAAAGTTCATTTATGGCAAAACTTGAGCGCCTTTTTATGGCATAACTTTTTCTTTTCTTTGTTGTTTTACACATTCTTTTTTGTTAATTTGTTATAGTTTTCTAATGCATAATAGTGTGTCATTACCAGCAGTGTGACAAAAAAGGCATATCCATGCCCACCCACACGCGCACTAGTCTAAGACTCTAAATAGATGTACTGATCTCTTGTTAATGATTCCTATATATATTGTGCACTGCTAGCTCCAGTACCAGTGTTTTTTGTGTTTGGTTTGGTTGGTATAGTTTGGGGGTAAATCCCAACTCCCGCTCACAAAGGCACCCACAAATCCAATTCAGATTTTTGGCAGTCATCAAATACTGGTTGCTACTTATTTATTGATTCTTTTATGAGTTACTGTTATTGTTTCTTCCTGTGCAGACAATGCAGTAATGTGAAAAAATCCCCCTTTTTTTTGTCAGTTTTTACTTCCTTTCAGCGTGTTAGTCTTGAAAGGAAGTAAAAGCTTGTTTATGGGCTGACCTGAGCACCTTTTCATGGAATCACCTTTTCTTTTTTTTGTTACACAAACTTTTTTCTTTTGATTTAAATATGCATGAACTTGAATATTGAGTTGTTGCAGTGGCCTGTAGGCATGGGGTTGTTATAGGGCTGTAAAATAGTACTCAATTTAGCTGAATGGCAAAGAGAAACTTTCACTCCACAACCCCTATGTGTCGAAGTGGTGAATGTGCACAAAATGCAACTTTCAACATGGAAAATGGTGTTTTTTTTTTTTTTTTTTTTTTTTGTGATTTTACAAATTTGCTCGGACAAGCTACTCTAGGCCATCCTGTTTCATATATACGTACTAGTCACTTTGAACTTTCCAAATCTTAATTATGTTTGGAATACTCAGATTTATGCTAGCCATGTCCTAATCGTGAGTTCTCGAGTCCTGGAAATTCATCCCATTCTTACTTATACCAAGTGTTAGATATAAAAGGTCCAGCTATAGCAATTAGCATTGTTTGTTCTTTAGACTCATCGTCTACATGAGACCTCCTTTTCCTAATTAGTTTGTTAAATGTAAAAGACTGGAGAGGAGATGAGAGACTTCACTTCTAGCAGAGAAGATTAATCAATCCAGTACTCTCTCTTTCTCTTTATTTTATGATCTTCTCATTTCTTTTCAGCAGAGCAGGCATTTCTGCTCTCTTACAATGTGGGCTCTTTTAATGCATTCTGTTTCTCAAACAACAAAATTGTTTACTAGGGCCTCGGGGGGCATAGGGGTCTCCCCCTCCAAGGAGAAAGTATTGGGTGTCACGGCTACACCACGTCAGTAATGACGTGGTGTCACAATCCAATCAAATTGCACCATATCAAATGTCAGCCACGCCATGTCAAATTAATGAAACTAGCTGGAGAGCTAACGTTGCTGGAAACGTTAAACTTCTCTTCGTCGTCATTCCCTGAAGATTTAAAATTTCAGCACATTTGTACCAGTCCTGCCCTAAATTTAAATTGAAAAATCCTCTTTGGCACCCTTTTTTCCTATTCTCTCGTCGTCTCACTAAAATGGCTTTTTCTCTTGGCCACGGCAAGAACATCACCAACAGCAGAGGTATGCATCTGTATATATAGGTATACATACGCATATACATATTTGTGTGTTGCTATTTGTTTTTTATTTCTAGTTTTATGGTTGATTACTGCAACATTTTGAAAGTGTGTCGCAATGTGAATGACGGAGACTTGAGGAAGGCGTACAAGAGACTGGCCATGAGATGGCATCCGGCTAAAAACTCTTCTACAGAAGCTGAAGACAATTGCAAGCATACCTCCGAGGCCTATGATGTTTTTAGCAACCATCAGAGATGTCAGACACAATCTCTACTGCAAGGAAGTTCTCGAATCCTACCAATTCCCTCTGTTGTCCCCCTGAGCTAGCGGTGATGATGCTAGCTTGCTAATAGTTAGATTTGGTTCAATCCTTGCCAGGCGGGATATTTATTTGCCGACTTATTCGATGGATCTGATTCTGTTGGTAAAATATGTAGTTTTGTTGAGTATGTTTTAAAGAACTCTAATGGGTTCTTAGAGGTACAGACGATTCAGAAGGTGGCTGTTATGAAGAACAAGTTGATTTAGTTTAAATTATAGGAGAAATATGTACTTGTAACAATAGTTAATTACTATGGATCCTGTAAATGATTTTTTATGTACAATCCATAGAGACCCATTCCTCGTTCAAATTGTAACAGAGTATATTTGAGGTGGACATAAAAAGCAAATGGGCGAAGTCATGGCCACGGAATCGGAACTAGAAGCTCTCCTCTCAAACACTTCCTCTGCCTTATTCCTCACCTCTGAAGCAGCAATAGCAACTGCTAGAGGTGAAGGCTCAATTGCAATTAATTTTCGAACTTTTTGATGAATATGCATTCCTGGGAACAGCATGAAGCTTCTTTTGCTCAAACTCAGACCCGTAATGCTTCTGTATGCCTTTGAAGCTCATGTAGCTTTGTGCAGAACTACAATATGAATAAGCTGGAAATGTGGTTTTTCACTCCACATGAAAAGCATATGACTGACATACAAAACTAAATTTTGTGAGATAAGAGTATGTCTTTGTTCCTTTAATACCCGCATCAACCATGGAACTAATAACATATGTATTTGCATTATCTATGTTTCTATTTATCTTCAAGAGTTGCCTTTCTTCAGGTGCAACAAGTTCATGGTTGTGCTCTCTATTAAAGTGAGTGATCTCTCCCATACACCAATACGGCGAATAAAGTTTGTAATCTTCATCTTCATTAGTAACTCTCATGCCAATTTTCAGTTCATTGTCATCGTCATTGTCAATATCAGTAGCTGTTTCAACCAACAATTTAAAATTTCAGTAAAATAATAAATGACTTAAATAGTATTGTTGTACAAATAATAAAATGATAATTGAGGCTGCCAATTATACGTGTTCTGTTTTTTTTTTTTTTAAATACAAACAAAAAGAAAAAACTATGTTTAGGAGTAACCTGTAATGAGAGAACACTAAAAGTAGCTGCATTTTCATTCCCTTGTTCGAAGATTTTGTCTGATTCATCTCTTTCATTTTCTAATATATCTAAAGATGCCATTGACTTGGGTTTATAAGAAACACGACGACCTATAACAGATATAATAAAAAAAAAAAAGAACAAAATATCATTAGATGTCTATTTCCCCATTGCAAACCTAAGGACTAATTAAGGACTATGTGGCCCAGGTAACCACGAGAAAATCGAAGCCAATATAATGAGTACTGGAGTGCAGCCAAAATATATGGCAGATGATCCCTGCGAGCAAAGACCTATAACACTCCCAGACAAATACTAGAAGAGGAAACATAGACCTGCAAAGGAGCCTATTGGGACAACAAAAGCCCCAGTAAGCGAATAGTTCATGAATCGATAAGGATCAAACAGGGTTAATATAGGAGTGAAAGGATAACATACCTTTTGATCTCTTAAATTTTTGTTTTTTCTGATGCTATGAGAAATCATACATATTAGGGTTACAGACGTTCTTGAGGTTGCGAGCTGCTTGGTTTGACGTGGGAAAATCAAAAGCAATTGTTGGCCGCGGGCTTTGTGTATTGATAACGGCGTTAACAAATTAAACCCATCGTTAGGTTTTCCTGCGACGTTACATATCCAGCTAGTTCCATTAATCTGCCGTCGTCAAAATGACGTGGTGTAACGGTGACACTTAATATTTTCTCCTCTCCAAAATTTTAAGTTCGAAACCTTTAAGATGATATCAATTTTTGAGAGTCATGTCAGAGTCCTTGGCCGGTAATTAGATAATATAATTCATAGCATTTGGCATTTGAAATTATAGATTCCATAATATCAGTTTGCTATCCGTCCATTACTCATTATGTTTTCACGGTAGAGGGCTGTGCTTTTGCATGATATACTGGTTAATCTAAGGCCGGTTCAAAATAATTTGTGGCCTAAGGCGATAATTTTAGATAAAGACTTTCATATATATTTTTAAATTGTTGTAAAAAAAATTGAGTTAAATCCATTACTGTTAAAATTAACTACTGAGTTGATTTTGAACTTTTTCTTATTGTTAAAAAAAATAGAGACACTATATAATATTTAACTATAACATATAAAGTTTTAAAAAGTTTACGATTTTTTAAATTATTTTGTACAATTACTTTTATTGGGTGAGATCAATTTTTTTAAAAAGTTAACTAAGGTAGTTGATTTTCGGTCTTTTTTTTTTTATAGTTTTTTATTTATTCATTCATCTGGACTGAGCTTTTTGTTTCAGAAAAATTATAGGACAACTTAATTATAGCATGTAAAAGTTTAAAAAAATTAGGGCCTTCAAAATTTTATTTGTTTGTACAATTTTTTTGTTAGTTAAACTTGTATTTTCTTCTTAGTAAAAGGTGATTTTTGACTTCTTTTTCTTACAAACTTTTTTTTTTTCTTATCCACATTGAGGCTTTTTTTTTTTAAATGTTGAGAAACTATAAGAAGTTCTTAAAAATTTGGGGTCTTTAAAATTGGGGGCCTAAAGCGGGCTATCTCACCCGCCTATAAGGTTGAGCCGGCTCTGATTTAATCCTACAATTTCTTGATAGAATCTGTTGGGCGCCTTTTAACTTCTATAGAAATTAAATCCAGGAAAGGTTTCTCAAGAGCTGTTGTCGTCACCGCCATTGCACTTGCAGCAATTGATGTTTTGTTGGTAACTTGTGCTAAAGTATACTCCAAACGTAGATGACTTCCCCTTTTTTCTACTCAGTTTCGGAGCCTTCTATAAATTGATAATTAGTTGTCTATCCTCGTCGAATGATAGGCCAATTTGGATTGTATCACTTGTTAGATCACAATGGGCCCTGTTCTTTGATGTTTGATACGGTTATGCAGTTCATGAAGCATATCTGCCTTCTTATCTCATGCCACTAGTTTTCATCTGACATGAATTTAATTTTCTTAAGAACTGCTAATGGACAACAGGAGTCCGGAAAGATTAATACTATATAAACAGAGAAAACAATACCAAATGATGTATTTGAATGAGAAAGCATTTCACTTCATAATAAAAAAAATTATAATAAATTTTTAATTATAAAACTATCACTGTCACATCATTCTAGTAAAAGTTTTTGTACAAATTTTTTGTTTAAACAGTATTTTCCGTTCAGAAATGTTGTGCAAATATCGAATTCAAGGACAAAAAAGAAATATCTCATAACCCCATATTTTCATAGGCTTTTTAGTAATTTTATTTCGTAAAAAAGATTTTATTGAAGAAAAGTCAATTAAGTACATCAAAGCTCGAACCTAATCTCGCTCCCTGGGGTCTAGAGTTAGGGCAAGTCTGGTCACTCCATGGGCCACCCTCTCATCTCATACAGAAAAAAGATGGAATATCTCATATGCACTTTGATAACATCAATATCCATCAAAATCATTTCAAGAAGCTTTACTCTCTCGTATGTCTTACCATCCCCCTAATCGCATTATTTTTTTTGGTTCAGATAATTTCTAGGTTTCTGTTATCCTAATGGGTTAATTAACTAATATGGCTAACCTTCTCTGGAAGAGAAACAAACATCACTTAAAGTGGGGGCCGTGCAGCATTTGTATAATTCAGATGATACGATGAAATGATATTAAAATTTCGATGAAAGTGGGATGTGGGGACCTTTCGAAAAGATTGGGGCAGTAGTACCATTTCCACTTCTAATAAAGACCATGATTAGACTCAAAGCAATGATGAAAGAGTGAACAAAAAGACATACCCTTTTGCTTTGGTGACTACTACCGCCTTGAAGTTACAAGACCATCTCTGTCAATTTCATCCAAAAAAAAAAATAAATAAATAAATGTTAACATGTATTCTCAAGTTTTATTTTTAATATGCTTGTCTGTTGGGATAAGGTATTAAAATTTATAAAACAAAAAAGAAAAAAGTAAATGTTAACATGTGTCAGATTATATTTTAAGTATATTTTGACTGGTTGTATAAAGTAATGATAATAATAAAAAAAAAAATGTGTTGGAGCTCACTTTTTGCAAGACCAAAATAAAAATAAAAAAAAAGAAAGTTTTCTTTTTGTATTTCATGTGCGCATTGAATTACTCAAGCTTAGCTCGAGAACATGATGGATCTCATAAGCTAAGCTTGAGCTTAGTCTAGCCTAATTTATGTATATTTTTTATTTTTATTTTTTTAAAATTATGTAATTAAAGATATTCGAATCAGATTACGCATATCTCGACTAATTTCTTTTTCGATATTGAAAGGAGTACAAAAAATATCCTTTTTCGATATTGAAAGGAGTACAAAAAAATTCAGCAATCATAGCCTGCTCTTCACCGCTAGACATATATGAGATTTCCCACTTAACATGTCTAATACAATGCATGCTCTTTCTAGGTATAGTTTGATTACAACCCAGAGGATACATATTGGGGTGCAGGAGGGCCCTATTTCTTGCTTTAAATGTACTGGTAATGGTGACAAAGGAAACCCCCAACTCATGATGAAACCCGCCGCTCCAAAAAAACACTCTTTATTATCTCATAAAAGCACAAAAGATGGAAAAGCCAAAAAAACGATAAAAGACATTAGTAAGCTGAAGACAAAGTTGATTGAACTTTAATTGGGTCCTTTAATTTAGCATAGAATATATACATCCACTTCCTCTCTCTCTCTCTCTCTCTCTCTCTCTCTCTCTCTCTCTCTCCAAGCCATGTTAAATATCTCACTCTTCCCACACTTCTTCACCATCAACAACTTGTTTGCCAACTTTGCATGATAGAAGTGGCCATTATCCCAATTCCCATGTTCATCTCTGACTAGAAGAGTGAAGTGAAAAATAAGAAAGTAAGCACTGTAAGCCATGCAACAAAGCTTTGATTTTCAATGAAATCAACAAAGCATTTAACGGGTCCCTTCACTTTCTTTTGTGAATGTTGCAGTGTCGTCGAGCTCGTGTACCTCCAAATGCTCACTGAACAGGCTCCAAAACATAGAGGAAGACGGTCCAGCGAGTTGGCTGCCGGCGACGACATGCCCCCCGCCGGAGACGCCGACGGAGTCCATGGAGTTCCTTGCTAGGTCTTGGAGTCTGTCAGCCATGGAACTTTCTAAAGCTCTTTCGCATCCTGAGAAGTCAGCTCTGTGTTCTGTTGTTGGTGCTGAAGAACCATACCTTGCTGCAAGCTCCACAGCTCTAAAGGAATCTGTGAGAATCCATAGCTGTCTTAGTTCCCTTAATCTTGCAGTTAATAGTGTTTCCTATGTATCTAATGAAATTTTGTTTCTCATACTTTTAGAGTCAAATCATAGTCCAAGTAAAACCGACTCCGGAAACTCCTTATTCGGAAAGTGTTTTTTGAAAACATCTCAAATTTAGGAAATAATTTTAAATTCTTTATAATTTTCGGAAAACTATTTTTATGAAAACAAAAACGAGACGAAAACAGGTGTGTATATGAGCTTTCCATCGCTTTTGTTTCTAAACACAAAAAAGGAAAACAAAAATTTTGAAAACGAAACTAAACAAGAAGATGGATTGGTCATAATGTGACCTCCATATGATTTCCATGTATTACAGCAACTTCCACCTTTGCGAAGGCCGGATAGCCCTCCAATCTCTCCAAGAGGAAGTGATGACACACAGGTATTTCTAAACCTCTCTCTCTCTCTCTCTCTCTCTCCCCCCATTCTTACATAATGATAGGTATGTATATTGTTTGCTGTTGCCTATCTTTTATTATTATAGTTATTATTTTGAGGCAGTATAAACAAAATTTTTATACAAAATAATATGATTATTTATGATTCTTTCAATTTCAAAGTAAAA
This sequence comes from Euryodendron excelsum, assembly GCA_033060915.1. Lineage (NCBI taxonomy): Eukaryota > Viridiplantae > Streptophyta > Magnoliopsida > Ericales > Pentaphylacaceae > Euryodendron > Euryodendron excelsum. The sequence continues at coordinate 33,769,521 of CM065378.1, read as the reverse complement.
CACTTACAATTTTAATTTATAGTTAAAAATATTATTACCACATTATTTATAATTTTTTGTTTAAAAATCATGTAAAAACATATATTTTTTCATGATTTAATCCTTCAACCACAACTATATAAGGGCTAAATGTTCAGCACAGTAGTACTTACCGCAGTTAGAATATTGACAGCAAGGAATGGTCTAAAATATTATATTATGTCATACATAAACACATGAAAAAGACGATAAGACGGATACTACTGAATTTTTCTTTAAGTTTTTTTTTTCCCTATTTGAGACATTCTGAGGTTCTTGAATAGTCTTGTTTGAGAAACACGTGTGCAAGCACGAATCAAGTTAATTATGATGTAGGCAATGCACAGAGCACACGTGTGTAAGCATAAATCAAATCTGACTTTGAATATTCATTTACTTTGGAAATGTAGAGCACACGTGTGTAACCACAAATCAAATCTAATTAATTATGATTTCGACTAAAAAAAGGATTTTTTGTAAAAACAAAAAACACTTAATTCATTTTCTTCTCATTTCTTCAACTCAATCAAATAAAAGCTTAAGCATCTTTCATTTTGCTTTTCTTTTCCATCCCTTTACCTTTCCCTTTTTTTTTTGTTTAATCGATCCAAGGACCTCCATTTTCTTCTTGTTTCCCTTAATAAATTCAAGAACCAAATCACAAGTAACCTTCGAATATTCATCACTAAACAGCTTAATGTGCAGCTCAAAATAGAACCTAAGCAGAGATATCAACTCAAATAGAATTCTAAAGCCTGAATGGTGTCAAAGCACCAACGGTACAAAATCGGCGGTTCCACACACTGTCTGTTGCTAAGAGCAGAAGGGCTATCTTAGCTCTGCAGACACGCTATTAACTACCACACAAATATAACCTAAATCCAACAGAATCATCCTTTGATGGTTCCTAACAATAGTTACACTGCAGGAATTGTTCTTACTCCATCAAGCCCTCAACCCAGATTTCCTCTCCAGTCAGCAGCTGCTCAAAAATGGGGTATCTGTTTATTTAAACTCACCATCATCATCATGATTATTGTCACCATCAACATTATAACTCTTCTTGTTCTTCAGCTATACAGGAGCATCGTAAGGGGAAGGACAGTGGGTAGATGGTTGAAAGATCAAAAGGAGAGGAAGAAGCAGGAGCTCAGAACCCACAATGCCCAATTGCATGCAGCAGTATCCGTGGCCGGGGTTGCTGCTGCTGTGGCCGCTCTTGCTGCCTCGTCGGTGACATCTCCGGAAAAGCCAACTACCAAACACAAGGCACCTTCCAAAACATCTCCTGCAATTGCATCTGCAGCAGCTCTAGTAGCATCCCACTGTATTGAGATTGCAGAGGAAATGGGAGCTGAGCATGACCAGATCTTGTCAGTCGTCAGTTCTGCAATTAACGCAAGGACTAATGGGGATATCATGGCCATAACTGCTGGAGCAGCTACAGGTATCACTCCCAACTATAAATGCACGTTGTTTGATTATGGAAAACCTCTAAACAACCCAAAGCTGGCCAAATCAATGGAAGAACATCAGGGTCCCTTGCTTATCTTTGGCTGAACTTCATAGAATGAACGAAAGCAGTCTATTTCTCTAGTTTCCTAGACCTTTCTAGAGATGACCATCATTTCTGAGTTACTTCCTAATATAGATATAGAATTTTGAGCTGTTATGATTTAACTGATAATTAATCCAGCCTTGAGAGGGGCTGCCACACTAAAGGCAGGGCTACAAAAGGGGTATGGAGCTGCAACTGTTGCTCTTGCTGATGATCAGGTTGAAGAAGGCAAAGAGTCCAATGTCTCAATGACATTGAACTTTGTTTCTAAAGGAAGAGAGCTTCTCAAACGTACAAGGAAAGGTAATTTTCTGCAAAACAAAAAAAGGAAATAAAGAATCTTGTATGAGTTATATAGGATTAAGAAGCACTCACAGTTATGCAAGTTTTGTTGCAGGAGCTCTCCACTGGAAGCAAGTTTCATTCAACATAAATTCAGATTGGCAGGTAAAAGCAGATGCAATAGTTAAATTACTGTGTACATTCGCACGCATGCACTCATCATCTTCTTCTGCTATATTATGATAGTGAATACTGAATTAAGTTGGGATGGAAAACAGGTGGTAACTAAAATGAAAAGCAAGCACATGGCAGGAACATTCACTAAGAAAAAGAAGTGTAAGGAAAATCCTCTACCCCATCACAAACTATTTTACCTTGTTCCGTTGGCCGTCATCTGAATCAATCCATGCTGTGCCTGCAGGTATAGTCTCTGGAGTCTACTGTGACATCCCAGCATGGACAGGAAGAGACAGAGAGGAGAGCAACGAGCTGAGGGCTTATTTTGGGATAAAAACTGGTGACAGGATAATTGAATTTGAATGCAGAAATAAAGCTGACAAACAAATGTGGGTTGAGGGGATCCAGCATATGTTGAATTGCCGAGCCAACATGACATGATTTCAAGACAAGGATACAGCCAACTTCTAAGCTGGCATAAAGCCAGATTCTGATCTTTTCCAAATCAATTTAACATGGCATGTCTGCCTCAAACTTCAAAAGCTGGTATTAGCAAAGGAAGAAAAAAATCACTAATTTCAGCAGTTACAGTTGTATACAGAGTGATTATATCTAATGGCATCAAATGCTCATTGGGTCCTTTTGGAAGAATTGAACTGCCAGAAGGTAAGATTTCAATAGACAAAATCGTGATGAATCTCTCCATGGATTCAGTCAAGAGGAGTGACAGCTACAATGTTGCTTTAGTTACTCTAATTCCTTGAGAAAATCAAAATTATCAACAAAGACCTGCAGAACAAGAAAGAAAAAAAGAAATAGATAAATTACGTGAATATGTAATCCAACTACATAAGCTGAACAAAGCCCTCAAACCATTCCCTGCTCACAGAATATTGGGCATATAAAATGTCCAAGTACATATTTGAAAATATAACCTTAGAAGCATCAATTCAGCGAGAAATATAACCGCTGGCAGTTAACTTGTTTGCAAACTGAGCAAATTAAAGTTTATTGAAATAAATATTAAAATGTTATGCTGGTTATTTTTCTACAAACATTTCAAATGTACAATAAGGAAGTTTCTGAACTGAAAATAAAAGTTAGGAAGATGCATAGCTTAATCTTCACAGAAATGGTAAATCCTCTTGATTTGCCATAATGTGTGTGCTGAGATTGTAAAAATTGTCATGAAACCCATCGACTCTTGCAGGCACATGGAGATGGCTAAATTTGGTAGACTAAGAAGTACTTAGTACTCTATCCAACTTTGATATTTACAAAAGTTATTAGCTTGGCAATGTCTAAGTAAAAAGAAGCGAAAGTGCAGAACAGAAGGGAAAGCACTAGGGCAGCAAGTTTTAGACACCTTAGGCACCCAGAGAACCTCTGAACAAATGCATATAAGAAGTCATAACACTAAGATCTAGCCGACATGTTATCCAACAGTGTGAAGACAATGTAATCCACACACCTTCATGTAAGCAAAAGTTAGGAATGTGTCATGGTCAGAAGAGAGAAAGCTTCATGAATATGCTACCAGGATTAGTGGTTCAAAGCCGTACCGATTTCCAACCATCAGGGTCTAAGCAGGCTGTAATCTTGGTGTTGATGCCTGGCAAAGGCCCAGGTTCACGGGTAATTTTCCCTCCACACAGTTTGATTGCTTCTGCAGTCTTGTAGACATCATCAGTGCCTATCGCAATCTAGAGCAACAAAACGAACCAGTCTTGTTAGATTAATGACACAAAGTAAGCCTGATGAAGGGTAAAATTAAAGAGATTTCACAATCATTTGACTGGTTGAAGTGAATTCTGCATATGCTGCTCAAACTGTGAATGATGTTTAGGACAAAGATAGAAAATTCACCTGTGCATAACCATCTCCTTTGTCATATTCTTTGACCCCATAGTTATATGTCAGTTCCAGCACTGCATTTTTATCTTCAGGACCATAGCCCATCATGGCTATTGTATACTGGAACATAAGCAAAGCCAAACGTCCAATCAGAGGAATATATGCAGAGCATACACAGCAATAGATCACAAAAAACTAGAATGGAGAAAAATTGACAAGAGGAAAATGAAAAGCATAATCGAGTCTGATGTAGCAAAACTGCTCACACAGAGGATGGTGACCCCAATAACAGAGTAATCAGTGATCCATATATTTGTTAACACAAACATTCTTGATTTTCCAGCAATACCAAATAAACTTAAGAGTAATTGGCCTAAAGTGAATGAATTTGGAATATTGAACATGCAGTAATAAAGTTTGTGCAAATTCCAGAAAACACACAAGCCTTTATTCCACTGCATAACCAGAGATTTCAAACTTCAGAGAATGTTGCAAGTCAGATAGTAAGAACTCACCTTGTATTCAGGGCTATCTCTTTTCCTAAGAAGCTCCATGCCAAAGGCCTTTAAGTCAAGTAAGATAAGGGTTCAGAACTTCTACCAATTCAAGTATGTTACAGCAAAACATTCAGTAAAAAGTTTGATTATAGCATAAACTACTACAAACCTTCTTATAGAAATTTATTGAGCTGTCCAGGTCTCCCACTCGCAGCATTACTTGACATAGAGGCTCAGGTGTAGGCCCTCTCTCCAAAAGCTCAAACTTATAACCATCTGGATCTTCAATGAAGTCAATAATGGTACTGCCACCTTTAACAGGACCAGAATCCCTCGTAACTTTGCCCCCCTTTGCTTTTACAAGATCCACCGTTTTCACGACCTACACAAGTACACAAGCACTTAGATACAAATGATGGTGAAAAATATGTAAAACTCAGTGCCTGGAGCAATCGTTATAAATGAAGGCAAAAGTGTGCACAAGTGATGACTAGCTACCATGATAAAAAATGCCATGTTGGTAGAAACAAGAGACCCCACTTTGTTAGTCACATTGATAACCCACCTTTAGCATTACATGACATGGAGCTGGGTCAGACCCACACAAATTGCATTGCTAGGTTTACTGACCGCACATCAACTAAATTTGATTAAAAGCTGACTTGAAAGAGACATACACATGGTGCACAAAGAAAAAGATTCTATTCATAATTAGAGAGAAGCAACTTCTCAGTTTAAGAAATACGTACAAATACCATGATATTTTCAGCATTAAGACTTCACTTGGTGCTATGGAGAACAAAGTCCTGTCAAGGCCTAAAGGTACTAATAAACTCACAATTCCATTGCATAAGGAATGGAACAATATTCAACCATATACATAACAAGATCCGCAATCCTGCAATGGAAAGTAGAGCTGTTCCTTCTTTCTTCTATGAACAGCCCAACCCCCAGGAGATATGATGGTTCATGAACATAGCAAACTGAAAATACAACTAGAATAAAACACTCCTCAGTTTGTTTTTTTTCACAGGAAATTATAGAGACCAGGAATAGAACATGTTTTATAACTGTAGTTGATGTGCTGATGGCTTTGGAGAATATGTCCTTTTAAAATTGCAATCTTACGATGGAACATGTCATTTGGTATAGACTTGACATAATTATGAACAAAGAAAGCTAATCCCCTTCCAAGTACAATGACCTTACATCTTCGACTGCAATCCCAAAATGTCCAAAACCAGTTCCAATGTCATATTTGTTGACTCCATAATCTGCATGTGTTATCAAAACCCAAAAATGAATCAGAACATGGCATATGGGGAAAGAGTGTGTTATAGATTTCATACAGAGCCAGAACATACTTACACATTTAAAAGAAGTGAAATCGACCATTCAAGCATCCAGCACATATGAAAAATACGCTGACTAATTAGATGGCTTACTGTAAGTAAGTTCAACTACGAAATGGGAATCTTCAGGTCCATATCCAAGAAAAGCATTTGAATATCTCTCCTCTGGTATGTCACGTTTTCTCAAAAGCTTCATACCCAAGCACTCAGTATAAAATCTGTAATCACCACAACCATATCAACTCCCAGTGTGAACCACGATTTAGGTTTCAGTGGGATTGTGAAATTGAAGCTCAGTAAAGAAGTAAAAGTTCTATTAAAACAGACATACTTTATTGTCTTATCCAAATCCCCAACACGATAAACAGCATGAAGCATTCTTCTCTTGTCATTTTTGACCCACTCTAACGCATTCTCCTCGGTGACAACAGTATTTGGTTGTGCCATATTTGTAGCTGTACTGGCCTCTGAAGTGTTCCCCTCTGATCTTAGCAATGTGGAAGCTTTTGCACCGAATAATGGTGACTGAGTGATAGCTGGATCACCAATGAGTAAGTGATTGCCAAAGCGAGCAAAATATTATGTATTGAACCATTGTATTCTTAGAAGAAGGTTGTATGGAAGCATGCCAAATAAAAAGAAGATAAGATATAGTAAAGACAATCTGTGGCTCTACAAACATTTTGAGTTCAAAGCTTAAAAAGCCAAAAAAAGAACGTGTCAAAGCTATAAGTTTAGTTGGTGGAAGATGGTCTCAACAAGTTGAAGCACGCAAAATTAGAAAGAAGATAAAATATAGTACAAACATTTTGAGAAATTTGGATTCTTCAACATGAAATCTGTGGCTGTAGAAACATTTTAAGTTCAAAACTTAAAAGGCCAAAACAAAAAAAGAAAAAGAGGAAAAAATGCAAAAGCTGTCAATTTAGTTGGTGGAAGAAGGTCTCAACAAGTTTCCTTAAGCCACGTTAAAACATAGGCAGAAAAGTATATATTGTAACTTTGTAAACATGGATATATCGATGGATATTGCAAGCTATCAATGGCATTTTGAATAAATTGGATAAATTAAAAAATATTATACCACAATGTTGGATAATATCAATTGATCGTGAACCAAGCCTACCAAGGCCTTCAAAATATGAATACATCTAAGGATATATTGGAAATATCATGGATATTCTATTACATTCACTCAGGACACTCTCAGTCTCTCACTGTAGAACAGTTTTAAAAATCTGGACAAAAAACTGTTCAACTGCTGAAACTCTGAACCATCTTTGATGGATTGTGCTACAAAATTAGCTGTCCCTTTTGTAAATCCTAGACAATCCATAACACACCTCCACATGAAAGCAGTATAATGTTGGAAAGAAACATAGTCTACTGAAAATCAGGAGCAACAACAAAGCACCGATTTCCCATTCATGACTCTCAGTATTTAAGTTTGCTTGGATTCTTAAAACTTGCTGAATTGTATGAAATTGGGGCTGACCAAGGTTCCCCGAAGTAGATAATGCATCAAGAAGATAAATTTTCTGGGAAAATGTGCCAATAATACTCTGCTTCATTGCAGAGAAAGCAGAGAAGAAAACCTAAAGGTGTAAAAAAGAAAAAAAAAGTACAAATTTTCTTCTACTTTACAAAAGGAAAGTGAGAAACTAACTAAGCTAATATGCATGGTTCCATTAAGCTCATTTGACTGAAATGTTGTGTCTCTTGGATCCTAATCCAAACTTCAATATTTTGATTTCCTTTCCACTCCAAGTCTCCAACATTTCCCACCAACCAAGATCAATGACATCTCTCTGTTGTCTATATAAATGTGCATATGAATATATGTATGCGTAACTTAAGTATATCCAAATATATATTGGAAGGCATGTATATATAATTTTTTGTGTTACATAATGTCCTCATACGTACATCTATACAAATGTTTCGCTGTACTTTTATTACAAGCTTATCATATAAAATTACGTGGCTGAGTTGGCTTAGTTCAAGTTTCCATTTGTTTCATTTCAAAACTAAAACAAGCACAAAATGTAACATTCCGATTCCTCATATTCCTCCTTTTCCCAGAAACCAAACAGACTATCCAATCTCAATATCACATAAAAAAGTGTTGTCTGTATACCTATAGAGGTAAACACATTGCATATATTTAACCAAATAGCAGGTTTTTCTTCGTTCTTTTAATAGTCTAACGAAGCCGAGCAACGAAAAAATTAGGGATTGAGTAACGTACCGCCGCTGAGGTGAAAGAGAGCGAGTCTTCGAGAAGGGCTATAAGCAGAAGAGAGAGGAAGGCAGAGTCGAGAAGAAGAAGACAATGAGAGGGAAGGTCGAAGTGAAGAAGAAAATTGGAAAATCGACAACGAAGGTGCCGATGAGGAAGCCGCCGGTTGAATCCTCGCCATTTTCTCTCTCTACAAGCACACCCAGACACACCCTCTTATCTGTATGTATGTATATATGTACGTAATATGTACGTAAAGCTTGAGCACGAACCAAGGCCGGTCTCTGATCGGATGTATAGATTATCCTCTCACAAGACGAGAGAGAGAGAGAGAGAGATTCTGGCCCATCACTATTCTGAAACCGGCCTAGTCCAATTTCATGCCCAAATATGAATAGACTGTGCCGATCCCCAACATGATCATTGACATCAGAGCCCAAAATAAATGAATAAATAAATAAATGAAAAAAATAAAATAAGTGATTTCGTATAGGAGAAATTATACGATACCAAGACAGTCACTATGATTTGAATTTTTATGAGTCGAGACATAAAAACCCTAGTGAGTAGAATTATGGACTATAGTTGTCGGAAATATAAGCAGAAAAGGGAAAACGTATTGCAAATTGAAGAGTGAAACGTTGTTTAAAAAAATTGTAAAAATAAAAAATACAAGTTTATTTAAATTATGTTAGAGTTTTGAAAACGTTTCGGAATTATTTTCTATAAATTTTTTTAAAAATTTTATTAAAGTTTCAACTCTATTTTAAAAGCGAGTTTTCAGGAAACGTTTCCCCCCTTAGATGAGTTTTTTTGTAACCATGTGTCTGGACCAAGTTTGACTAGATTTAGATTGATCAATTTTGGAGGGCTTATAGTTGCTCTTAAGCTATTCTAGGTCATTGTTAATTGCACCTATAATGCAACCTGAGGACCGCTACAAGCAGATGCGGCAATAGAATTTTCCAATTCAACTTTGGCCCGATGGTCAACTGCTCAGGCTCACACCAACAACTCTGGTCCAGCCAATGCAAGATATAGCAACACACCCAGAATAGGATCCACCCAAAGAATTGGGAATACTTCATATATAGTGTGCCACAGCTAGGGAGATATTATTGAAGAAACAGCAAGGGGTTGATCCCTTCAACTACAACCACCCTCCCCAGTAGAGAGAGATGATTCCAGCACACAAGAATTCTCCATTGTACGTGACTTTATCCCATGTTCTGAGCTGTTGTTTTTGTGTTTCAAATCGTGAGGCAGACTTCACAATGGATCCCATCAACTTGCTAATGGTCATGAACTAGGCTACCACATTCGTGATTGAGCCAATTAATTTTTGCGCATGTTATTGCAACAATCTTGTTTGATTAGTATTTAATCCATGGAGATCCAAATCACTACGTTGGCACTACCCTTTTCAACTTATTAAATTTATTTAGATTTCTCCCCGTCCTCTGTCTTTTTATGCAAGGTTGACTTTCTTGTAATGGAAAAGGAAAAATTTTATTTTCACCCTCTTAGTTTCGACTATTCTTATTATTGCTCATTCTTTCTCATTTATATCCTCATATCAAACATGTCTTTTCATACATATTTTTTAATGTGCCCTTATGCTACTTATTTAACTCTTTACAATTTTTTTTCATTTATTTTAATTTTTTAGATAAGGAATTTTCTTATCTATTTGAAGGCTATGTTCTCTTTATATATTATTTTCTGTTAATTAAAGTTATATATGACCGTTAACTCAAAAAAGCATTAAAAAAATTAAGTCTTTAAAAAAACATATTCTTTTTATTTTATAAACCCTATGGAGTTAAAATTATTATCACTTTACATCTCTCATATTGACTTGACTAATACTTAAATACTTTTAATTTATTTGAGACTCCTTACAAATTAATTTTACTAGAGGCCCAATAGGTTATATAAAACATAATTAAAATTTCATAAATTCATGTAATATCAATACCAGAAAAAAAAGTGCATAGAGAAATTTCAGCTCTATACCCAAAATAAAAACATAGAAAAAAAGAAAAAAATAGCAATAATTTTTTAATACTTTTTTAGGTTAATGGCCGTAATTTTAATTAATAAAAATAAAATATAAAGATAACATAACCTTCAAATAGATTAAAATAAAAATTTATCTAAAAAATAAAATAGATAAGAAAATTGTAAAGAGTTATAATAGGTGGTATAAGGATACATTAGGAAATATATATGAAAATGCATATTTGGAATAAGGGCATAAATGAGAGAGGACTGACAATAATGAGAAGGGTTGAAGCTAAAAGGGTAAAAATGAATATACATTAAATATAAAGGGCAAAAATGAGGGTTTTCCTAATGTAAGATCAATTATATGCAGAGAATAAGCTAGTAAATAAGTATTTAACACTAGCATTAGCCAATGAAAATAGTTATACCACAGATAGTACAGTGTGGCTTTTATGCATTCTAAAAGAGAACTAATTTAATTATTAGAGCATATTAATTCATGCACTTTAGCATAATATTTCTTTTCATATTTCTTTTTATTTTCATTTGGATAAAAGCTGATAACCTCCCTTGCTAAAACTTTTCAATCCAAAAATCAAAGAAAGCCCACATATATACACACAGATATACATACACATTGTAAGTATTTATACCTTGCTGGTCTATAGCTTGTTTTTTTTTATCAAAAAAATTTAAAAAGAACTATTTTCCATTATGCTGAGAATGGTGTTCCTCCCTTGGATTTTCCATATTGAAGTAACAATATTCAACTGAGTGGCATCACTGGCATGTCTCTACTGAATTTTCTTTGCCAAATAATGTCTCTATCATGTTGAGAGGCACATATATATAAACAAATCCTGCACAATTGGGACCCAGTACACCCATATGGATGCACATCCACTGGACCATATATGGCTACTAGTTGACCTGAAGCACCATATGTAAATTGACAGATGGCCGAGTTGCATTGCCTCAATCAATTGTAAGAATGTTATTATTGTATTATAAGACTTTGAGTAATGCTATACAATCAGAATATTTAATCAAAAACTATAACCAAAATAATGTGGTTGAGTTGTGAACTTATCATTTTAAAACAAAGAATCCACCAAGATACATTTTAATTATAAAACTGTCACTGCCACATCATTCTAATTTAAAATTCTGGTTATAAATTTTAAAAGAATAACATTTTCTATATATATATATATCTGCACTTACTGCATGGCAAAACAAAGGTGTGAGTTGTAGCTGTCATGCAGAGGTTGAGACGTTATACAAACTACAAACCCTTCAAAGCAAATCAGCAGTTAATACAACTGTTTGAATTGCCTCTCCAGGGAAAGCTCCTGGTGATCAGCCATGGCAAATTGACTCCCTTGGAGCATATGAGCGAAGCCCATCTTGCATTATCGCAAAAGCCATGGCTGACTCATTGCTTTGTCACTTAGTTCATCATGGCTCTGCCATATAAAGTCTTAGAAAAATGTTATTCTTTTAGAATTTATAACCAAAATTTTGAATCAGAATGATGTGACAGTGACAGTTTCATAATTAAAATGTATCTTGGTGGGTTCTTTACTTTAAAATGATAGGCCCACAACTCAGCCACATCATTCTGATTATATTTTCTGATTATATATTGTGATTGTATAGTGTTACTCTATATATATATATATATATAGCTTGCATACACTCACATACACACACAATAAATATATATATTATATATATTTCTATATTTCTATATGTGCTGTTTGTCACATGAATGATGGAACTCAGTAGGCCCACCATTGATTCATAGAGGTATGTAGCCTCTGGCTCTGGTATGTATACATTTAAAAATAGAGATATCAAGGATTTTTTTTTTTTTTTTTTTATCTAAAGAGGTGAAACTAAAAGACGAGTAAAAGGGTGAGAAATCATTTTATGTGAATAAAACTTTAGGCTTAGTCTAATTTATTATCTGATCAGCAAGGGGTATAAGTTCTAACTGTGATCATGTCACTTGGTAAATGTTAATAGGCATTTTCTTTAATTAAGCTTATGAGCAGCAAGATTGAAAGCCTTGCTAGGCAGCAGCCATGGCGCGGCAGCAGCAATGGCAGTCTAATGGCAGCAAGGGAGGTTTCAAGGTTGTTCAAGTCAGCCTTACTGATAGAGAGGTGGTGGCAGTGGACGATGCGCTCTCGTCATGCGATAGCTACAATTTATATCTTGATATGCTGGAATAGGGCGATTAAGATGCAGCTAAGAACTACATATAAAGATTAAGAAGATTAGTAGTATGTATAATTAATGTGTATTCAGTGAATTATTCTACCAGTACTAAACTAGGGTTCTTTAAGCCTTGGTCAATGAAAGCATAGGTTTTCAATTGATAACTAATGTCCACTGTCTTTATGTCAAATTGCACATAAAAAGTTACCCACAAAAGAGAGAGATATGTAGAAAAGGGGGGAAAAATGAAGAAGAGGACACCAAATGCCATACCCACAAAACATACTCATTGGAATGTGACATTTTATCTGATCACTGGGAGTCAACCTGTTCCTTTTCTTTTTATTGTGGTGGGTATAAAGTGTGATGTGTATGATCATGCACAGCCTTCCTTCTAATTATTAAATTTCCAAATCCAAGACTAAATAAGAAACCGAGACTTGATGTAACTTCATATAGTTAAGTTTGCAAAACACAACTGGTATTACTTAGAGGAGGTTGTTCTTCTTGTTGTTTTTTATTTTATTTTATAAGGTGTCATTGACAACTAAATTAAGCTCATGTAAGGTCACTCTGTCCACACAAAATAAGTAAATTTTATGCATTACATTAAATGATCACTCACCACTGTGATTACTTTTGTTGCATGTGTGGCCAAATGATAAGGATATCCCACAAGTATCATATTTTTAGGCTTTATTGAATAGTGAATCATATTTCAACTCATGGAGGAAATTAATATAAAGCTGGCCTAGTGCTCAGCGCCTTTTAGAGGGTAGCTTGGAAGAACATGAGCTTAGGATTGAGACTTTGTGGCCCTTTAAACTGCTGATGTATATATATATATATATATATTAAGTTTTTTGGTAGAGTTCATGGTCATTACAAAGGAGCTTCTAACTGGTGGAGGGAATATTCAAAGACTAATTCCTCTTGTGATTAGAAAGCATATGCAACTTAAAGGAACAGATATATGTTCAACGCACAGGACTATTTAAAATAGAGTAATGTTATATAAATAGAAAGAATACACAAAATGATTAGGCTAAATTAAGGCCTATCCTTTTAAAATAAAATACCTAATAAACTAATTTTTAATTAAAAAAACCACAGTTACATATTCTATATCACAACAGAATTTTCCTGTAATACCAATTTTGCTGGGCACATAATAGTCAAACTCAAAGATGGTGTGTTTTCATCAAGTTTTGTCCTCCATGGGCTAGAATCCTAAAGTGCAATAATGGGGTTTATGAAATTAACAAAAATGAAGGCTGAGTCTTTAATTTACATCAATGACAAAGGCCAAATCACAATGTCCTCAACTTCCCTACATTATTCCCCTTCAAAATGGCAAACTAAAAATTTCAGTGCACGTCAACGGGCGTTTTCGTCATTTCAACATTACAATAATTTTTGAACCATAACGTGCCATCCCCAGTTCAATGTGACAATGGAATCTCCTTTGTATATATATATATATATGTGGTCTTGTGCCAAAACAAGCAAAGCGAGGCCAAAGTACTAGGCTTTTGCAAAAGTTTTGAGAGAGCCCCTTATCTTCTCTTATTACCATAAAACCACCCAGTTGATCTGTTTCTGATCGGCCGGTGACAATGGCGAAGATCGCATTAGGAACCGGCCGAGAGGCCACCCAGCCGGACTGCATCCAAGCCCTCGTTGTTGAGTTCATATGCACATTCCTCTTCGTGTTTGCCGGCGTTGGGGCGGCCATGGCCACCGGTAATTGACGACATATATCTATATATATATGCGTGTATTAAAGTATATGTATGTATATGCTATCATAATTTTTTTGATGATGGAATTTACCCACCATGCTTTGCTGTCTTGAACAGATAAGCTAGGTGGAAATCCTCTAGTGGGCCTGTTTTTCGTGGCCATGGCTCATGCACTGGTGGTGGCAGTGATGATATCGGCAGGTTTCCGCATCTCCGGCGGCCACCTTAACCCTGCGGTGACTCTCGGCCTCTGCGCCGGTGGCCACATCACCATATTCAGGTCCATCCTCTATTGGATCGATCAGTGCTTAGCTTCTGCAGCAGCTTGTGCTCTTCTCAAGTATCTTACTGGAGGATTGGTGAGTCAAATATCTTCTAATCACTTATCAGAAGGGTTTGAGCCTGTTAGCTTGATGCTATCTTTGGATTCTGAAACCCGGATTTATTAAGAACAAAGAAAAATAAAGAGGAAACATAGAAAGAAAATTATGTTATTTCATATTTTTTTTCTTTTTCCTCACTAAATACTTGATCTAAACACAATGTTTAGGATCTACTAAAACTCAAAACCATACTGCCAAACATTAAACTCAAGACCTCCTCTATACACTTACACATATTCAAATATAAATACGTATATATATATGTATGCATTTTTAATCCTATTCAGATAAGTGATATGATCATCCTAATTAGGGTTTTTCTGATTTTTGTTGGTGCAGACGACTCCAGTACATACACTTGCTATTGGAGTGGACTACTTACAAGGGGTGATAATGGAGATTGTTTTGACATTCTCATTGTTGTTCACAGTTTATGCTACTCTTGTGGACCCAAAGAAGGGATTTCTCGATGGGCTGGGTCCAATTCTAACTGGGTTTGTAGTTGGGGCCAACATCATGGCTGGTGGGGCTTTCTCTGGTGCTTCAATGAACCCGGCAAGGTCATTTGGGCCAGCCTTGGTGAGTGGGGACTGGACCGATCACTGGGTTTACTGGGTTGGACCGCTCATCGGCGGTGGGCTTGCCGGACTTATCTATGAGAATTTCTTCATTGTTGGGTCTCATGTTCCTCTTCCAAGAGAAGATGAAACTTTCTAGTTTTGTGCTCGATGGGTGGTTTGTTGTGAGTCACATTATGTATTACTGCCTTTGATGTATGCTCTCCTTTATGTTTATTGCATCCTTTTTGTAAGTTTTCTGATTATGGTTGGTTGAATGCTTATTGCATCCTTTTTGTAAGTTTTCTGATAATGGTTGGTTGATCGGTGTTTATTGGCTCTCTCTCTCTCTCTCTTTGTCTCTCTCCAAACCTTTAGTTTTCAAAACCTAGGGGTGTGGTAGTTTGAATCAGCTTATAAGTAGCTTTGTTTTAATCAAAAATGTTTTTTTTTTTTAAGTTTTCAGGAAAAAAAAAAGTACCTAAAAGCCCTTAACAAAAAACGTAAAAATTTGAATTTTTGTTGGAAAACTAGTAAAGATGAAAAAACCAGTTAAATTAACTGGTAAGAGCACCTCTACCCATAGCCGCTCCAGATCAAATGGGCCTGACCCACAACTGCAATTGTGTTTCGCATTTTCCTAGTTGGTAAATAAGTTAATCCAAACCAGAAAATTAATAAAAGTAAAAAATATAGACTATAGGTATATTTTAAGTGGTGCAAGAGATTGATCTCAGTGCATGTTATGACTGAAAATGACAACTAATTAAGTGTTGTCCATAAACAGCCAAATTATTTCATGATCAATGACGAAGTATACCAATTGAAAGAATAATAATCTATTCATATCAACGGGAGAAGGAAAAAACATTATGGCCCTTTTTGTTTTCTGCTATTGGTCCATCAAAAACCCCTGACCTGTTTGGATAGCGGCATCTGGATGCCCATGTAATTCAAGAAAAGATTAGCTTAAGCCTGAAGATGATGCTCCAAACCTCCTCCTCCTCCTCCTCCTCCTGCTTCTTCTTCTTCTTCTTCATTTTTTGGGTCCTTTAATGTTACGCACTTATGAGCCATTTGAACCTTGTCCTTTATGTTAACGGTCCCTGCAACCATAGTTATTAGAACTGGATTGGATTGGCCGGTTAAATTTAGAATTAATGATAAAATTAAGCAACACTTACCATTATTCTAAGCCCTTGTGTTTTACTTTATAATATAAATTATATTTAAGGTAAAACATACATGAATAAATAAAAATATATTTAATTTATAATACTAGTTGACTAGTTAAATCACCAGTTGAATCAATAAATCGTGAACCGGTAGCCTTTTTGGTTTGATGCTCGGTTCGATTCTTGTAATTATGTCTGCAACACAAGGAAGCCCAGAAGGCCCACTATATGGATCTGAAGCCCGGCCCAACATGATCTATTTTGATGAATAAACATCATCTAATTAGTAAACTTTGTTGTGGCCCATCTTAGTTTTTAAAGCCTCTAGCCATTTTTATTTCCTCCAGACCAAGAGCAAAAAAAAATCTTCCAGACCCAAAAAATTAATAAAAGAAACAAATAAATAAAGGCAATTTAAGTTCCTTGCCCAGATCAGGGCTTAGGAAGAGACTTTGGGATAAATTTTGGCTTTATATAGGCCCAGAGGCTCGGCTTGATAGAAGATTTTTCCGTGCAGTCTGGACTTGGGGCTCAAATTAGCTTCATGAGGCAACAAGATCGAAAGTACTCACTACGTGCTCATCATGGAAAAAGTGATAACAATAATAAATAATAACCCACATACAAATAGTTCTTTTAGAATTATTTGTTCATATATATATATATATATTGTTGCTTCGGAATAAAAAATTATTACTTCATATTGATCAGACCATTTGTAGATATGGATTTCATTTTGTATCTCTTTATGCTATATCAACTATATTCTTTGTGGATGACATCAAAACAACGGTGGTGTAAATATGATTAGAAATTTACAATTATTTCCCTTTACAGGAACTTTTACATACGAAAATATTTGAATAAGCAAACTTGCATGAGCATGGTATAGGAATATTCAAACTTACAAATATATGGTAGAATACCACATTTATTTAGATTTCTTGGACAAAACACCTCTCTCTAGCTAGGGGAGGACAATGGGCGGGTTGGGCTGAGTTTAGGCCGAACATGCACTACATAATAACAATTATCATGGTGGCCTGAGCCTGTCCTGGCCCGACCTTAGGCCTAACCTCATTCTCTCAAGTCTGTCCAAAAATTAAACTAAAGAGTCTAGGCCCGTCCATCTAGTCTGAACTATTGGCAAGAAGCAGATACTTTGTATAAATTTGTTAAAAAAATAATGAATAAAGTGCACTTTACTTTTTGACTTTTGAGACGCTGCATATGGGGAATTGGGTATAATAAAGATTTGTTAAACAGTTGTTATTTTGAAAATCAAAGAATAGAATAAATTATTCTTGAATGGAATAAATTAGCAGTTGATGTTGAAAAATCCATTAGCAAGGCCACCACGACTGGTACAACTAAACACGTGGGTAGATTGGGCTGGGCCGGGCTATGAATCTTCATCTAAGCCTGGCTCGAAAAATAATTAGACTTAAAAAATTTTACTCAACCTAATCCTACGAACTTAAATATTAATTCTAATTTTTAAAATAATCAGGCCGAACTGAACAAGCTTCTCATGCTTGCGAACTGGTGTCCACCTTACCTCTAGCTAGATAGTTGAAGTAAATCTTCCCAGGCCAGTCACACGGCACGAAATCCATTATGATTTAAATAATATATGGTGAGTATCTCATTAAAATATAAAACGCAACATCAAATACGTAGTTATACCTGAAAAAGTCTAGGTACATGGCAGAGCCACAAACAAATAATCCTGATTTCTCTCTATTCAACGATGACGTTGACCAAAAAATCTCTCTGTTGTCTCTGGCTCTATATTTCCCTGTAAATACGCCTTTTCTATCGTGAAAGACAAAAAAATATTTGAATTATTATTTTGACATTTTGGTGAAATAAAAAAAATTATTTGTATTTTTAGAAATTGTACCCTGTTGCCTTGAGAGTGCAACAAATGTCATGTGCCCGATGACATTTGAAATTTTTTTCTCTTTTTTTATTTATTTAAACATAAAAATAAATGGACTCTAAATGAAGCACCAAACAATGTCACCAAACCAAACAACATTCATCAATTTCCTTTCCAACCAACCACACCACCAATTCAAGGCCAAAACTTAATCACGTTCTTCACACACTGGTTGGTAGTAAATGTTTTTCAATTAATGAGGTTAAGTGAATAACAAAAAGGTCAATTGAGACCCAGCTTTTAAGGAATCCAACAAATTGGAGCTCGTTGGAGTGAAGTTTAGTAAATGAATCTTGACTCCAACAAGATTGATTAAAAATAATTGAAGTCAATAAAACAATGGCATTAGTATTTACATTTACATACTTATCAAAAAACAAAACAAAACAAAGAGACAAAAACACCTCCTAAACTATAATTCAGTATTACTAAATTCTTTTAAATTCTAAATGTGACACATTGACCCTATAAATTAATAATTTCTATCAATCAACACCTATTACCAATATATTTGTTAGGAGTGCATGAAAAATTATTATGTAACTAACACATGTTCATAAAAGTATAATTTTATATTTAAATTGATCTTATATTTTTGTAATAATTGTTTAATGACTGAAATGCCCTCTTGGATTGCCATTATATTTACATGTCATTTCAATGGGCATTTCAGTCATTAGACAATTATTGTAATAAGAGAATGTCAATTTACATACAAAACTATTCTTTTGTGAACATATGTAACTCACATGATTATTTTTCATTCACTTTCTTAATAGATTACTAATGGAAAGTGTCAAATTGATATAAATTAATAGTTCAATAAGTCGATATATCACGTTTTAGTGCTTCAGAAAGATGTTTAGCTTCTTGTAGAGCTTGAAAGGCCACAATCAGTTTTGAAGAAAAAAGATCTCTTACGTTATCCAACATTCATGGATTTTCTACTCGGTGCTCGCTAAAAACCAAATCATCCAAAGAGTTAATGAAGAAAATGAGAAAGTATGCTATTAATAATAGTTAACTATCATAACTAAAGAAAGACAATTGATAGTCTTGCGTTTTCTGTTAGGACACCCACATATTTGAGATCAAATACGTACAGTATTGAAAATCCATCGAAAAATAATCGCACCAAACAAACACATGGATTTTAAATGAGTCAATTTAAAGTCTATGCCCAGACGTACTGAAGATGATGAAAATTTAAAGTCTATGCCCAGACGTACTGAAGATGATGAAAATTTAAAGTCTATGCCCACACGTACTGAAGATGATGAAAAAGATTTCCATAACAAAGAAAATCAAAGATGATATTTGGGTAACAAATAAAACATTCATGCAAAAATATCATACCGAATGATGTATCTGAATGAGGAGAAACAATATTAGTTACAACCGCTATATTACGCCATTATGCTAATATGGTACAATTATGAGTGACCTATGTAGGGGCTAAGGGGGGTCTACTTAAATTTTTGAAATTATGCTTAGACCCCATAGATTTTGTATACTTATGATAAAAATTAGTACTTTGGCCCCTTTGCGTTTGTAAAATTGTATTTATATCCTAGAAATTTTTGCTTATTTAGGACAAGAATTGCATATTAGTTTTCAAAAATTCAAAAAATTATACCTTATCTCACCAAAATTTTAAACTTTTTTACCTTGGCCCTCCTCTCAAGAAATTTTTTAGGTCCGCTCCTAAGTACAACGGGTCAATGATATGCAGTTATATGACCATGTTAAATCCCAATCATTAGGATTTCCTCTTGATTTAAGCATAAAAATATAAATTTTAAACCTAATACTATTGATGATTAGGATTTATATAAATATGTGGCTCTAATTTATTGATCTATTATATCACGTCAGCATGATGATGTGGTACAACGATTGTATCGAATATTTACTTATTGAGAAGCCTTTTACTTCAAAACAAAGTAATCCATAATAATAATTTTTAATTACAAAACTGACTCTGCCACATCATTTTGGTAAGAGTAATTCTATACAAATTATGTGTAAAAATAACATTTTCCTATCTGCTATAATGGCGGCTACTCCAAATCTCTCAAATCCTGACCTAGAAGCTCTCTCCTAAAAAATCTCCAAATGTGACTTTTGTATGATCGGGTCCAAAGTAAAAACAAAATATCCCAAAAATACAAGAGAAGAGCCCTTATCCCTCTGGGGTTGAGAAGACACCTCCTAACAATCTTTCACTGTTTTTGTGATTTTGAGGATTAAGATGATGATTTTCACAAATTAATCTCACCAACTGAATTGAAGAAAAGTATGAGTTGAGGGCTTCAAAGGTTATTAGACATGAAACACGTGCTAATAAATCCAATGAATGGTATTGAATGTTCCATTGGATGAGTAGCTCAGACCATTTGTGGTAATGCCCTGCTAATACTGCAACTTTTAACATGCCCACCTCCTACTAATATGGTTTTTTTTTTTTTTAAATCAACAAAGAAAGATTTCTTTCATAATGAAAAAAGAACAAGACTTTACCAAGATGGAAAAATCAAACCAGAACAGACCGATGAGAAAGAGGTGAAACCAAAAAGAAGGGAGAGAATATTAGGAAGAAGCCAACAACTCTAAAAGAAGAACTACATTGGAAGATCAGCTACTAATATGGTTATATATATATAATATGCCAGAACCCTGCTATATTGATGAGCGGTACCAACTCAACAACCATTCTGCTTGGAGTACCTGTCACTGTCACCTCTTATTATGTGCAAGAGGACATCAGTGTCTAGCATTATCGCTAATGGTGAGACCTAGTTTAGCATTATCGCTAATGGTGAGACCTAGTTGATATGTCTAATATTGGAGACTAAACATCCGTAGATTGTAACATTTCTTACTCATTGTATCTATGCACATATATTTGTAGGGTAATATTATATAATTAAAAAATTTATACATATTTCATCACTAAAATAATATAATTAAGTTGTGAGCCTATCACTTTAAAATAAAGAACTCATTAAAATGCATGTTGATTATAAAATTGTCATCACCATATTTTCTAGTTAGTTCTATAATGTTGAAAGAATAACATTTTTCATATTTGTATAGCACAAAAACAATATGGTTCAATAAGAGATGTTTATTTTAATACAAAACACCCCTTATGATATGAAGATTTTTAATTATAAAAATATTATTGTCACCCCCATGCCTTTATGAGATTTTGTGTACAAATTTTGTTAAAAAAAAATAAGCATTTTCTATTTGTATATGAATGTCTCCACGTATGGGTGAAGTCATGTAGACAATTGTACATGTTGATGAAATAGATATATATAAGTTCTGAGTAAACCGTTATTCAAATGTGAATGTATACATGTAACATAGGCAGCATTTGCAAACGATTACAAGATTAACCATGGTAGGATATTTTAGCTACCATTTGGTGTCGACTCTACACTTACTTTTTTCAACCTATTGAAAAGGATCCATGAAGCTTCTTCTCTACCCACGAAGGAGACAAAACAGGACTCATCTCGTACTCCATAATCTTCATCTTCACATCCCCGCGGTCCATCCCCTCTGAGCAAATCTTCGTCTCATCAGGCGATACCTTAACTCTCCAGACCTTAAACGTTTGATCCAAACTTGCACTATAGACCAAAAACCCCATCACAACTTTCTCTATCTCCAAAGAAGCAGCCAAGCACCTCACCGGCCCTCTATGCGCATCCAACACGGCCAGACACTCATGAAAGTAGCTCCCTTCCTCTCTCCTCCAAACCCTAATCGTAGTATCCTCCGACCCACTAAATATTAGCTTCTCGATTGCTACTAAGCAAAGAACCGCGAATCGGTGGCCTTGCAAGAACCCTCCATGATTGAACCGACTCGACATTTTTTCCTTCTCCCAGAAATTTATGAACCCGTCCGATGATCCAGAGTAGAGAAAGCAAGAATTCGATGAAGTGCTTAAGGCCAAGGCGTTTACGGGCGAAGGTTGGAACTTCAGTGTCATGGTGAGAGTATGGGAGCTTTGTCCATATACTCTCCTCCATATCCTCACTGATCCATCTGAAGAGCAAGTGAAAACACACCCATCTTCTTGATTCACCACTATAGCATTGACATTATCTTCATGAGCAAGAAATGAATCCACGCATCGGCTATCGGAAACCCGCCATGCTTTCACAGTTTTGTCCCATGAGCCAGTATATAATAGCCCTTCTGCATGGTAATAAGCCATGCAAGAGACACAACCCTTGTGTTTTAGGCCACTTGCCCTAGGAAACAAGAGAAATGAGCTTTTTTTAGGTAGGGTTGTGACTTTTTTCGACCGAAAACTCTCTGAAGTTGTGACATTCCATATACGGATTCTGGAATCTTTGTGGGAAGTGAAGAGAGTGTTGCCATGAACTAACATGGCTCGGACTTCGCCGGTGCTTGCCTTGAGATAGCCCCGCTCCATGCAGTCGGGCTGCCGCCAGGCCCGGATCCGGCAACTGTCGGCTCCGGTGAAGACTACTCCCCTTGAAACTGCGATCGAGTAGATGTTGCCTTCCTGACGGTGGAGGGAGGCGATGCAGTGGTAGAGGAGGGAGGGTGATGGGGTTTGGAGAGGGGAGAGTGTCCATGGTGAGTCTGGACTAGGAGGTGGCATTAGTGAGTACAATGAGGCAGCTGTGGCGGGTGTGGAAGGCCTTACAGGGCTGAAATGGACATCTTGTTCAGACATTTCTTGAAGGGTTTTGAAGGAGAGATGAGCAGGAGATTGTATTGTTTTCCTCTCTTCATCTATGAAGGTGCAAAGACTTCTCTTGCCATAGTGTTCCATGAGAGACACAGAGAGAGAGAGAGGAGGAGGAGGAGGAGGAGGAGTTGGAATTATTATGAGTGGTATGGGCTATAGATATAAAAGTTAGATGACTTGTATTAATAAACTTATTGTAGTGGGTTGGACAAGTGGACGTGGTCGTGCTGTCCTTGGCACCATATTTGAAAATCACAAGTCATGACAAGGTTGGCATAAAATTCAATAACGGTATTTATGAGAATATATATAGGGTCCCATGTGAATGCTACAAGCTAGTCATCTAGAAATTTTCTACAGCAGCGAAGGCAGTGACAATTTCAAAATTAAAGGGCTTCTTGATTAATCTTTTTTTCTTAAAATTAATACACCCACAACTTAATCATATAATTATGTAAAGTTTTTATGTGTGTATACTCTCAAGGCCACATAAAATAACCTTTCAAGGGGAAATTATCACGTACAATTGTCATGTCTATTATAATTTAAGTATTTGTGAATACGTTTAGAACTCATCATGAATGTTAAATTTATAGAGAAACATACGTTGGCCATGAGGATTTTGTACATAAATGACATTTATACATAGAAAATTATTTAGAATGGTGTGGTGATGGAATTTTTGAAATTCAAAAGGTGGGTCTTTCTGTTTGAAATGAAATGATGACAAAAATTTACATTATTATATATGAAAAATCTTACAAAAATTCGGTTGTATAGCATTGCTATAATGACACTCATCCAATTTGATGTACTAAATGAGGAAATACACCAAATCATTTGTTACAGAGCGTTAATTATTATTGGGTATAATTTGCAAACCAAATGAGGTTGACTAATCAGATAATTGAGTTCAATCCTTTCGTTATAGTACTAGATGATGAGACGCTACGAGTATTGGAAGGAGATCGAGGACATTTTAGATGATAGGGACTATAGATAGACTATTAATAGTCTAGATACTGGAGGCATACATAGCTATCGGAGGCCAACCTGTTAAGTGTAATTAATTTGTAGCATTAATCAAGAGGGACCAATGGTTCGTTGATTCCCGTAAGCCCACGGGTGTCCCGGTTGTAGTTTACAGGCTAATATTCGGTTATCATTCTTCTCCTAAGATTGATTAAATATAGAAATAAGCGCTCAACTCACTATAGTCTCTCTTAGATTATTTTGCAAACAAAATGAAATTGAGACCAATGGTAACAAAAATAGACCAAAAATCTTTTGATTTTGAGATGGTTGATTCTACACGATTAATGCAATGAAATTAAAAGTAATTAATAATTAATCAATCAGTTAAGCAAATGAATTGATATTCTAAGACAATTAAAGAACGAATTGAATGCAATTAAAGAGACTTGGACACAATGGATCCAATCGACCAAGTGCAACAAGAATTCCAATAGAGGTTTGTTAACTCAAATCAAAGATCACTCCGTGGATCAATGATTCAGAAGATTTTGACCATAAAATCTTGGATTCATACTTAATTGAGAGTAGATTTATATTCAATTCAAAAAATCATAGAAGCAAATCATTAATTATGTAATTCCTATACCGATTTGAGAATTGTGTATACAAATTGCCAAGAGTGATTATGAATCTAAGTTTTCTATAGATCTACAATCCAATTAAGATGAATTTAGAGAACTCATAAGATGATTCATTGAAATCTAGTTACCTCCCTTGAAACCCTTGAATTCCTTGATAGATCTTCACAATTGTATTCAAGTAGAAGATTAGCTACTTAATTTCATGATAATATACTAGAATAAGTGTAAATCTAATATTGATTGAAGGAAATTGAAGTGTTTGGTTACAAAGAAAGTAAAGAAAAGTGTGAGAAATGTTAAGAAAATCCTCTCTCCCTTTACAATGCTCTACCTATATTAACTATATCTAAGAAAAACAAGTACAAAAGCTATGATCCCTTACAAAATTGGTCAAAATATGATTTATAGGCAAGTAAATTGAGCAGAGACTCCGTGAACCATGCGCACGGTTGAGCGTGTGCACGGCTTGCTTACGGCCCCTTTTCGCTAAATGAGGTTCTTTGAAGTGTGCTCTTCCTCTGCATGCGCACAAATTGATCTACCGTGCACATGGTCAGTTAATCGTGCGCACGGTTGACTGACCTATGCGCATAGTCAAATGACCATTTTGTTTCCCAAACTCTTTTTGATTCATTTTTAAGCTCAAAACTTATAAATCAATCCATTAAGCATTATTAAAGCCATTTTTAAGCTAAAAGATGCGAACAAATAATTTAATTGGACTAACTAAAACTATTTAGGGACTGAGGATTACACTTTTGAAGTGTAATCAACCAACTTATGGTGTCCCCCATATATATTGAGAAAATATTTAATATAACAATGATAAAGATCATGTCATTTTACTGACATGGTTGAACGAAGGAAACAAATTCACCCAAGTCAGCAAGAATTATTAGTTGGTAATATAAAGTCAGTAGAATAACGTGACATCACTACTATACTGAATATTTTTTATAGATACCCTTTTGTTCATTGTACTTAATTTTTCAAATAAAATTTTATATGGGATTAAAAACAAAAACTAATTTCATAATCTCGAATTAAAAGTTTTGCAAGTAGATAAGCCTCCAAGGCATCTCCCAAAAAATAATTCGTATTGACAGTTATGAAATTTGAGAAAGAAATTATTTTGTTAGAATTTCTCAAAAATTTACTTTTTCAATATGTTGCAAATCATTTTGCAGCTGAATTTAAAGCATAAACACTTTCTATTAAATAAACAATTAAAAAATCATAGCTGTTTATTTTGGCAAAACCTTTCATGAATCCCCAAAACATCGTTACTTACATGCAACTAGAATTAGCTCCTAGTGATTTGGACACACTTGGTATAAATATGACGTATTGCATAGTATGTGTTTGAGAGAGAGAGAGAGACACAGACACACACACACACGCTGAATATGTGTTGTGCACATGCTTAATTATACATATATATGCTCCACTGTATTGGTGGCAAGAACGTATGCATCTCTTGATATACAGTTCATATATAGACTGTTGTTTATGTATATGCACATGTCAGTGTTGGCACTGTTTTCTCTGTTGTTTATGTCTACATATTTTTATAGTAATTTCCCGTGAGGCTGTTTGGTGGCTCGGAAAAAAGAAGAGAAGGGCCTCACTGGTGCTAGTTGGCTGGAGAAATAACTAAGAACTTGAAAATCTAATCATTGTGGGTGGACACAGTATGTAATCACCATAACTGTTGGTTGTTTGGTTGGCATATATATATATATATATCTAAGAAACAAACAAGAAACGCAAACGCAGCGGTTGGGCATATTTGATGAAGTTAGAAGGAGAATTAATAGAACACTGCTACCTCTCCCTTCCTCCTTTAAATTTTTTTTGTTATGGGACCTCTAGCATCAGCAGATGGCTATCCACAGTAACTATGTTTGGATTATTTTGATGATTAAGTAGGAAGAGCGATTTTAAATTAGTTTTTAGTTTGAAATAAAAATTTTTCTAGTCTTAAGCTAATTAATTGTAATATAAAGGGTGTTAGGCTATGTTTGGTACAAAGAAATGAAAAGGAATGAGAATAGAATGAAATGGAATCGTCATTCTCATTCTCTTGTTTGGTAAGACCAATGAATAATGTTAGAATAGAATGAAATGAAATTTTAGTGTATAATATGAAAATTTAATATTATATTATATACAAAATATTGAAAGTATTATATATTATTTATTAAATATTATTAACTATTTGTGGTGGTGGAGGCAGCGGTGGGTAGCGAGCGATAGTGCAAGCAGCGATGGGGCAATGTTGGTGGGTGATGGTGGGTGGTGGTGGTAGTGGCGGGGGTGGTGGTGGTGTGGCAATGGTTGGTGGGTGATGGTGGGTGGGGTGGTGGCGGGGGTGGTGGTGTGGGGCAACGGTGGTGTGGCCAACGGTGGGTGATGGTGGTGGTGTGGTGGTGGCGGGGGTGGTGGTGGTCAGGGTGGCAACGGTGGTGGCCAACGGTGGGTGATGGTGGTGGTGGTGGTGGTGGGCCAACGGCGAGGGGTAGTGGTGGTAGTGGATGACAGGTGATTATAGCCACGGTGAATGGTGGTGGTGGTTAATGGCGGCGGTGATGGTAGGAATTTTTAATTTTTAATATTAAAAAATAATCACCAAACATATTTTATTTTTTTAAAAGAAATTTGACAACAAAAATCTTATTAAATTTGGTTTTATGCTCTTTTATGTGGGAATGAAATGATCATTCCCACTTTTAAAATAGAAAATTATCATTCTAACAAAATGTGAGAATGATCATTCTATAAAAATAGTCCTTCTACCTTTAAATAATGGCACCAAACAAAGAAATAAAAATGAAAGTAGGAATGACTATTCTATTCTCTTATACCAAACATAGCCTTAAAGTTTATACGTAATCTTATGTCTCAATTTATTTTCTCACTTTTAGGCAGAAGATTGTGGGAGCTAGATTAATTAATAAATTAATGTGAAATTACATTTGTGTTTAAAAGTAAAAAAAAAAATTTTGTAATGGGAAATTGATTGTATATGAAAGGGATTTGGATACCCTATCTCCGTTCTATTGATTGAGAAATTGACATATTATTAACTACCAAAATGAAAGGCTTAGCTAATGCTAATTCAACTAGGACTTGAAAATATACGAGGGTGATGGGGTTTGGAGAGGGGAGAGTGTCCATGGTGAGTCTGGGCTAGGAGGTGCCATTAAGGAACACACACAGGCAGCTGTGGGTGTGGAAGGCCTCACGGGGCTAAAACAGACATCTTGTCCAGGCATTTCTTGAAGGGTTTTGCAGGAGAGATGAGCTGGAGTTTGTGTTTCTTTCCTATATTCGTCTGCGAAGGTGCAAAGACTTCTCTTGCCATAGTGTTCCATGGTAGAGAGAGAGAGAGAGAGAGAGAGAGAGAGAGAGAGAGAGAGAGAAAAAAGGGGGGTGGGGGAATGAGAGATGACCTGGAGATTGTATTGCTTTCCTATATTCGTCTACGAAGGTGCAAAGACTTCTCTTGCCATAGTGTTCCATAGTTTGGGGGTGGGGGGTGGGGGGTGTGGTTGTTATTTGTGAATTCCTTTTAGAACCCACCATCAATGCTAAATTTATTAGAAACACACGTTATACATTCAGAATGGTGCGACAACGAAAATTTGAAATCCCATGTTTTGTTTGAAATAAAATAGCAACAAAAAAATTACATCATTCTGTATAAAAAATTTTTATAAAAATTCTATTAGTATAACATTACTCCCATGATACTCATCCAAATTGATGTGCTAAATGAAAAAATACACAAACATTATGCTAACTGAAATTGATAGTAGATCAAAAATTGTTGCAATAAAATTTTGTTACAAGACATTAATATTGGCTATAATTTGCAAAGTAAATGAGGTTGAATCATCTTATAATTGAGTTTAATATTTTCGTCAAAGTACTAAATGATGAATGGCTGTGACTGCTAAATCGTTCCCAAAAATGACGTAAATTTGAGTTTTCTCGCAAGAGAACGAATGTTACGATTAAAGTATAATTCTAGGAGCACCGGAGTCAATTTCTTCGAGAGACAAACCAAATATAGACTACCAACACTTAGAGAACATTAAACTAGCTTGAATTGAATTGGAACTATGTAAATTGAATCTAGGTAAAAGAAAATAAAAAACCTTTGGTGTTGGGAGAGATTGAGTTAGCTAAACTAATGCAAGGCAATTAACAGCGAATGAAAGCAATTAAAGCTAGATTTAAATGCAATTAAGAATTCTTGGACACAATTGATTCAATCTACTAATTCATACAAGAAATTCAATAGAGAATTATATAACTCAAATCAAAGATCACTCTATAGATCCTTGATTCAGAAGATTTTGACCATAGAATCTTAGATTCATGCTTAATTGAGTATAGATTTATATTCAATTCAAAGACTCATAGAAGCAAACCATCAATTGTGCAATCTCTATACCAATTTGAGAATTGTGCATAGAAATTACCAATAGTGATTATGAATTTAAGTTTTCTACAAATCTACAATCAAATTAAGATGAATTTAGAGAAATCAAAAGATGAATTAACATAATTCATATACCTCCATTGAAACCTTTGAGTTTCTTGGTAGATCTTTACAATTGTATCAAAGTAGAATGTTAGCTACTAGAATCCATAGAAGAAAGCATGAAGAAATGTAGATCTTACAATTAATTGATAAAAATCTAGTGTTTGGTTACATGAAAAATAAAGGAAGGCTAAGGAAAATGCAAGAAAATAAAGTTTCTTTCTCTAAAACTACTCTTACAAAACTATATCTAAACTAAAAACTAAGGAAAAATGTGAGAACCCCCTATTTTCAATAAAAAATGGCCTTAAATAATAACAGAGCATCGTTAGCAGTCTAAAGGAGTCCAGATTGCTATTTTTGCATCTGAAGGGCATCTGAATTCCGCTTGAACGGAGCTTCGGATGGAAAAAATGCAATTTGCCTGGCCTTAGACACAAAATTTGCAATCTGGAAATCACAAGTACTGTTCATGGTTCGAATGGCTAGTAACCTTGCAGCTTAATTTTGACCACATTAGAGGTCGATTCAACCAATGTACATTTAGAGGTAAAATTGTAAATCTTGAAGTCTTTTTTTCAATGATACAAAAATCATCTTAATCGAATATCGGAGTAAAAATTTATAGCCACAATATTGAGAAAATTTGGAATTCTCATCATCAGTTTGTTCGTTTTGAACCCGTTTTAATCATTTTACCTTCTTTTTGTCTTTATTAGCTTTTATAACTTACAAAACACACACAAAACATAAGGCAATTAACACTAATCTAAGTCTAAGAAAGTGCAAATTAAAAATCTATGATTACACTTTTATAGTGTAATCACACCCCCCAAACTACATTTTGCTAGTCCCTAGCAAAAACTATCACAGATATAAAGGATAATTTCCACTTTTATAGAAGTCACGGATGCATTTAGCTTATGTACCAAGCCTTTAAATTCCTAGATTACCCCTAGTGGATGAATAGTGTCTCGTGAAAGCTTTTAATGATGACACTCACAAATATCGACTCATAATCATCAATATGATTTAGGACAATATGGGAATAATGTATAGATATATCAAAGTAATGTCAACACCACATCCCTAATTCCAATGCAAGCAATAATATATTACTAAGGACACAAGAGTGGGGTTCATGTGAGTGTGTGCTAGAGTCATGCAATGTAACTCAAAAGTATTTACTCACACATTCATAGTGTCACGCTCACTCCTAATCAAGCGTCATTAACGTCGTCTTAGGACGAACGTGATCGCACAGGTCACTTATCTGTAAGCGAAATCTCAACATAATCCCAAAGATAGAAATCTTATAGGAATACATAACATCATATTAAATAAATACAAACCATCTCATAATCTTCCAACATACATCATTAAGAGAACTCTTAATCCACACTTATGAATATTTACAAAACCACAAAATAAACAAAACTTCAATAAGACTTTAATACAATATACAACAATGTACATGACTAACAACTCAACTAAAGAGCTTCTCAAAGTTCTCTAACTCAACACCAACAGTGGACTGGACTTTTCCCATTTTCTTACAAAACAATCTGTGTGGGTGTGAACTATATATCAACGTGCTCATAAGATAATCAAACTCATAAAGAATGAATGATAAACATCCATTGAATTAATCATCAATAGATAATACACCATCAACAATAAACAAAATGTTTTTTGTGATGCAAGGTATGATACACCACATATGTGCGCACTATTTTGATAATATTGGCCCAATATATCAATGACTTGTTATCAAGGATATCCCACATCGACACCCTTTAGGTTAGCCCCACATCGGTTAAACCTTAGGTTAGTCCCATATCAACTAAACCGCTTCCATGCAATGTAAGATATACACACAAAATGTATTGTATGCAAATGCCATCATATAATCCAACCATCACCACCAATGTAGATAATAAAACATTCATGCCTTATGAATAAGATTATCAATATCCCTACATGATACCGCTTACTCTCAAATTGAGCTACTCTTTCGGTTGAACCGGAATAGTATGATCCGCTTCCAAACCTACCAAACACCACCATATCAAACATGATGAAATAGATGCTATAATTCATAATCAATGCATAATTATAGCTTATATTCTTTAAATATATGATTGAGAACATCCATGATACATTAGAACTCAATAGGATGTTAAACCCTTCCCTAATGCATCCAAAGACAAGAAACCACTTTCACCAAAACCCAAGACAATGCAATAGGTTAATCTCATTTGAAAATAGGTTTAGATACCTTTAGATTGATAGGTTATGGGTCAAAAATACATTTTAGATGAAGGAGTTATGTCCAATGAAAGTTGGACTAAAATTCTAGAAAATTAGACTGTTGATAGAAATTTTAGGTCATCTTTAAACGGCTATATCTCTTAATCTACAAAGAATTAGAATACCCAATTTATATAAATAGAAAGCCCCATAAGTTTAGTTTTCAACGCTTTAAACGGTGCGCCATTTTGAGTTTTCTAAAGAAAGTTATGACCATTTTACTAAAGTGTGTTTAGTTTGCCAGTCACAGGTGTCGACACCTCAATCTA
The DNA here is from genome assembly GCA_033060915.1 of Euryodendron excelsum. Classification (NCBI taxonomy): domain Eukaryota; kingdom Viridiplantae; phylum Streptophyta; class Magnoliopsida; order Ericales; family Pentaphylacaceae; genus Euryodendron; species Euryodendron excelsum. Next base: position 33,738,033 of record CM065378.1, on the reverse strand, counting down.
ATGTGTCGACTCCTTGAGCCAGTGAATCAAATATTTGTTCAATGTGTCGACACCTCTGCACCAGATGTTGACACCTTGGACCAGAGACCAAAATTTTACAACAAAATGCTTCATGTGTCGACTCCTAAGGTCCGGGGTCGATCCCCCACACACTTTGGCTCGAAAATGGACTTCTCAAACATGATTTTTAAGCCCCCATCACCATTCCAACACCACAATAAATATCCCAAAGGTTCAAAATGAAACTCTAAGACTATAAACAAGTTCTCACACATCCGAAAACATACACAACATGACAAATTCAAGGCTTCCTCTTTGGAACCTTAATCACCCTTCTCCTCTCTACTTCCATTCAACCTCTATGGCATGAAATGACATGCTATTATACAACAATAGATAAAAATATACTGGAACAAGCATCAATATATAGTTCTCTCCTCAAGGAATAAATACAAAAACTTTCTCTCTTGAATTCTTCTTCCTCCTCTTCTTTTCTCTCTTTTCTTTTTCTGTCTTTTTCTTTCTCTCCCAAC